>OU015753.1:19730393-19741248 GCA_907169655.1 Acomys percivali | reverse complement strand
GAAGGAAGGAAGGAAGGAAGGAAGGAAGGAAGGAAGGAAGGAAGGAAGGAAAGGGTTGGGAGAGGGAAAGCCCTCGGAGTCAGACATAGCTCCTCTCCGGTTCCTTCTCCTTGCTTTTTTGTCTTACAGAGGGAGCTACTGGTCTGTAAGTTGCTGTGCAGATGGCTGGGCTGCTGGGCCGGCTCTCCAGCTGGGCTGACTTAACCCCGGAGTGTTTGTGTTTGCTTTTGACAGCCAAGACAGGGAGGAGGGAAGCTGTTTCCAGCAGGATGAGCCTCCCCTCCTTTGCTCCAACAGCAGCTGCTGGACTGTCTGGGCCCGCCCTCCTGCCATGCACCGAGTGAAGTTTGGATGAGGGACAGATGTATTCTCTAGCAAGGAATCCCAGCTCTTCAGCTAGAGCGCGCTCAGTCATTGCCTCTCCAGCATAGTGCTGATGTAGGTGCCTCTTTCTGCAGGAGGCAAGTAGCATGGGGTAGTTTATGCCCATTTTTTAGATGCGATAGTAGAGGCGTGGGAAGGCAAGCCGTGTTCCTAGACTCAAATATATTGTTCAAAAAGACACAGGTCAAATCAGTCGTCTAAAGGGGAATCTGGGAGCATGCGTTTCTTTTGTGAATGTGTATATGTGTTTGGCTCATGTGTGTGCTCTGCGGTACTGCTCCTCAATTTTTTTCCCCACTGTACTTTCTGAGACAGTCTCTTCCTCAACTCAAAGCTTACCCTTTGGGCGGAGCTTACTCATTGGGCGAGGCTTACCTATTAGGCGGAGCTTACCCATTGGGCAGGGCTTACTCATTGGGCGAGGCTTACCTATTAGGCGGAGCTTACCCATTGGGCAGAGTTTACTCATTGGGCGAGGCTTACCCGACACTGTCTGACTGGCATGCCCCAGGGATCATTCTTTTTCTGCTTTGCCAGTACCAGGATTACAGCACTAGCTGAGAATCGAACACAGGTCTTTACATGCCCATAGGTAGCATTTTACTGTCTGGGCTACCTCCCCATCCCTGGGAACGCATATTTCTAACATACTTCATTGGATATTGCAGCTACTGATCTGTAACCCATTCTTAGAGTTTTGTTTTTTAAGCAAAAGATCTAAGTACATAGGGAATGTGGGAAACACATTCTAGATCATGCCTCATGCATAATACCACAGCACACAGGACAAAGCCTGGGGTCTCCTCACAGGACACCTGATTGATGGCAAAACAATTAACGGAGATTTGGGTAGGGAACAGATGCTGGTGGTTTAGACACCATCACATAAAATAAATCACATGGGATGGGCAGCTTTGCTGTTCAGCAGACTTAGCTAGTTAGACTGTCTCCTAGCTGTTCCTAGAGACTTCCTCAGGCAGTAGAAGCTAGGAAACTTGTATGGAGCGTCTAGATTTCAGTAGTGTTTACCATGGGAGGTGGGTTCCCAGCTAACTATTCTCATTTCAGCTCACTAAAGACCTCCTTCCACACACACATTGTGTGACGTACGTGTGTGTGTGTGTGTGTGTGTGTGTGTGTGCGCGCGCGCGTGCGCGCGCGCGTTCACAGGTCCAGTGTACCTGCTTCTAACTAGAGTTCTGTTGTCTGTTTCCTGTTGTTATCAGAGGGGAGCTGGCCCCACCCAGCCAGCCTTGGCCACGTGCTGCTGCTCACAGACCTCTCGCCATCCAACAGTGACTCACACATCTGGGTGGAAAGAGCTGTTTGCTCTCAGCTGCAGGAGTTTATGCCTCGCTCTCTTCTCCAGATGATGACCCTGAAGTATGTAATAGTCATTTAATGGGGAGCAGGTGGGAGAAGAAATGCAGTCATTTTGAACAAAGGGAACAGATGTAAATTGCAGCATGAAGGATTTAGGTTAGACAGTCACATACGAGGACGATTCTCTTCTTGCTGGTCAGACCAGTAAAAGGCTGGGATTCAGGATCAAAGCAGAGCTGTGGCACATTTGGGGGTGTTTGAAACAAAAGGGCAGGTGGTTTGATTTCATGCCTTCGGCACAGGCTCCTCTCTGGAGGAGGAGACTCCGTTCTGAGAAGCTTGTGGTCATTTCCAGTTCTGTGTCACCAGTGATGAGTTTTGACTGAGCACATCTGATGAAGAACCATCTCAAAGAGACACATGTTCCAGAGAGGGAGGGGCGGGCATTGATTCTGGTCAGTCTTGGTGACATTGAAATGTCACTTTTGGCATGGGGACACATGTGTATTAATTAATATTAAACTTTCACCTGCATGTCTAGTAATAGAAATGATCACATACCTGCACATGTGTGTGTGTACACATGTACGTGTGTGTGTGCATGGGCATGTGCATGTGTGTATGACAGAATTTCTCACTGGTCTGGCGTTCAAAGTGTAGGCTAGGTTGGCTGGCTAGTGAGTTCCGGGGATCTGTCTTTGTCTGCCTCCATATTACTGGGGGTGTAAGCAAGCATGCCACCACGCCTGACTTTTTATATAGGTGCTGGGGACCAAACTCAAGTCCTTATGCTTGCATGGCAGGCATGTCCCTGACTGTGCTATCTCCTCCGTCGGTAGAAGGCGTCTTTGCCGAAGGTTTTGAACACCTAATGTGTCATCAGCAATAACCAAGAGGTCGAGAGACACCTTGCATATCCTTTCTCCCGGGTTCTAAATCTTCCATCTTTTTGGTGTCTACAATTGGAATGGTGTCTAGAGAGCCAATTGGCACCGCCCCTCCTCACCTGGAGTGAATTGGATAATGGATGCCCACACAGGGATCTTAAATTGCCACCCCACTGTCCTCTGGGCCCAGTCACAGAGAATGGCCATGAAAAGTCAGCAGAGGAAACGTGACCAGCTTTTCAGAGGATCCTGAAAGTAAACTGCGGTATGTCTTCCAGGTGAGTAAAGATAATGCCTTATAAACAGCATCATAAGATCACATACATGCCCATGCTTACTTGCTTACTCAGTGTACTTCAGTTCACACAGATCCTGCCTCGATAAACATGTTGAACAGCACCTGATGACCTCTGGCTTCCACACACATGCACACCCCCAAAACACCCTCAATAAATGTAGTAGGTCTTATTATAACTATTTCGTAAATGACGTGTATGAAATGACGTTGCTGATCTTAGGGTACAAGATTGCCGGAATGTCAAATTTGCTTTGTGATCACTTGTGTGCCCCAGCCAACTGCTTGGGAACTTCTGCAGAAAACCAGCTGTTTGCCCCAAAAGTCCTCTCCTTGTAGAGATGTGGTGGCTTGTGAGGGACTTGAGTCAGGCTGTTGACGACTTTCACTGATAAAACCAGGATTCTCCCCCAAAATGAAAAATGCCGCAATATCTTCACAGGCATGTCCCCATACGTGAAAGATCACCTCGTTTTTTTGACTAAGCCATGCTTGGAGACATTCCTAGTAGCTCATCACACCCAGAATGTTGTATTGCCATCAACGGTCCTTGACAATACAGAGTGAAAGGAAATGTATTTTGTTGAGATGGCCCCGTGACTGGTTCTCCAGCCTGGGTTCTGATTCTGTTGTAACAAACATGAGAAGGCTCAGCAGCCTCATTGAAGAAACCAGGGCAAGCGGGCACTTGCAATGAGAGACCTGATTGTTGCCTTGTGCCTCTTTGTTGAAACTTTGTCCCTTGAGCTACTGGGGGACGTGTAAAGCTTTCCGAACAAGCAAACCCTGGCTCAAAGGAAATGAAAGGAGCAGCTGTAGTTGAGGACTGAAAGCTGTAGTTGAGAGTTACCAAACCTGGTCCAAGTGTTCCATGTTTGGTACCGCGCTTAGATGTAATGGTTTCGGGGAACAAACACTGGGGATGAGGTAAGCGTCCCAGGACCATGCTCCATTTTTAACATGACAACTGTTTGGAACAATTGACTTTTGTGAGGAAGTCTGGGCAGGACTTGGGAGTCATCACTCAGAGTGACACAGGAGGAGGGACTTGGAGGTCGCTTTGTTTTACAGAGGAGGGAGATGGCAGGGCAGGTTCCAGGGAGGGATTCAAGTTGAAACGCAGATGTCCAAGAAACAGACTAACAGGACCCAGAAGTAGAAAACTGAAGAGGATGATGGAGTTGAAAGGTACAACAGCATTTCAGATAAACCTTATGGATTCCTTCCAGTGCCGCGTTCGCCACAGCAGGGGCCCAGCAGTCAGCCTGGAGTCTAATGTGTTCCCCAGCTGGCAGGAGATGCCAGATGTGTGCGTGTCTCATTATAGGCAGTGCTAAAGGGAGCCTGTCCACGCTCGCTATCCTACGGTGGCAATCAGCTCCAGCTTTTAGGAGGCTTGGGCCTCATGAGGGACATCTTCTAGGCTCATCCCCAGTGGGGCCCTTGTGTCGGGAGCGGTGGTAATTTTGGCCAAACCAAACCAAACCAAAAGCGAAGAAAGATGTAGCTTTTATGAGCAGTACTCATAGACAGTCTGCTCTTGTTTTAGGCTGGACGTTAAAAATAAATAAATAAATAAATAAATAAATAAATAAATAAAATAAGATGAAACGAAACCTAACACATTGGAATTGGACAAAACAAACAGAAGGAAAAGAGCCTGAGAGAAGGCACAAGAAACAGAAATCCACTCGTTTGCACACTCAGGAATCCCATAAAAACACTACACAGGAAGCCATAATATATATGTAGAGAGAGGACCTGGTGCAAACCTGTGCGGACCCAGAGCCTGCTTACGCTGGAAGGTCTTTTGTCTCAAATGATGCAACTCTTACAGCACATACTGCTCTGGCTTAAAGGAAAATTAAGAAAGTCTTCATCCTTAGTGTGGACTCACTAGAAGCAAACAGCCTAGCTAAAGACCTGCTTGCTCCCCGTGTATTTACGTCCATTTTTCTTTGCTTTTACTATTTATTATTTATTTTTGGCTGTTGCACAGAGGCACCTAAATACTCGGGACTTCATCATCCTGTTTCTTTGCTCTGCTTGTGTTAATACAGATATTAAGTCTAATAGTGTCTACTTAGCATAAACAAGAAGATAAAAATGATTTCTCTGATTGAAATGTTTGTTATTTAGCATTAAGCATCTTCCGACTCCCTTGCGGGTTCCATTTTAATCCACTCGGCGTTTGGTTGGGGATTGCTAGATTACTTTTAATCCCCTGTCTAATAGCGGAGTGGTGGTGAGACTTATTACACAGGCAGGGCCTGGTTCTTGGATTTAAGAGGGCTCACGTGCACTCTCCATGCATAATGAGTTTGGGCAACCACTGGTTGTGTAGGAAAGGTTGGGGAGACCTCCTCCATCCCAGAGTGCTTCTCCTCAGGCACACGGAGTGCAGACAGCATTTATTGCATTAATCAAAAGAAAATTGATTCCAAGTGTTTCTCTCTTTGGGGGTCAGATTAATGTTCTTAGAATCTGCGCCCCCCTTCCCTTGCCGTGCTCAAAATGTACTCTGCTATCATTTCAAAGTGTTCTAGATGTTTTCTTTATTTCTTAGGAGGCCGGCTTGAAGGGGAAAGATAAATACTTTACTACGTAATGGGTTCTTTCCAAGGAAAAATGAAAAAAGTTGAACAGTCCCCAACCAGAGGAATAAATATTTTCAGACACGGCAGGAAAGCAGGAGAGGCCTCTCTCTGTGCTTGTAGGGAGCCTAATGGTTGCCTCTTTCCCTGCAAAGTGATGAAAATAAAGTGCCTGTTAGTTTGGACACTGTAGGTTCGCTATTAGTAGTTCAGTGTTTTCTGTGTGTCACGTGATGTGAGGCATGTTGGGCAGACAGGTACAGAGACCTGCTGGGCAGGGCTTTGGGTGTTCACAGTGCTGTGGGAGCTGTCACCAGAGAGCTTGAACCCACCTCCTGAAAGTAGCCTGGCACCCAGGAGGCCCCACCTCTCTTGTCATTTTTTTTGGACTGGTTTGAACGGGGTGGGGGGAGGCGGCGGGCGCACTAAATAGTTCAATAGACTTCAGATCAAAATTTAAAGTTTGCATCCAGGCAGTGTGGCACATGCCTTTTGTCCCAGCAGAGGGGACATCTCAAGGCAGAGGCAGGTGGGTCTCTGTGAGTCTGAGGCCAGCCTGGTTTACAGAGCTAGTTCTAAGACAGCCAGGGCTACACCGAAACCCTGTCTTGAATAAACAAAAACCAAAACAAAAAAATTTAAAAATTGCAATACAATTTTTTCTTTTTGTTATGTGAAAATCCAAACGAGCCCTCCCCTTTTCTTTCCTCTCCCGACACCGCTGCCTTCCACTGCCACCGTCCTTCTTTCTTCTGGTTCCAATTAGATAGTCATAATACAAAGCCCAGTCTGGCTGGGAACTCATTGTATAGCCCAGACTGACCTCAAACTTGGAGTGATCCTTCTGCCCCTGCCTCCCAGGCGATAAGATTACAGGTGGCATTTATCACCACACCTGGGAGGGTATTCTTTATTTTTTGAAGGGTAGTTTTCTTCAGTGCTCAGTTTTTGAGTTGGCTTTCAAATTCATATTTTATTCATTACATATAGTGCCAGTTATGATAATAAGTAACCCACAGTTAATGTAATTTTTTTTTGAGGGAAAAGAACAAGAAATAGACATGCTCTTAGAATGCTACTTGTACAGTGATTTTTAAAAGGTACTTGCCATGGATGCTGATATATACATATATATTAAACATATATAATACGTTATCAGTATCAGCAAATGGACTCTGCTTTTTTTTTTTTTAACTTAATTTGGAGCCCTTTTTCAGTTTTTTTTTTTTTTTTTGACCTCTCTAAGCAACAGATGTAAGTAAGCTGCTGGATCTGGTACCCACTGAGGTAGCTTTTAGCCCCTGGATCTTACAGTCCTGCAGGAAAATGCCAGACAACACTACAAACCCACGGAGTTTCTTTCCCGGCAGCTCCGCTCATTAACTTTGGAAACATTTTCTTCACATTGAACAAACTGAGACTGAGATGGTGATCTTTGCATTTGCATTTTGTAACCATCTGCGAGGACAGGGACGTGTCCAGAGTGGTTGCTTCTGCAGAGTCTAGGGGCTACCAGTGTCACAGTCAACAGCAAGTGATTAAATGAATGTGTCTATAAGGACGTCTGTGTTTGTTCAGGAGAAGACTGGCAGGCTTTGCTAGTGTCTGATGGATGCCTGTTACTCACCATGATCTCCTTGAGGGTAGGGCTTATGCCCTGAAATTATTGCATAAGGAATCTTAGCCAGTCCACCATCTTTGGGAGACCTCTTGACCATGTATCTACTAGCTCACAGAGAGGACTATAATATAGTATTAATGACTATGGGTGAAGTTAATTCTTTTTAATCATGAAACATGCCTTCATGTAAAAGAATGTGAGACAGTGTATAACCTATATACACAGAATATGATGAACATCCGTGTGCCTGTTTTATATATGTACCTTGCTCACTTCCTTGGAGGTGGCCAGCTAGTATCTTCCATTAATTATTTCTTTGGTTTTATCGTCACACTGTCATAACAACTGCACCCACAAGCAGTGGTTGACTCTTGGTTTGCATCATTGTGGCATTTTATGCAAATGGAATTGCCCAGCACAAATTCTTCTGTGTACATCTTCATGTTTTAGCCTAACAATGTGCTTCTGAGATTCATGGATGCCACTGCACACAGGTAATGGTTCAGTCAATATAACTGTGCTAGCACTGGTGAGCTGGATCAGTGTGTAAGGCGCTTGCTGTGCCAGGACAGAGACCTGAGTTCAGATCCCTAGATGTTATGGAAGGGTTGGCAAGATGGCTCCATGGGTAAAGGTACTAGCTGCCAAGCCTGAATTTGATCTCCAGGATCCACTTATTGGAAGGAGAGAGCCAAGTCCCAAAAGTTGTTCTCTGACCGCAACATATATCCAGACAGACAGACAGACACACACACACACACACATTCCTTAATACTGTGGTGCGTGCTTTTGGTATCACATTCAGTAAGTCCATACTAAATCTCTGACCACAACATATATCCAGACAGACAGGCAGGCAGACAGACAGACAGACAGACAGACAGACAGACACACACACACACACACACACACACACACACACACTCCTTAATACTCTGGTGTGTGCTTTTGGTATCACATTCAGTAAGTCCGTACTAAATGCAGAATCTTGAGGCGTCTCTCTTTCTTGTAAGGGTTTCACACCCTTGGCCTTTACATGTAGCAATTTGTACCATTTAGAATTAATTTTGCCTATGGTATAAGTGAGAGTCCAGTTGGGTTATTTTGTATGTAGATATCTAGTATTCTAGCTACATTTATTAAAGCCTGCCCTTGGGTGACCTAAGCACCTTAGTCACATGTGTGAGTCTCTTTCTGCCCTTTATTCCGGCTCATCTCGGCGCACCTGCCCCTCGTGCCAACAACGCAACACACTGCTCCAATGACTGCAGCTCTCTAATAACTGGTCAAACCAGAACCTCAAGAGCTCACGTTGGGTTTACTGACATTTGAATAAGGTGAGGTCTGCCACTCTATGAACGTGAAATATCTGCCCATTAATTTGCCTCTTCTTTAATTCCCTTGGATGCCACTAGAAGTGGGTTATTTTCCCAATGCAGAGAAACAAATAATTTTAGACTACTCATTTTGTAACTTGGGACTTTGCTGAGTTTATTAATGTGTGTGTGTTTGTGTGTGTGTGTATGTCAGAGAGAGAGAGAGAGAGAGAGAGAGAGAGAGAGAGAGAGAGAGAGAGAGAGAAGAGAGAGAGTCAGTCCTTTGGTCTTTAGGGGTTAAAAAATGTATGTTGCACCATCTGTAAACAAATAATTTTTATGTCAGTTTCTATTTAAATGTTTTTTTTTTCTTACCTCGTTGCTTTAGCCAAGATTTCTAGCTGTGTTTTGGAGGATTTTTTTGTTTTGTTTTTTGGCACTGGGACTTGAACCTACATCTTCCCATTTGTATCTGCTACTTCTTTTCATCCCCAGTCTTTACAGTACAGTTTTGGATAGAAGTAGAAAAAAATGGGCATTTTTGTCTTATTTATGACGTAGCTCCCTTGAATCCAGAATTTGCTAAGCATTTTTACCCTGGAAAAATGTGCATTCTATCACATGCTTGTCCACCATCAAATGAGATGCTAGTCAGGTTGTCATTCTGTGATCTGACCTACTTGTGTAGCTGTTTGTCATAGGGAATGGGGCAAATCTGATGGCGCCAACCTTCATGAAGGCAATACCCTGGAAGCTGAAAAATTTCAAAAGGTTTTTTCTTTCTTAACTTCTATAATTTTATTTTTACAATTATGAATATATGTGACATACTTCTGTCTTCCTCCAGTTTCCATTTGTTCTGTTATTCTCACATCCTCTTTCTTTATTGATATATTTCTTATAATGAGATGAGCTTTGTTACTGTATTTCTGTAGTTAAATCATACCTTTCCTTAAAAACAAAACAAAACAAAACAAAACAAAAAATCCCCAAAACCCAAATCTAATCTTTCCAGCAAATCAGTGTTGCCAGACTCCTATAGCACTGGTAAAGGGATTACACAGTGACATTATTTAGGGTTTTTTAATTCTAGGTTTGATTTTGTCTTGTTTTTTGAAGACAGGGTTTCTCTGTGTAGCCTTGGCTATTCTGGACTCACTTTTTAGAGCAGGCTGGCCTTGAACTCATAGCATTCTGCCTGCCTCTGCCTACCCGGAGTGCTGGGACTACAGGCGTGCACCACCACCGCCTGGCCGCACTTTTGTTTTTAATGTCACAAAGTTGACATCCTCATTATCTTATTATTTATTTATTTTTCCTCCATATTTTATTTTCATTTTTAATTATGCATATACATGTGTGTGTGGCTGCTGAGGACTGAACTCAGGTCCTCTGGAAGAACACCCAATATCCTTACCTATTGAGCTGTCTCTCCAGTCCCCTCATTGCATCTTCATGCTTCCTTTACACTCTACAACTCCTCTGATTTACATTCTTGGGAGTTTTCCGTATGTACTTTTCATTTTATGAAGTCTCTCTTCAACCATAATGAATTGTCTGTCTAACTAACCTTTAAGTATTCTATTATCTATTTATTTATTGTATTTTATTTAAATAGCCACATTTTAATGTTGAGAGTTTTATTTCTTTCTCTTTCAAATATACTTATAAATTTCTTATATTTTCCTATTGCCCTATGATGATGATGATGATGATGATGATGATGATGATGATGATGATGCGTGTCCACCTGGCCTCAGGGCACAACTTTGTGGAATCAGTTCTCTCTTTCTACGTTCACATGGGTCCGTGGACAACCTCAGGTCTCCAGGCTTGCACGGCGTGTGCCGTTCGTTACCCTCTGAGCCATCTACCTGCTCCTTGCTGTACCTTTTAGACTCTTTTGTCCATAGCTGTTCTTCCTTCTGTTCTGAAATTCTCGGTGTTTACTCCCTTTGTGTGGTTTCCCACATTTGTGGGCTCCTGTGGCTTTCATTTCCTGTGTCCTGCCTTCTGTGGAGTTACGATTCTCTTCCTGTGAGTGTCACATATATTGATCTGTAACAGTAGCAGTCCTTCAGACCTTGTTGGTCTAGGTCTACCTCTTCAGTAAGGATGCTCTTCAAACAATTACTTCTTATCTATTTTTTTCTTTTTGGATATTTGTTATTATATTTTTAATGGTGTGTGCACGCATGTGTGTATGTGTGTCTGTGTGTGTATGCGCATGCTTGCATGCACTCGCGTATGCGTACATTTCATGTGTGTGAGTGCACACACGTAGTTTAAATGGCGGTTTGGGGAGTTGTTCTTCTTCTGCCATGTGGGTCCTGAGATCATTAGGCTTGGTGGATAGCTTCTTTATCCATTGAGTCACCTCATTAGCTCCTCTCTCTCTCTCTCTCTCTCTCTCTCTCTCTCTCTCTCTCTCTCTC
>OU015753.1:19704417-19715877 GCA_907169655.1 Acomys percivali | reverse complement strand
TGTGTGTGTGTGTGTGTGTGTGTGTGTGTGTGTGTGTGTGTGTGTGTAAGTGCATGTATTAGGATATATGTATGCAGGTACACATGTGCCTGTGTGCACGTGTGTATGGAAGCCAGAGGTCAGTCTTCAGTGTCTTGCCTTGGGAGCCATCCATCTTGGTTTTTTTTTTTTTTTTTTTTTTTTTTTTTGAGACCTGGAACTCACTGACTAGGCTAGCTGGCCAGCGAGCCCACTGGGATCTTTTATTTCCAGCTCCTGTGCTGTTACAAGTGAACAATGCCATGCTGACATTATAGTTGGGTTCTGGGAATTAAACTCAGGTCTTCATGCTGACATGATGAGCAATTTATGGACTGAGCAATCTTCACAGCTCTGTTTCTTCAGAACAAGAACACGCTATCTGGAGCCTCTTCCTTGGTCCCAATGCTGGCATTCACCAGTCCCAACTTAGTCCTAACTACTTTCTCACCATCTCAGCATCACATTTTCAGCTCTGGACTCTCCTGCAAGCACCTCTAGCCTCATGGGTGACAGTTGCTTTCTGTGCTTAGTTATGAGACTTTAAGTTACTCTGACGTCATTTTAGTTTCTCTGCCCTTTCAATAAAAAACAAAACAAAACAAACAAATGAAAAACCAAAGCGTCCCCCCCCAAAAAAAACCAATTGCCTATGTTAAATTCTTCTGTGTGAAGTTACCAGAGTGGTACTGCTCTCTTGTTTTACTTTGACTCATCCATCTATATTGGGCGCCACAGAGAAGGCAGCTCTTGTAATGTCTGGAGAAAGTATGCTTGACCCAAGTGTTAGCTCTCTCCCAGTGGACCCAAAGAGCATAGACTACTACAATACTCACCCATGTGGCTTCAAGCCAGAGCAAAATGGGACAGATGATTGATGGCGAAGACAGCACACCAAGCTCTCCCTTCCAGTGTTTGGAGATGTTTTGGGAGTGGATGGGGGGCTGGGAAGCTTTGGAAAGGAGGCACAGGATGCTGTTAGTCTGTGGAGTAAGAACAGGGATTTGTTTTGACTGACAGTGATGTGGTTTCATTCCTATCCATTGAGTGGTGAGCGCTGATACCTCTCGACTATGTATGGCAATAGATTCCTGTATGTAACAAATCATTACACTTATGAGAAATGATATTGTTGGTGCTGGTTTGGTTGAGGCTAAGTGGCCTAGGGTGACTTTGCATGTCTGTGGTCTCAGGTGCAATGGCTCAGAACACTGAGACTAATGTTAGGGGCCTCTTCCTGTGGGATCTGTCTTTTCTTAAATGGCCAGTGGACATGTTTGTCCTTGGTGGCTTTGATTCCCAGTGTTAAGAAAGTGAAGTGCTTTCTGGGCCTCTAAATTCATCATGTTGTTAGTCTTCTGTTACCTAAACCTTCCATGAGTCCTGGTGACATTCTAGCCTAGATTTAAAGGAATGAGAGATCCTTCATCCTAGATGGGAAAAGGTGAAATATCTCACACACAGGGGCATGGATGTGGGGCATTTGTTACCACTTGGCAATGTGCAAGCACTGATGGCGAGGGCCTCAGCACTGGGCTCTGGACCCAAAACTGCATCCTCGAGATGCTCAGCCATGCTGTGTTAGTCTCAGTGATGGACTTGGCTCCTTCATCACACTAGCTTGTCTATTCTGGCAAACATCAATATATTTAGCAGTGTGCCATTTACGAAGCGATTATCTTTTGGCTGTAAACCCAATCTTACATATCCTGTCTCATGAATCTAGGACAGGAGCTCTCTGCAAGGCCCATTTTTGCTTTGCAAGCAGGCTTCTCTATATGTCCTGCCACCAGGGACCCCCAGAAGGATATGAGAAGGCTAGCAAGGAGGAAGTAATGGACTCCTGACGTCAGCTCTGTTTCTGGTGAGCCTCCTGCAACTTTTAAGTATCATACTGTAATTGTCCAGGGACATTCCTTCCTGCAGTGGCAATAAAGCCATTGCATGTTCCCCTGGCATCCTCAAAAGCAGCTTCATTGTGCCCCACTTAGTACACTAAGGTTGGCCATCTAAGACTCACTCTTTAAAGCCCAAAGTTAGCCTTTTCCCCAGACTCCCCACTCTTATGATGCCAGGCTTTTCACTTTATTCTCCCCGGCCCAGAGTAGATGATATTTTCTTAATAGATTGGAATTCTTTTTCTCTTCAGTTAGCTGGTTAAAAATTCTGTATGTTAACTTTGTCGCCCTCCCGCCCCCAGCCCCTTTTCTTTTACATTCACTGGTGTTGTTTTTGCCTCTTGTCTGGACTTTGAGCAATTCCCACAGGAAAAGGAAGAAGAGAACAGAAAGTGGGCTTGAGTTAGTCAAGGCACCACCATCTCCTGACCCTATCAGCTACCTAACTCAAATTCCAAAGTGTTTGAAGGGTCATAAGTCATTTTATCAAGCTGACATGAGGTTTTAATAGCAAGATCTCATAAGGACAAGAAAAAGGAGAAAGAGGAGGAGGAGGAGGAGAAGGAGGGGGAGAAGAGGAAGAAGATGATGATGATGAAGAAGAAGAAGGAGAAGAAGAAGAAGGAGAAGAAGAAAGGAAGGAAAGAAGGAAGGAAGGAAGGAGGAGGACAAGAAAAATTAAAGGCCATCGTTCTCTGAAACACTCATACAAAATAAAAAACAAGACATTAGGAAACCAAACTGCCATGGCCTTACGTGTTATCTGAAGGGCTACAGGGTAAAGACTTGGCAGCTATTGAAAATTACATCTTTTACCTCTTCCACTCTGTTATTTCTGCTTGCCATGAGTTGAACAGCATTTCCCCACCAGGCCTTTCCACTGTGATGTTTTTGGCTTTGCCACAGATCTAAGGACGATGAAACCAACTAGCCATGGACTGAACTGTGAGGCAAGATGACCGTCTCTTCCCTTTGGTGACATTCTCAGGTATCTTACCACGGCAATGGAGTGGCAACTAACACAAACCTAACTACTTATGTACTTGTTGATTGACTTGATTTCCAGTTGCTTTTTGAGACAGGTTCTTAATGCATTCCAGGCTGGCCTTGAGCTTGCTATGTAGCCAGGGCTTTTGATTCTCCTGTCTAAAGCTCCCAAGCACTGTAATTACAGATATTTATCATCAAAACCTGTTTATGAGGAGATGAGGATGAGCCCAGGGTCCTGTGTGAGTTAGGCAAGTATTCTACCACCTGAACTAAATTCTCAGCGCATATACAGCATTTTATACAATGACTATTTAATGACTTGGGCTTGTTCCTAGAATGCATGTTGATTTAATTAGAAAACCAGTTAGTATATAACTTACTGATTATTCCATTAATCTACCATTACTATTGGCATCCTGAGGTTGACCATGTGTCCTTATGTGTACTGGGCAAGTACTCTATCAAGGAGCTACCACCACAGTTCTTTTTATTTTATTTTGAGACAAGGTCTTTTCAAGTCCCTGGGCAGGTCTCCAACGTGGCATCCTCCTGCCTCAGTCTCCTAGTAGCTATAGTCACACACCAGCAAAACTGAGCTTATATGTAATTATATTTATTTATTTATTTATTTATTTATTTATTTATTTATTTTTGAGACAGGGCCTTGGCCATCCCAGACTTGCTTTCTAGACCAGGCTGGCCTTGAATTCAGTGATCCGCCTGCCTCTGCCTCCCGAGTGCTGGGATTAAAGGCGTGCGCCACCATGATTTATTAAGTTTTATATGTAATTATTTAAGGAAAATTATATGATCATGTTTTATAGGTTCAAGAACATATTTGACAAAGGTCATTATAGTATTTTAAAATTGTCAGTAATGTACCTTTGAAAGAACATTCTTTGTGAGTGATCTCATTAATAGGTAAAAACATGTGAAATAAATATTATTCTTACTAGATAAATACTGTGTGTTTTGGTGTAGCATTGAGGGAAAAGCTAGGGGAGAAAGCCCCACAATTGTAAAGAGATAGATAAAAGTGCCATTTTTCACAGATGATCCGATTGCAAATTTAGATAATGGAAAAGAATCATTGGACAAATTATTAGACTCTGGCAAGGTTTCCCAGAACAAAATGAATATGAAGAAATGGACTGTGTTTCTATAAACCAGCAACAAACAGAAAGCAAATTAAAAATAACCAGATAAGTTTCAAGAATATTAAAAATACGAAGAACTGAAGAATAAAGCTTAGCAAAGTTCTCTGATGCCTGAAACGACCTGAGGCATCCATGTGGTCCTGATCATGATCTCAACCTGAAGGGAAGATTTGTACGTTTGCAGAAATGTGAAGAGAGGAGCAGTTTCAAGGGTTTTTAAAGGATACATTGGGGAGTATCTTACTGTATGTCAGGATGCATTATTGGCCCACACTGAGGCAGGTTAATAGAGCATAATAGAAAACTGAGAAATACAAGCAGCCTATATGCCTGTCTTGGATTGGTTCATCAATGGGGACGGGAAAGGCTTTTTAATAAGTGGTGACAATTGTTCTTCTATATGAGAGAAAAAATGAGATGGAAACGATCAGGGCTGGGGATATAGTTCAGTATATGGTGCTCGCCTTGGATGTTCAAGGCCCTGTGTCTGGTCCCTGTCACTGAAAAGAAAGGGGAAATGTGAATGAAAACCTCCATCCAGGGAGATCTGTTTGCAGTACACACGACTGGCCAAAGAGTGGTGTCCACAAAGTGTATTAGATGGGAATTCTACGCCCTTTACAAGAGAACAAAACAAATCAGCCAAGAAATATATAAAACGTTTGACTTTTCTTACATACAGATTAAAGCCAGAAAAATCATAATGTTCCATACCTAGTATCTAGCCATGCTTTTACAAGTTGGCAAAGACAAAACATGCTGGGAAGTTTGAAAGAGTTGGGATGACTTGGTAGAGCATAGCATACTTGTTTACTGGGACACAGACTCTCCATTCTTGGTCTCCAACCCCCCCCCCCCCCCCCCTGCCCCCCCCCCCCCCCCCCCCAAATTCTTGCATGTGATATGCCAACAAGGACGTTCTCAGTAGCATTGCTTATAAGAGCCTTACACTAGAAATGTCCAAGCATTCCTCAGAAGTAGAAATGGATCAGTATAGACTGATAGATTCATAAAATGGAATCCTACACAGTAAGAGAAATGGATGTTGCCATAGCTACAGATGTCATAATGAGCAACCTTACGTTGAGGTGTGTGTGGTGCTGTAGATTGTGTAACGTGTGTACTTGTGCATGTGGGTATGCAGGCCTGTGTGTGTAACCCCGAGGTTGGTGCTAGCTATTTTTTCTTGATAACCTTTTGTCTTTAGTTTTTGAGGCAGGATTTCTCACTGAACCTGAAGCCTGTTGATCTGGATAGACTGGCCGGCCAATGAGCTTCAGGAATCTGCCTGTCTCCAACCCACCAAAGCTGGAAGTATACGCAAATGCCACCACATTGGGCTTTTTATGCGGCTTCTGTCTATCTGAACTCAGACATCTGTGTTTGTGTGGTAGCACTTCACCACTGAGTCATCTCTCCTGTTCTGTAGAGATGTTGAAAACACACTGAAGAATCATGAGCCCAGAATAGGCAACATGAAGTGTCTCAGTGTAGGGATGAAGCAAGGAACACTCTGGGCTAGAAACGTGCAGGTAGGCCTAGGTTATAAATGAAGGAGTGTGCATCACTTGCTGAGATGCTGGGTGGGAGGCAGGCGTTTCTAAGGAGACAGCAAATTCCTCTTTTCAACCTGCTTGGAGGTTATACTGTGTATATGATTTTCTTTCAAATATACATGTGGGGTTTAGACTGAATGTGATATAGCCACACTTGAGACATACAGGGATATGCGTCCCATATTTCTATTTCTGTTATTCTAATGCTGCATTTTTCAAAAGTTGCTTTCATTTACAGTTTTTCTGCCAAAAGAAGTAGCTTCCTGGTTTTGTTTGTGCTTGTTTGTGTTTGTATGCATATTAGTCAGACTTAGAGATGCTGAGGCGAAATACCAGTGCAGGACAACTTAATGCAGGAAAGGATGATTTTGCCTCAATGTCTCAGAGGTTCTAGACTGTCACTCCAGAAGGGCATGGCAGAGCCAGGAAGCAGAGAGAGAATGTCGAGACCGGCTGGCTTTTCCCCATCATTCCTCATTTAGCATGCTCAAGCTCTCAGTCTATAGGATAAGGCTGCCCACATTTTGGACAGGT
Organism: Acomys percivali; assembly: GCA_907169655.1. Lineage (NCBI taxonomy): Eukaryota > Metazoa > Chordata > Mammalia > Rodentia > Muridae > Acomys > Acomys percivali. The sequence goes on along the minus strand of OU015753.1, from coordinate 19,709,724 downwards.
CTTCCCCCTCTAGTTAAACTTTCTGGAAATACTCTTGTGAGACACACCCAGACCTGTGCCAGACTTGGCACAATACATTACTGAAAACTCACAAGGCACAGCGATTCAAAGCTAGCTCTTTCTGCGGATCTTTGTAGCCTATCAGTAGTGTGTGTGCATGCGTGTGTGTATGTGTGTGTGTGTGTGTGTGTGTGTGTGTGTATGGTGTATATGCACAGATATAATTGAACAGCCACTGTCACACCCCTGGTAGCCATCCATCTATTTTCTGAGACAGGTTCTCTTAGTTGCGTGGATCTCGCCAACTAGGCTAGGATAGATGACCAGTGAGCCCCAGGATCTGTCTCTGCCTTTCTAGTGGTACATGCATCATCACGCCCATATTTTTCTTTGGGTTCTGGAACTCAAACTCAGGTCCTCACGCTTGAGCGGCTAACACTTAATTGATGGAGCCATCTCCCCAGCCTTTGGCCTGTGTGTTTGACCTGGAGTTTTGGCCATCGCTGGAAACCCTAGCTGTAATTCTTGGAATTCATTGTCACGCTGGTGACCTCGAGTGACCCAGAATGCCCCATAGACTCACCCTTATAGCCCTTATAGCCATAGCCTGGAGTGGAACTGCAGCTATCATTTCACCATCCGCACTTTCCCCTGGGGAGCAGCGTCTCCACTTAAAAAGGCAAAAGCAACAAAACAGCAATTATGCAAATTGGATGGAAGGGAAGCAGTAGCCTCCTGTTGAAGGTAATTTTCCCCATAATGAGTGGTGTGTGTGTGTGTGTGTGTGTGTGTGTGTGTGTGTAATAAGTGCAAGAGGAATGCAGATGTGCATTGTGGAAGTCATGTGTAGAGGCAATCTGTGACAGAAAGATTTACATAATACTCTATCTGGCCAAGTTCCCCATTCTAAAGGGACGGTGAAATGCAGACAGCAGGGCTGCCTGTAATACATCTAAATCAGGTAATAATTTGCACTCTCAGATTATACCCCCACACCCCCACCTGGCATCCATACCTGCTTAATGCATCTATTATAGCATAGAATATGGTGGAAGAAGTTGCCATGACATGCCTGTGTGACATAAAGAGGAGTGGGGGCATTTTGATAGGAGGATGATATTGACAGGCACTGAGGAGTTTGGTCTCGGAAGCCATACCTACCTAAGTCTTGATGGGATGTTGTTCTCAACACTCCCCTTCCTATCAGTTGTAGATAGCTCCAGATGTGAAGGGACCTTGTCTCCTGCCTGTGAGGTGCCTGTCCTGTCAAGTGGATCAGCACACACATCAGTCTTCTCCTTTCGACTGAGTACCAGAATGCCTCCTTGTGGCCTGAAAAGGCAAGCAAGAGCAGGGGCTGCTGTATGGGCCCTAAGATATGGGGCAGGGGTGAACGCCAGCTGCTGTTCTTTAAATGTGATGACAGTTCTTATATTTTTATTCCCAAGCACTTCTCTTTGTTATTCTACCCATTGCATTCAGAGGACTTGGAGTGTCCCCGCCCCAGGATGTCTTAGGTTGGCCCTGGGCTTTTGTGCATGTCTGCAGCTGATGTAGGGGTGGGGTGTGTCAATACCTTAACACCAGCATCCCCCACCCCAGGTTTACAGCTTCTAACTTTACTGTGTTATAGCCAGGAGCCACTGTGGAGCCCTCATTACTTGCTTAATACCCTGTTCCCTAACTTTCAATTAACCTGTAAATCTCTCAGTGTAATGGTTAATGGCAGCTAGACTCATGGCTGGCTGCCATGGTTGCACAAAGCGACTTCAAGTATGTTTCACATGCATAGAAATGGGAAGTCTGGAAGCTGGGCATGGTGGTGAATGCCTGTAATCTTAGCATTCAGAGGAGGGGTGTAGGGGTGCAGAGGCAGGTGCATCTCTGTGAGCCAGCTTGGTCTATAAAGCAAGTCCAGGACAGCCAAGGCAACACGGAGAAACCCTGTCTCAAGCAAACTAACTACGGAGAAACCCTGTCTCAAACAAACTAACTAACTAACTAACTAACTAACTAACTAACTAACTAACAAAAATTGAAAATGAAAAGAAATAGGAAGTCTGGTTTCTTCAAGTATTGTACACACAATGCATGATCTATTGCGTGCGCCAATCCTCTTGTAAATCCGCAGGCAGAATAAGGAACAGGAAGCAAACCGCGGGATGTGTTGCAAGCATGAGTGTTGTCTGTCTTCTCCAGTCTTTTCACATTGCCTTCAGATCGTCAACGTAGATAACAGAATGAGATGTGAGAAGAAGAGAATTCTCTCAGGTTAGCAAAGGAAGAGTGTGTTTTATTTGGTGTCTGTGTCTGGTTTGCTGAGGGATAGCCTTCTTTTTGGTCCCGGCAATTGTCAATTATTAATACGCATTTACCATCATAAAATGATGATTTGGACCTTTTTTTAAAAAGGGAAAATAGGTGTGTATGTGCATGTGTGTGGGAAGCCACACATACAACCTCCAACCCCTCCACCCCCACACACAGTACACACGTTCTTACAAAGGGCAACAAAATAAGGGGCTGTCTCTCAAGGGCAGGCTATTACTTGGACCTGCTCAGAGGCAAAGGCTTTCTCAATGGGATTACACCCCCTCCCATAACCTAGCAGTTGTCTGATCAGAAATTCATAACTCAGCTTAGCCAGGGCTACAGGACCGTATTTGAATAGTCAAATGCCAGAGCCAGGCGCTGGCATTCTCTCCATCTACCTCCTGCCCTCCTCCTAATCATATTGCCTCTCTTCTCCTTTTTCCCCTCTCCTTTCCGTTTCAAAAATCCCCCTTCACACCACCATTTTATATAAGGCATGAGCTAACATGGTGGGAAGTCTTTAGGAAACCGAGGAAGAATGACAGGCACCGTGGGGGTGGGGTGCTGAGAATGAGGGGGGGGGGGGATTGTGAATTGTTGCTGTCACATCCTTGTAGAGACAGTAAGACCTGGGGGCTTCCTTCCTTCCCCTGTCTTGTATTTTGTATTTAGAAGGAAACATTTCAGGATTCCTAGCTTAGCAGGAGGCAGAAGTCCTTGCCCAACAGGAAGATGTTTGAGGACATAAAGTTTCCATATTCTGTTCCTTTTTGTCTGTGAGAATGACAACCGGAGCCAGTGCACTAGAGTCTGTTTGCTGTTGGTCTTGGTGTCTTCCCGTTGAACGTCTACACGCAGGCTGGAGCCTATAGAGCTGTGACCCGATGACATTTCACTGTGGTCTGATAAAGTCGTAATTCAGATTCCCTCTGTCCATCTTCTCTTCCCATCTTCTCCCACACCGGTGCATTTAAGTCACAACCCCTTGAAGCCCACATCCTACAGTGGGAGGAAAATATCTGTTTAATTGATGACACCCTGAAACTATCTGTGGAACCAAGATGTTGGAAGCTGAAGGCTTTTGTGTGCAGATGGCTGGGTATGCATGTGGCTCACACTGCCTGGGCTTTGATGGAGATGAATTTTTTAAAAAATCGCCGTGAACTGGCTACAATAGCTCTGGTCTGCCTCTAAAGAAAGAGGGAAAATTGGTCCAACTTCATGTCCCATCACTACCTTTTTAAGGTTTTGTGTCTGTTCCCCATCCCAATTCCTTTCTTCTGCTTTATAAAATTTGTTTTGTGTCTTTTAGAGAGAGGGTCTTTCTGTGTAGCTCAGGTTGGCCTGGACCTCACTACATAGCCCCGTGGGCTGGTTTTGGACATATGCTCCTCCTGGGTCAGTCTCCCCAGAACTGAGACGATGGGTCTGTGCCAACAAACCTGCAGAGTCTCTGATGCCTTTTCATCAGGTGATAGAGGAAATCTTGAATATGGCATTTCACAGTGATGTTTGTACTGAATTTTCCCCCCTCATGGCTACCTGTAAAGAATCATCTTTTGAATTTTGGTAGTTTCAAGCTTAGTTAGAAAAGAAACACTTGATGTGTTTATTTACTTTAAATCACCATCAATTTACTGGTGCTTAAATTTATTCCAGAGGCAAACTCCAAAGCAATTTTATCCATATGGGAAAAACATATGGTTATGACAGATGCTGTGTAACTTTTAACAACTGCCCCAGCCTTAATAAAAACAAAAGCACACTAGAACAATACTGTGCAGTTTCTGCCTGGGGAGGGGGCCAGGCATTGTGTACCAGAAAACGGGATGAATAGATTGCATTTAAGTAAGAGTTACCACTGTGTGAATCTTAGCGCTTCCATCATTGGCTCTAGCTGAAGGTGCCTTTGCTGTCTAGAAGCAAAGGTATTAGGGAAGCTAACGTAGGCTTCTTTCTTGTCAGCCCCGCCACATGAGGGGTTGCAGCATTCACTGTGCAACTGTCTTAGTAACTTGCAGGAACTGGACTTACGGAGTACTCAATTCATGGTCTTTGATCCAGGTAAGATGGCGAATTTCAACCCAAGTTGTTCCAGGCTCAGAGGCATCGCCTTCCCCATGGGCTTTGCCTTGATGAGGAAGGAGGCCCCTGTAGATATTGTCCTTGACATTTTTTTCTAGTGGGTCAGGTCCCCTGAGTTCCGCATCTTTCTTTCTTTTCAAGGGGCTGACCTATACATTTCTGATAGGTCAAGTAATAACAACAGCTTCCTTGAGATGTAACTCACGTATGATTTGGCCATTTTAAGTCTACGCGCCAATGGCTTTTGGTTCGGTCACAGAGATGTGCAAGTGCCGTGGCATTTCAACACCCAACATAAGAAAACTCCCTCGAACCCCAACCTCATCCCCTAAGCTTTAAGCAATCGTTATCCTGCTTCCTGTCTCTAGATTTGCCTACGCCAGGCATTTCCTGTAAGTGGGCCCCCTAGCCCCCGTTCACCGGCAAACCTGCCTGTTGTGTCTCCTGAGACGGCTAATCATCTCTCTGAGAGTTCATACAGTGCAACGTTGGGGTGACTGTCCTTTCTGTCCGAGGACCCCTTACATAAAAGCATCATTTCTTCTGCAGAACTTTGCTTCATCTCCTCCAGCTGAAGGGCCAGGGGAGAAAAGAGCCGCTGCCTTAGCTCCTCAGCCCATTCTCTTCCTCGATGCCCTTTGGAGCAGGAGAAAGTCAGGAAGGTCTTCATTTGATCCCCCAAACAACAAATGCCCACCACCTTCCCCTTCTTCTGTAATCCTGGATGCATTGTTAAATCATAAATGCGTCTCTGCAGCTGAAAGAAGATTCATAAGCATCCAGAAGTGAAAACCTTCAGGGCTAGGGAGATGGCTCTCAGGTGACAGCTCTATACATATGATGACTGGGGTCCCATCCGCAGAGCCCGTATGCACGCAACAAACCCCAAACTGAGCATGTTGACGTATG
>OU015753.1:19660836-19678572 GCA_907169655.1 Acomys percivali | reverse complement strand
TGTGTGTGTGTGTGTGTGTGTGTGTGTGTGTGTGTGTGTGTGTGTGAACGTACAAAAGGCTCTCACTGATATTGGTACCCAAAATTTAGTTCTGGGACTCTGCACACACGACACTGTTTTTGTTGTCATTGAACGAATTGTCTATTAATGTAAGTTCAGTGTGTGTGTGTGTGTGTGTGTGTGTGTGTGTGTGTGCGCGTGGACTGCATGTACCTGTCTTAGGCTTGTCTGAAATACAGATAGATATATATGTACATATACATATATGTAGCTTTTGTGCCATCGTGTTTGTTTGACACATAAGTTCATTCTTGGAGACTCTGACTGCATAAGAGCATAGCTCCTGTGCGTTCTTTTTGTGTAGGCTAACTTTTTATTTTCTAAGCTGAGTGGTCTGTATGCTTTCCTAGGCAGGTGAGGCTCATGTATTAATGCCACCTCTCTCGAGACTGACACCTTAATAGTGTTTGTATGATGGTCTCAGAAAATCAGCTCTGTAGTAGCATTTTGAAATTGCCCTCCTTGGAGAGGAGGAAAAAAAGAAGCTGCCAACCCAAACCCAAATAAATCCTCACGCTGCAGAACTTCAGCCTTTAAGCAAGCAAGCAAACAAACAAACAAACAAACAAAAACCCACACAATATTCTTTCATCTGGAAGGCTATGGCTTGCTTAACCTCGACTAAAAACAATAATCTCAGGCATTACAGAGAGAGAGAGAGAGAGAGAGAGAGAGAGAGAGAGAGAGAGACCCAAATCTTTAGTGTTTATGACTAAGACCCCCACCACCACCAGTAGACAACAGGAGGACAGTCTGCACTTGTCTGTCTCAACTTCCTCATCTCCGCTGGCCTTCCGTATTTAAATCTCTGAAAATGACCGGAAAGAAGCAAGCCCTGAACTTTTCTAAAGAGTTTGCCGGGTCCCTTGGCATTCAGGAAACTTTACAGAAAGGTCTGTGCCTTCAGCCTGGGCAGCAAAGCGGGTGGGAGGGATGGTGAAAGCTGTCTCTTTTCATTCGGTAAGAGGTTGGTGTGGACCATTTAAACTAGGGTCCCGGAATGTCCAGACCCTGTCTCTATCTTCTAAGTCATTTCTGTACCTGGAATAAAATGTTGCCGTAGAAATTATTGACATAATGGTCCCCATGAGGACTCATAGCCATCAAAGTGAAATCTCACAATAAATCCAGAGGCCACCTGGAAAACCGCCGGTTAAAGAGCTTTTTTTTTTAGAGGAGGGGGAAAAATCTTTAAAAGCTTAATTCTTCTTAAACACAAGCTCACTGATCGTGTCTCTGTTGCACTTTCCAAGAGTTAGTTCTTTACTTTTAGCTTTGTTAAATAATCCTTTCAAGCTTTTTTTCCCCTACACGCCCCTCCTAGTGCCCCCTGACAGTGAAAATGCTGCATTCTGTATGGATGACATCACTGTCCCCTTCCAGCCACACTGAAAGCCAGGAGTTACCCGGCAATGAACCGCAGTAGGGATTTCTGCGTGTCTCAGAGAATAAAAGCCTTAAAACGCGAGGTGTGTTTTACTCTCCTACTATACAAAACCAGGGACGTTATTGATCAGTGTTTGGGGGAGCCTCACCCTAAAACTAATTAGTCTTTGTGGAGTCGGATAACTAATGCTGTTTTACACTCAGCACTCAAGGCCACACGTTTTATCCTCAAAAAATGCTTTGAAAACATTAACTAATTAATCATTAGCTAATTTAGCAACTGACAATGAAAGTTGAGACGCTGGAGGAGGCTGGATTCCACCAGCATTTTGTGCACACACACCCCTCCCACGGAGCCAAAGACGGATTACTCTTGTCTGGAGACGGGGTGGGGGGGGGATGGTGGAGGTTGTCAGGTGTGGGCAATTTACAAGGTGCTGCCCAGGTGATCTTTCTAAGGGACAGAAAGAAAACCTGGAAGGCTCCTGGACAGTCTTAAAAGGTAATGGCCAGATTTCTTTTTTAAATGATAATGAAGAGAGTGAATAAATAAGAAGAAATTAAGAGGTCAACTTAGGAGAGTCAACCTTAGCAAATGTCTAGAGCATATGAAGATACTGAAAGTTAAAAGTGTGGTTAGCAATGTCCAAAGTGAGACAAGGAAGCAGTGGGCATTTTAATTCTTTAGATGCCAAAGATTTGCCTTAGTGTTGTAGCAAGGTAGGCTCTGGGTGTGCGTGCGTGGGTGCATATGTGCTCGTGTGCCTGTGTGAATGATCTTTTCCAGACAGCTTCCTGGGTCTATGTACATTGCATTAGAGATCGAGCCTCATTTAAGAAACTCAGCCACCTTAGAGATGTCCCGGTATGTCCCCACCAACTGAACTATTTTTCCAGGGACTTGTCTGCTTTGCGCTGTGGCCCCATCTGCTATGTGAATGAGATGTGAAAAATAATTTGGGAGTTTCTCTGAGCTAGCGGAGACCGCACAAGCTGAGTTTTCTTTAAAAATACAGAGACAGTTCATCTATAGAGTTACTGTGAATGAGGGTGTATGTGTGGTCCAGTTCTTTCAAAGAAAGAAACGCTCCACAAAGCCAGCGGCCTTAGAGAAGGTGGCACCAAGGACTACATTTTTTTTTTTAAGTGAATATATTTTGCATCTACTCAGTTTGTTCTAATTCCCACACGTCCTTCTCCTGCGACAAGGAAAAACAAGATTTTAGAATATTGAAAAAAAAAAAAAGTCAAATGTACAAAATATATTCTCACTATCACACGGAAATGTTGCTAAACTGGGAGGTATACCAGCTCAAAGTGTCCAGTGGGGAGCCCAGCGAAGGGTTACTCCCCCTTAGTAAACTTCCCACCAAATAAACTTGGAGCCTCTTGGTAGATGTGGCAAGGCGAGGGAAGCAGCCACGCGCATCCAACACATCACATTAGAAATGCCTGGTATTCAGTAGGAGATGAGGCAAGCAGGCCGGGCGCACACAGAAATGGCACCTGTAAGGACTCAGCTACAAACAGTTGCGGTTGATACAGACCCACACTCTTCCGCGCCTGATCTCAACGGCTCTCAATTTCAGTAGTTATCCTCACGTGGCTTGTTTTATTTTATTGTGGTGCTGGGGAATCTAGGCAAATGCTCTACCATTTATCTTTCCGGCCTTCTTGAATGCACTGCCCGTGGTCCCCTTGATTCCACTTCTTTTTCTTCCAGCCTGATACTGTTTTTAAAATAAAAAATAAACAAACAAACAAACAAAAAAACAAAGTGTTAATGACATCCTAAATTTAGGGAATTAATTTTTTTTATTTCCTATTTTTCCCATTCTATGTTATATAATGGTATTTTTCTATTTTAGGGGGAAAGAGGGCTCACGTTTAAACATGACTGTTTTTCACTTTATTTTTTCACTTTTGAATTAAAAAATTAAAAAAAAAATTCTCACTCTCTCCCATCTCTTACCCTGTCGCCTGAGCCTGCAGAGCTTGTCATGGTGGCACCTTTGCCCACTGCTTTGAGGTCATGTCTAACAGCTCGCCCCCATGAGGTGACCTTCCTCTTCCCTAGTACCATGGAAGCTTCCCAGGGAGGCCCTCGGGAAGGTCAGGGTCTCCAATGAGCTCCACAGTTAAAAGAATTTACATGATGCAGGTTTCTCAATTTTCGTTTACACTGACTTCACCCCAGTCTTCTGTCTTAAAAAAAAAAAAAGGTGTCATTTAATGCATGACCATGACTTAGACGTAATTCCTCTAAATGGCATTCTATAGTAGTATTACCAACGGGGAGGGGTGATTCCGCCATTTTTGCCACCTCCACCCACAGCCAATGTCTGCAGAGTTTAATTAATACTATGTGTGAGGGGTGGTAGTGGGGCTAGTGGCATCTGTTGCGTGGGGACCTGGGATTGTGTTTGTTATCTTATGCAAATGGGATGACCCTCTATGATAAAGCATTCCTGGCCCTAACAGCAAGTTGTGTGTTCCCGCTGTTTCTTATGTCTGTACCTGCGACTGGAAAATGTTACAGAGGCTTTTGGGTACGCACTAAGTTTATTTTAAATTTTCTCCCCCCCCCCGCCCTCCCCCCACAAAGCAGTTGTGGAAATGTAGCTTTGTTTTGTTGAAGATGTACCTGACTCGTCTGGTCTCTTAGCTGTTCTTTCCCTTAGCATTATCAACGTTGAATTCCGAACCGTCATGGTGGTCCTAAGCGTCCTCTCTGTTTCTCACTTTTTGAAAATCATGTCACAAAGAAGGATGGAATGAGAGGGACGTGTGTAGATGGACAAAGGATGTGCAGGTAGAAACGTGAGAACTCCTAGAACCTGGGCAGGTGTCTACGTTTTACGAGGTACCTTGATGACTGTCAGAGGCCCCATGCTTCCCAGCCCAAGGCTCTCTGGCTTGCCTCTTCTTTAGCCCAGCTCCACAAGGACAGTCAGCTTCCCTGTTGTGATTTTAAAGAGAAAAAAACAAAAACAAAAACAAAAAAACACCCCAAACTTCTGCAGAGTGGATTTTAACACAAACAGCTTATACAATCCACTAGCTAGAGATTGTAGAAATGGGCCCTAAGGTCATTCACATGTTTTCTCTGGGTGTTGTTTGAAGGGAACTGAAGACTGCACAACTTTGTAGAAAAATTAAAAAGGAAAAAAAAAAATGCTGGGAAGAGACCTTAGAGGAAGAACTTAGTGGTCTATAGTGGGGACTGAGGTTTCAAGTGTGTGTGTGTGTGTGTGTGTGTGTGTGTGTGTGTGTGTGTGTGTGTGGTGTGTGTGTGTGTATGATACATGCATGTATTTTCTACCATTTTGGAGCAGTGAAGGTATAGGCCTGGATTGTGTCTCTCCAGCCCATCTGTTAGCCCTTTAAACTAGATTTGCTCTTGGAAATGGGGCTGAGCTCCGCTTTCCCAGTAGATGGCATTGTAGTCTGTTCAGTGGTGAAGAGCTTCCCTTAGCCAATAGGGCTGCACAGATATATGATGTGATATGTATATATATATATATATATATGTGTGTATATATATTCCCCCCAGTGTCTTCCTTACCAACATCCCTCCCTTTTCTCTCTTGCATTAAATACTAGCTTGAGGTCATAAATAAAAATCTTGTTTTTGCTAGTTACCTGTAACTCTCAAAAGATTCGATTTAGGGGGGAAAAGATGCAGCAGATAATTTAATGTCGCTTTAGCAAATAAAAAAAAATATGGGCTAGATCTGGGAGTGTGGGATACGGATAAAACATGCAAGCAAAGAATACGTTCAGATGACCGTGTTTCAAAATTAGAGCTACCTTTGGTCTTCCAAAGTTCACCTTTTTTGGTATTAACCCATGATATTTGACAAAGTTCAGTGAAGAGAAGGCCTGATAAAGTTTTATTCTATAGCAAGGATTGTTCATCTGTGTGGCATTCTTTTTAGACTGACCTCTGACCCAAAAAGAAAAAAAAAAAAAAAAAAAAAAAAGAAAAAGAAAAGAAAAAAGAAAAAAAAAACCCACATCATTGTAAGCTGATTATTTTAAAATTCTCTTCAACAACAAAAACAACAATAACAATAGCAACAACAACAATAACACAAATCATCTGTCTGGAGCCTGAATATATTACACATAGACCGAAAATTGAATAATGTTTTTAGCTTTGTAAATATTATCTTCATGATATTCTTCCTTCATTTAGACCATTGAATCCAAAACTAACAGCAGAAACTGACTGAGCCACGCTGCTGGCTGTCATTGCCTGGTGTGGGAGGAAGGTGCCCACCATTTTGCATACCTGTAGTGAGGGGCTCAGGAGAGCAGTCAAGTACAGGAAGACACTTGATTTCAACAGAAGAGAGAAACAGTGATACAAAGAGGAAAGACACTTAAAAAAAACCTCACAATAAGACTCTCTGTAAATCCCCTTTAAAAACGAAAGAAGTTGCATTATAGTAGCTGGAATTGAAACAGAGTTCCACTCCTTTCTTTTTGTTTTGATGAAGTTTGGCAAGGAAAATATGCTTATGTGTCTGTGTGTTTAACTGAATCTATAGTGTCATAAAGTTTATTTTTTCCATGAGACTTCCATCTTTTTCTTATAAAAATATTTTTTCTAAAACTGTACATTTCTCCCCCACAAATGCCACCCCAAATCCTCTTTGCACTAAATATACTCTATATTTCTCTGATAGTCATTTCGTAATAGTATTTGACTTCCATTTATCAATACCGTTTCTTCCCATTATTTTTAATCACAAGATTACGAGCTATGTATTTAGTTATTATTTAAGCTAAATGGTGTCTTTGGCTGTTAGCTGGAAAAGATAATGTCCCAATATCAGGATTAAGTTTTCATCTCTATCAACTGGCTTAAAAATACCCAACTTGATTCCTTTTGAATTAACTGAGTCTTATTTTATTTTATTTTTTTCCAGCATCACCGATCACCATAGTAACCACTAGCTGTCAGTTCAGCTTCTGACATTTTTCTCATTTGGTGAGATTTCAGAATTGCCATCCTCCCTGCCAACATGTCATGAACAAGAAAAAAAAATTGCATGAAAAATCTAATGGGTGTCTGGTCTGATTGTCCTCATTCGAGGCAGGAAAGACAAAAACTGATGAATTGTGAAATGTATTCAGAGGGATTCAAGGAAGCAAGTGCGGGGGACCCCTTCCCCCTACCTTCTTTCTTTTTGTTATGCTTGATGCTTCATACATGCTTACTCTGACACTCGGGTTTGTAGAAATTTAAGATTAACATTTTTTTTTACACTCACCCAGCTGATCTCTCTCCCTTACCTTTTTTTTTTTTTTAAAGTCATCATTAAAAATAAAGTTACCAAGGCTCATATTTAGCTTGATTTCTCATATCATAGTTAGCTTTTTTTTTCTCCCCAAGTTCAAATTGGTTTCCAATATTTAAGCTGCTGTGCCTGCAGATGAATGACAGTTTAGGAGCCAGATGTGGACTGTGAAGGACTGTGAATCCGCTTGTAGGTTTGTGGGTGTGTGAGTGTGTGCACGGGTGACTGAGGAAAAAACAAAACAAAACACCGGGTCCGTTTGAAAAGAGAAACAAAGCTTAATCTAGGCCTTTGCTTTACATGGTAGAAGGCCAGCCAGAGAACGCAGTGTTTTCCAGTTCTTGCCAGTATTCCAATTCGACACATTAAGGGAGAAGAAAGGTCCTGAATTTCCGTCCCACCTTTGTGAATTGAGTAGGGGATGAAAGGAAGTGAGTTTCTTTCCTTCTACATTTTCTTCCCTTTGATAGCCAGAGTTGTTACAGCAAAAGGCAGAGAGAAAGGGATGTGGTCCTGCTGTTTCCCTGAATTCGACATGCAGATTGATGCATACCTGTTCTGGGTAGGAGGTAAACACAGAGCCTGTGTGTGGATCACATCCCCAAGACCGAGTGAGGGCATTTACTATGCATGTGTCTCAATGCAGGTAAATACGTTAGTGACATTAGCCTGTGCTTGTATGCAGCCAGCACTCCTGCAGGTAATAGGTCCTTGGGTGATGTAAGTGTACAGAGGTTCCCCTCGGAGGTAGATCAGTCTTACGGATATATATATATATATATCTCCGTATTTTTTTCATGGCTGCCTACAAATTCACGTTCAGCAGCAGGAAATCATTCTAGGAATGAAAGCCGATTTGAGAAGCAGCTGTAGAACCCAGACTCCTTTCCCTCACGGGTGGACAACTAACTCCTGGAACATGCAAGCAGATCCTGAGATGCTTCCCGTTCCCATTTCAGAGGCTTCCTGGCGTTGGCATCTCCACAGACAACAATATTCAGACCATAGAAGGTTTGAGTCATGCTGCTGAAATTATTGCAGGTTTTTTTTTTTTTTTTTTTTTTTTTTTTTTTTGGTCACAGGTGTATTTAAACATTACACATGTCTAAGAAAGCACAGTGAAAGCCAGTGAAAAATATCTCCACAAAAGACCGGAGTCTCTTATTCTGAAAAGCAAAATGGCACATGTATTTTTGATGTGGTTTATATAAATATTGGAACATTTAATGTCCAGCATAGGTAGATTGATAACATGGTTTTGCCATTGTTAATTAATGGAGAACTAGGGATAGACATACATAAGTGCATACATATGTATATGGCTATCACATGTGTATAAAATAAACAGTTTGGACTATCATGGTTATATTATTTGATTCTTTTTAAATTTGAACACTTTGGAGAAACCAAACGAATAATTCCCAAATGTTTGCTGCAATTATTGTGCACAAATATAACCCCTGAGAAATAACTAGAAGATTGATATTGAAGCTCAGGGTATATTTCAAACACATATTTGGAGGTGGAAAAATAGAAAGGGTTTAAAAAAAATTACTGACACATAAATTTACCCCATAAAAGAAAAAAAAGCCAGAAAAATATGAATCTTTTAATAAAAAATAATACTATTTTTATACACCATAGTTTGTAATGAATGGGGTAAACAGAATATACTTTAATGCTTTTACGCTTTATAAGATTTATAACAATAATCAGTGAAACCTTGTGTGTTTGCCCCTTACGTGCCTCGAAGCCATTGGATCTCGCAGTTAATTGTATAAATTCCATACACTATGGGAAATCACAATGTATCATTTATATTCAGCATGTGCCATGTGTATAAATATTAAAATATATTAGCTTAAAATGGCTGATTATTCCTCAAACATTTTGTGATAAATCTTATCTTTTTATGGGTTGGGTGGGAGAAAGTAAATATTTCATGTTATTTGGAAATATTCTTTAAGCAACCTAGATTTATTATTACCATTTTAAATATTTATAACTGCCTTAAAATATTTGGGGACTTAGCTCACTTGATAGGCACATACTCGGGTACCGTGTTTGTGTGTGGTATCTATCTACAGGCAGTTCTCCAGTGCAGTCTAAGCATTGCTGTCCACTACTGCTACCCTTATGTGTGTGAAACATGCGCCTGTAGATACGTTCAGTTACACACCCACAGTGGTTTGGATCAAGAGAGGAATCTTATGTTATTTGTACATGCAGGGATGTTTTGAAAACTCTGCCAGTATAACCCACATCATTTAAAAGAAAAAAAAAAAAAAACACAAAAACACCCTTTGAGTCTGTTCTAGACAGTCAGGCGGGCATCGGTGTGAATTTTTGCATGTGAATACGCCATTTTATTTGCAGCATGTCCTTCAGATATTTTAAAAATGTGGGTTGTTGTTTATATTCACACGTAAACACATAAGTCAAATATACGAAGGTCTGACATAATAGCAAATGTAAAAAAATTAGAGCAGTACATATTTATTGAGACTGATGGAGACGCATAATGAATAAACAAACACGGGCTTGAGCTGTTTTACAAATGCATTTGGCAACTGCCCGTAGCAGTCAGTGTGTACATTCTGAGGGGAGGAAATGTCAGAGGAGTCTTGTAAATACATGCAGCTGGAAAGAATAAAATAAAAAATGATGACTAGCGTTGACAGGCAGACTTGGGGTGTATGATATACTTTGTTCATTTGATTCTTAGAACTCAGTCGGGGGTTAAATTGGAATCCAGACATCAAAGAATTCTTCCACCAGACCCAAATTTTGCCCGCATAATTTTTTTTCTTACAGTTGTCATAATTTTAGCTAATTTCACAGTGCAATAAATTTTTACCGTTTGAAGTCTCCCCCCTCTTAAATATGCACACAGTATGTACATATCTCCTGTGAACTCCCCACACACTTGATCCTGATTGCATACATGTATAAAAATGATACACACACATGTGTTCTTTGCACACGTGCTTGCTCACACGCACATTTGCAGAAGAAACAGCGATAGCAGCCATCTCGCTTAGCTGACCCTAATCCTGACACACTGAAGGCAAAAGGCAAAGTGTTTTCAGGAACTGTACCTTAGTCTCTTTTCTCTTTTTTGCTTTTTTTTCCCCTCTCCCTCCTCCCTTCCTTCTGACTGTTGTGTCTGAAAATGTTGGCTGTGTGGGGTGCTGGATGTGTGGAGGTTTTGCAGATTTCTGTACGATTTTTATCTGAAGGTCAGGGCTGAGGAAATACACCGGGATGGGATGTTTGCCGTTTGCCATTTAGCCTTGCTCTTCTTATCAGATGATTTCCTCACGTGAGCCACAAACAGAGGGCTCCTCTAAAGAGAGTGAAAATAAGCATTATTGTGCTCATATGCCATCTCTCCCACCCCTTTTCACAGCCGCAGACCTATTTCTATGACTGTTTAACTTCCAACGTTCCTCGGGTTCATTGACTTTTGATTATAATCCCGTTTACCATTTGAATTTCCTAAATAAAAATGTTAAAGGTATATGTAATTTTTTTCCTACTGTAAAAAAAAAGAAAAAAAAAAAAGAAAGAAAAAGAAAAGAAAAAAAGAAAAAAGAAAAAAAGAAAACCCAAAAAACAAACAATGTCAAATCAGACCAGTCAGGTAATGTGTGATTTCTGGGCCACCGGTGTTTTCTTATTCTGCTTGATGGTATCTTAAAATGCCACTCTGGGAAAAAAATAATAGAGAGAGACTGAGAGTTTTTTTTTTATATATATCTAAAAATCTTTTTTTTCCCCATGACGTGAATGTTTTCAAGTGAGGTGTAGGCCTCGCTGATTTGGTCACAACCACTGTCATCACTACCACCATCACCGCCACCATGAGTAGTTAAGCATCCATTACTCCCATCCTGTGATATTAACATCGTCCGTGGAAACCCCAGATGGAGAAAGGGTTTCATGCCATGGATGATGTGAATTCTACTTCTTAAAGACAACTGTCCAACTTCTGTCATGCCGTGCACTATTCACATGGTACACAGAGAGCCAGGGAGAGCGAGCTTCCTGCCTCCCGCTATTTACTCTTAAAGGATCTCATCCCATCTTCCACGGTGCTTAGTTGGAGGACAGGAGCCATTTTGGATGGAGACTGGGAGCCATTAAGAACAAGCGTTGGTTGTGGTTTCTGGGAACCTGGCAGAGGGTACCTACTGGTTCTTAGGATTGTTGGGTGGCAAGTTGTAGCTCCTATACCTCTCAGCTACTCATATGCAGTAAGGATGAACATATGAGTCACAAAGTTGGCTGCAAAGTCCTGCAGTGGGTCTGATGGAGGATCCCAGGTGACCCCCATTATAAAGGACCCACCATTGTTCTTTCGGTGCAATTACTCTTTGAAACAATTCCTGGGATGTAGTTCTCCCTGGGACTTCTGAGAGAAAGCCCTGGCTTATGTCCCTAAATATCTCTCTAGCTCAGCGGCTTTGATGCTGTGCCTTGCGCCTCACGCTGGGTAGTGATTTGGTGGGCTAGCCTGGCCACGTCTCACAGTGAGACCGCTACTGCCAAAGGTTTCCAGTGAGTACTTGGCTTTCTTAAGGAAGGGATTGGTGGGAGGTGGCCATGAGCTTTGCTATGCTCTCCCTCTCTGAAGATAACCATTTGCTTTCCATCTCATCATCCTTCTCATGTTATTATTTGGCCATTAATTTTGTTTCACTATAATAATTCATTATTGAATTATGGTAGCTGTTGGCTTGGATGCCTTCAAGCGCCAAGGAACTATGGTCCTGTGGCTATTTACGGGAAGCCATAAGTGACAGATTCTTATATTCTCTCTCTCTCTCTCTCTCTCTCTCTCTCTCTCTCTCTCTCTCTCTCTCTCTCTCTCTCTCCTCTCTCTCTCTCTCTCTTGTCCTCCCAGGGAGCAGAATTTGAACTTAATATTCCATGAAATAAGCCATTGTAATCACGCTAGGCTAATAGAAGAAGTAAAATTGCCTTTCCTCTCACAAGACAGAGCAAGGCTGCATTATTAAAGTTTTCTTGCGGACAGGCAGTTTAAAATATATCCTGGGTGGCTGATGCAAGTCCTTTTAGCGTGGGTGACAGCTTCTCAGATCTTAATAGGCTGCTCATTTCTGGTGCCTGAGATCCTAGCATTTCTTCTTCTCTAGGCAGGCTATGACATGATGGCTCAAATCTGGCATAACAGTGACACGTGCAGAGCTGACTCCACTAACAAGTGGCTTTCTGTGCATCCCCGCCAATAAGGTAAACAATTAGAACCTAAAACACTATCAGTTTTGAAAATTCATTCGTATCCATGTGTTGGGCAACCTTCTTGGAATCGCAGCTCCCTGGCAAATACAGGGCAAGGATGGGAGGCCCTTCGGCTGGCCTACGCATTGCCTGGCCAATGGGAGATATTGTCCTAAGATGACAAAAGGACATGTCAGTGAGTAAGAGCTGGTCTTGTGGGAAACTAAATATAAGTTTTAAGGAGAAAGCAGTCAAGTATTGTTGGATGGGGCTAAGTGCAACAGCCCACCATCTTGGTCGGAGCATCTGTGACTAAGCACAAGATAACCTCATTATGAGGCCTATCGGCAGCTGATGGTCCCTCGTGGAAGGACGCATGTGTGAAGGTCATTGGACCCTTATCCAACATCAATCCCTCCTCCTCCCTGCACTGTGTCTCTCAGCTAGCTGAATATAATTCTGTCCTAATTGCAGATAGCCTGATGGTCTGGCAAGGTGCTAGGGTTATCTAGGCTGGGTAAGGAATGGGGCGACAGTTGTTTGTCTACCCAGGCAAAGAGTTCCTGGGACAAGTATTTATGCGCTATGGTTTTCTTCCATGCAAGAACAGCCAGCTGAAATCTCATGTCCATGTTCAAGTCTGTTGAAGACAGGGAAGGCCAGGCACTGGCTCCTAAGACTTATGAGAAACTGTAACACTCCCACAGTCTTGAGTTGATGGTGAAGTTGATTTAAATTGGGGGCCTGTGTCTCAGAATGCATTTTTTTCCCTCCCAAGTGATTTTATGAGCAAAGCAAAGAAAAAGGAGTTTGCTGTGAAACCCTTTTTCAAATGCTGATTTGCAGGTCAAGCCTTGTCTAAGAGATACAGGGAGAATGATGGGTCCTTCTCTGAGGACTCTCCTGTAACTTAGGAAATAGAGCTGTTTTGAGGCTTGGGGCAGATTGGTGTGCATGTTGCTTCAGCTGTTTCTTTGTTCGGCTCTTGTTCTGGGTTCTTCTTCTCCCATGTAACTTGTCTTCCCCTCACGTGAGCCAGCAGATTCATGACTTGCTGTCCGTGGAGTGATGCCTCCTGGCTCCAAGGATTGGCTGGAGGCAATGCTTTGTTGCTGGTATTGCCCTTAGCCTCAGAGCTGACAGAGATTATCTAACTCATATGGCTTGTCCGATGCCCAACGGTACGGATTCCCTCTGGGTCCCCGAGTTCTTCGAAATGGTAGCAGAAAACCGCAACTGTGTACAAACCTGTTGTCAGAGACCTACTTTTATCCCTAAATCTGATGTACAAATAAATGTATAGGGGGAGGTAGAAAAGAGAATTTGACCTACATCTACACACTCAGTATCAGAAAGTAGCTCAACAGAACCTTCTAGGTAGTAAGGAAGCTTGGCTGAACTATCTGATGCCCATTTGAAGGCTGGGCTATGAAAGCCAACATGAGAATTGGTTGGATGGAATAAATGTTTACTGAATATTGCCTTTGTTGGAGGTGGAGTTCCCATGATGTTGGATTTAAGGTCCCATGATCTCTGTCTTCATGAAACTGGCACGGAGCAGAGTCTGCTCCCTCTTTCCAAGCATGCAGGAAGCAGGGTTAGAGACCAGGAGATGGCTTTTGTCTTCTTTATACATCCTGCACATAAGGAATGCAGCTATGCACCCCCCCCAGATGCTTATTCCATAGCAGGAAATTGGACTTTGAATTACAGCTAGGAATGAGTTAACGGCTGACTTTTTTTTTTTTTCTCAGTGTGTATATAAGCACCTTTTTTTTTTCCCCTTGACAAGCCTTAAGTGCGGTCATGAAAATATGCAAGTAAGATCTGTATGTATACCCATCCTCCCTGTTTGAAAGCGTCCCCCGGTTATCTTTCACATGGGCAAAGTCCTTTGTAGTAGTGCATTTTATCTGTGGTGCATAAACAGTTACCCTTTGCCTGGGTAACGTTTGCTTGAAGACAGTTTTCTGCAGTTGCTTCATTTGGGGGGTATTGACATAATTCATTCTCTGCTGATAAGTTTCAGCATTTTCCCCTAGTCAAATGATGTCTAAAATTCAACTAAACATTCCCTTCGTGTTTACTCTTCAAGTTGATTTGGGTGGTAGGGGCTGTTTGCTTATTCATGAGTCATATTTAAAATGCTGTCTTTTCTCAAACACCCTGTAGGTTCCTATACTTCGAATCTGAAGCGTTGCTCCCAACTGTGTCTCCAACGTTGTACAATCGATGTGTGCCTTGACCAGGATAAGGTTTTTAGAAGAACACTGTAAACATGTCTGATGACTGAGGAGGTTACTGTGATGTATTCTTAAAGGACACTGACCCGGATAAGGCTGTCCAGAGTGCTGGGGCCTTTCGTCTTACTTTTAAATTTAACAGGACAACATTCTTCATTTTCAAAGCATAGAATTTCCAAGGCAGAAAAAAAAATGGCTTGAAGATTATAAAGTCCTAAGAAAGAATAAAAGTGTTTTTAAGAAGGCAGATCAATAGCTAGCTTAAAGCCCTGAGATTATAAACTGATAATGCAGAGTATTGAAAAAAAATAGGGGTGTCAGGCATATGACAGATCCAGAGAATAGGGTAAGCTCCCTGAAGGAGGAAGAGGAGAGGGAGGGAAGGTGAAGGGGACTTGAGAGAACACGGGGAGGAAGAAGATGGGGAGAAGGAGGAAGAGGAAGGAGAAGAGGAGGTTAAATAGGAGGGGAGGAGGAGAAAGAAGGGGGGAGGAGGGGGAGGAGGAGGAGGGGGGAGAAAGAAAGCGACAGTGGCCAATAACAAGGAGGAGACAGGGGGAAGGAGAGGAAGGAGGCCAGGCTGCCAAGGTGGCTCAGCAGGTGAAAGCATTTACCTTGCCTAATGACTTGAACTTGATTCCTGAAACTCACAGTAAGGTGAAAAACGAGACTTGACTACACAGAGTTGTCCTCTGGTCTCCACAGGCATGCTGTGGTATGGGTACTCATATGTATAATATACATACACAGTAATGTTTTCTTTTTCTGACTGTGTGGTCCTGGCCATCCCAGAACTCCCTTTGTAGATTCGGCTGGCCTTGAACTCACAGAAACCCACTTGCCTCTGCTTCCCCAGTGCTGGGATTAAAGTCATGTGCTACTACTGCCTGGAACAATCATTTTTTAAATGAAGTGGGGAAAGAAGTGAGGAGGAAGAAATGGGAGGTGAAAGGAGGGGAGAAGAGGAGGAGGAGGAGGGAGAGAAGCAGGAGAAAGAGGAGGAGGAGGAGGAGGGGGAGAAGCAGGAGAAAGAGGAGGAGGAGGAGGAGGGGGAGAAGGTGGGTAGGAGGCCATAAAGACAGCCTTTAGAGGGCATCTATTAAATTGGGATACCCTCTACATTTCAATAAAGAATATGCTTTCATTGCACGTGCTCAGGTTTGCTAAATTGCCTGAAGAGTTCCCTGTGCCCAGCAAACACATTTTGTATTCACTTATTGAGACAGAATACCACATCTGGCTTCCAGAAGAGGCAGTAGGCACTGTCAGGGATGCCACCCAGCAGTGTTGCAAGTGTGTAAATCCTGTCACCTGTGGTGGGTGACAGGGAAGCAACAAACTCACCACCAGCTTGACTCCACATCAGTCATGGCCCCTCATTACGCAAGCTGAGGCTGATTCTGGGAAAGTCAACAAAAGAGAAGTCATTGGGAGGGACAGGAAGGGAGCAACAACCATCAGGTAGAGGCTGCTGAGTCAAGGTCTAGGCGGGGCTAGGGACCAGGGCCAGGGATGCTACGAAGCTGGAGGTATGAACAAGATGCCTCATACCAACCCCAGTAAGAATAATCTTTCAGGCTGGCCTTGCCATTTCAATGAAAGACTCTCCTTTTTTTTTTTTTTTTCTTTGTTTTGTTTTCTTACATTTTTCTATTCTTTTTTTCCAGGAGGCAAAAGGTCTTCTAAGAAGGTATTTGATTGGTCAGGATCAGGCCACAGGCCAGTGCAGATTATCCAATGAGGAGTAAAGACTTGGACTTGCTTTCTCTGTTAACAGAGCTGCAGCAGTTCCCTGCAGAATTCAGAGTGCACTTGTGAGAGGACAGGGTAGGTGGAACGCCTAGAAAAATGATAGGTGTCCATGACACCTTCATATTTAATGTAGCTCATTAGATAAATGCCTTAAGTGCTAGGAATTAAGTACCATGTGCATTAGTATTAAAAAGATATCAGTCTTTGGGCCTTTATCTTCAATGGTCAGACTGGCGGGGAGATAGGCTCTACCTGGGCCTCCCAGGATCTAATGATTGCCACGTCCATGATTGCCAGGGCTCTAGGGAGAGTTGGCGAGTACTCTCCTAAAGCCTCCTGATGTTTAGGTGCATGGCCCAGTGAAGCACACCCAGGCTAAGGAACAGCTCTGAGGTTAAAAAGCAATTGTCTTTTCCACCTCCCGCCCCTTGCTTTTGGGTTTCTTGAGTAAATAAGGAAAGAACAAAGATGGAAAACAATACAAGGCCAAACCCTCTGGCCAAATGCTGGACCTTACATGGGATTTGAGGGAGAGGGAAGTGACGGACTTCATTACCACCCAGAGAAAGGTTTGTTCGGAGGGTGAGAGAGAGCATGCCCAGTGCGGTGGCGTGTGCCTCCGCACATCTGATGCATCTCTGAGACCTGGTAGTTTAAGTCTCCTTTGAATCTGTGCTCAGAACTCTATACACTGTTTCAGACATCACCACCACAGTGCCTCTTTTAGGAAGCTGCTTATACTACACTATTCTCCCCCCCCCCCCACAATATGTATCTGATATATATGGGTGTGTGAATGTGTCTACATGTATGTGCATGGAGGTGTCCACGCACATGCGTGTGCATGCATGTATGGGGAAGCTGAAGGTTGGTGTTGAGTGTCTTCCTCCATTGTGTTGTAATGTGTTAGACACATTAAGGAAAGATCTCTTGGTTTAACTCAGAGCTTGCCACTTCAGATACTCAAGGTAGCTTGCTTGCTCGCTCCAAGGGTTCCCCTGTTTGGGACACACAAGAGTACAGGTGGACTTACATGTTACCCCACATTTACATGAGTGTCGGAGACATGAACACTGGTCTTCACACTTGCAGGGAGTAGAGGTTTTCATTTTGCCTGATGAGGAGGCCATCTGCAGTAGCAAGGGCATAACCAGGCCCCAGAGGGTGTAAACCGCTGGTCACCAAAGAGAAAGGCACCTTCGCTTGTCTAAGACTGTGGGGGCAGTCTTCAGAAGCCAAACCCACCCTATGCTCACAGACAAAGAATAGCATTGTGAAGCAAAGGCCACGCAGAGGCAGTTTTTCTATCCAGGAATAAAAGAAAGGTGAAAAGAGATACCTAGTCATCCTAGCAGGACCAAACGATCTCTCTAAGTTCCACAGGCTTCTTTCAAACATACATCACTTTGATATTGTTTGAAAGTCATGTTTGCATTTATCTTAAATTTCTGATGCACTCTGATATGTACACCTTCCTTATATCCTTATAGCTTGGCAATGGCTGAGCAGACTAAATTCAGGAGTAACTCACCAACCCCCCCCCCCCCAAAAAAGACCCAAAAACGTTATGGAAGAGTAAGCATAGAATCAAAGCATGTTTGTTTGATGATTTCTATCACTAAACTAACACCCAGAAAGCTTAGCCATTCTGATGAAAAATGATCATAGAGTGTGTACTGCGGTGATGACAACTAAAATTGTGTGTGTGTGTGTGTGTGTGTGTGTGTGTGTGTGTGTGTGTGTGT
>OU015753.1:19650194-19660826 GCA_907169655.1 Acomys percivali | reverse complement strand
GTGTGTGTGTGTGTGTGTGTGTGTGTGTGTGTGTGTGTGTGTGTGTGAGCACATTGCCAAGCAGATGCATGTGGAGGCCAGAGAAAGACATTGAGTGAACTCTTCTATCATCTCTGCCTTATTCTCTTTAAGAAATGGTCTCCCCCAACTCTTCTCTTTCTCTCTCTCTCTCTCTGGCCAGCAGCCCCCACCTATCCTCCAGTCTCTCCCTCCCCCCACCATCCCCCTTCCCCCATTCACAGTGCTGCCGTTACAGGCGTGCATGGCCACACCTACCTAGCTTTTGTTTACATTGGTGCCGAGGTCCAAGCTCAGGTCCTCATGTTTGCACACCAAGCGTTATTAGCCACGGAGCCATCTCCCCAGCGCAAGGGATTTTTAGTTCTCCTACTGTGTGCCCTCTCCTTATCTAAGTTTTCCAAAGGAAGACCTTCCGCTTGGCATGCCTAAACATCCCCAAGTAGCACACTGCCTGCTTTGTGGCCGGCACTGGAACCTTCATCCTTTCTTTGACTCACAGCTTCACTTATCACTGACATCACGGAACATGCACAGGCATTCTTCTCCCTCCCGTGTCTGCTTTCTAGAACTGCCAAAATTAGTCCCAGTCAGAACTCAGTTTTGTGCTTGTTTCCAAAGCCATCTTTCACTCACTCAGGGATCCTGGTTTAACCCCTCCATACCCTCCAAAGCCTAGGCATCAAAGGTCAAAGCCGAAGACGAATTATCAGGATAACACCAGAGTGAACGCCACATTCAGGGTAGCAAATAAGGTGGACAGGGTAGTGTGAGAAATTAAAAGAAGAGGAACCTGACATAGTCTAGCAGGGGGGTGGTAGCACTGCTGAAAGAAGGGATGGGTGTAGTGAACTAGAAATGAAACGTATTTGTTTCAACTCTATGAATCTGATATTACACTGTCACTGACTTGACTAAGAAAAATATAGCGGAAATGACACCACGTGAGCTCTGTTCCCAGCTTTTGAGAGTCCTTACATCCCTGACATCACAGACAAAAAAAAAATCCAGGTAGGCTTCTCTACAAAAGAGAGGCGTTGGGACAGACAGGGACAGGCAGTCCTAACTGGTCTCAGTTTCCACGTCATCCATGGATGTCCTGCCCGTCTAAGGATGGAAGTTACCTGGGAAGCCGGGCCAGATGATGCTGGGCACTCCCAGGGACTTGGGAGAAACATCCACTGCCAGCCCTCTACGTGAACACAAATCATGCCCTTCGAATATCCCACCACAGTATAGGCTAAACGCTTATTTAGACTTCTTATTTTATGTGTATGAGTATTTCACATGCATGTAGGCATGCATGCGTGTACCACGTGCAAGCCCACACCTGGGAGGTCAGAAGAAGGCACTTCAGTCCTTTGGAACCATGGTTCTAAAATGGTTCTCAGCTGCCATGTGGGCTCTGGGAAGCAAACCTGGGTCCTCTGCAGGAACATCCAGTGCTCTTAACTATCGAGCTGTCTCTCCAGCTCCGGTTCTCCTCAGTTTAGTTGAAGGAAAACAGGCAGAGTACCAAATACTTTGTACACAGACGTTTACCTAGAACCAAGACCTTAAGGATGCTCCCTAAGAAGCCCTAGGTGTCCTTCGCATCTTTTCCTTTTGTGTGAGAGTGGCCTCCTCCCCCACCTCAGCTTCTGAGAATCCCTAAAAAACAAAACAACAACAACAATAAAAAAAAACAATGACCACCTAGAAACTGAGCTGTGACTTCAACATTGAATCCAAAAGTGTGTGTGTGTGTGTGTGTGTGTATGTGTGTTATGAGTATTGTATGTACTTATTTGCACATGTGTGTGTAGAGGCCAGAAGTGAACATCAGGTGTCTTTCTGTTTTGCTCTCTACCTTAATATTTTAGACAAAGAGTGTCTTATTGAAACTGGAGCTTACCCTTTGAGCTAGACTGGCTGGTTCACCAGCCTCTGAGGCCCACACGTCTTTGTCTCTCACACACTGTGTTGGGGTCACTATACCTGACTCTTACCTGGTGTTGGGGCATCTGATCTCAGGTTTTCATGGCAGCACAGCAAGCCCTTTACCCACTGATCAACCTCCCAGCCCCTTAAATCCGTAATTATTTAGAAACATTTTCAAAAATTTATGAACAGTGTTTTTATCAAAGAATACAGGAAACAGAGATTTTAAAAATGCGGCATTCTGCCCTGTGGGAGAAGCTTCAAGTGAGGGCGAACGAACTAGAGGAAGGACTGGGTAGACTCTAGGAAGTGAGTTCCTGATGGTTGTTCTGACTTTAATGGTGAAGTCATGCCCCCTCCCATGCACACGCAGGTGCTCACGTGTGTGTGTGTGTGTGTGTGTGTGTGTGTGTGTGTGTGTGTTGCGGGGAGCGTATGAGTATGGCTGTGTAGAAATCAGAGGACAGCTTGTGGGTGTTTGTTCTTTTTCCTTCTACGCTATGGACTGCAGGGATTGAACTCAGGTCATTAGGTTTAGTGGCCAGGGCCCTTAGCCTCTGAGCCATCGCCCGCTGGCGGGTCCTGTGCTAATGGTTTTCATCATTTGCAAAGAAATGGCAAGCCACGCTCAGCACCACAAGGGCCTGAAGTTTTTATCAAGTGCTAGTATCTGTAGGAGACAGCATGGGAGAAATGGAAAACAGTCCCAGAGAAGGTGCTGGAGTCTGCTTTATCTCATCCTCCACCCCCCACTGGGCTACAAGTCAGCCCCTGCTGTAAAGACCCAACCGGCTCTTTGCGAATTGCTGTAGTAGACAAGAGGTCTTTCACTTTTTACGTGATGCATTTGTATTGAAAACACATGTTGGAGGCCAAAGTCATTTTCTTTACAGACAATGAAACTTACAACTGGTTTGAACAATTTAAAAAAACTTAACGTGCCTTGCTGCTTCTTATGATTGGTGGGACTAGAAAAAT
The DNA here is from genome assembly GCA_907169655.1 of Acomys percivali. NCBI lineage: Eukaryota > Metazoa > Chordata > Mammalia > Rodentia > Muridae > Acomys > Acomys percivali. Next base: position 19,657,910 of record OU015753.1, on the reverse strand, counting down.
TAACAGAGGGAGTGGGGGGGGGAGGGCGCTGAAGGGGCAGGAAGAGAGGAAGCAGATAAGAAAGGCGTGATCAAAATGAAAATGGGGCGACAGCTGCAAAGGCTGGAGGAATACAGGGGCTTCAGAGGCAAGTTGGTTCCGCTACTTGGGGAATTTTGGCTACTGCTCACGTGGCGATAAACACGAAGGAAAAATTCTGCTTTTCATTTTTTCAGAATGTTAGTAATTTGGCAATTCGTGAGTTTTTTGTTTTTTGTTTTTTGTTTTTAAAGAAAGTTATTGGGGGAAGGCACTTTGAAAGGTGTTGGTTCAGGACAGCCTGTCTTCGTTGTGGTGTTTTTGTCTGCAGCGGGCAATGATCAAGGCTGTGTTTTTAAACAACGGGGATGGGGAGGGGGAGGTGGAGGGGGAAGATGTGGTGACCTTCACTGTCAAACTCGATTTGAACTGGGCCGTGCGACTTAGCATTTTATTTTTTAAATTAGCGGTTCCTGTCTCTTTGGTGTTTGTCGGCTGGCCGTTGCAGCTGCATGAAGCAGACGTGTTGCTGGGACTCTTTTATCTCTGTGACGTTATCTTCACACCCCAATAGACAGTGCCGGGCCACCCTAGAAGTGCTGAGCTCCAAAGCGCCCCTCACCGACGCCCTGAGAGCTTCGTATTCAAAGTCGATGGAGACTGCCTTCCAGTCTTCAGTCCCAGGACTCAGCTTCTCTCTGGGTTCCCTATTTTCTTTCCCAGAAGTATGTGGCTCACTTTCTCCCTGCTGGCTGTAGCACTTGTGCGAATTGCTTTCTTGCAGTTGCTTTTCTATTAAATGACTTTTTTTCCCCCTCTAGTGCTTGGGATCGAACCCAAGATCTTGGACGCGCTTGGCCGTGTTGTAGTCTGCTACTGAAGTACGTTTGCAGCCCCCGCGCCCCCCTTTGTTTTCCTAGGCAATGCCTTTCTTCTCCCTGCCTCAGCTGGCCTTGAATTCTTGATTTCCCCAGCCTCTTCTTCCTCTTGAGTGTGGAATCATGGGATTGTACAGTTGACCTTTCTTTAATTATCCAGCATTCCCCATACTCTGTTCCAGTCCTTGGAGAAGCGAAGGAAGGTGGATGCTGGAGAGAGTCGAGGGAGTCAAGAACTTCAAGATCATGAATCTCCTTAGCGGCGTGTGGACTTTGACTGTGAATCCCTCGCCATCCCCACACCCCCCAACCCCCACCCTGCCCCCTCCACGTGACTGGCAGCTTGGGAGAGGCCACCAATGAGGACTGGATAGATATTCTCTGGGTCTTCAAAGCTTTAATTTATGAAATCAACTGACCTTTGGCTGCTCCCTGGGCAGTGTAGAGATACCATTTAGCAGTCCTTCTCAGCCTCGCTGGTGACTGCAGGGGTCATGTGTACTAAGTATGAGGTTAAGGATATTCCCCAAGGTTTCGTCAGACGTCGAGCGAGATGAGTCCTCACCTGGAATCTCCCAACGGTCCTCAGAGAATTGGCCCTAGTCCCCTGTTCTGAGGGAAATTGAGAAATGCTCATATTTTGCCATTCAAGCTGCCTTCTCCCAAGGGAAAGGGGTTTTCCACCTCTTACGTTCTCTTAGATATTTGTTTTCTTCTCAATAGGTAAATTAGGTTTGTACAAAGAAAGACATAGGAAGACATTGCAAAGGAGGAGAGCAGGTTTGTGAGGGGTTAGGCGATCTCCATCGCTCTAGCCCCACAGAGAATAGCACATTGTTACGGTGCTAAGAAATCCCCCAACATGATGGGATTCACCTAAAATCCATATTTTCAAACCAGCTCAGGCCATGGTCTGTCTCTCCTCTCATTCTAGAAGCTTCCTGCACATCCTTCCTGAGAGCCTTGCATATCGCTCTCGTAATGACATTCTCCCCAGGCACAAATGACACAGGGGTCCACACAGCAGCTATTTCTAAGACACCTCGATGCTGGCTTTCTCTAATAGTGGATAAGACCGTGTGACTTTATTACAGGATATTGGAAGGCCAAGGAACATGACACAGGGTCACTTGTCATCATCAGAGGATCTTGATGTGTGGACCAACATGGTATAGGGCCATATGGAGATCAACAGCAGTCCGTGCCAGGATGTGTAGCCTTCATTGTGCGGGCCTTCCAGGGGGTTCTTTGACACATTCATGACCTTTTTCTATTTTGTTCATCGTTTTTGGTCTTATGATATCACTGTCAATGTATAACCACCAAGATTTTCATGTGCAATTTGCCCCAAGACCCCTGGAGCAGAGGTCAGGGGAGCAGTACCCAAGGTGAGCCCTTTGCTAGGTTTGGTCAAGGGCACATTGTCTAGTTCTGCAAGATGTCCACAGTGATATCAGCTGCTGGGTCAGGGACAAAGGACCCTCTGACAACTCCTTAGGGATTCTCTGCTTTAATAAAAAGGCGATTTCCTGGTGTGTATAAGGGCCTGGCTCTGAGGGGCAGTTTCTTTTCTATTCTTCTTCTTTACCTTGTTCCATGGAGGCCATTGGCTAGGCAGGAATGATGGTACATGACTGTAACCCCAGTACATGGGAGGCTGAAGCAGGTGAATCATGAGTTCAAGGCCAGCCTGTGCTACATAGTGAGGCTTCAACACAAACCAAACCAAAATGCCCACCGGCCCAACCCATGTTGTCTATAGACTTCACTGTAGAGCAACTGAAAAGACGGAGTTCGTCCGTACTGCAGCCTGTTAGATTTAGAAAAAAAATTTTTTTTTTTAATTGAGAGGTCTGAGAGCAAAGAACAAACTGTAAGCAAAGCTCAGGACCAGAGAAGTTATTTTCAGTGGATGTCTTGAGGGACCATCACTCTTTGTATCCATAAATATATTTAGGAAGAAGTATGTTTAGATGCCATCTTTACTCATTTATTCTTCAAACTGTAATACAGCACATTTTGGGTTTCGGTATATTGCATTTTAAGGCTAATGATGCATTCATTCTAGAGCAAATTTTATTTCTAAGCTCTAATTTAATAGAATTAAACTCCGAGCTGAATTGGTTTTATAAGATAAAACTCTGAAGTTGATAACCGCATTTAGGAATAGTTCAGGTACTGAGTTTTTAATTTGCTATCTGAGCTTGGCAATCCCTCAGATAATCAATATTGACCACCTTTAATTGGTAGGGAAGGCTCTTGCTGAGGCTTCTATCTTCTGCCCACAGGTTTGGTTCTGTGCTGCTCTCTGATTGGTCACAGCTGGTACCAGTTTTTTTACTTTAAGTTGGATATTTGTTCTATGCTAGTTGAGAGGAATCTGTATTCACCTCTGTCTAAACAATACTGGTGCAAGGCCACCTCCATCCTGCGCCTACCCCCCATGCCTTCTACTGTTTCTGGGTTCTGTGAGAACTGTGAATTTAGTCACTCTGTTTTCATTTGCTAGGGCTGGGGGTGGGGGAGGGGCCAGGCTGATCAAGACCAATCAGGAACTGCTGAAGAATGGGTGTGTACCTGATTGGGGCCTGACCATGCCAATCATTCCTGATAGCTTCTGGAACCACAGTTTTGTTAATTGGTAAACAAAGCATTCACAGATGCTATTGACATTTGGAAATGGGGTTATCCAAATCTGTTAGTAATCAGTAATCAGATGCTGGCCTACTTTAGTATAAAAATGTATTTTGGGTGTGCAAATGCTTGTAGTATGTGTGAGTGTGTTTGAGAATGTGTATCTGTATGTGTTTGTGTATATGTGTGTGTGTGAGTGTGTGTGTATCTGTGTGTGTCTGTGTGTATGTGACTGTGTGTGTGTCTGTGTGTATGTGACTGTGAGTATGTGTGAATGTGTATCTGTGTGTATGTGTCTGTGTGTATGTGATGTGTGTGTGTGTGTGTGTGTGTGTGTGAACATGGACGTAGGATGTCACTATCACCTTAAGCCCTTTTGTTTTGAGCTAGGGCGGCCTTTAAACCTGGAGCTTGAAGTTTCTGCTAGGCTGCTGGCCAGCAGCCGCAGTCACCCCCTTGTCTCTGCATAAAACAGTGTAGGGCTCATAGGCAAGTTCATCCAAGCTCAGCTTCTCACGGGGCTGCTGGAGATTGAACTCACGTCCTCATACTTGTGCAGCAGGCGTTCTTTGCCTCCAGCCCTAGAGGTAATTTAAATGCGAATTGGGAAAACAAGAGTAAAACTGAGAAGATGGCTTGGTGGGTAAAGGGCTGGGTGGGTAAAGCATGAGGACTTGAGTTCCTATGTCCAGAACTCATGCCAGGAGCAGGGTGCTGTGCAGTGTGCCTGTGATTCAGTGCTGGGAAGCAGACACCAGTGCAATGTCTGGCTTCCCTGGCCAGCCAGTCTAGTGGGAACAGGGAGCTCTAGTCTAGGTTCAGTGAGAGATGCAGTCTCAACCATAAGGGAAATGACTAAGGAAGACAACGTAATGCTGACCTCTGGCCTCCACACACAGGAGCATATATGTCTACATGTACCCAATGTGTATATGCATACAGACACCTGAACATATACACATGCACAGACCATAGCCACACACACCAAAAAAATATAAGCAAATGTGTGGGTTTTCTTCAGAGTGGGCTCCCCTGATAATCTCATTCTTGTTCCCAATTTTCTAAGAAAGAACTTTTTATTCTTGCCAACACAGGACGAAGGGTGTTACTTAAGGAATATATGTTAGAAAATGTTGGAACTTCTGATATTACATTTGCCTCAGATGCAACAGTACTTTAATTTCTAATGATCTCCTTTTTCTTATCAAGATAGATATTTTATATAAAAACATTTTCTTAAATTAGAAAATAACACATAAAAGAAAAATGAAATGTAGTCTCACCATGGTCATAGCTACTCTTCTTTTTCCACCCGTACTTATAGATATGTGCGCGCGCGCACACACACACACACACACACACACACACACACACACACACACACACACACACCAGAACAGTTTATGGGAAGGGTGAAAACTGCTTTTTAAACTTAAGATAATGTTGGAAATACTTGTCCATGCTATTAAACACACTTTCACAGTAGGGTTTTCTATTGGCACTATTGTATAGATGGGTGATAATTTATTTAACAGATTTCCATGTTATTAGGCATTTATTTTCTTCCAAAATTCTTAATGTTTCAAGTAATTCCATGATAGATGGCCCTGAACATAAATTCCATAAATGGTTTTTTAATACAGGACTATTTTATATGTATGGAAAATCTTGCCCCCCCAATTTCCCCCCACATTTTTCAATGCTTTTTTCCCCCTCTGTACGCTCTGACTTCTGTGGGCTTTTATTTTCCATTTCAAAAATTTTTCAGCATATGATGAAATATTTCATCCACTCAGGTTATTTATGAAGTTCAGTTTAGTTCTTTGCTCTAGTAAATTCTCAGCTCACTTACGTCTTCCAGAGATGAATAAATGCAAGGGTTTCTTTTTGACCTATAAATTTGCATTCATTTTAAGGTATAGATGATAAAAGTGAAGAAATTCTCCACTCAAGGGGAACCTAGCCACTTGTTTCAAGCTGGCAGGGATGTTCTTCTTCCTCTGCAGAATTTGCCACAGTGCCGGTGGCTCAGCCTTCTGCTCCTGTGGTCACCCACCTGCCACAGCCTTGCTGTCTGTGACTCAGGGAAGTTGGCTTCTTTCCTAAGAGTTCAGAGAGGCCACTGAATGTGACCCCCCCCCCCAGCCTGGAAGGCTGGAAAAGCAAATTGTGGGCCTGGCATATTTCAATGCGAGTAAATTACATTCTGTCAGCCTCATTGCCTTGAATTTCACGGCAAATGTGGGACATTGAACGGCTGGCATTTGACAATCAAGAGAGAGGGAGAGAGAGAGAGAGAGAGAGAGAGAAAAAGGCTAACGCCTTATTAATGCAAACAATCTCTGATCCAAATGGCTGCAGGCGTGGAGGGGCTGCTGTTTCCATTGAGGCAATTGCTGTTTTTCTTTCTGTTGATGCTAATTTCTCAGAAAAATTTAAGGTACTTTGTGTTTCTAGTTTTTGTTCCACATTGCATTTGGAACATGTGTGCTTTCCCTGGACATAGGGAACCACACTTGCTCTTGGGGGTTCTAGTAACTAAGAGGTTTAGGGAGCTATGCCTTTTCACCAGGCTGTGTGTTGTACTTTGCATAGGAACATCTCGAGTCTGCTTCCCAGTGCCCTTTCTTCAGCAGCAGCAGGCCTGTGGCATCTCTGTGGTCAAACTCCTAGAAAAAAAAAAATCTCATTGAAAAAGCCAGGCACAAAAACATCACAGCAGAACTTTGGTGTCCTGGACAAGTGGCAGGTCTTGTCTTGCCTTGTAAAAATACAAGAATTGCTTGTTTGCTTGTCTGTTTTTGACATGTCTGTGCACACATGCTATGACTTATGAATGGTCAAGAGGACCACTTTCAGGGGTCAATTCTCTTCTTCTGCTGTGTTCGGCCTCGAACTAAGGGATTCTGGCTTGGAGACAAGTGCCCTTACCTGTTGAGTCATTTCATTGTCTCTCCCTTCACGTGGCAGCAGCCTCCAATTCACTCTGCAGCCATGGGAGGATTAACTGATCTTTTTGTATTCACCTCCTGTGTGCTGCCCTTAGGTGTGGGCCACCCAGTGTGGACAGTGCTGTGAATCAAAGCCAGGTCTTCCCGAGGGGCAGCCAGTCCACCAACAGAGTTCCACCCTCAGCTCAACAGCCACTTTTTCATGAGCACTCTGTACTGCCCTCTTTACTCTCCTGACAACACGAGGTCTGACCCACCCATTTGTGTAACTATTAAAAAAGATTCAGAGAGCAATGGTAACATAAAACAAAAGTTAAAGGTCACTGGCTTACCTTTATGCCAGCATGGCCAGCATGACACACAATGAGGACCTGTGTCTTTGGTTACTTGTAGACTTCCTATGAGTTGGGCACCTGCGGCTTCAAACTGAGGGATTGTGGGTGTTTAGTAGGGGGCCTGGCTTCATTAAGCTGTTTTCTGATATGGTAATTAGGTCTCCATAGAGTCTAGTGCACTTGTCCCTTGAGAGACCTGTGGCTGCTTATCTGGAATATGCGTTGTGCTCACATGAGCACTGGGTAATTTGTTTATGCGTGGGTGAAAGGATTTGAGGTCTAGGTTCACAACAGTATCAACACAGCCTTACTTTGGGATTGGTAGGCTACTATTAATAAGCGGTAAAGGAGGTGGTGGCACAGGTCTTCACAGTAAGAGACTGGGGGTTTAACATCCCTGGATTTATCCATTGTCATTCCTGAGTGTCCCTTCCCATCCCTAGCCACAGTGAGCATCAGATGTACCCGGTTCTAAGCAATGAAAGGGAACATTATGGAAGATGGCAGCGTGGGATGGACTTTGAGAAGTGCTGATCTGTAGATGTGAACGGTGCGAGGCTTCAGAGATATTTCAGCCCAAACCGATTAAGTGTAGAAATACAACCATGCCGTTCATTTCTAGAGCAAGATTGTCAGAGCATCTGTGTTCAGACATGGTGATACAGACGTGAAGGTTGCCCTTCATAACAGGCCAGGGCTTCATCTTTCAGGGTCTTGTCCTTGCTGAAGACGCGTAGAAGAACTCTTACAAATGCATAGTACGTTAAAAATATATCCACATGTATGAAACAGAACATCAAGTGGATATTTAACATCTTTCTGCTTTTTTCCCTTTGAGATAGGAGCTTACCACGTAGCCTAGTCTAGCCTTGAGCTCTCAGTCTTCCTGCCTGGAGCTCA
>OU015753.1:19599571-19609954 GCA_907169655.1 Acomys percivali | reverse complement strand
TGTGTGTGTGTGTGTGTGTGTGTGTGTGTGTGTGTGTGTGTGTGTGTAGTATGCATGTAATTGGTAACAATGGACATCATCAATGCTTGGGCTTTAGTTCTTTCACTGAGGAGCTTAAAATTCTATTCCTCTTCAGTACTCTCCCCTTCCCTCCCCCACCTCAATGGGTAAAGACTCAAGAGAGCCTTTGAGGTTTATCCCTGTCACCAGCTTCGCAAGTTTCAAGGAAGTGGTTCATATTCTTTCGTGGGATGCTCTTGGTGGGGGCTTTGCTATCTTGAGAGGGCTTTAAGAGATCAAGCACACATGAAACATGGGGACCAGTTTTTCATAATAAAAACGAACGTCCTCCCTTTTCACTTTTGTAGATGAGAATGCTTTAGAAGGAGGTCAAAGAACCCCTGCCCAGTCCCCCCTCTGCTACCAAGGTGCCTCACAGACATAGGGTAATGCCTGAGCTCCATGCTCACAACTCGGACCCACGAGAGCATCCATCCTGTAAACAAGATGGCTTCCCTTTCCTCTTACGTGGTGTCTTACCATTTTCAGAACTCATTATAGTTATTACCCGTTTAATGTCCAACCATCATCAGTGGTTCTCTTGTGAATGAAAAGGCTGAGAGGCACGTTCTAGAGTTTCCAGACTTAGGACTGCCTCATCATCTGTCAGCAATGGGCTTGTTTCACAGGCTGTGAACAGACACACAAGAAGCTCTGAGGACATTTGGTGCTTGGGAGATATTGGAACTTAGAGACAAGCTGCTGCATTTTAACCAGTTGCAGATATCTGAAGTACTTGCCATCTATTGAAAAAAAAAAAAAAAAAAAAAAAAAAAAAAAAGCTTCTTCGATGAGAGGTGAATGCTGCACTTAACTGTTAGCATGAGGATAAGTATTTAGAAATCACTTAGAAATGATGTTTGTTTAGGAAAATGATATAGGTTGTCCAATCTCAAGTGGTCAGCCCTGTGAGTGTATATATGAGCAACACTAATGGACTTAGTAGGTTGTATATACAAGTGTGCATTTGTCTGTCTATCATCTGCCTGTCTATATCTCTCAGTCTATCATCTGTCTCTGTCTCTCTCTATCCATCTATCATCTATTCAATGTAACAGTAATAGCTATAGAAGGGATCATGAATTTGGAAGGGAGAGGTGGGAGTCAGGAGAAGTTGGAGGAGGGACAGGGTGATAGTCATGAGGATGCAATGCTAATGTGTGAAATTCACAGATAAAATACAACAACAACAACAACAACAACAACAACAACAACAACAGATTTTCCCCCTGGAGAAGAATGTAAACACCAGCAGGGACTATTTGTTTCTCCATCCCATTATGTAAACAAGTAGGAAAATCACTAACAAAACCCAGTGTGGGATGTGTGATTGGTGTGGACGCTGTGATAACGATGACCATGAACTTGAATGACACCAATAACTCAAATATCACAGCTAATGATGACTCTGAGGGTCAGGTGCTGAGTGCAAGCTCCTTGACCCACCTGGGGTTCCCTTCCATGTCGGCATAGGTCTGCGCCTACTCTGTACCTGCCTCTGTACTTGGTGACATCTGACTTCCACTGTCATTCGGTGAATCATACTCAGAACACTCCAGCCATCCTCTTGCTCTCTCGGCTTTATATTATCCCCTTGCTGGGTATCTTCTGTTTTTGGGGTTCAGGTCCCATGCAGCTTCAGTTGGCCTTGGATTCACTGAGTAGTTGAGGCTGACCTTGAACTTCTGCTCTCCTTACCTCTAGCTACTAAGTGCTGGGGTGACGGGCATGTTGTCACTGCATCTGGCTTTATTCGGTTCTGGGGATCAAACTCAGGGCCTCATCCATATTTGGCAAGAACTTCATCACTTGAGCTGCTTCGCTTGGGCCTCAAACTCTGAGGAAATCACATTTTGCTCTTTTTTTTCACTCATCAGGTCTTGGTGGGCCCCAGTGTTTTGGTACTCTCTGGTGTTCTGGAAACACTGTTGACAGAGGCTGATACCTTAGGGACACATGAGACCTGTGGTCTACCTGGGTCTTTGAAATTTGGGCCAATTCTCTTGTCTCTGTTGGCTGCTAGGACCTGCCTGTAACTGGCTGGGTGATTTGGGCAGCATTTAATTTTTTTTTTTCCTTCCCACATCTCATTTTTTTTTCTCCTGGAAATTATGTAGCAGTCAAGGTCACCTAACAGCCCCAGTAAGGCAGGGGTTAAAATTATCCACAGGATTTCATGAACAAGCCATAAGCCAGTTTTGGGTTCCGTTTACTATCTCTTTATGTGGCTGCCCCGACTCTCTCCCTCAAGCATGCATTATCTGGGCCATTATGGAACCCATCTGTAGAGGTGCCATGACCTCCAGCTGACCTCGACCTGCTGGTGCCCTGCCTTGCACTCCAATTACTAGGATATGTGGAGGCAACCACAGCCTCTTTTGAGCCTCCCCGCAGCTTATAGCAGTGTTAGACCCTTACCTCCTTCCAGGGGCACTGGGCTGAATTCTAGAGCCTGCTGCCATTTCTCTTCTTACGTGACACATGCTCGTTCCCAAGTGAAAACTGCAGAGCTATGGTTGGTCTCTCTTATTGGAAAACTGTAATTTCCCACTGCCCGGCCTATTTTCCTTGGATGCTGGGCTGTAAGAGACAACAACAGGAATATGATAAGATTACTTAATTTGTTTGCTACCAGCCACGTTACTTTCTCATATTGTAAGGGCATCTAGAGTTTAGGTAGCAGGGTGCTTTGAGCCTCTCTGTGCCTTTGTCTGAGATTTTATCTGTACCTCTGAGTTGGCAATGGTTGGGTCAAAGGCTGAATGGTTCTGGTCATATTTCATGCTATATTTTTAATTGTTTCTAAACATGAGTAATAAAATAATAATGCTTCACTTTGCATTTCTGAGGATGTCAAAAATTAGATATCTGGTGTATAATACATGATGGTATTATGCAATTAAGTAATTCTTTAGAAATAATCCACTGAGATCTCCTGTTCCCCCTTTGCCAGTTCATGTGGGGCTTGTGTGCTGCCAGCTTACAAACCTCACAGATGGATTAGGTTGAATCTTGTGGATGCTGATTCTGTTGAAGGAAAGCAGAGGCAGCCACATAAAGTCCAACCTGTATCAGCATCACATGGCACCTGTATCAGCAATCACGCTGCTGCACCTGTATCAGCATCACACTGTTGCACCTGTATCAGTATCACACTGCACCTGTATCAGCATCATGCTACACCTGTAGCAGTATCACACTGCACCTGTATCAGCATCACACTGCACCTGTATCAGCATCACACTGCACCTGTATCAGTATCACACTGCACCTGTATCAGCATCACACTGCACCTGTATCAGCATCACACTGCACCTGTATCAGCATCACATGGCACCTGTAGCAGCATCACATGGCACCTGTAGCAGCATCACATTGCACCTCTATCAGTATCACGCTGCAAAGCCTTACAGGACATAGACGGGGTTCCCTGTGTCTACGTAGCACTGCAGTTCAGCCGCGCTCTGAAAGATCTTGTAACTTGTGCTCTTTAATGTTTGCTTTCAGGAAATGAAATTCTCTACCAAGTTCTGAGTTAGGAAGAATTAGTGTTCAATATGAAAGCAAGGAGGGGACCATTCCGGGAACAACTGAAGTGGCTGTGATCTCTGCTCCTTAAGATATTCTACAGAACACTCGGCAAATCTTGGCGTTCTTAAAGGGCATGATCACAGTTTAAAAAAAAAAATATATATATATCCATGTGTGTGTGTATGTGTGTGCATACACATGTTTGTGTGTGAGTGTGGATGTGAGCATGTCACAGAATACGTCTTAGGTCAGAGGACAACCTTGGATGTATGTCCTTGCCTTCTGCATTGTTTGACACGGGGCCTTTTGTTCAAACCTGTATGCCAGGTGAGCTGGCCCATTCATTTGGGGGGAGTCTCTTATCTCCATCTCCTGTCTCTTTGTAGGCACACTGGACTTACAGATGGGCACTATTATCCTGGCTTTAGGTCTGTTCTAGGGATTTGAAGTCAGTGCTTTTACCCACTGAGACCTCTCTCATGGCCAGATAATTAGGATTTTAATAGTGTGGATAGGGCTCTCTCTCTACTTGCCTTTTCTTTCTTTCTTTCTTTCTTTCTTTCTTTCTTTCTTTCTTTCTTTCTTTCTTTCTTTCTTTCCTTCGTTCTTTCTTCTTTTTGAAATATAATCTTACTGTACAGCCCCAGTAGGTCTGAACTCACTTTGTAGGCCAGGCTGGCCTTGAACTCGCAGAGATCCACCTGCCTCTGCCTCTGCCTCTCGAGTGCTGGGATTAAAAGTGTGCGCCACCACGCTCTACTTCTTATCATTCTTTACCAACAGGGCCCATGTTTCCACACAGCAGGCAGGAAACCCAGATCCCAGCTGGCTACTTGCTTGAGATTGTTTCTCTGACCTTAACCCTGAATATGACAACACAAGCTGTTGTTCAGCCTTTCTTGGTGGTTAGTAGTTAGTAGATCCCTTAAAGAAAGGGAATGAATTGGCTGTGTTTAAGCCGTGCATCCCTAAATAAAGTCATGGAAATCTTTTTGAACTCTGGATTGAGATTTCTTGGCATGTGTATCGGAGCCAGATGCTCAGGGCACAGGTCCTGCCCACCCTCAGACTCCCTACTAGGTCAGAGCCTATGATCTCTTCCCATTCCTGATGTCCCTGGGGTAGCAGTTCATGATACATAGACCGTTCATCCTCCAGTATGTGTGTCGTTGAGCCAGCACCTACCCCACTCATCAAGTTGCTCTTCAGGAGCTCTCTGCTGTGCTGCTAACTGAAATGCAAGCATCTAACCTGGGTGTGTTTGTGAAAAGAACAAGAATGCAGGAGGTTCAGAGCCTGGGTATATGTAATTTGAGTATGTGTAGGTATGGGTGTAGAAGGGACATGCATGTATGTACCCAAGAATAACTGCAGTGTTGTTCCACTTGGGTTTGTGAGACAGGGTCTCTCACTGTTCTGGAATTTGTCAAGGAGGCTGGGCTTGGTGGGCCATAAGCTCCAGGACTCCACATGTCTCCTCCTACGTAGTGCTGGGTTACAAGCCAGAGAAACCACACCTGGCTTTTCACATGGGTAATGAGTATCTTGGGTATCCATCTTCCAGGCCTAACACCGTTCTGGGTGAGCAAGGGCTTCCTCCCCGCAATTTGCCTGGACACTGAACGTAGAGAACCTTGCTTCACCTTGGTGTTATTCCAGCTTGAAAAGCACAGGTTTAGATTTGGGATGTATGGCCATAGAGATCTCTAGGTCTCACACAACCTGTGTTTAAATGAGATAAGCTCCTAACATGCAATCCTTTACCATGCAAGGAAGATACAGAATATTTGGCTAAAGAGAAACTCTAAAAAGCTGTTGCTTCAGAAACTTCAGAACCTAAGAAGCCACTTATATATGGCCTCAGATAAAGAAAAATTTAAACTTAACTTTTAAAAGGATTTTTTGAAAATTTATGTGTTTTCCTGCATTTAGGTATGTGTACCATGTGTGTGCAGTGCCTGCAGAGGCCAGAAGGGGGTATTAGATCCCCTGATGCTGGAGTTACAGATGTGAGTGGTCACAGGGGTCCTGGAAGCTGAATCTGGATTCTGTGCAAGAGCAGCCAGCACTCTTAACCATCTCCCTAGCTCTGGACAAGCCATGGTTTTAGGTCATTCATTACCTCATCTGCAAAGTGCGCTTCATATGTCTCTTCCAGGATTGTCATGCATCATAGATACAATTATGGGAAAAAGAATGCTTTGAACAGAGGATTTGGCAATGTGAAAGTGTTGAGTGCCCTTTATCCTTGATGCTTTCTTGGTTTCTTAATGAGTGGTATCTTAGAATGATTGGGATTTGGGCTGAAGTGCGCCTTGGTGGGTGTTTTGTAAACACTGGGAGCCTCTTGGAGTCCTCACCAATTTCTTCCCCAGATACCAGTCAGCAACTGTGGTAGAGAAGAGATGAAGGGGGTCCTGGGATAGCCTTGGGAGCTGGTCCAGAATGCTTTCCTTTCCACCCTGTACCGCATCCACATTTTCCTATAATTTGAGTTACTCGCTTAGCTTCCTCCAAATCCAGTTTCTGGGAGTCTGATGAAGACTGTAGCCACCAAATTGGATCACTTTCTTGGGGCCTTTGACCTAAAAAGATTACATTTCAGTGGGTAGGTAGGTGAGCTGTACATGATCAGCCTGCTGTCACAGGACAAAAATCATATTTTTATGTGATGTAGCTGCATTAAAAGGGCCAATCTTGTGTCATGTAACATGTGAATAATGGCTGTAGCTTGTGAAGTCAAAATTTTCCACATGCCTCATAAATAAATCTAGCCACACACACCCGCCCCAGCCGCTACCCAAAGGCTCTCGGTTTAGAACATAAGTTTGCATCCCAGAATAAGAATACATTCAGAGCCAAGGTTAAAGGTACAGTATCTGCTTTCAAAAGGCACATGTCAGTGTCTGCCGAAGATAGTAAATAACACTCGAAGCAGGCTCTCCCTTGCCAAGGTTCCTCGTCCTCCTCTTCTTCCACATTTTCTTTTTTTCTTTCTCTCTAACTTTGTTGAAGATCTGATCTTTTGGGGAGAAAAAAAAACAAAACAAAAACAAACAAACAAACAAAAACAACCAACCAACCAACCAAACAACAACAACAAACCCTGAAGATGCCATATTAGGCCAAGACTTGATAATATCTTGTTCAAAGAAAACCACTTGTGTTAAGATCTCTAGGGAGGAGGTTGGGTGCATCCCATGGTCGCTTCATCCAGTGGTCCTCAAGGGTGAAGAAGCCAGACACATAACAACCGTACTTAGTATCACCTCAGAGCCCAGCAGAAGTGTGTTTTCATGTGGGCCACATTGGCCCACATGGGAAACCTGTAATACTGAAGGGGGTTGCTGAGGAATGGCTGCCTGCCTGCCTTCTTTGTCTAAGGTGACCAGCCCAAGGACCTTCAGCAAGCAGGCCCCGCCCCTTGGTCTCATGTGCTGCCTTTCTTTGGGGAAGAATAGTTAAGACCCGAGGAGACTTTCTGTTAAATCCACCTTCGTCCAAGGCTGTCTTGTAGAAGCCAAGCTGCCCTTTTATCCCTGTGAAAAACAGAACAGTTTGCTTTTGTTGCTGTTTTTCCGTTTCTCAGTAGATGAGAAGGAAGAAGGCAGGCATAGGGGCGGCAGAAAACCAGGGTATAGAACAGGAGAAGAATTTGGCTGAAGCTTAGGTCCCTTCCTCCATTAGCCCCCTGGGCTTCACCCTCCATCCCTCCCTTCCCTCCCGACTTCACAAACAAAGGCGGCATCTTCTCAGATAATGCCGGCTAGGCATGCGCGCGCGTCAGAAGTGAACGTTCTGGGAATGTGCGCGGTCACCTGGTCTGTGTAACAGACGCCAACCCCGAGCCGTACAGAAGTCGCTACATCTGTTTTGGCTTTGTTCGCAGCGAAGAGGGGGTGGGGGGTGCACTCCATGGTCAAGGGCCAAACTACATGTCATATTTCATTACCTTCATTAGCTACTACACAGAGGGCTGCATTCACAGGAAAGGTTGGCGTTAACTCTTGAGCCGCCAGCCTTTTCCAATGAGGGCTTTCACCTTCATCCATAGCCCACAGTTCTCCATTCCTTCGTGCTGTGGGCGCTGATTGAACTAAACTGTAAATCAGCCCATAGCTCCACGATTTTGCCCTTTTAACTTAAAGGAGGCGAGCTACTGTTTTCTTCTAGGTAGCTACTTGCAGGCTGGCGGAACATCTGGCTCCCATTATGGGGAACGCTAGTGTAAACCCAGTGGGGGAAAGGCATATTTAGAATTAATAAAACTTTCTTCTCTGAGTTTGTCCACAGTTGTCCTTTTCTTTTCCACCGCACATTACTTCTGTGATTTAGGGTTGCCAGCTCCTTTTTCCATTTTGGTGTTGAGATAAGATCATGTTTACTGCTGCTCAGCTACTTCGGCAGAATTTTTTTTTCTTGGCATGCTTTACCGAGATGACACCGTGCTCATGTGGTCACCCCCTCTGCTCCAGGAAAGACAAGCCTGCTTTCTTATGTTGATGTTACATTTCTTGAGGCCCCCTTTTTAATGGGCTGAAATAAAAGTGGGTACATAGATAGAACAGATCTTAAGAGTCTATGGCTATGAAAACCATCTGCTTTTGCGATGCCTGTGGGATAGATCACAGTGCCACTCAAAGTCACCTGCAGGCAGCACAGGCTATTATTTAATATTATGAAGAATGGCCCATTGGCCGACATAGGTCAGCACACACCTGGATGGTGGTATTAGGGAGCCTGGAATTTTGGTTCCTTATGTGGGCCCTGCCATTGATTTATCACCTGGCAGTCTTCCATCTGTAAACGAGATGGTTTGCAAGCTAAATGCACGGTGATCACATTACCAGGGTAACTGCAGTTGGGGTGGGGAGGGCTGCTTTGGAAGCCTTCCCCACAGGACAATGGTTTAGAATCCCAGACCGGTTAGATCATCATCTTCCCAGCCTTTTGTTTTCACTAACAGGCATTTGAAAGATGCAAGCGAGGGGTTCACAAGCTTGATCCCCCCCACACCACCAGAGTGGGCTTTGTTAAAAGAGCAAATCCCCAGCACGGGAAATGGCTCAGTGAGTAAGAATGTTTCCTGTGTGAGCATGAGGACCTGGGTTCAGATCTCCAGCAAAAGCTTGTGTCAAAAGCTGGATATGGTTGCACATGCCTGTAACCGTAGTGCTGGAGTGTGTGCATGTGTGTGAGCATGTGTGTGTGTGCGTGTGCATGTATAGGAGGTTCATTTCTGGGGCTTGCTGGTCAGCAGGCCATATACTTGAAAACAGCAGTCTCTAGGTTCAATGAGAGACCCCGAGTAAGGAGACTAGGCGGAGGGCCACAAGGGAAGAGATCTGGTGCCCTCCCCTGACATCAGCACCCGTGTACACACAAAAACGTTTTAATTTACAAAAAGTATTTTAAAAGGAATCTAAATTCTCTGCCCACGTCAGACTTAAGGGGACCAGAAGATCGGTGAATGGCACAGCTCTAAAGCACGCTGGATTTGAGAATGGCCCGTCAATACACTTGGCCTCCAGTTCAGAAGTCTTCCAGGCTCAGTTACAGTGCGTGTCAGAACGGAAGCTTAGGTCCAGGAGATACTTTCTGGAAGGCACTCTACTTTTGTAGGGATTGCGGGTCACCTTCAGCCCCGACTTACAGAAGAAGCTGACACGGGATGGCTTTCCTGGCTTGCAGATTTCTGCTGCGCGTTGTTGGTGCATGTCGCCCGACGGCTCGCTTCTGTAGATCACCTACTGTCTGCTCTTCTCTTGGGTGTGGGTGGCTTAACGCTGCAGGAAACAAACTTGCGACACAGGTTATTATCCACCACCAAAATCAGGCCACTAAGCTTATGGTGGCGGCAGGTTAAGTTTGCGCAGGGGCGGGATGATACTGCAGAGGGGGTGCCCAGGCTGGCCCTGGAGTTAGCGCACTAGAACAAAGATGGGCGGGACGCTGACTAGATTTTGAGGGGGCAAAAAGGAGAGAAATGATGGCCGTCAGGATCTTCAACACCCCCAATCTTTTTACATTTCACCACTGTTGAGTCATAACGTAAAGAGTTATCACAGGACAGACGCGCTACATAAGCTGTTTTTCTAAACCTATAGCTGCATGTAAATTGTTTTTTTAGTATCTACCCATATCCAGGTCTGTTGTGTTCCCATAGTGACTTCCACAAGGGAAACAAAACAGCAAGCATCAGAAAGCTAGCTCCCTTTCTCAACGTCTTTTGCTGTTGGAGGTCTCCATATAATTCAGGACGCATTTCCATTTTGAATTTGAATGATGGGCCACCAGTGAGGGCATTTTGTTTTTTATTTCCTTTTTTTTTTTCCTTAAGCCTCCTAGTCAATCCACTTCTCCCTCCTTTCAATTTGTCCCCAAGTTTGGCCCTGTAATGAGGCCTTTTGCATGGTAAGTTTCGGCCCGGAGCAAATTTTTATGGCTGAATTATAAACCTTTGAGAAGAAGGGTGTATATTGGAGGCGCTGACCCAGCCTTAACTCCAGCTGGAAGAGCACAGCGCGGTAATAGATGAGGCAGAACAGCGGAGCGCTGCTTTTTAATTCGTCATTTAGCCGGAGAAAGAAGCCTTGTTTACTTCCCCCCTGCTTCTGAGACGTGCGACCGTTACTTTGAAATGTATTTTATAATAAAACCTTGGTGGTGGTGTAGCCCGGGGCTTGAGTGTCCATTTTAGGAAGGGTGGGGGAGGGAGACGGGGAATGGGAGAAAATTAGAAGAGAGCAAGGAGCAGAGAGGACAGGATGCGGGTTTGACTGTGCAGTTTCT
>OU015753.1:19575568-19594571 GCA_907169655.1 Acomys percivali | reverse complement strand
CTGTTTTCAAGACGAGGAGTAATCTCCATGTACCCAGGAGTATGATTGACATTTCATACAAACATGGATCAAACATTTGGGAGGAAAGTGATACCAATGGGAACATCTTTGGTATGCGCATCAGAGGCTCCGGAAATGGGGTAATATTAAATATTGAGTCAGAAAGTATTTCCAGTGTGGAAGTCAATGCCCAAGCTGCTGCCTAAGCATTGGTTTAGAATCCACCTATCCTGTCTCTTTAATGTAACAATGGAGATAGTTAAGAAAAAAAAAAGGGCATAAAGATGTTCAAGTTATTTTTATAAAATTGTTTCTCAGTTTCTCTCTAAACCAGCTATCACACAAATAATTGAGACTCTATAGTATTATTTTAACAAGTTTCACATCACAGGAACTGAGCAGTTATTAACTCTATTCCTAACCGTCTAAGCCAACCTGGTTTTCTCCCTCTGTGCATCCCAGAGATACTTGCACTTTGTGGCTTTCCCGGTCCAGCTGAATCCAGCCCCTGCCTATGGCCCAGCCCCCTACTTTCTCCTCTAACTCCTCCTCCCCTGGCTGGCAGGAAGTCCAGCCCTATTGTCTCCTCTGCTCAGAGATTGGCTATAAGCTGCTTTATTGGCATACCAGGGGACAATTGGGGAGCAGTGTTTATACAACATTGGGGCAGGAGCGTCTCAGAACAAGGATTGCAACAAGTGACGGTGGGAGTGGGGTACAGAAATCCGCATTTGAATTGCACGATAACCTGCCCACATAAAGACCTAGGAAGTATGATTCAGAACCCAAAGTAAAGAGGCAAATGGTATTTTCAGGATGGCGAAGGAGGTCTACAGGATATTTGTCAGGCGGAGGGCTTAAAGCAGAAATCCAGAATAATTTGGGAAACTAGTCTGACTCCATATATCTTTAAGGAAACAGAAACTACTGCAGTATAGAATGTAAACTATATAATGTGTCTAAGCATATTCATAGAAAATTCAAGACTGTAGCAGAGAGTTGGGGATAGTTTAATGATACACAGAAAATCAAGAGGAAAAAAAAAAAACAAGTTAATATTAGCTCCTGGAAACGCAAAAAGTGGCGACGATAGGAACTGCCATTGTGATAAACCACATGGCCTGGGTGTGGATAATGGACAGCAAGTACTAATGTAACAAAAGCTGTTGTGTAGCTGCAGTATATAGGAGACCGTGTGCACGTGTGGACGCAGTGTTCTTTGAGCTTGCAAAAGGTTTTGGAAGCTCATAGTCCACAGTGGTGAAACGAAAACATAAAGAGCTAAGAGAGGGCCAGGGAGAGGAGCTAGAGCTGCAGATGGGGGGTAGAGCACTGTTGTCAAACAAGACAAAGACATTAGTGAAGTGGACTAGTCAGAAACACGGAGGTGAGGGCTGAGGAGGTAGCTTGGCTGGTGAAGTCCCTGCCGTGCAAGCATGAGGATCTAAGTTTGGTCACCAACACCCATGTAAAAGCTGGATGAAGAAGTGGGTTCATAACCCTAGCATGAGGACACGGGGACGGGCACATCCCTGGAGGTGTTAGCTGGCCGGCCTAGCTGAACTAGTGAGCTCCCAGGTCAGTAAGAGACCTTGCCTCATAAAATAAGAAAGGGAGCAACTGAGGACACCTAGTGTTGACCTCTGCCCCCTGACCCCCATGTATAACAAAATAACAGTAATATACATACATACATACATACATACACACACACACACACACACACACACACACACACACACACACACATATAAGCACAGGCAAATACAAAAAGCAGCAAATACAAAAAGTACAGAAGTTGAACATGGGTCCCTCTGGAAACAAGAAGCAGGAGTGTGAGGTGCGTGAGGCAGGAGGCTGTGGTTCCTCCGAGGACTTTGGCTTGTAAAAATGATGTGCATGTATTATTAAATTAAAATTTAAAAACATTTCTAGCAGAGAGGATCTGTTTTTCCTTTTCCTTTTGGTCACGGTTGAGGAAGAATCCTGGCTATCAAGTACAGCTTTGCTTTCTAGAGGCCAGACTCTGACTTGGAAGCACTTGGCATGTATAGCCTCATCTAGTCCTTTCATTCCTGCAGTGTTGCTTCTTTTATGTCCCCTTTTAGGTGAAGGAACAGAAGAGGGGTTTGATAATTAGTTCCAGCCGTACAGTTGTACCATGACTAGAGCCCAAATGCATCTATCTGTCTCTGTTCCTCTACTGCTTGGGGGGGGGGAGGGAGAAAGAGAGAGTGCATGCTTGCATATGGGTGCACATGCATTTGGATGTTGTTCCTCAGAAGCTTTTTACCTTGCTTTTAGAGACAGGGTCCTGGGTCTCGTTGATTGTAACAACCAGCTAGTCGCCAAGTGTTGTCTTTGGTTCTCCCGGTGTTGGGACTCCAAGTGCATCTAACTACTTTCGATTTCATGTGGGTGGTGAGGATGCACTTGGGTCCTGAGGTCCTCATGCTCATGCAGCCAACACTTTTCTGACTGTCCCATCTCCTCAGCCACCCACCATCATGTTTCCCATGTCCCAGCTAGGGGACATCACATGACAGCATTCATCTCTTCCTCCGTTTCTTATTTCCTAAACCCGCCCTGGTTTTGTCAGGTGCCTCTTCCTACCAACAGCGTTAGCTTGGTAGAGATCCCTGCTAGCTTACCAGGTGTCACCTACAATAAGGTAGGACTGAGCACCCAGAACAGACCTGCTCATTACCCTACTTCTTAGTAGCTGTTTAGTTCTGAGGTCACCTGACTTCATGGAGCATCTCCATCAGGAAATGAAATAGTAATAGTAACCATCTTATTATATTGTTGGACAAATTATATGAGTTAGTATACATAAAGTCCATATAACTATTGTTCATGTATATATCATATGACTGTCATATGCAATACACACTGTTCCTTGACCTACAGTTGACTAAGCTCTGGAAGTGTGTATGTCTGAAGGAGTCACTCATCAGTTCCCTCGGATACACGTGGCTGTTGTATCCTGGCACTCCACGGGTAGAAGAAACAGCGGTTGTTCACCCTTGGTTACCATTCATTTCCAAGTGTCTCTCTTAGGCTATGCTTTCTGAAAGGAGTGTGCAGTAGAGACTTACGGGCAGAAGATTTGGGAGATGCATGCTTGGTGTTGGGACCACTGAGAAGGGGAGGGGTGTGGGATGGAGCAGGGGATGGTGCTGAATGGAAGTGAGCCTGTAGCAGAGGTTCCAGCTGATCCGAAGGGAACTCTGGAGTTGATGGCTCAGTGGTTAAGAACACCGGCTGCTCTTCTAGAGGTCCTGAGTTCAATTCCCAGCAACTACATGGTGGCTCACAACCATCTGTCATGGAATCTGATTCCCTCTTACGGTGTGCATGAAAAACAGGACACACATACACATAAATAAATAAATAAATAAATAAATAAATAAATAAATAAGCCTTAAGAAACAAGAGAGAGTAATTGCAAACTGGAAGAGGGGAGTTGGGTCTTTATAATTCTGCACTAATTAGTCTTTGGATGAGGGCTGCACCCACACTGGCGTTCTCTATCTAGGTGTGTGCCTCATTCTCTCCTACCCCCCACCCCCCATCCAACTGAACTCATGGCTGGAGCTTGACCTCTGCTCCTGTCTCAAGATTCAGGTCTGTCAGCTTGAGGCGGGACTGGAACGTAAAAATCCTTAGTTTGAGAGCTGTCCAGAGAGCATCTTTCTCTAGAGATCAGGAGCCAGGACTGGCCAATGGAGACACCGACCAGTCTCCAGTCTTGTATTTTCTCAATGCATGGACACGGTTCTTCATTTAGAAAATGGGGAATCAGGTTAGAGAAGTTCTTCCAGACCCAAATTTCCATGAGTCTGGTTTTAATCTACACCAGACTCCAACTGTTTTGTTTTGATTTTTCTGTGAAGAGCCAAATAGTAAATATTTTCATCTTCATAGGCCACAGTGTGTATTGCAACTGAACTCTGCCACTGTGTGTGCCACACACACACACACACACACACACACACACACACACACACAAAACCCAAAACATGTAAATAATGGGTGTTACTTGTTCAAATGAAACTTTATTGGCAGACACACGCAGCTAGTGAAACGAAAAATGTGAGTGCCAGCCCACAGCAATACGACCTGGGGATGTGTTAGGAATGGACACTTTTGGACTTTCCTAAAGGCCATCATTCAGCCAGAAGGGCTGTGTCCCAGTGAAGATCTTCAGTTAGAGTCCTAAAATTGTTGAAGTTGGCTTGCTTGTTGGATATGGTGATACAGGAGGCTGAGTCCGGGAGGAATTACTCCTATAGGCTAGCCTGCCTACATGGCTTGAAGCCATTCTGGGTTATATAATGTAATCTTACCATCAAGTTCGCACCGAAAGAGCACCAATTGTCTCACTTAAAAATAATAAAATAAAATAAAAATAAAAAAGAAAAGAAGGGGAGGGGCTGGAGAGATGGCTCAGCAGTTAAGAGAAGGCCCTCCCTGCTCCTCTATGACCCCTGAGTTTAGTTCCCAGTGCCTCTGGGCAGCTCACAACTGCCTGGAACTCCAGTTCTGGGGGTGGGGTGGGGGTGGAGTGGGGGTGGGGTGGAGGGGGGATATGATGCCCTCTTCTGGCCTCCCTAGGCACCTGCCTTCAGGTATGCATACACATAATGTACACAAGAAACGTCTGAACCAAAAGTAAAGAAAAGAGAATCCCACCCCCCCCCATGATCCTGGACTTACACAGAAAAGGTGCTCCCTTACTCCGGTATGGGGGCAGGAGACATCAAGTACAGGATGGGCTTTAAGGCCCTGCCTTCTGGAACGTCCTCAAGTTCCACTGGTCTGATCTTCTCAAGAAGAGGACACCTTTCTCTTTTGTTCTTCTGTAATCTCTGTTAACACCCCTCAATGTAGAATAAGCAAAGGTTGCAGTGTTTATGGGAGAGCCTTCATTATTTATTTATTTTTCTGTTATGGAGTAACTGATACTATCTTTCGTGGGTTTCTAGGGACATCCCTGTAAATAGTAAATTGCTGTCTGCAAAAGTGATCCCTAATTATGAGCAACATGGCACACACTTTTGTGAAGGCAGTCACATATGTATAGACTTGCTCTGTATGTCTGTGAAGGTGAGTGACTGTACGTGTGGTGGCTTGTGGGTGTGCACATATATGGAGCCTGGAGCCACCTCAGGCGTTGTTCCTAAAGTAGTGCCAGCTACCTTGGTGTTTTCTCTCTCTCTCTCTCTCTCTCTCTCTCTCTCTCTCTCTCTCTCTCTCTCTCTCTCTCTCTCTCTTTCTCTCTCTCTCTCTCTCTCTCTCTCTCACATACACACACACACACACACACACACTTGGAGGTTGCAGATTCAGCTGAGCTGCACTCGCTGCATTGTGAGTCCCAGGGTCCTCGGCTCTCTGTCTCCACAGAGCTGGAATTGCAAGCATGTGCTACTATGCTTGGCTTCTTTATGTGGGTTCTGGTCCCTGTGCTTGTGTGGCAAGTGCTTTGCAGCTTACGGCATCTCCCTGGTCCCATCTGCTGTAAAAATACATACAGGTTACTTGCCGATTGGGAGAAACTTACAAAGATTAGTCTCAGTTGGACTGCAGTTGGAAAAGTCTCCCTGGCCCATACTTGTCCAGGATGGCTTGGACTACCTTGGTCAGATCCTGGAGGTCATCATTTCACGAGTCTTGTCCTTCATTCTTGAACAAGTACAGGTGTAAGGCTGCCTCTGATTTTACTGTTGGCCAGTGCTTTGGGCCCTTAGATACTTAGTTTAGGAGCTATAGTCTTGTGCTGGGATATGTTTAGGAAAATATCATGAGATATTTTGTGACTACATGAACACCATACAGTATACCTGCACGTACTTGATGGTACAGGTCAGCCAACTGGGCCTCTTAATGCAATCAGGAGGTACAGTAAACACAAGACATTTGCCGCTGAAGCCAGTGTAGCACAATTTATTTTTCCACAGTAAACTCACTTTCTTGAGTAGAAATACACCCTAAAGCATCAGTAAAAAGTCTGGGATAGTAAATCATATAATCTAGTAACATAATTGTTATAGTTAGTGATAGTTAGTGAGTACTATGTGTTATGCACAATTGTATGCACTAGGCTTCTATGTTATGGGCAACGGAATAGGTTTAACTATAGCGTCATCACCTCTAAGGCCCAAGTGACACGTGGGACTGTGGCACTGTGCTGGCTGGAATGTCAGGAGGCAGCAGCAATTTGGTTTAGCTCTATCCCAGTGCTGAGGGGGTGCCCTTGCGCATGTGATTCATTCCTGATCTTTACACCTTAAACAATTCATCTTGTACATGGCGCTCTCGACAGAGCACACAAGGAGAAGGAGGAATAACTGCTTTCCAGGGTGTAAGGACCCAGGACAGGCAACCTCATTCTCAGAGTTTCTTTTTCGGTCACACACTGGAGTGAACCATTGCTACCCCGTTCTTCTTATTGCCACTGAACTTGCTTCAGTTTCCTCCTCCTCCTCCTCCTCCTCCTCCTCCTCCTCCTCCTCCTCCTCTTCCTTTATTTCCTCCCCACCTTCTTGGCTTCCTTCTCTTCTTCCTCTGCCTCTTCCTCTACCTCGCCCTCTTCTTCCTTGTCTCAACATGTTATCTTTTTCACAGATGAAGTGGCCTCATCACTAACGTTTGGGATGCCGTTATGATTGGTCCGTGTTTCATGCTAGCACAGCGTTACTGTACTCACTGATTTCCCTCCGGCAGTCTCTGAATGTGTAAACGGGAGCCTAGTCAAATAAAGAACGAGTCATCAGAATGCCCTCGATGTAACAACGCTATAGGTATCAGGAGGCTTGGGAGTGCTATGGCCTGGACCAAGTTTGTGTTCAGAACACCTGGTGGGGACTCCTACTGGACCCTCACACTAGGACAGGGCTGAAGACCCTAGGGCTTGCTGGTAGAATTCTTCTTTTTAAAAATTAATTCGCTAGTAAGCTTTGTATTTAGAAACTTCATGGTTACATCTCCTAGAAGAGGCCTCATTTGCACCTTCCCACATGGTAGGGTCTTGAGTCGCCTGTGAGCCATTAGCCATTCTTTTTGCACTGACATATATTTAAAGACTTATTTTTTACTTCATGTATGTATTGCCTGTATGTGTGTCTGTGTACCACACATGTGCCTGGTGACTTCAGAGGCCGGAAGAGGATGTTAGATCTCCTGGAACTTGAGTTTCAGATGGTTGGAATGGTACCCTAGTTTTCTGTAAGAGCAGCCAGTGCTCCTAACTGCTGAGCACCTCTCCGGCCCCTCTAGTATTATTTTTTACCGATTGACAAAATTATTCCTTTTTATGCTCTTTGGTTTTCATGAACTGGATGAAACTATAAGTTCCTGGAAGGCAGGAGCAGGCTGCCTGAGATCTTGGCAGAGTCTTGAGCTTCTTTGCTGACAACACTTGTCACAATGTGGACAGCAAATGAAGCCACCTCGGTTCTCGCTCACTAAGATTTCTCCCAAGTCTCAGATTTCAGAACAGCCAACCCTGTGTCTTAGTGTCTTACTGCCACCATTCAGGGGATTGTGAGCAGTCAAATCCTGCAGCTGAATGACATATTTTTCAAGGTGTCCTTTTTTAAAAAATCATACTTAGAAAAATTTATTTTTTAAATCATACTTACACAAGTAAACAAGAAAAGGTAATTAAACAAGACTCTGAACCCTCATAAAGCATTTGTCTCACCTAACCCTTGGTGATTAAATAAACAAATGTGTAAATGGGTGAATAACAAAGCTAGAAATAGAATGGTTCTTCTTTTGTTGGTTGGCTTTGTTTTGTTTTGTTTTGTTTTGTTGAGACACTGTCTTGCTATGTAATTGCGCTAACCTGTCACTCACCATGTAGCACAAGTTGACTTCAAACCTGTGACAATGCTCCTGCCTCAACCTCCTAAATACTGGATTGCAGGTGCTAGCCACACCCAGCTCCTTTTGTTTTTGAGTGGAGCCTGGCTGTGTAACCGACCTCTAGTCTTTAGCTTTTGATGCTTTGGCCTTCCAAGCACCTGGCTTCGCATAGTGTTTCTTAGACCAGAGTTACCACATGTGAGGGTCCAGGGCCTTGTTCCTTTTACCTTGCATGGGGCACTTCTTTAGGACCCACATCTTTCCTGGGTTTGAAATATCCCCAAGTCCTTACAGCACTCTCAATTGACGTTGCCATTTTATAAGACCCCCATCATACTTGGTCCTATTTAGGGTGCTTTGGGGCTCCTTCATCAAATGAATAGTCCCGTTCTGTGACTTGCTCTCATGGAAAATGACACATTGAGTTTTTGAGGCCTCAGTTTTCTTTATCTGCAAACCGGCGATGATGTGGTGTCCAGCTGCAGTAGGTATTGAGAAACGAAGTACAGTCAGCATGCTAAGGGCCCAGTGCTATGGCTTCTTACCAACTATCAGCCTTTGGTATCCTTCACATGGCTGCTGTCCATGAATAGAAGCAAGTGTGGATGTGCTTAGCTGTGCTAATTAGATGTAACCCAGCTTTAATGCAACCTCACCGACAGGAGGCCTGTTGGTGCAGAGAATGGCAAGGAACAGGCATCCTTGGCAGTGCACATAGCAGGAAGGACTGGGTAGAAGGAAGGTTAAAAAAAAAAAAAGGTCCTTTATCCTCTGATGCTCATTTCCCTTCCAGTGTGAGGGATGAGCCTCATTGGGTCTTACAGTGTGCACGGATGAGAATCCCGTGATGCATGCCTTCCGAAGAGAAAAGGAATAATAAAAGCCAACCTGGCCCACTGATTGCTTCTCTGGACAGCTGGCACACCTTGGGAAGTGAGAGGGGCTGAGGCAGGAATGTAATAAGGCCGAGGAAAGCGGCAACGTGAAAGGAATGACCTTTATTTGCAAGCATGGTTGAGATTTACAGTTTATTACTGATAGCTTTTATAAAGAGCCATTCAGTTCAGAGGTGAGAGGTTTGTCATCTGGAAACGCAATTAACTTTACCTTATCCCAATCCCCCTGGCCTTAGTGTGAGAGTGGTACTCAAGCGCCACAGCAACATCGCGCCCTGCACCCCCCTCTAATTTCATTTCTGTCTATTGCATCCCCAGGTCCCTGGCATTAACACTGTTGCATATTTTTACTATTATTATTTTCTATTATTGCTACTCTCTGTCAGAGATAGCCAGAAGGCACTTGTGTTTTTTTTTTTTTTTTTTTTTTTTAAGATCTAAATTATTTGATTTTCTGAAAGGGGAAACCTCAAAGCAGAAAGCCCTCTAAGCCACAGTGCTTAGAGAGGCACACAGAATCAAGATGCACCCATAGTAGGTGTCGGAAATTAATTACGGAAATGGTGAAGTTGTACAAATGGCGAAGTGGTATTTTACACGGTGGTGGAACCTTGGCAGGCGAGACCTTGGAGCATGCGCACACCCATAGTGGACACACTGCAGCGGTATCGACTAGATAAATAAATAAAGGACGCTGGCAATCTGCAGCCGGCCCAGACCCACAGACCTGTGAAAGAAGCACAACACGTTTGAAACATGAAAAATAAAAGGGATTTTGGTGCCCCTGCTGTGTGTGTATGAGAAGTCCCGAAAGGTCTATTTTTGTTTCACAGATTCAGTTTTACGACCCTCTCTTGTCTGTTAAGTCAGGGCTGCAGAAATTTAAGAGCCAGACACAAAAGCAAGAATCTAGGTTTTTTTCTTCTCTTTTCTTTTCTTTCTTTCTTTCTTTCTTTCTTTCTTTCTTTCTTTCTTTCTTTCTTTCTTTCTTTCTTTCGCCAGTTGGTTTAGGTTATTTGAAATATAGTCTAGTATATTTTCCACACTTAGGCGGCTGCCAGATAGATCAGAGGACGGAAGTGGCTCAAAGAGCCTACATCCTCCCACTTTTCAGTCTCCGTAGAATTGAGGGAGAGGAGCTGGGGGGTTTCATCCCTTGAAGACACATTATCTGAGGCTCTGGAAAGTTCCCCCTTTCTCTAGAAAACCCCTATACTTGCCTTATAGCCCCTCAAATGGAGGGAACCCCCCGTTTTTTTTGTTTTTTTTTTTTTTTTTAACAAATTTCTAAGACTCTATCTGAAAACTGTGTCCTTTTGGGTGAGGTAGAGCCGAATACTTAGCACCCCTGCATTTTTCATCCCGATTTTATTGTGGCTATTATTTGCAGCTGTGTTAGAGGTTAATATCCCTATTTTTCCCCTCCACTGCCTAAATATAACTGGGGCTCATCTCCAAGCCAGGTAGTGCAGGAAATAGCATCGCTTCCGAAAGAAGCTCGGATTAACCCATCCGAAATGAGGGTTTGGGGCCCTAGGGTAAGAATTACCCGGCTGCTGTTGATAGCAGATAGATTTAAACCCATAGTGTTTCTTTCTTCGGCCGAGAGAGGTCGGGTGAAAAGATTCAGAAGGTGAACAGAGCATGGAACCACGCCACAATAGAACGGCATCGCTAAGGATAAAAGCATCCGAGGGCCATCTTTAATAAGAGGGAGGAAAAAGAAAGCCACCGCGGTTGAACCTCCCCTCAGAGGACGCTTGGAAGTCAAAGCAGGGTTGAAGGTGCTTCACTTAAGGGGCCGTGCTAGACCTGTGAAGGGCATTCTCGATTGCCCTTTCCCATACAAGCATCTTTAAAAATTAACCTTAGGAGAGCTCACGTTTTCTATCTTCTGTATCCACAAGTTCTGTCTGTCTATTAACAATGGCATTGGGGCGGGGGATGGGGGGAGGTAAGGGCAGAAGGAAAGGCCATTTGTAAGGCTATTATTGTGAGAATGCAGTGAGATTGTACCCCGGCTCACACTAGATACTGGCAAGAAGATGGGAGGAGGGAAGGGCTATGGCATGTGTTTAGGAAGCTGGACTTATAGGATAGATGCCAGTTAGATTGTATATGATCTTGATGAAGTATCCGGGGAATGCATTGATCCCTCAGTGGATCCATCACACAGCAGATTCATTAGAAGGTGGTGAAAAGCAGAGGATGAGATCTTGTTGGCACAAGTAGGTTATTTGGTATGTGTCTGGGAATTCTATCTGGCTCAGCCTGTCCATTCCCTTTAACCTGGTTTTTCTGGCTGTGGTGGTGTGAACTGCTATGTTTTCCTAAACTTTCTGAAACCAAGAGTGCTAAGTCATTATTTAAATGGTTCCCTTTAATGGTTGAGTCACAGTGGGGACAAGCCACTCACAGGGTCTCGTGGCTCGGAGGTGGTCCTGCTGCTAAATACATAGAGGATGCGTTTTCTCCAGTGGGTTCTTGGAGACCAAAATCCTTATTATCCCCAAATTCCACCGACAGTGAATACAGCGGTTTGGGGGAAGACATACCGTAATGGTGAGCCAGGTGCTCCGATATAAAATTAACATAGACCATGCATCTATGTTTAACAGTTTCTGCTTACTCAGATCAGGAATCACGTTAAGTCGTGTGCGTGTGCGTGTGACTGTTCTGAAGCTAGTGTGGACCTTGAAGCCGGAAAGAGGGGCCATATGAACCACACACCCCAGTTTCCTTTTGCTCAGTCTTTGTTTAGTTATCACATACCTAATAAGCGGCTTCCAGCACTGTGCTGGGCAACGAAAGATGTAGACACAGTGTAACTCCAATGAATTTGGAAAGTTTGTGCATCAAGGGGTAAAGAGGAAGGCTTAGCATCCTTTCAATAGCCACCTCAAACCCCACCCCCACCTGCAGGAGTTTTTTGTAGCCCAGGCTAGCCTTGAATTCACTATATAGCTGAGGATGCCTTTGAACTCCTAATCTTCCTGCCTCTGTCCCTTAGTGCTGTGATTTCTGATATGTGCTACTAGGCCTGAGTTATGAGGTGCTGGTGACTGAATTTAAGGGTTCATGCATGTGAGGCAGGCGCCCTACTTAGCTACCTTGGCTGTCCTGAACTCTTTTTGTAGAAGAGGGCAGTCTTAAACTCACCAAGAGCCACCTCCCTCTCTGCCTCCCTGAGTCCTGGGATTACAAGCACCTGGCTCCACTCTTCAACTTTTAAAATAATTCTAATTATTTAATTTCAGTCCGTTGAACTTTCATGACTTTGAACTTCATTCAGTTTAAGTGGCTCTGCGACTAGCCAATGACTAGCACAGAAGTCAAGATGGATATAGAGACGGAGAGTCCTTGATGTTAGATAGCATCACCTACTCACATCCCGGGAGCTGAGTCTAAACTCAGCTGCTTGCTGCTGTCTAAAATGGATGCTCAGACTTCTGTACCCACAGTTCAGAGTCACGTGGCCAAGATGCCTTGAGCGACCCACAAAGCAGAAACTGTAAAGACAGTACCAGGTTCTCAGCCATACGGATGGGATGCCACTTACAAGGGCTTGTGTTAAACAGTTTTTCTTTCTTTTTTAAAACAAATTTTAAGTTGATAGCAAATGCGCAGTAGTCACACGAGCACTGTGTTCTTACTTGTGCTTCACTATTCAATAGATGACATGAAATGGACACACTCTAGTGTGAGACAGGCTTCATATTAGATGACTTTGTCCAACTCTTGGTTAATGTTTGCAGGTTACATAAGGTAGACTAATGCTGTTAGCTATTTACCAGAGAAGACTGCTGGGACACGAATTTAAGCCAACAGTCTTTATTAGCTGGCGAATACCAAACACTGGGTGTTTGGGACCACAGTGCAGTCCTGAGCCTTTCTCAGGGTGAGCTTTTAAGCACAAAAACCATACCCTGGGTCGACAACACCTCAGTTAGAAAGAAAAAAATGTAGCCAGAAGTGAAACTCAGAAACCAAAAAGCAAGGTTAGCACTATGGACTTTGATTATTTAGGTCTTTGTTCTCTTTTTGTCAGGTGATGCTGCCTATATGCTGGGTTCTAAGACCTGAATGGTCCTTCCATCATGGTGTCAGTTGTGCTAAGGCATGGGGCCTACTATGGTCTGGGAGGCCATTATACTAGGCTGTGATGGCCACTCATCCTGGCATATAAGATACAAATTTAACTTTAATAGCTACCACTTAAATGAATTTGCTTGGGTGTAACCTCATTTTAAGTTGAAGAACATCTAGGTGTGTGTGTGTGTGTGTGTGTGTGTGTGTGTGTGTGTGTGTGTGTGTGTAAAGGCTGGAGGTAAATATTTTGGGTGTTTTCCTCAATTGCTTTCTAGTGTATCTGCTGAGATAATGTCTCTCGCTGGACCTAGAGTTCATTAATTTGGCTATACTAACTGACCAGCAACTCCTAAGGGTCCTCCTGTCTCTACCTCCCTAGTCTGGCATCACAGGCATGTGCTGTGGCACTGCGCTTTTTACATGGATGCCGGGACTCTGAGTTCAGGTCCTCGCAGTGGTCTGTCTGTCAAGCTCTTTACCAACGGAGTCATCTTCCCATGCCCAGATTTTACTTTATTAGGTCACAGCAGGCAGTTGAGACATATAGATATGTAGACTCCCATATAAAGTTACCACCGAGAGGCTATTTGGCTGGCACTGGTTAAAAACAAGAATGAAGGGATGGGGCTGTGGGCTGGAAGTGAGGATTGCTTCATCTTTCCTCACTGGAAAAAAAGAAATACTCTAACCACATCTGGAAAGTTAGCTGTGGTTTGTATCCTGACAGCAGGAGGGAGAGGCAAAGCACAGAGGAAATAGAGAAAGACCACAGAAATGACCTGAATGTGGAATAACATCCTTGAGTGGACTCAAGAAGTCATTTAAGTCCCCCTTGAAGACAGGGCTCCATGGGGGAAGTGACCACGTCCTGCAATTACCTTCAAGGTAACTGTACAAATGAAAGGGATTTGTCACCCTCCTTTGAGATAGCACGACCAGAATGATGGCCCTACAGCTAAGAGAGAAGTCCTGTGGCCATTAGTCAAAAATCTCTTGTAGGCAGTAAGCCCTGGACGGCAGACAGGCCTCTGGAGGGAGGGAAGGCAGGTTCTGCTACTGAGATCAGGAGCTGATAGAATGAGGTAGTCATAGAAACATAAAAGGAACATTGGACCTGGGACTTATTATGGTCTGTGAAATAATTGGTCTGATAGGGCTAGAAATCTGCCTTTGGTTGTAGCTGGTGTGTGAGGCCTTGGAGGAAGGTGAAACCACAGCTTTATATTTCTGCTGATATGCCGAAGCCAAGCAAATGAGCCAAATTCCCTCATGATAAGTTGCTTTAAATAGGCCCCAAGTTAGACATTTTATGTGGTGTGTATGACTCCATTTGCTCACCAGCTGCTGGCCTGGATTCTTGGTTTAGCTGGGTGCCTGTGCCATGGGAGCCTTGGTGCCTGCATTTGAGCATTGTCCCTGGGGCCTCTTGCGTAGGGACAGACCATGCAGAATCAATCAGAACCTTCTAGAATGAATTATGGCCACACTAAAGCTAAATAGACAAAGCAGGACTGCAAGCTGTCAGCAAATGCCTGAAGCCATTCTCCCTCTTTTTCCCCCCTCCTTTTGGGGAATTGGTGACTCTTTTCCATCATCAGTCTGCCCAACATGGTAGATCATTCTTATCCCAGTCTTTTATATCCCACACCTATGAGTTCCCAAAGCTTCAGGGGTCAAAGAGCCTTTTTTTTTCCACCTCAAGAAGACCAAAATCCAGAAATATCACTATACTTGCTTAGTTAGGGTCACATGACTAGCAATGGTGTGGATTCCTTGCTAGCCCCAGGGGTAAACACCCTGAGTGCTTTTTCACTCTGGCTTTATCTACTGTCTTGGTCAGGGTAGTCCACACTTGTAACTCTTTGGAAATGTTAGAAGTGGCTTCTGAACTCAGCTTCTGAAGGACTAGGGAAGCCATTCCTGGTGGCATGCACTGCCTCACGCATTGGTGTTTCTGCAGGTCCCAGAGGAAAAGGTTCCCCTGAGTAGACATGGTGGCTGTAGCTGATATACCGTGTGGAATCTTGAGAAGATGGAGTGACAATCCACAGACATTTGCTTCAAACAGTTGCAGGCAAGCGCTGGGCGTTTGAGAATGCAGGAGGACCTGTAAACTGTGTGACTGCTAAGCCTGTCTGGCGTGACATTTCTGATTTGATTTGGTTTCTACTGGGGAGTTGGGAAGGCAGAAGGCGCTTCTCGTATCTTTCTCTGTGCATAGTGCTCATGTTTCCATATTTAAAGGGGCTAGCAGTCTTCAGTGAGGCTGAGGCAGAGGCCAGCATTGTCCACATTGAGCAGCCAGTGTGGTCTATCTCTCTCCTGTTGGAAGACTCGCTCTGCAATGCAGAGAGTTTGGTTTAGGTCTTTGCTTCTCCGATGTGTAACAGTTAGATCAATGCCAGACACACAGGAGGCTCTCAATAAACATTTGTTAAACAAGCTAAAGAATATACTTGCTAATGTGCATTGTACTTATGAACCCAGGGAGGCCAGAGTAAGGCAGCTGGTGAGACACACCCAGAAACGGTAATATGTTGCTGCCTCAGCTTCTACGTTCTGGACGTTTGGGTTGCAAGTCTAGCCTTTAACCATGGACCCATCTCTTCAGCCCTCTGCTTCTAGTTTCTAAGGCTCACCTCCTGATACCACGTGGACAGGCAGTCATGGAAAACTTGTAAACCCTGATCCTTCTCACTCTTGTCTCCTGTAGCTGATGGGGGAAGGGTCAAGTGACCATGAACACACATTCTAGATTAGTATGCTGTTTAATTTCACAGGATTTAAACCTCTGGTCCTCTGCGTCCAAAATGGTTGTCAGTCCAGGCGCGGACTTCTTCACCGAGCATCCTTACATTGGAGTAATATATTACTTACAAACTGACCCATAGCCTCTATAATGCATATTTCTCTAAATTTTTTATCACTTACTTGTTTCGGCATTTACAATCTGTACTTCTTCTCACCTTCAAGAATTTGAAGAACCTGTTAACGCTGGAATTTTTCAAAAAGAAAAGAAAAGACAGGGAGGGGTGCATTTGTACTACGATTGTTGTTGCTAGTGGCCACGGTCATTAAGTGATAACTACAGGATGTGCCACTAACACTTTGAGAAGTGTATTAATATGGTTGGTGAAGTGGCTCTTTGAGTGAAAGGTGCCTGACACCAAGCCTGTCACCTAGGTTGGATCCCCAGGGACCTACCTAATGCAGGGAGAGAACCAACTTCGGCACATTGTCCTCTGGTATCTCCTAACATTCCATGGCATACTTGTCCCATAGCCCCATACAATTTAAAAATAAAATAAAAAGTAGCGTTTATTTATTAAATGCACTAAATATATCCTAGCCCTCTGAAAGCATAGCTTTCTGAGATGTCACATCTGATAGTTTAACTCAGTGTATTAGGGAGTTGCCTAAGTTGTACAGTACTAAGTTGATAGATTTTGACCATATTCTGATTTATACAATGAACGATTCTATTGACTAGTATTTCAGAGTTATTTTATATATTATTACCTCCTACCACCTGCACATGTGTGTGTGTGTGTGTGTGTGTGTGTGTGTGTGTGTGTGCGCGCGCGCGCGCGTGTATGCCAAACCCAGGCAGCATGCTAGGCAGAAGACCTTCTGTTTGTTATAGAGCCAGTGGGTTTCCACAGCTATGACTTTGTGTGCTCATGTTCCTAAAACACATTTTCCCTTATAGTTAGAGCCCCTAAACACCATGCTTTGCATGCCGAAATTTGTCACCTCTGACCTTTACACCTGCCCAGATTGTGTAAACATTTGTTGTTGATCGCTTACTGGCATTTCCACAATCACTTTGATGTTTCTGACTTTTATCATTTTCTCTGTTAAAAATACTTCGGTGTGTCTGATGCGTGTGCATGTATGTATATATGTAAAGGAGGTCAGAAATCAACCTTGGGTATAGGTCCTCACTTTTCACCTTGTTTCAAACAGGCTGCTATCTTTATCTCTCCTTTAAATCTTTACTTTTATTTCTCTCTCTCTCTCTCTCTCTCTCTCTCTCTCTCTCTCTCTCTCTCTCTCTCTCTGTGTGTGTGTGTGTGTGTATGTGCATGCACACTCAGGTGGCCATGGAGGCCAAAGCAGATGTTGGGAGTCCCTGGAGGTGGTTCCATGTGGACAGAGGCCACCTGACATGGGTGCTGGGAACTAAGTGCAAGTCCTCTCTTTGTTCTTGTTGCTGAGTAACTCAGGCTAGCTGTTCCCCAAGCTCTGGGGAGCTTCCTGCCTCTACCACATCTCACCATAGGAGAACTGGAATTTTACAAATGTGGGTTACAGTGCCAGGCTTGATATGACTTTGGCGCTTCAAACTTAGGTCTTTACATTTTGGATGACATATGCTTTACCTAAATTATCTTTCCAGCCCCAAATTTTACATTTTAATGTTTTCAGTAGCCACTTCGTATATATTTGCACAAATTATATATATGCATAATTCTGTCTCTCTATATATTCTATATATACACAATTATATCTGTCAACCATTTGTCTATCTTCTCTCTATTTGGTTCATAGCAAAAATGGACCGGTGATCCCAGTAGCTTGGTTGTAGGATAGGTTCTGGTCATATATTGCTCTGGGCATTCATTTTTTTTTGTTTTTTTTTCCTTTTTAAAATTTATTATAATTTATTCACATTACATCCTGATTATTATCCCCTCACTTGTATCTTCCCATTCCCACCCTCCCTCCCTCTTCCACCCTATTCCCCTCCCGTAGACCTCTGGCAGAAGTGGCCCTTCTCCCTTACCATATGACCACAGCCTATCAGGTCTCATACGGATAGCCTGCATCCCCTTCCTCTGTATGTCCACAGGGCCTCCCTGCAGTGATCAAATCAGGGTCACCAGAGTTCATGTCAGAGGCAGTCCTTGCTCTCCCCACAACTGTGGAGAATGAGCTGTCCATTGGCTAGATCTGAACGGGTGTGTGTGTGTGTGTGTGTGTGTGTGTGTGTGTGTGTGTGTGTCTAGGTTCACTGTATGCATTGTCCTTGTTGGTGCAACAGTTTGTGCAGGGCCTCCCAGGTCCAGATCTGTTGGCCTTGATGGTCTCCTTGTGGGGCTCCTCTGGGACCTTCTACACCCCACTCCACCCCCACACTCTTGGGCATTCTTCTACTGAGCAAACCTGATCTGATATTGGCTGAATCCTAAGGTTTTCCTGTCCTTCTGGCTTTCCCTGGGATCTTTGTGTGTCCATCTCATCAGTCTTGTCACTGAGATACTGTGAGAGTTATTTGTGTCCTGTGCTCTCCTTGTTGCCACCGTGCTGGCATGTATCTGCCATATGTGCTGTGCTGAGCCATCCTCACGTTGGCCAGGCTCTTAGGTGGCTTTTCTTTTTAGAGCTGTGTCTCCTTGGGAAGTGGAGCGCCCAGGCAAGGTCAGTACAGCTAAATGCCATTGTCTCTGGGATCAGGTATCTTTCTTTTCATCACCTGAAGCATTTGGGAATCCTCGCCACCTCTAACACACCCCATGGGCTCCTCTTTTGTGCACCGTCTTTCATCTCTCAGGACCAGGCTCCACCTTCTGTACCTGTCAGGGGAGGGGTCTTCACGTTTTGGTTCGCATGCCCTGTCATCCCCGATGCCTTCCCTTCCTCTCCTTTAAGCTATCGGGCCTCGTTCTGTCTTTCTTTCTTTTGCCCAGATCTTGTCAATACAGGATTGGTGCTGATCAGTAGCTTCTTAACCCCGTGTTTTCAATTTCCTTTCCTAGTTTCTG
This sequence comes from Acomys percivali, assembly GCA_907169655.1. NCBI lineage: Eukaryota > Metazoa > Chordata > Mammalia > Rodentia > Muridae > Acomys > Acomys percivali. The sequence continues at coordinate 19,575,949 of OU015753.1, read as the reverse complement.
ATTTGATGTGGCCCTATTATATTTTGGGTTGTTTCGGTGGCTCATCCTAGTATCTAAGTTAATTATCTAAATGTTTTCTTTGGTAAGGATACATGTTTAACCACTGTGTTAGTCAGGGTTCTCTAGAGGAACAGAACTTATAGAATGAATCTTTATAGATATAGAAAGGGCATTTATATACTGTGGCCCAACAATTGCTGTCTCTCAATGGATGGTCCAACAGTCCAGTAGTTGTTCAGTCCACAAGGCTGGATGTCTCAGTGGGTCTTGAGTAGATGCTGGAATCCTAGAGATAGGACAGTGAAGGAATGGAGTTGCTATTGAGAGTGAGAGCAGAGAGAGAGAGAGAGAGAGAGAGAGAGAGAGAGAGAGAGAGAGAGA
>OU015753.1:19541481-19560972 GCA_907169655.1 Acomys percivali | reverse complement strand
ATATATATATATATATATATAATTTTTCCAAAACCCTGTCTCACTCATCTCTTCCTTTGAGAGTTATTTATCTTCTCCTGTCGCTGACACAGAGCATAAGTAGAAAAGCCTGCCCTAGTTCAGATCCAAAAAGCCCAGGACTACAACTACAAAGCAAAGGAGCCACTCCTGAGACTGCAGGAGCCATGTGGACGGAACACGGGCTTCCTCAGTGAGATCGCTCTGTCTCATCGCAGGCAAAATGCCGGCACACAGGGGAACATGGGGCTCCTGCTTCAGTGAGGTTGGTGAAAGGACGGGAGGAACCAGGGACGGAGGCTGGTAGATGCCTCACTCCCAACAATAACAGAGAGCGGCCAGCTCAGGATCCTGTGTCTGTGCCTTTTGGACCTCTCCATACCAGGGTCAAGATAGTTCCCTTTGCCATTAGGGTAAAAACACTGCTTTGCATTAATACTGTTTTTAATTAGGTCTATAACATACCAAAGATGGAAGATGATGATCAAGAAGATAATGGATTGAGTTCTAGAAGTTTTTATTAATGAAAACATCTTTATAGCTGGGTGGATGTGGGCTGTGTAGCATAAATGTGTCAGTTCTGAAGGTACACCATACTTGTACGATGATATGAGCATTTACAAGTTTTATTGCATATTTATTGTTGGAACCAGTAATATAATAAACTTCACGTATTAGTGATTTGAGGTTATATGGGTCAGCAACACAACCCTCATCCATCTAGCTATAAATAATCACATTAAAAACAAAACAAAGTGAGAGTTGGAGAGAAGGCTCATCAGTTAAGTGTGCCTACTGCTCTTGCAAAGGAGCTGAATTAGGTTCTTAGAACCTGTAATCCCAGCTCCAGGGGATCTAACACCCTCTTTTAGGTTTCTGTGGGCAATGCACTCATGGATGTATATTCTCATACATAGATGTACAAACATACATATAAATGAAAAATACTTGACAATATTCTAGGACATTCATAGTATGAATTTTTAAAAGGAGAATGGAAACAAAAACAAATCAAGAAGAAAGTTGGGGAATAATCCAAAATATTTAAATTGTATGATATTTTACACAGGAGCACATGTACACACACATACACACACACACACACACACACACACACACACATTGTTGATTTTCATCCCTTGCAGTAGCTCTGGCCTGTGAAGTTCCTTCAAACATTGAGTTAGTGTACAATGAACCATTGCTCCTAAGGGAAATACAGAGTTGTGGCCCTGCCAGCCTTTGCCACAACATCACGTCAACCTATCACTATATAACCTTGTTTTATGTGTTTCTGTTTAAAAACACCTTATTTAATATATATTGTTGGTTCATTAACACTGCACTTGGAGGTAACAGTGCTATAACTCAAGGCTGAACAAAGCTATCTAACACACATATTTTCTCTGTCGGGCACATCACAGTGACTCGCTGTACTCAGGGGTCATTGGAAGCTACAAAATCACTAAGAAACAGCACGCACAAAAAGTAGCACCAAGCCTGCAAAAGGATGCCCATGTGTAGCGTGAGAGCTTAGAGGAAAGTACTGGCCTGATGATCCAAGCCAGCTGGAGTCGCCCGAGAGCAGTCAGAATTGCTCTGCGCATGTCACCAGGACCTGTGAAAGCGCCTTGGGTATTGAGCTTGGAGTTCCGAGTCTGATTTAGGCAGCAGGTAGTCGCACAAAGATTATAGATGCGCTGTCCCTGGAAATGTTAGCGGGTGCGAGGCTACTGACCTGTGACTAGTCAAAGATGAGCATAGACATTTGGTACTTTTGCATTTACCGTACGTGTTTCCTAATGTCCTAGCGTCCCTTTGTAGCGGCGTTATCTTGCCTTGGTTTGGGTTTGGCCTCTAGAATTCGTGTCTTAGAAATGTGATTCCATACTAGCTGGTATTTGTAGATGAGGGTCTTCTAGAAGTGATCTCTTGCCTTTATCATTTCTTTTGAAGACGAGATTGTAGATGAGCAGCTTTCCCAGGTCCAGTGACTGTCAAACACTGGGAGGGTGAATCTATGGCTGCCATAGCAGTGTCTGTGACACAGATGAAGAAGGGCTCAGAGGCAGGTGGATGCCCAGGGCCTTGAGGTTACCTACCAACCTCAGGAGACAGCTTACTCAGTGCTCGGATTCCCCAGTTTCCATTTTTGAAGGTGAGACACTGCGGCTACAAAATATAGAGCAATAGTAAATATTGAAAATATGTGTGCGCATGCATGTGCATCCATGTGTGTTCAGGAGCATGTGTGTGTACACATGTGTGTGGAGATGAGAGGGCAATCACAGGTGATGTTTCTTGGATGCTGTCTCTCTCTCTCTCTTTTCTCTAGAAAGCTGCCTCTCACTGCCCTAGGTTTTACTCAGCAGGCTGTCCGGGCTCAGAGCCCCAGCCCTGCATCTCCTCAGCACAGGGATTACAAACGAGCATATGCTACTATACCTGGGTTTTAAAATGTGGATCCTGAGGACCAGAATCATGTCCTTGTGCTTACGATGTGAGCACTTTACTGGCAGAGCTGTCTCCCCAGCTTCTTTATTCTTAAAATATTTATTTTAAGTAAATATATATATGTTAAGATATGTACATAAGTATGTACATACCCACTGCACTGTATAGACACATGGGCATGCCCAGTCATGCATGGAGTAAAATTCCAAGTCCTAATGGGGACAAAGGCAGACACTTGAAAGTTGCCACACAATGTTACTCATTGACTGAGGGGATAATTATGTTTTTAAATGTACAATGCATTATGACACTTACTTAAAGCCTTCCCATGGCTTTCCATTAAACGGTGACTTTTCCACTCAAAGCTCTGTTAATCTAGTTTACTGCTATATTTGTGTATTTTGTTGTTGTTGTTTTTGTTCAAAACATTCTAGGCATTGTCAAGTACAACATAGGCACATGCCCTTCCTTGTCATTTCACACTCCTCTGTGCTTCTATACCAATGAATGAGGGGTTTTGTGGCTCCAGATTTAAGGCTCCCATTCCAGTGACCTTTGGGTTTCTTCCGGGGGTTGTCCATACATTTTAAAAGATGGTTTTGAGTGGTGCATAGTTTCTGGGAACCCGGGTCTGAATATTCCCCACCACAGAGTGCGCCCCCGACCCCACCCCTCTGCTTTAAGTAAATGGATATAAAATGTTGTCTTTCTCTCAAGTTTTCTAATGGATGCGACTCAACACACTCCTTAGAATTATGCCCAGGCCAGTAACCCTCCAGGCGCCATTTTGGATTTTTATGCTATGTAGATGGTTATCGTGGTCCCTTAGGTTGTTATTTAGTCAAATTATGTGCATTTTATCGCCTGTGTCTTTCCTCATATTTCACTCCCTTTGATTTGTTTTTTCTTTTCTCTTCGAAATTCCCACTGAGGCATCACATTACCCCTAATTGCCTGCAGCATTCCAAGCCTGGTCTCAGTGCTGACGCAGGGGCTGACTGCCGAAGCCATGGCTGGGGGATGGATGCCCTGGTGCCAGGCTTGGAAAGTGCTCCTGTCCCTGAGAACTACCAGAGGAAGAAGGGCTTGTGTTCCTCCCTGCTCTCCCTTCTCAGCCCACCGTTGCGCAGTTTTCTTCATCCCTGGCATCCAGGAATCCCATTCAAGTCCAATCCTACCATTAATTGTATTCATCCCCAGATGGAGTGTCTGCGTTTTCCCACCAGCGCTTCATTGTGTGATTTTTGACGTCTCTCTAAGATGCACGCTCTGCGTGGTATTGTGTGCCAGTCTTAACTGCTCTTAGGAACACCTCCCAGTGTAGTGTCATCTGCAAATGCCATTATCATGATAATAGTAATAAGATCTTCCCCCTCTCTTTCTTGATTCTTAATAAAGTTGGTAAAGTAGAGTGCGATGTCTTTGTAGACACTGCACTCCAACCTCCTCCACCCTGTGCCTTCACAGTTCGGTTTCCTCATTGCTGAGCTTGGTTTGGGTGTGCTCCATAAGCCTGCAGGGCTCTTCAAATGCGACCTACCAACCCAGAGGAAGCTGCCCAGCCTCGCTTGGTTTCTTCCTTGCTCTCCCAGTGTCATCTCAGAGGTAAGGGACATCCCCTCACCCTGCCAAGGAGAGGAGTCATGCTTGAGGAGATGAATGGCTGGATGAGTGAATGTGGTGCTCAGGCACTGGCTTGTTCCCTGTCCGTGAGGTTAGTTAGGTACATTGTGGCAAGCCAAGTAGACGGTTACTTCCCATTGGTTTAATGTGAACCTACTTCCATATACGTTGTCATTCAGGGTGATTCAAGCAGCACTTCCAGTAGCATCCTTTACTGTTTTCTGAACCAAACCTTACATTTCTTCCTTTAACTCATTCCTTGCATTTACACCCTGCACAGGAAGTCGAAGATTATATAAACTTCCTGTACACATGGCATTTGGTGCCAGTCTTCACCTATGTGCACTTTCCCTAGGACTCTCTCATGTATCACATGCAGTTGGGTCACCTGGAATATTTTAACCATATTGATAATACTTTACTTTTCACTTGTTAGCTTACTTTATATATCCGTTTCAATGCTTCAAAATCTATTTCATAATAATATAATTAACGATATGTATTAATTAATAACAATAAAGAGGTATGACCATTATGGGAAAGCGTCACAGAAGCCATATGCCTTATGTGGCTGCAGATGAGGGAGGAACTAATAGTGCTTGTTGCTGTTCCCAGGGGTGTAGGAAGGGAGTTATAATATACACAGGAATGGCCTTAGGCCGGGCCTTGAGCATAAATGGAGTTCAGCAGGCAGTCAAAGCAATGAGGATGCAAAGAGCACAGCCAGAGAAAAGCCCAGAGTGCACATGGAAAGTGGTACTTTATCTAACAGGGTGGAGGAGTGTACCTGAGAGATCAGAGCTGGAGAGGATGTAGAAAGATGAGTTAGGGAGAGGTTTCAGATAAGATGCCTGCTAAACAAAGGCACCTGAATTTTACTTAAGATCCAGTGTGTGTTTTTGGAAAGGCGAGCTAGGCAACGGCGTGAGAGTGGAGTGAGCTAGGAGTGGGAATGTCTGGACCGTGTTGCATGTGGGTTGAGACTCGGAAAAACCTTACTGAGCTGAGGGAACATGGAAAGGCGCAGCAGGGAGGGAAGGTGGAGTCATGAAGGAAGAAGCCTCTGAGGTCTATACAACCACTTGGTGAATGATGGAATGAATGGGGCTTGAAATGGACCTCGAGTGTGAGACAGGAAGTCAAAACTTTATTTACGTATTACTGAGGAATTGTCTTTGGCTGTTTGGAAGGGCTGCTCTAAAGTATAGCATTGCCCAGTTGAAGAAGCCAGAGGACAGAAGCATTCGCTTTGATGTGACATGACTTAAGCTTCTTCTTATTTTTGTGTTTTGTCTTTTTTTTTTTTTTTTTTTTACTTACCTAGCAAAATTGTCAATGTCTGAATTTCTTTTTTAAGGTGTGCCTTTCACTATCTCCATCTCACTGAGGGGGAGTTCCCTCAGTTTTGGAGTTAAAATTTTCTCAAGTGGACTTTTAAAGCAATGAATCAAAGTGGTTCCTATAATTCCATTGATAAAACATTAGGCAGGTCATTCTGTGAGAAATGAAAATCAACTGCAAGTTGTGTATAGTAAGTGGCTGTATGTGATATGGATATCACTTAATAAGACAGGAAAATTGTGGAAAAATATAGTGTGTGTGCACGTCCATTTGTATGTGAACACAGCAACTGGAAAAAGATTTTATTTGTCAGTGCTACATTTGAAATGCTTATTGGCCATCTAAGTGGAGATATCATATGGACACACACACCTGTACCCCACATACACATATCTATATCTGTCTGGACTCAGGACATAGATTAGGGCATTGGTACCAACACTGATATTTGTTATTGCTAAATTAGTCAGGGCATACTAGGCTCTGCTGCAGAAACAAAACAACCTTGCAAACCACAGAGACTTAGCACAGTTTCTTGCTGAGTCTGACATCTTTGTTCTTGGATAGGCGGGCTTGCCTCTGAGCAAAGCCCTGGGGAGCCCTGGTTGCTCTTGCCTGGGCTGTCTGCCCCCAGCAGTGCCAGGGTCCACCCATACAAGCCTTCTTGTTAAATTAGCATGTCCATTTGCTTTCCATTAATCCTTTGACTCTTTCCCCCTAATTAAAAAAAAGATTAATTAAACTTTTAAAATTCAATTTTCAAATTTATTGAGCATTAATAATGGGAAAACATAGCCTTTTTTTTTTTTTAAACATAACTATGTACTTCAGTAAGAGGAAGGAAGGGCCTGCCTGTTAATAATAGGGAAGCTTAGAATCTGGCTAATTACATATATGGAGGATTTTGGTCTGTTTTGTTTTTACATAAATGATAATTTCAGGGTATTTGTTATCTTGCCTAAGGAATGACTGAAAGCGCTGGGTAATTTCCTTAATTTAGCTTTGATGTTGGGGAAACCCAAACAGAATCATACCATTATCTAGATGGCTGTAGCTCCACTGCCTTGATATTTTAAGAAAATTGGCCTCCTATACAGGAAATAGTCTCATCAGTGATATTCTGCTCATCAGAGGGCATGCAGTCCTGGGGGTGGGGGCTGGAAATAAGCCAGGGGCTCCCTAAAAGAGCCTTCACATGGCCCTGCAAGCTTGGATTTAGTATTCTGCCAAGAGACTACAAAGGTGCCACACTTTCACATGGTCCCTGGAAATGGCTTAAAACTAAGTGCTATTAAGCCTCCTTTTGTTCTCTATATAAAAAAAGATATTTATGCTACACATCATAAACAGGAGCCAGAGGAACTCTGGAGCTATTCTGTGGTTTTTTGTTCTCTTGACTGCCTGCCTTTCTCCCTGTTCAGTGATAGAACAATTTATGAATCTGACAGACCCTCCCCCAGACAATGGCAAGATAACAGAGGGCCCAGCTGAGTAACTGCAGGCCACTAAAGTTTATTAGGCCATGGAGCAGCAGCAGCAGGACTGATGCCATGTCCAAGTGACAGGTTTGATTTGGGCTCTTCCCATCTCTCTTCCCGCCAGTTTTCCTTCCCTCCCTCTTTTTCTTGTGTCTGTACCAAAAAGAAAAAACAAAAACAAAAACAAAAACCCAAACCAAAGATATCTAGAGAAAATCTGGAATTGAGTAATTATCAGGAGTAGACTCCCAATTTCCACGTACACTCAGGGAGTGGAAGTCTATGCCAAAAGAGCCAATAAAAATAGAAACTAGGGAGCCAGGTGCGGTGGTGCTCACCTTTAATCCCAGCACTCAGAGAGGCAGAGGCAGGCAGATTACTGTGAGTTCGAGGCCACCCTGTCTCAAAAACCAAAATAATAAATAAATAAATAAAAATTTAAAATAGGGCCATCAACATGCTGTGGCTAAATTTTTGGCCTAAATTCTGATCTCTTAAGAGCCCCAAAGAGGATATAATTCTAACCTTTCCACCAGCACTGCATTGTCAGGGACACCAGAGACTGCTAAAGACTGAACCCAACACTAATGGGTCAGAGTTGTCAGGAAGACAGAAGTCTGGATCTCCAAGCTGGAGATATACCATGCTATAGGTTGAAAACTGTGGTATCCACAGGAAATGCTCATGGCAAAGGCTAGAGTCTTAGGAAGCCAGCCAACCTTGTGAGTCAATATGGCCACCTGGACGTTGACTCCTCCCACCTCCACACACATGGTACTTCTTAGGATTGAACAACGATGCACACACACACACACACACACACACACACACACACACACACACACACACGGCTTCACTTCAGCTTGCTTTCTTCCTTTCCTTTCTATACTTACAAATTTGACCTCCTTGGTCTGTGAATGCCTTTGTGTTGGGCCGACCTGCCTATCCCATGCCTCCAGTAGGACCAGAGGAAGAGAAGACTCTCAACCAGAACGAATAGAAACCTTAAAGTAGCCTCTTCATTCTGTCCCAGGAGGAGATGGAATTTAGTAGAATCTGCTAAATGTCATCATTGTTCTGGAGACACTGGAGACGTAAATGTATTACGAGAAAACGGCTTGGCTGACACCCAGCTTAAGAGACCTTCAGCTTTTTTTTTTCACGACAGTGAAAGAAAAAGGTCTCTCAAATATCAAGAAACATGCTTTATAACCAGAATAGTCTGTGATGAATGGGCTAATAATATTCCACCCTGCCTATAAAGAAAAGTGGTGTAGGCATTATTGCTTTTTTGGACACTGGAGTAACTGTATCACTCATTTCTGAGAGGTTGTCAAAAAAAATTGAAGGGTTTAAATATATGACCTTTTACAGGAATTACTTCAACAATAGCTTAGTCTATCGAGTCCGCCCAAGTTGTGGCTCCAACAGTGAGTTTCTTGGTGCGAGATGCAAATGATGGGCTAATTGCAAGATTTAATCCAATTTGTTTGGGTCGGTTCTTGAAAAATTGGGTTCAGGCTCTACTCTTTTATGGGTCAATATCAACTCTTCTGTCACCAAGAAGAAATAATGACAGGGAATTTAAAGGGGGTGGGGAGAAATGGCAATATTTGGAATGCAGAAGCTGTCAAAAATATGGACTGGTCTTGAGGCAAATGGGTTTTGCTTTGGTGGTAATGAGATGAGACAGAACACCAACAAAGGCTCCAGGAATCAGGGCTCAGTGCCAATGCCACATGTGCAAGGGTGGTGAGAAAGGGTGTTGGGGGCGGGGGATGGAAGAGAATCTCTTCTCTGGTTGGTTCCTGAGATCCTGGACATAACACTCATCTACCTGTGCTGATCCCGTGCACCGCGAGAGTGATCTGGTCTGAAGGAAAAACATTTTGGAGACACCCAGGCGAGACAGAAGATGATGTCTGGTGAAAGAGATAATTGAAAGCTTCGCTTCCAGCCTGGCACTATTGCCTGCTAAATAATTACCTCAGACGCCCTGAGTAAACTCTATCCATAGATGAATCGTTCGGATTAAATGGTGTCACCTGCAGCCATTGACAACTCCCTGGATCTTCTCTGTCAAGTGCCATATGTGCACACCCGAGACATATCCAAAGGCTACTTGCAAACATCTTTGGATAATGAGCACAAATTAATAACTACTTTTGTACGTCACTAGAGATCATGCCATTTTAATGCTATGCCCTTTGGGTGAATGAATGGGACAAAGATCTTTCAGATCCTAATGAATCATGTCTTACAAGGATTAATTTGCCCAAGTTTTTTCTGGGTTGACATCACATGCAAAGCGGCTTGATTCATTGGGTGTGTGGTGGGGGATGCCTCTGAGGAGCTAAGAGATAGAGGAGATTGATCTTGTTGGAATCTCCACAGAGCTGCTGTTCGTGGAGTCGCTGTGTGGGGCTTTGCTGACTCTGTTCTCATTTGTAGAGATTGTCATCTGGGGGAATGGTATCCCTAGAGCTATATATACACAGCGAACACAACTGTTTGCCAGACCTCACTGGCTTCCCACAACTGTCCATCATGTCTTCTTGAGTGATAGCATGTTATATTAATAGTAGCCATGATGCAAGAAGTTGGTTGCCAACAAGGACCTGTGGTCATTTCCATATTTGGGAATATGATAACATGTTGGTTGTTGTGTAGGGGGAACTGTATGCATATATATTTTCTACTAAGTGGGAGTTGACATTTTAAGCTACTAGACTTTCATAAATTTGGAAATGGTTTTTTACATGAAACAGGCTCATGTCGTTTGACCAATGATGGCCTTGTAGGGCTGTAAGAGAAATGCTTTTATAAAGGTACAAATGGATGTCTTCAAGTGTTGTCGCTTGTGGCTTGAAATCACAAGGACAGTGTTGTGGTTTGAATGTGAAGAGTTCTCCCAGAGGTTCTCACGTTTGAACTTGGTCCCCAGTTTTGGTGCTGCCTGGGAAGGTTGTGGACCCTTTAGGAGGTACAGCCCCACTGAAGGAGTTATGTCACTGAGGCGGATCTCCTGTTTTATAGGCCAGTCTCACATCCTGTTCACTCTCTGCTTCTTTGACTGTAGATGTAACATGACCAGCCTCCTGCTTCCCACCCCAACCCCAATCCCACCCCATCCACCATGCCATCCCTTCTTACATGGCTGCCAAGCCTTCCTAATGATGGCAGACGGTATCACCTGGACTGTATGTAAGCTGAAGTAGCCCTTCCCTCTTCAAGTTGCTTTTAGCAGGTTTTTTTTTGCAGTAGGACAAAAGTAACCAAGACAGACAGTGGGATGTACAGGCAGGTTTCAGGGTGGGGATTTGATCAGATCAACTGTGGCATGTGAAATGAAATGGCATGGTTAGCAGAGGAGCAGTCGCTGGTGTACTGTGGGTGACATTTGGAAGCAGAGGTGGACGTTTTGTTTGTTTAGAAGAACTGGTCTAAGATATATCAAGTAGGGAAAAAGCAAGCTGTAGCATATTCCTGAGGCTACGTTCTCGTTTACATAAACATGTAGTAAATAGAACCACGTATGCACATGTGCAAACCCACACATACAGAAGTGAGTGTGTGTGAATAGATGCTGTGTCATTATCTGTGTGGATGTCTGGAGGATAAAGTTATAAATGGTTTTTTTTCTTCTGTCATGCATTTCTGTGGCTTAAGAAAAATACATTTGAAAGTGACAAGAGTAAGAAACTGTAGTCAGAACAAAATCACCTTTCTCACTTTCTCACTTTTACTCAGCCAGTTTTCACGTTCAGTCATGAATTCTGCTGTTGATGCGTACCTCCTGGCTGGGGATCCGAACTCACGCAGTTACAAGAGCAGCTAAGAGCTAATTCCTGTCTCTAGGAAGAGAAGAAGACTTGGTTCTTCCCCAATAATGGCCAGTGCATTGTCCGAGTGCCCATCTACTCTGGACACTGGGACCCAAATCTTGGCAAAACTCTGACATTCCTTGCCTGGGTATACATTTCACTTGTATAGTTACAAATCAGGTTCACCCTGTGAACTCTGGTCTCACAAAGACGTCTTTGTAACTTGTGTATGTTGACAAAAGATAAAAAAAAAATACACTGTGAACTTTGTGCCTCACCCAGATAGAGGGCCAGAACCCACCCAGTCTTCTTTTGAATGTGGGTAATGGTGGAGGGACTCTTGATCAACAACTTGGAGAATCTAAAGGGAACTATGAAGACAGAAATCAGCCTACATGTTCAACACCTTCAAATACCGTTCTGCCCATAGCCCAGGAGCTATCTGTCCTGCTAGAGGCATTCCACTAAGGTGCTATTTTGTACAGGTATCACAATGGGTTACTAGGATAAGTAGGATGGAAATTGTTACGTGCCGGTGATCAAAGGTGTATTCCAAAATAACTGTAACTTCTGCGAGTTGATGTAACTAGAAAGGCAGGTTCCTTCTGCGAATATTTAAATAATAAAACACTATTCTAGGTTTCTGCATTGGCTGTGGGTGTTGGTGATACACACTTCAAAATAGGGAGCCTCAGGAGAAATTTCTGCTTATTCAGTATCTGGGATATCTGAGCTTCTCTTGTTGTGTTTTCACTTTTGCGGACACGTGTGGATGATAAAGACTTTCTTTTTAAGCTGTGCTGCTGGAAAACCGTAGCATAGACTCCATAAACATGTAACAGAGACCAAGTCCCACCTCACGTTCGCTGCTTTCCGGGTTTACTCTGAACTCCCTTGAGTTTCCAATCTCTCCGTTTCTCCCACCTTACATTATGTGTGTAATCGTGAAGCAGCTATGAACATTATTAAAAAAAAGGAGGGGATTCCTTTAAGAGGGAGGTAAATAAAGGAATGTGGATGCTCCCAGCAAATGCAAGTGTTTCTTCTTGTACTTGGTGAGGTCCTTGAGTTCAGTTCTCTAGTTTTCACTGGAGAGTTGAAGGATGCTATAACAATGGCACCCCCAAGCTGGCTTCCCCAAGCTGCCTTGCTTCAGGAATGTAAGCAGGGGCCATCTGGGTAGCATCTACTGTCTTTTTTCTATTCACATTTCAAACACAGGAAAGAGAAGAGGCTGTGTCAATTCTACATCTAAAGAGAGAGAGAGAGACAGACAGACAGAGAGACAGAGACAGAGAGACAGAGACACAGAGACACAGAGACAGAGAGAGACAGAAACAGAGACAGACAGAGAGAGAGAGACAGAGAGAGAGCGAGAGAGACAGACAGACAGAGAGAATGAACGTGCTTTTGAGCCAAGGAATGGAACATCTTCAGAGGCAGTATAGACTTCAGAGATTCAGCGACTCAAATGCATTTCCCTTTCGCCAGCTTACTATCTGCCTCAGGTCTGGCTTTACTCACACAAGGTGAGTATTCCTTTGGAGCTGTTTAGTCAGCATGTGGTTATTTCCTACGTTACCTGATTGGGAGCTGTTAGCATAATCAGTGTGCTAACTTCTCACTTTAGGTGTGCAACGCTGGGACGGAGGAGACGGCTCAGCTGGTAAAGTGTTTGCTGCCCAAGGAGGAAGGCCTGGTTCTGAGGCCACATGAAAGCTGTCTGTGGCCTTCTGTACCTGTAATGCCAGGGCTGTCATAATTACACAATGGATGTATATATACATGTACACACACACACACACACACACACACACACACACACACACACACACACAATGCAAGGCTGACTGTATAGATGCTTTGACCAGATCCACATCAGTTGGGAAGTCGCCTCAGGGTGTTCCTCTTTCAGCTTCTTTCCCAGTTGTGCTACTTCAGTAGCTCCCTAGCCTTCTGTGAAGAGGAGGGTGACTGAGGCAGGGGGCTTGCTCTCTTGAGTAATTTACTGTGGGCTGAGAATCTGGGGCTTGGTGGTTCTTTGTCCTTCTACTACTGCGTCACCAGTCCTGAGAGAAAAGCATCTGGATTGTATTGCTTCACATTGTAAGTGCTTGGCATTTGTATTTTTCTTAGGTTTTAGTAAACACTCAGTGAGTAATATGGTGGCGCACGTCTTTAGTCCCAGCACTCAGGGAGGCAAAGGTAGGCAGATCACTGTGAGCTTGAAGCTAGCCTGGTCTACAAAGTGAGTCCAGGATAGGCAAGGCTATAGAGAGAAACCCTGTTTTGAACCCTCCCTCCCCAAAAAAAGATGGCCACTATGATACTATGAATGAATGGGATCATGCCCAGGGAAATTACTAGTGACTTAAAAAAAAAAAACAATGATTTGGGAAACTAAGGGCTAACTAGAGACAAGGAATTGTTAGCATTACTCAGCAGTGCAGCTTAGCAAGAGTAACAATCCCCCAATTCCTGCCTCAGCTTTCCTAGCTCTGGCCATAACCCTACTTAGTGATCAGAAGGCCAGGTTAAAGAACATTCATTTTATCTCTTGGGAGCAAGATTTTCTGTCTGCTCAGTGTATATCCAACTGCTTTGGGATGGTGTGTGTGTGTGTGTGTGTGTGATGGTAGTTAGCAACACAAAGCAAGCCCAGTGCCCAAGGAATGTGTGGAGGAATGTTAATTCTAGGAGTAGCCATAAGTTGATTTTCCTGATTTCCTTGAGTTTAAAGTCTCAGCCACAATATTACATTACCAAAGTTATTTGCATTTGAAATATAATACCTGGGGGTTGACATTTAATTAAATTACACTGCTACCTCCAGGCTTCCAGGAACCAGGCTGGCATGCTGTGTAGAAGATGCTGGCAGTCCCTTCATGCCCTTTCTCAATGACATGACAATCAGATGGCCATGTCCCCTCCAGGGGCCGGAAGGAAGAAACTCTGGTGCATGCAGTTGGCTGGTTTGCACTAGAAAATGCAGATGCGGAATGGGAGGGCGGGGCTGGGGGAGGGTAGGGGATAGGGTGGTGGTGGTCATGGCATATGGCTCTTCAAGACAGTCCTTATTTGTCTTTTCTTTTTTTTTTTGCCTCGAGGCTCCAGCCTGCATGCTTTGTAAATGTTCTGAAGGAGTGAGTGGCATGGTGGATAAGAACACCAGGATTCTATACAGCTTGTAGGGAAGGAAACTGGTTCTTTGGCCTTCTGAGTCAATCAGGGGGATCCTTTCTCCCATCCTCTTGGGATTCCTTGGCAGCCACTATCTAGGAAAGGCTCTGGGGGCCCCTGAGCACAGCCTGTGGGTCCCCAAGGTTGAGAGTCAATGAGGAAACACAAAGGAAGGAGTAGGCTGAAGGGGCGAACCCAGCTCTTAATATCTCATCTTCTGCAGCATGGGTTTCCAACTGGGGACCACTTTCACCCTCCTGGTATATATTTTATAGTGCCTGGGGTGGGGACTCATTTGCTTGGAAAGGTGCTGTTGGAGTCAGCTGAGTAGAGGCCAGGGGTACTGTTGAATTTTACCCACAATGCACAGACCATCTTCCCATCCCCAGCAAAGAATTAGCCAGCTCTAAGAGTCAAAGTCTACAGAGAAGACCAGCACAAAAGGATACTATACTGTCGGGGTAGATTATCGCTGCAGAGTTAACTAAGATGACAACATGCAGTAGGTGTGTGCACAGGGGTGTATATGGACCATGGACTCCAGGTAAGCAGATGCCACATTTCTATTTAGAAGGGAGCACATTTGAATGCAGTTTTATTTGAATGGGTTTGACGTGGCTAGAAAGCCCTGGCAATGGTCTCTGGGTTAAATTATCAACAACATGAAGACATTATCATTGCTTGGCCAAGGGATGGACGGAGAAGATAGTGTTGCATAGAGCCTAGGGTCACAGTTAAAAACACAGCACAGGCTCACAGGTAACTCCTCTAGAGAGGAGGGTATTGGGGGAAAGGAAGCTTCTGGAAGGACTACTTAAGGAAGAGGAAATGAGGGCTAACCTAATTTCTCTCCCCTCCCTCCCTCCCTCCCTTCCTCCAACTTCCTACTCTTAGCCTGCTGTTATGGGCTGAGCTCCACGGAAAAGCTGTGGAAGTGGGAGCCTGGAAAATGCTGCAACAAAGCCTGGCCTGCCTGTCTCAGGAAACCTCACAAAAGTTCCCAGAGCTGTCTAGAACCCCAGTCCCAGGATAGCAGAGTGTCTGAACATGGCAGCCTCTCAGGAGTTCCAATGTGCAGTTGGTAACCACTGCTCTGTGTCTGTGTGTGTATACGTACGTGTGTGTGTGTGAGTGTGTGTGTGTGTGTGTGTGTGTGTGTGTGTGTTCCCTAATGCCTTGTGAAACTCTAAGCGTAAAGAATATACTAGTCTTCAAGAAAGAATGTGTAGACCCATTGGCTTTGTGTGCATTCAGCTTTGGATATGACATGGCAAAGTATCATATGTAGGAGCAGGGTGGCCTTGTGACATGCCTTGGGTCTCTATGCAGGCATCTGAATTCAGTAGAAAGCCATGGCCGTGGGCAGCGCATTCTTTTAGTGTACTTTGTTAATTTTGCAGTGTAGACAGCAGACCCAATTCTTCATTGTCAGGCTCCGACTCATTTTCATGCCAATGATCCTGCTGCTTGCTTTAGTGAGGCAAGTCCTCTCCACAGGTCCTGCCCCTCTCTAAGCCGGTGTCACGCTGAAAGAACAAGGTTGTCAGGAGCTAGAGGACCTGCTGGGATGACTTTTCTTTTTTCCTTGCAGCACATTCTAAAGAATCTGGACAAAACCAAAGAAATTAATTTACTTGTTTTTCCATTAGAACTGCCCAACAGGTCCCCAAACACCCAGGGATAAAAGTGATGGATTTTTACAGAATATCTTCTTTAAGAAAGTTCTAGAGATCCTTAATTATTTTTGCCCCACTTTTGATTATCTGCACTAATGGAGATGTGGAGGGCATGAATCAATAAAAATCCCTTGATAGTTCACAAAAAATCTCCATGTTGCCATTAGTGTTGGCCCCCTCCCCCACCAAACCTTTTATCAGAGCTGCTAAAAAAGTGCCCGTGCACCCCCTGGGCTCTCGGTATATTCAACTTGTTGACAGGCTGACTGATAAAATTGTCTGATTTGAGTTTTATCTCTTTTTCCCTTCTCCTGCCCACTCTCTGGGGGAGGTGTTAATGAGCAGTAAAGGAACAAAACCACAGGAAAAGAGGCTGCAGAGAGGCCCAGGAACACACAAAATGATTAAACAGCTCTCCCAGCCCCGGAACTTTAGAATATCAGCCTTGTGGGATTTCCTTCTCTCTCCACCCCAAAGTAAATTGAAATAACTAAAATGGACCAAATATGCGGGAACCTTACTGACCCATGCTTTGTAGCTTTGATGAGCTCTGAATAGCTTCTATGGTGTACATGTCTTAGGGAGAGATTTTTAATTGTTAATCAATAGAAATGACATCCATATTGCTCTCATTTTGATCAAATGCCTAAGCATCACAATCATCATCATCATCATCATCATCATCACTATTATCATCACCATTGTCATTGTTGTCATCATCCATCATCATCATTAATTATTATATGTATTTTGTGTGAAGAAAGGAAGGTATGCTTGCCAGAGGTCAGAGGGCAGCTTTTGGGATTTGGTTCTCTCCTTCCATCATGTGGGTCCCAGAGATTGAACTCAGCAAGCCGTCTTGATGCCCCCTCCCCCTAAGGCATTTTTCTCAATCACCTTCAGGATAGCCGAAAACTGAGATGGCAATACTGTCTTAAGCCCACTTGGAATGATTGCCAGGAGGAAGATGGCTGCAGTATTCAGTCTTTATATGATAGGCAGGTCACATAGGGCAAAAGGCATAAAGGCAAACTGAGGAGTCACCTGGATCGAAGGAAGCAGGTTGAGGTTTGAGAGTTGAGGCGCAAAAAAACAGAACCCCAGTGAGCTGTGGGGAAGGGGGTTGCTACAGGCCTTAGGCTTCGCCTGGTTGTAGAAGCTGGTAGATTGCTCTATGCCAGCGGCTGCCACTGGAACTAGTATTGAAATTCAAGTAGCCACTGGCCTGTTCAGCTTGTTAGAAAGAAAAGCTAGAAATGGACAAAAGGAAAGTGGGGGTGGGGGGAGAGACTCACTGAATCCATTAGTGCATCTGTCTCAGCGATGAGAATGACAGGCAAGGGGAAACAGGATTTTAAAGAGCTACAGGTGTACCTGACTAGGCATGGGGAGGAGAGAGAAGCAGGTAGCTACGGGACCAATTGCTACTCTAGTCACCCTGCTATACTGGATGCTCAGCCAGGGGCGCCAGCAATCAGAAAGGCCAAGGAGACTGGGGCTGATCCTCCCTTTCTTTCTGCCTGCCTCATTTTATGCAGTGACAAGGTGCAAAGCCTTGTGAAATGTGGGAAAGAAATGACTCTGGGGGCACAGCTACGAAGGCAAGGCATCTTATGATGATGGAGAGGGGCTCCTGTTCGGAAGGCTGACTTCCTGGTCACTGAAGACATCCTCTAGCATATATTGTCCACCCATACTTTGTGTTGCAAGGCGTGATATTTTAATGACCATAAATCAGAACATATGATAGTTTCAATTATGCTGCACATTTTCACTTAATTTTACTTTTCTGTCGGAATATGCAAATATTCCAGCCAACATATTTCCCCAGGTTATAGCTTATTGCTTTCACTGAGAGGAAGCTGATGAAAAAAGTTATAAGACAAAACACATCAAATTACCTGTCCCTTTGTAATTCTTATAGATGCTCTGCCAAATAGAGATGGAGCAAAAATCGTTAAGTATTCTCAGTTTTTAGTTAGATAGTTTCCAGGAATTTATATAATTTCCAAAAAGCGGTTCCATTAAGATCTTCTTTCTATAATTTAAGATATCCCAAAACATGTCTAGGGACTTTGAAACTGAAGCATCATTTGAGCTGTGGTCCTTTAAAATGTTCAAATTATCTTGCTTTGGGATAGGGGATAAATTTCAATGTGTTTTTCTTCACATTTCCCCAATAATTGTACATCATTGAGTTATTCAGACTGTAGGTTTTTATAATATATTTTTAAAATTATGTTTAGCCATGTATTTTGTGCATGTGTGTCAGTAGGCAGGCTCATTTGGAGTTTTGGGGATTGATACCAGGTTGTCAGACTTGGCGGCAAGCCCCTTTATCTGTTAAGCTCCCTCACCAGTTCATAGCATTCATTTGTTAAATCTTTGCTTAAAGTGTTCCAGTTTTAAAGAAAATGCAACTAAAATTTAGAAATCCTGTTTGTTTATAACATGAATATTACTATAGAACATCTAGGTTAATTTACAGGGTTTCAAATCTAAAAACCAATGGATAAACATAAAAGGTTGTTAATAATCTTCAAAGAGAGAAAAGCTACCCAGTTCTGATTAAGGATTTTTATTTTTCAAAAATTATTTTTTATGTCTGTATAGTCTCAGGTTTTCTGTTTTTCAATTAATTGTGAGTATATAAAGATGTCAATTCTACCAGCTGTTTCCATGGAAATTAAAATGAGTGAAGTTAACTTAGAAGGCCTGTCATTTGCTCTAAAAGAAAAGTCATAATGACTAAGTTGAGACAAGACTTTGTCAGCAGGGACATGTGTTCTACCAATGATGTCTCTGAGTCTTTCATGACAGACGATAAATCCTAACATGTGACTTATAAAAGCATGTGCCCTGCTTAACTTTTGTAAGAAGTAGAAATTCACACTGATTTTTTTCCAAGTAAAAATCACTTTATTCTAATTAAATCACAAATAAAAACATCACATGGTTGGTTTTTAAAAAGCATTCAGACCCTTGCCCGGTCCCAAGGTCTGTACATCTCAGTGAACATCTGTACAGGCAAAATGACCATCTGAAGCTCCTGGATTTTTCTTAGGGTCGTATACTCTAGCTTTCCCCAATTACATTTATTCTTATGGCTCTTGATACTTCAGTATCTAAAAAGCTGAATTCACTTATCCACCAAGAAAAAAAGTAGAAAAGAGAAAAACTATGACAGAGTTGAAGCTAGAAGAAGCAACTTGCTTTGTAACCTCTTTTGTGACTCCTGTCCTTTTGTCAACATTCCTCATCTCCTCACATTACCCTCTCCTGAGCTTCTTTTGGAATTTTCTATAAATGCCTCCTTTCATAGCTTTGAGCTCTTGAGGAATCTGTTTCCAAGGGAAAAGGCAGGGTTGGGTATCAAGATGAATAAACGATTGTAGAACCTGGTCATGCACTGAAACACAAAGTCCAGGAGAAGAGACACACAGAGTTGTAACGTTCTGCATCACCAGCAGATCCTGCTGCCTCTGTGCACGTTATAGGCACAGACATGGCACAAGAAGCCAGAGAAGTCAGAAGCGACACACTAGTCCTCCTTTGGCACACCACACCACTAGAGGAGGTAGCACTGCGTCCGCTATTTATTTTTACCTGTATGGGTCTTGGAAGGCATCTGTGAAAAAGAAGTAGAATTGTGTCTGAGAAAGGTCTGGTATAAAGATAGCATTTTATCATTGGCTTTATAATTTAGATAAGATAAAATAAGGCATAAGATACCAGATGCCAGATATTAGATTATACGAGGTTTATTAAGTGAGCATGGGGGGGGGGGGGGAGAAGGAAAGAGGATAGGGGTAGCCCAGAGAGAGAGGGATAGAGACAGAAGAAGAGAGGAAGAGAAGGGGGTGAGAGAGAGAGAGAGAGAGAGAGAGAGAGAGAGAGAGA
>OU015753.1:19522304-19538928 GCA_907169655.1 Acomys percivali | reverse complement strand
TTTCTTTCTTTCTTTCTTTCTTTCTTTCTTTCTTTCTTTCTTTCTTTCTTTCTTTCTTTCTTTCTGTCTTGTTGGGCTAATAAAGAGTCTCATTAGCATGAGTGAGGCTTGAGTTCCTTTCAGTTGGACATGGAGTGGACCTCTCAGCAGAAGTAGAGTGACACACCAGATGTCAACTATTAGACGAAGACTGGAGCCAGACGGAGCTCAGATGGCGCCGGGTATTTGCTTGCGCTCTTGAGCGCCCACGAGGAGTCAAACCTCTTAAAGAGAACTGATTGCCAGTGGGGCATGTGCTGGACTTTTGTGTGGCTGCTGAGACTTGGGAATGTGGATGTGTTGGTGGGGGCGGTTATAGATGAGGATTATTCATGGCGTGATTTTTGTCGGAATGCAGTTTGAGCTGTTGTCAAAGTATGGGTAGAGCTAGCTGTTTGCCATGGTGCGGTTACCTCCTACCTAGTCCAGTTTCTGTAGTGAATATCCTGTCCTTGCATTAATTAAAGGCCCTTCAAATGATCAGAATGTTTAGACACGTTCGTTGTGAAGAATTTGGAAAAATCGAAGCTTATTTCATGCCGATCTTCCCTACTACACATAGAGAAAAATTGGCTTTGATACTAGTGCTCTAGAAACAGAGGTAAGCAGGGTCCCTGTGAGTTCTAGATCAGCCAGGGCTACATAGTATGGCACTGTCGGAAAGAAAAAGAAAATAAAAGAAAGAAAGGTGGTAGTGGGGAAGAAAGAAGGAAAGAAAGAAAAGACCTTTTTTTTTTTTTCCTTTGGGATCTAGTACAGCCTGTGATAAAGGAAAACATCCTTAGAGATTCCGATCTTGGACAAAAAAACCCAAAAAAACAAAAAACAAAAAACAAAACCCAAAAACAAAACCCCATGCAAAATTAGCCTAGGAGAGATAAAGCTTTTACCCTTCGTGTGTTTGAATTTTGTATCCATCATGGCATCTTCGCTGGGTTTCTTCCTCAAGGCAGAGCCAGGGAGAGCATTTTGGGAAATGGCTCTATCAAGAAGAGCTTTGGCCTAGGTTTCCTTCCCTTGGAGGGGTGGGCATTCATTTAATGGGCGGTGCCACAAATCCAGGAAAGGGAAAGGATTAAATGGCTTAATATTTCCGTGGCGGGTGGTGTGGTTCAGCTGGGAGGGCATGGCCAGCATGCAGGAAGCCCCGGGTCCCATCCCTAGCACCTATATGCTCCGCACAGCAGTGTACTCATGTAGTCTGGTTTACACGAGATCATGTGTCAAAACAGTATCATCCCCCCCCATTCCCCACCCCCATCCCCCCACGCCCCCCACCGCCAATTATGTATTTCAAAATATCTGCTTTGGTTAATCTAAGGGATACTGCAGGATTGAGTGAGAGAATATGGTGCCAGAATACAAAACTAAAAGTAAAGTATTGGGGTGAGTGCCCTGGTCTGT
This sequence comes from Acomys percivali, assembly GCA_907169655.1. Lineage (NCBI taxonomy): Eukaryota > Metazoa > Chordata > Mammalia > Rodentia > Muridae > Acomys > Acomys percivali. Next base: position 19,537,485 of record OU015753.1, on the reverse strand, counting down.
AACTCAAATCCCTCAAGGATCTAAGAGGAATGTTCCATTTCATACCACACGAGGGGGCGGTGGCAGAAGAATCAGGCAGGACCGTGCTCTAAGGTGTGACTCCTGTCTCCATGAGTCCCCAGCTGCCATCTTGGTCTGTCTACTGTTGAGCATATACCAGGCAGGCCCACTCAGCACCCTGGAGCAGTGGCGTATGTTTGTGCTGGCTGGCTGGGTGATGCTGCGGCCTCCTAGCTGAGGTCCCCATCTTCATTGCTCCTGCCTTGAGAAGACAGAGCCCTCTGTCTTCTCATTTCAAATCAAGTGGGCCAAGAAATACAGGCCTAGTTTTCGTTTTATGTATAAAATCCCTCCCTTTAAAAAAAAAATTCTTTAAATCTGTTCTTCAAGGAGAAATAAACTTTTATGAGGCCCTGTGTATGGCTGTAAATTTGATTGACCATATGTTTGTCAGATTTAGTTCCTGCTGTTTAAAAAGTTGCTTTCTACATGTCCACCCAGCACCATTCTGGGGAGGAAGGAGTCAGTTTATAGGAAGCAATGAGATCAGTTTTAACACCTTACAGGTGCCCGAATCCTATTACAGGCTGGAGCGTTTAGCATTCTTGATGCTTTCTCATTTCATTTATATGGTACGGGTTGATTTTGTAAGGAAAAAAGCCAAGACAAGAAAGTGTTTAAAGGGATAGCGAGGGATGGTGGAGAAAGAAGTCCTGTTAGCCAGCTGAGGGTTCTTACACACTCTTAGAATTTTTTTCCTCTATGTTTGGTTTTCTTTCCAGCCCCGGCTGTTGGTAATATAGAAACACCATTGCTAGAATACTGATCATTGATGTCAAGCTCGTGAATCAAACTCTCGGAAATTACCATTCAAAAGAACTCGGGACTAGTTTCTTTCCAACCTCATTGACCAGAGTCTATCTTCTGTTATTGTATGGAGTTCTTTCCCCAACTGTAAATATGCCCCCTTCCCCAAAGATGACATATGGAAGTGCTGAACCAAGCCAGACAAATAGAAAAACTGACCGAGATAAACTATATAGCCCACTGAGGCAAAGTAGAGACACCGGACACCATAATTGGGTCTTCAATTATAGCACCACATTAACTTATGGGGATATGTACCCAGTAAAGAGAGATCTCCCAATTGTAAGCACAAAGAATTCCTTTACAGGCTATATTTTGCCCTAGAACCTTGGGTTTATAAATGTTGTAATAAAATGTGTGTAAATAGATGGCCATCGTGCATGATTGAAATTTCCAAGTCTGAATAGTAGGGGCTAGTAAAGTGGTTTGGAACTTAAAGGCCAGAGTGCTAATAGCTCATCCGTTAAGAGTATTTGTTCTGGAGTTTGGTTTCTGGCATCCATATTGAGTGGCTCACAACCACCTATAACTCCTGCTCCAGGGTCTCTGACTCTCTCTTCTGACCTCTGGGCACCTGCATGCACATATCATACATACACATACATACTTCGCATAAATAAAAACAAATTTAAATTGGGAAAAATTAAAACTTGGAACTTATTTTCTTACACGGGGACATTAAAATGACAAAATTAATATTTACTATTGTCAATGATTTTCATAAAACGAAGAACGTTTAGATATTTCCCATCTACTGGGAAATCTCCCTCCCATCTCCCTCCCCACAAAGAATAGAAAAAAGATCATCTCAGGCTAAGGGACAGCCCTAGTGGTGCATGGGAAAACATCAGTTCATTCTTTTCTTATTTCCTACTGTGCCTATTATCACCAATAATGACCTGGGAGCCATTCCAAACTCGCCTCCTCTGTTGATACAAATGCAGGCGGTTCTCAGCAACACGGAAACAGTTAAGGTATACTTGGGTTTGGTCATCTTCATAGCCTTCTGCCTCCAGCTCCTCATCCTTCTATGGGTTTTGTTAGAAGAACCTGAAAGGCCACTGGATTCACCCAGATCACCTTACATTTAGAGATGCTGTGCCATGGCCCACCAAAGTCGTTATCTTATTAATTGAGGTCGGTAATTATTTAAGTGACATATGAGAAAAATAAGACCTAAGGAAAAAAAGAAAGAAAGAAAGAAAATAAATAAATAAAGCAAATAAATGTTGCCTTAGTTTTGCTTCGGGGGTGGCCAGTATAAACCTTTTGGTGCGTGACTTTCTTATCTTTGTTCTAAATGTGTATTTGTATGTGCCCTACTTCCTACATCTCTTTATAACCTTTTTTTTTTAACTTTAGCAATTGTATTGTTAGCTGGGCATGGTGGCGCACGCCTTTAATCCCAGCACTCAGGAGGCAGAGGCAGGCGGATCGCTGTGAGTTCGAGGCCAGCCTGGTCTACAAAAGTGAGTCCAGGACTCTGTCTCGAAAAACAAAACAAAACAAAACAAAACAAGAACAATGTATTGTGCGTTTTCTTTCCTCAGTCATCTCCAAGAACACATTTAAATAGCTCACATTACATTTTGTGACATGACTTTATGTTTATGTTTAGATATTTATATTCTCATTTTGAATTTTCTGGACATTAGTGCCAATGTCGTCGCAGCATCTTCTAAGTATTTGATTTTGCTCATCCTCACCTTTATTCCCCTAGACTGCCACTGAATTTCCTTTACCTGAACACAATTGTAGCTCCCCTGTACTCAGTCTAAATAGTTTGTTAAGCTGTTGTGGAATCATCAATGGAAGAGAGCTCTGTGGCCAGAGTGTGTCTTTGTCATAGTGGCTATTGCTAGCTAACTTGCCTGAAGTGACATTAAGCCATTCTGGTAAAAAGGATGGCCAAGTCTGGTCCCACCAATAGAAAGGAGAACATCTGCACCTTGTACTATTTACCATGTCTCTCTTTCTCCAGCTTTATGACCATGCATGTGTGAGGAAGCCTCTCAAGCTGGGGAGGATGAGTTCAAAGCTGAAACAATGGGAGATGTAAAAGTAAAGTTCAGAATGGACCGTCTGATTTAAAAGTTCTGCTTGGGAAGAGAAAGGGTGTGTATCAATCACTCTCTCAAGAACTGGTTGTGTCACCCTGTACTATATTAATAGATTCTCCCCATCTCTCTCTCTCTCTCTCTCTCTCTCTCTCTCTCTCTCTCTCTCTGTCTCTCCCTTTCCCTCTCCCTCTCTCTCTCCACCCCCCCTTCCCAGAGAGATTTAGAATCTCTTTGTGTGAGATCCAGCGTGCGCTGGAACGTGGTAAATCTTCCTTGTGAGCCCCTCTTATCCAGATTATGGGAGGCAATTTCATTAAATGTGTCATGGTTTATATTCCCATTTAGAATCCTCTCACCATATAGCTCACCTTTACCGTTCAGTTCTTTCTTTCAAAAAAAAAGTATACCTTTTTTTTTTTTCCTGGAGATTTGGGCATATCTAATTTTCATGCCATTGTGTTTCATAGAGTGCTCTGTCTACTGTATTTTGAGCTCTCTTCTGTGAATGGGAGATGAGGAAGGAAAAAATGTCTGTATTTGAAAGGGGTTTAATTTTGCTGCCTAAGAATCAGAGCCAAGTGTGAGAGGATTTCTTGGTTCGCAAAGTCAAGGTTAATTTTAGGAAAATAGTGTTGGTGTCCCGGATAGCTTGAAATTGAATTCTAGTAGTTAAAATTGGTTTCGCTCCCTTTATATTTTTCATAACTCCGCATTGCACATGAGCAATGCTCCAAGGTGAGTGTTGATTGAATATCACATTATCCTCCTTGACCTTTTGAACAATTATCTCTGTCCACTGAACACTTGGGTATTGCATCAGAGTTCTGTAAGTGTGGAGAATAGGCCCAGTACCTAGTGTAGCCCTCAATGCCTACACGGAGTGTTCAGTAGCTGCCAAATGAGCAAATAAATGAATGAGCCATTCAAACTATATACTTTACCAATAGATGGTCCACTTTGCCAAAGTTGATTTCCTTTAGTTATTAACAGTTTGCAGAGTTGAGATGCTTTTCTTATGAAGACTGACATAGCTACTTCAATAGCAGTAAACCAAAGAATATTAATGCCTCCTTGCAAGCATATTTAGGATCAAAGAACATACGCACAAAGAAAACATATGTGACATATATGACTCCTCACAAAGGAAGGGGGGCATCTTGTTCCTGTGGGCTCAAAATGGGACCATGGCCCCCCAAATTCTCAAATGCTCACTACAATGAATACCTGTGGATACGCTCTGTACCCAGAAACCTTTGTTTGGGCAGCCTTAATATGAGAGTAACCCACCCTCTTTATGGCATCTATTTTCTTTATCAGATTGATGATAGTTTTTTCACTTCAACAATTTAGTTCTGTGCCTCAGGTTTGTGTGTGTGTGTGTGTGTGTGTGTGTGTGTGTGTGTGTGTGTGTGTATGTGTATGAGAGAAAGAGGGGGAGGGAGCAAGCACATGTGCATGCACAATTAGCAGATAGAATAACAAAACATTAAAAGAAAGATGGTAGAGCTGGAAAGGACTCAATTGTTAAAGGCTAGGCTCACAACCAAAAATATAAAAGAAAGATGGTGTATCTGTACAGAAAAGATAATGTATTCCCATCCTCGCAGTCTTCTTAATGTTGCTGTAATGCTTGTTTAAAATTTCAATTAAGGCCTGAAGAGATTACTCACTGGTTAGGAGTGAGCATGCTTTTGCAGAGGACCTGAATTTGGTTCCCAGCACCCATATCAGTCAGCTTACTGCTTTCCATAGCACCAAATTCAAGAACTCTGATGCCCTCTTCTGGCCTCCATGGGTACCTACACTCATGTGTGAATACCTCTTGGTTCTCCTCCCCACGTAATTAAAAATAAAATGAATACTTAACAGTCTAAAGAAAATTTTGATTAACTGGTTTCTTAAGTAAAATTAAGTGACAGTTTATGAAACCATCATATGAGCAGAGCTTCCCTTATTAGGAATAGCAAAGAAACTTAGAATAGTGGCTCATTTGAGTTTGAGAGAAATAGGATAGAGAGGGAAGGACCAGGGTCAGATGCTGTAGGTACTGGTTTATAGCTAGCTCAATAGAGTTAACCATATGTGTTAACAATATAGTAATAGTAATTGTTAACTCTAATTAACAATAGAGTCAACTCATTATATGTTAACAATATACACAAAAGTGGTTTAAAGCATATGTGACTGTGTGATTATGGCTTATGGCAATGCTGTGGTATTTTAGAGGGGACTTGGGCTTCCTTGTGTGCTGATATCACAAGAGGTTGCTGAAGCCAGTGTTCCATGGATCTCCAGGGATTCGGGATGACTCCATGCTCAGCTTTTGTTGTTTTCAATTACTGGATCCTTCTGTGTTTGGTCAACCAGCTGTATAGTGGAGATATTTTAGTGTTAAGAGGAATGAAGCTTTATTCTGAGGCCTGTACAAGGTGGGGCTTCCATTCAGCACAGAGCAAGGATCTAGCTTGTTAGTGTGGATAAATGGCTATCACGTTAGGTGCAAGAATTGGGAAACCAAGAGGGGATACAGGGATGGGAAGGGAGGGGAAAGAAAATGTGAAGGAGTAAAGGGCTATAGTGGACTGGGATAGGTAGACTTTGCACAGATACATTTAAAACAAATAGCATCTGGCCAAACAAGACCTATCTGTGGACTGCATGTGGCTCCTAGGCCATCACTGTGCTGGCTGAGAATGAAGTCGGTACTCGTTTTCCTGAAGAGAGAGTAGGGGGACATCCCATTTGAAGGACTGTAGATACACGATCTCTTCTTCAGTCAGAATAGAAATGAACTTCGCATCTTAGATTATCTATATGTTTTGTATTTTTCAATGTATTAATAAATATGGCTCATTATAAAATACTTGGAAGAATGAAAAAGTATCAGAGAAAACAAAAGGACTCATCATGTCAAGGTGACACTTCTTTTACAGTAGGATTCTTCTGGAGTTTACCAATGCAGGCAGACATACAACATTAGATACCATGGGATCTCACAGGCTGCAAAACACATCATACAGTCTGTTTCACTGAACTCAAAATTATAATGTATTTTCCCGAGTCATTAAATGCTGCCTTAAAAGCATGATTTAAAAGTGCCGCGTAACATTTTATCAGGTGAGCGGGCCAAATTTTATGTCACAATTTAGCAGTTAACCACAGAAAAGGACATTTAGATCCTGTATACTTTTCCTCACTTTTTAAATAATACTGTGATAAAAATAATCTCACGTACACATATCTTTGTGCACTTCTCTAATGTGTAAGGTCAACTCATGGAAAAGGGTGTGGCTGTTTTCTGGAGTGCTGAAAAGCATGGCCAGATGATTCTTCAGAAAAGCTTTTACTATTTATGCTCACAGAGCACCTGTCTATAACTCTTTCCATATTAGAAGTTATTTATGATATGAACTAGGGTCAGAGATGTAGCCGTGTTGACAGAATGCTTGCCTAGCCCGTGTGAGTGCTGGGGTTCACTCTCTAGCCCTGAAGAAAGCAACTGTAGGTATGTTAAACAGAAGATGTCATCTTTTAATTCTTATTTATTTTTCCTTGATTATTGGTATTTATTAATCTATTCTACTTCTTTGTGGATGTTGCCTGAATACTATTGTCTGTTATTCTCTGGTTTGTTCATCCATTGCAAAGGCATTAACCACACAGCTTCATGTCCTAGGCACTGTTACAATGCTGGGAAGATAATACTGAGACAAATAACAAACATCCGTTCTTGTGAGAATTACGTGAAAGAATTTCTGTAATATCTACTAATATAGTAATGTCTGGCCCACACAAGATCTCATCAAGCTCTTCTCCATCATTTTCGGTATCATTGTAAGATGGAATTTATGGCACTGTTATGTAGGTATCCAGGGGTCCATCTGGGAGGTTTCTTTTATTGAGCTGGCTAGCAATAGCTCTGATTTCCTGGCCATGACTATGAGACTCATATAATATACTGCTGGTGACCATTCAGGGATACCTGACTATGACAAAAATGTGTGTGTGTGTGTGTGTGTGTGTGTGTGTGTGTGTGTGTGTGATAGAGCCAATGTGAGAAGAAGCAGCAGCCTAAACTGATGGCTCTACACAGCTTTCCTTTTGAAAACTTGGGGGAAAATGTATGAATCTACCATCAGTCAGTCAGTCAGTCAGTTTGTCAGTCTCTCTTCCCCTCCCCGCTCTCCTTTCGTCTCTACTTCTCTTCCTTCCACCCTTCCAGCTAATCCAGTTACTCTTCCACTGGATGGAACTAATCGCCACAGGTTGCATAGGATTGCTCAGATTATACACTTATGCAGAATGACCAGGAATCTTCTGTGCATTTCTTAATAAACAAAAAAATTCAGATGTGGTGCATATCGCCATTATGAGAGCTGAAGGTGCATCGTAGAGAATGTAGGTTCCACATGAACAACCCAACACTTGTCTTCACTGTTTCTGTAGGATCCAGTACAGAGGGGCTGGTTTTTGTTTTCACATACCGTTTCCTTCATGATCTGGCCTCAGAAGACCAATGCCTGAGCCTAGCACAGGTCTGCCCATTTTGGCTGGACCCCAATTCCATGAAACCCAGTCTCGTTGTAAGTATTCTCCCCCAGTCAGAAGAGGGAAAGAGTTGGAGAAAATGCTCTTTATTTTCAATGACAGATTTCTGGAAGTTGGTGGTAGAGACGCCAGGTGAAGGGAAGAGAAATTGAATTTATTTTATAATAAATGTCCTATCAAGGAAACACCCAGGGCTGAAGAGATGGCTCCGTGGTTAGTGTTTAATGTTCTTGCAGAGGGCTCATGTGAGGTGCCCAGCACCCATACCAGGTGGCTCGTAACTGCCTTTAATTCTAGTTCCAGGAATGCTGACACCTTCTTCTGGCTGTGATGGTCACTTCCACACTTGCAGAAGACACCGGTGTGTGCATAGTACACACAAACAAAATAAAAACCTAAGATCTTTTGTTTTGTTTTGTTTTGTTTTGTTTTAAACATAGGTTCTTAGGGATTGGACCCAGTCCATCATGCTTGTAAGGCAAGCAGTTTACTGAGTTACCTTCCTAGACCCAAACTGGACAGTTGTCCTCTGTATGATAGCTTTGAACTGCCAATGCCCGAGGCTGGTGGGCTGTAAGCAGAGCGCAGGTTATGGCCCCCTTCCCCGTGGCCTGTGCGCCACGGCATCTCGGCACCTCATAGAGCTCTAAGCGGCTATTACTTCTCAGGGTTAATGAACTGAGCAACTGGGAGTGAGACCAAGAGTGAGTCCTTGGATTAAATCTTCCGAGCCTCCAACCTGGCTCTGATTAGGAATTGGGGCAAAAGGAGAACCCTGAACCATGGTTGATGGATGGTCCGCTCTCACATTCTCCAGGAGCGTGGCAGCCTGCACAGAAAGCCCCCCTTCCCCACCCCACCCCCCTGCCCCCAGTGACCGGTGGTGGTGATGTGTACAAGAGGCGAGCACCAAAGGCTTGCTGACGGGTCCGTAATGAGTTTAGTGCAGTTTCCCCTCCATTATTTTTCCACGTGATTTTTTAAGAGACCCCTTTTTATGTTAGGAATATTTGAGGTGGGGATTTTGTGTGTTCATAGGCAGATAGGTTGCTAAGTGTGTCGTCTCTGGTGATCAGTGAGGAGAGGGCCGGGAACCACAAAACTTCTGCCAGAGAAGAATGAAGTACAGCAGGGTTTGGTGGTCTCTGAAGGGTGGGTGGTCCACGAACAAAGGAATTTCAAGACAGATTCCTTGGGGTGCACAAATGAAAATAACACACACGCACACACACACACACACACCCACACACAAGCACACACAAGCACACACAAGCCACACATACATACACACATGTATGCATATACACACACGCACAAGCCACACATGTATGTACACACACACACACACACACACACACACACACACACACACACACTTCATTTTCTCTTTATTTCCCAGTAAAGACTGTAGGTGCTTCACTTCCTGGAGAGAAAGGAAAGACCCAGTCTAAGAGTAGTTGCATTAGGAACATTTCAAATAGGTCTCTACCAGCTTTTCTTCTCCCGCCCTCCCCCCCACACCCCTGTGAATTTTTCCTGAATGTCTACAGAAGTCCTTTTTCCTTCTATTTCCTGCCGTTCTATGATGCTTGCACTCATTTCCAGCGAAGGACGTGGACATTCTTCTGTATGGCAAGGTGAAAATAATTTTATTTTCATCACTTTCTTCACCCCCCCCACACCCACCCCAACCTTGTGATGGATTTCCTTGAAAAAAAATAATGACGGGGCTTCACAAACTGGCCTGACAGTTGTGATGCGGAGAGCGAGCTGGCTGAGTGGGAACGGTGAGGCATCTCTGTACCTATTATGGCAAAAATCAATAATGCTTTCTGTAAATTGCTCCTCCCAAAGGAGACGAACAAATGCAGGAGACAGGGGAAGCCATCATTCTGCGTGAAGGCTCTGCACACTCGGACCAGTGCAATTATGAACAGGAGGGCAGTTAGTTTCGCCGGTGTGTGTGTGTGTGTGTATGGTCAGGGTGGGAATGCGGGGTGGGGGACTTATTTGTCATAAAATTTTAATTGTCTCCCTCCTTTCTCAGAAAGGCATATGTTTCTGTTAGTCCCTTGGAGGAGAGAGCACCTGAGTCTAGACACCCCTGTAAAGCCTTTGGAAGTTGCAATGGCCGGATGAAGGTCAATGGCCAGTCTCTTTTAACTGTTGATCTCCCGGTGAAAGACTTAACGCATGTGCGCGTTTTGGAAACTCCTATAAGCGCTATGGGAATTTCACACTAGATCTACGTCTGTAAACCTTCTTGTAGATTAGGCTGTGCTGGTCTTTAGGTCCTAAATCTCAATAATCCCTTTAGATTCTGTACCTGGCTAGTCCTCCCTCTCTCTCCTCAACGCCCACGTTACAGGGAGTTGGAGCCACCCTTGCAGTGGTGTGTCTTACAGACCACTGCTCTATTCACTTTTTCCCCTAGCAAGCAAGCAAAGCCTCAAAATTAATTACTGCCACGACACACAAGTTGATAGACATAGATAAGTAATACCATGAAAGTCATTTTCAATCTAAGTGTCGGGGGTGGGGGGGGAGGGGAGGGGAGCATACGGAACGCAGGGGCCTTTTGCAGATCATTGTGTAAATAGGCTGTGGAGGTCATGTGAGTCTGTGTGATTGCTCCTGGGGGGAAGTGAACAAATGTGTCTTCACTCCAGGTAGGGTCTGAGTCCAGATGTAAGAAACTACTTACAAGATTATGTGCGGAGGGTTACACAGAGCATCATGGGGGAAATGGGCGCCTGCATCGCTGGAGGTGTGTGTGTGTGTGCGCGCATATGTGCGCACCTTGTTCTGTGCACGTCTCCTCTCCCCCCAGCATTGTGAACTGATCATGTAGTCTTTAAGGGGAATTTCCTAAGTGCCACAAGGGTCTATAAGGTCAGGATTGCTTCAACAAAGGAGATGGGACAAGTGTCTATAAGGTCAGGATTGCTTCAACAAAGGAGATGGGACAAGTGTCTATAAGGTCAGGATTGCTTCAACAAAGGAGGTAGGCTATACAAAACACCCAGCAGACAAGCCATTGAGTATAGAGGTCAGAAGATCTGGGTTGAAGGACCCCAAATAAAATTCCAGCCTCCACGTCCTGATTCCTGAAATGGACAGTGACACCTACTGTGACTCTCTCACAGGTTGTAAGAAAGTTTTATGTGCGACACTCTATCAGTGTAAATGAGAAGTTTTAGTGAACAGAAGCCAGGTTAGCTCTGGACATACTTGGGTGGGATGGCTAAGTGTGACCGGGGCCGCACTGGGGCCGAGGAAGCTGTTTGTCAAAGTCAGTTTCCAAATACTGAGGTATAAAAGAAACCCTGGCATTAGCCCGTGTTGGAATTCAGTTGTGATGGTAAAGAAAAAGAGAAGGTAGTGATGAGGATGCAAGTGTTTGAAATTCCAGCTAAGCATTATGGTGTGCTAATGCCCATGGCAGCCTGCTTGGGTCTGGCAGGGAGATTAAAGGTCTTCTCAAAGGAGGAGGAGCTGCCACAACTTCAGGGGAGCAGGTAGAGAAACAGAGAAGTCCTTTTATAGACAGTGGAGGCTGGGGGTGGTGAGATACACCCATCATCCCAGCACTCATTAGATAGATACAGAAGGATGGAGAGTCCAGGGATAGCCTGGGCTACACAAGACCCTTTTAAACAAAACAAGCAAAGGAAGACTCTCACCAAGATCTGGGTTTTTATCTGAAAACGTGAGCTTCTTGCTCAGTTTCCATTTGTTTTGCTAAACTCTTCAAATTAGAAGAAAGAATAATAAATTAGCATGCATTTCTGAATGAGGAACTAAAAGGCAGCCAAAGTTGGGTAATAGCACGAGAGAGAGAGAGAGAGAGAGAGAGAGAGAGAGAGAGAGAGAGAGAGGGAGGAAGAAGAGACATGGAGTCAAGTTGTAGGAAGAAATGGAAACAGACACTTTGGGAGGCATCAGCAGTAAATTGCCCTTCTTTCTGACCCAAGGTGACCACACAGTCCTGCTTGGAAACACGCTCTGGGTGATCAGGGAGCAGAGGAAGATGTTAATGCGCATGCGGACATGACCTAGACAGATACTTCCATGCGCGAAAGAACCAGAGGGAAGCCAAAAGGCGAATGAGAAGGTGGCATGACGAATATTAGTGGCTGTTCATTTAGAAACACCTTGGCGGCGGGGAGGGATAAGGCTCATGGAGTCCTACCAAGCCACCGGGACTCCAAGGTCTAGGAAGGGAGACAGGGTTGAGAGCAATGGAGTCTTCCAACCCAGGCATTGGCAGGATGGGAAGGCGTGTCCTTTCCAAGGGAAATGCCTGGTGTCTGCCCCCTGCTGGATGCAGCTGCCATCCTGCTAAAAGATTTCGGAGTGTGAGGAAGTAAAGGCAGGGGGGATAAAGAAATCGAACCATTAAAGTCAATAATTCCAGGATGCTAATGTATCCAAGTGCATCTGAATAGCATATTAAAATTACCAAAATTGTCTTTTAAAACCTACCGATGTGGGTCACCCAAGCAGCTTGCTCCCGGTTGTTAATAATTAATACTGCACATCCCGGGGAGGAATCACTGCGGGTAATTGTAGCCAGTGAGTACAAGTCTGGCAGCCCAGTGTGCTGTGGGTCAGAAAAGGGCAGCGAGGAAGGTATCGTACATCATGCTGGTGCCAGCCGCTGGGTATCGGCGGCCTGCTTCCTCCGCCTGTACTTATTCTTGAGATGTGAAAGCCTTCTAAACAAGGCTGTGAATTGGTTTTCATGCTCGCATTGACAGATTGGGAAAGCAGTTTGTTCTACCAAATTTAACAATGATATATCATTATCACAACTTTGGGGGAAATCTATAAAATCAATAAGTTTGTAGCCTGAACAGGATTTGTATGGCTCGCTTGCTGTGCCGGTGTCAAAGCGTGAGCATATGGATTGAGTCACAGCCTGAGATCAATGGAATTTGTGGACAGTCAGCTCAATAACAAGCCCTTCTGAAAAGAAATAGATGTAAAAAGCAAATTTACTAGAGTATAAAAAAAAAAAAAAAAGCTAATATCTTTTCCGTGCCTGGCTGTAAAGTCCTGTTTGGCTGCTGTAGGCTGTGGGTACTTTGAAAGCTGGCTAGGGTTGTGTGCTTGCAATGCCCAATGCTCCGTCACCAGCTTCAGACACTGCATGCATAGTTAGGCACTTCTATTTGCAGGGTTCGTCCTAGGAAACTCGCCAAGAATAGGAGAAGGGGGGGAAAATAGCCTTTTATATTGTAAACTGAATAAAGAATAAAAACAGTCAGTGTGTCTGCCGAGGGGAAAGACCACGGTGGCTTTATTTACTTTGTGCTGGTAGCACTTGCTAACAGAGAAAAATAAAAAGGCATAATTAAAGAGTTTAATGAATTCGTAGCTCTTTTGTTTGAGAGGGCCGGGAATGCATGTTCCAGAGAGGCCTCACAAAGAGCGTGGCTGGCAGTGAGTTAAAAGTAGGAAATCACTTCTTTGAAGGCATTTTTATACTTCATTATCCCAGCATGTAAAATGACTTGTACCAAATGATCGAGGATTTTATTTCTCTCTCTCTCTCTCTCTCCCTTTCTCTCTTTTCTCTAAACAAAAGAGAGCATGGGGCGGCTGGTGTCTAATTCCCATCCGGGTCCTGAGCCTGGAGATTAGCCTATCACCAGGCTGGTGGACCAGTCCTTGCAAACAGCTACAGTCCAGGGGATCTGAACAGCTGATGAGCCTCTGTCTGCAGGGAATAACCCTGTGTGCGGTGCTACAGGCTCCTCTGGAAGCTGCCGAGAAGGCCCCTGGTGGCTTCCTGCTGCCCAGAGCAGGGCTGTGAATTGAAGTGTCTTTTATGTGATGGGTTAGGAGAGTCAAGACAACTCATCTTGCCCTTCTAGGGTGGAACAAAGGAGCCAAAGAAAAACCTGGTACGAAATAAAGCTAAGAATGCGGAGTATGAACCCTGATTCTCAACCGTGGCTTCCTGTCTTTCTCTCCCATAAGGAGAATGTTTCTAAGGCAGGTGGAGGACCCTGAAGTGATGACAACTGTTCCCGAGCACCCAGCCACCCCCTCTACTTTGGCCACAGGATTCTCACTCAAAGAGGCCGTCTAGTGGGCGCACAGGGGTCGGTGGAGATACAGGCAGGCTCCTCGCATCGAGTCACACAGGGCTCATAATCTAGATGCAGACTCAAGAGATGAGCCCTGTGAAGGTACCTGTTCAGTGCAATCCAGGCAGAAGGCTCAAGGGTGAGCTGGAGAATTTCGGTGACCTGGGTTCGGGGTCAGGATATTTGTTGTACTGAGGAAGAGGCCCAGAGGAAGCTGCTCCCTGAGGAAGGAGAGTAGAGGATTGCCAGGAAGCTGAGCATGGCCCTAAGGGGTTGGCATATCAGCAACAATCCAGAACTGCTGTTTAAAAGCTACTGCGGCCTGCCGAGTGACGCCTAAGCTCAGCCTCACAGAAGACAAAGTGACAAAGCTCAGGGGAAAAGAATGCCAGGGGTGGGGGGTAGTGGGGGCGAGGTGCGGGGGGGGGGCGGCGGGGGCAGCATCTGTAGGCCTCAGGAGCAGTCCTCACCGCCCTTCCACCCTTTGACTGCCCGCAAACGAGCCCAAGGTGGAGAGAGACAGAGCCCTCCGCTCCGTTTTTAAGGTCTTGATTATTTTAAGTAGTTGACAGGTGCCTGTCATCCATCCGTCCTTTCCCAGATGTGTGGGAGAGAGCAGGGCTTCCCAGAGGATGCCATGCACGGTTCCTCTAGAGTCCTTCCACTCAGGTGTCTGGTGTTTTCTTACTTCAGCCAGCAGCAGCACCAGCTCTTTGAGGGAGCTTCCTGTGGTAGTAGTGCACGGAAGAAACAGAAAAACAAGCCCGCTGATGTGGTTCTGGGTGACACACCTAATCCATCTTTGCAGGAGAAAGGCCCTCTTGGGTCTGAAAATAATTATTGTTCCTGTCCATCAACCTGCTATTCCACCTCCCTGTCTCCCTCCACTGTGCTTGCACTTTTGGTCTTTCTTCCACATGGAGAACCACACAGCATGGGTTTCCAGGCCGTCTCTCCACTCAACCACGAGCCACGAGCCTCGGTAGTGTTTCTTCACCCCCAACCCCCCACCCCCCCACCCCACCCCCACTGTAGAAGGCCCACTCTTGGGGTGTGCGTGTTTTGTTTTATTTAATTCGCCTTCCGATTGCAGAACCAACAGCAGGGGACTTCCGCTGTTTTTTTTTTTTCTGCCAAGTTCAAAGATTTGCATTCACAGAGCTTCTGCGTGCTTATTTGCTTATAAACAACCAGCACTATTTGCTTCTTGTTAGGTTTTTACCTCATAAACAAAGATTACTGTGGAAGCTCTAGCTGGTAATTGTTTAACCCTGAATCCTGCCCCCCCCCCTTTTGTTTGGCTTTGTATACCTATAATTCATTGGCTACAAACCCACGGTTGTAACAAAGTTACTAGATAGCAGTTTTTCCAACTTTTCTGGAGGTTGGTCTCTGTGTGCGGGGGGGAACTGGAAATGTTTGGACTGATGTACATAAATACTGGATAGAGAAGGCCTCTGTAGGGGTGAGCCCAGTCCTCTGTTAAACGAACCCCAAATGGACAGGCCTTACATTCTCTTCTGGTTCCGTCATTGATGGGGCTTCTGAGAAGCAGGAAAGAAATGCTGCTTACAATTAGCTCTAACTTTTGAATGACGACATTTCTCTCAG
>OU015753.1:19496678-19514474 GCA_907169655.1 Acomys percivali | reverse complement strand
GTGTGTGTGTGTGTGTGTGTGTGTGTGTGTGTGTGTGTGTATGAAAGGAATGACTTTTTTTCTACTCCCCTTAGGTGGGTTGTTATTTTTAATGATTGCTTTAATGGTAGTCTGAGATGTCCCTGCCTGGAGAGGCCCTTTCTTTCTGTCCGTAATGAGACTTACTTCATTTGCACTGTCCTGAGATTTATGGAGGAGCGGAGGGTGGGAGGGGGACGCACCCTTCCAATTTATTGCATCTTAAATGAGCTGCTTCTAGGGCAAAAACCTAAACAAAACAAAAGAGGCCATAAAGCAGAGTGTGCCTACTGTTGAGCTTGCTGTTTATCATGCCGCACAGGGGTTTTCTGAAGAATGTAAAGCTGGGAGGTAGAGGTGATAACGGTCCTTTTGTGTCCTGCTTGTCTTTAGCTCTTTCTCCTTTCCCCACCCCCACCCACTCCACCACACCTCGCCGGCGGTTGTAGTCGTCATCTTTGTCACCTCTACTGGGTGAGCTCTGTCATCTCATGGCCTGGGCTTTTAGCTCTGATGGTTCATTTGACCATAACCTGAATTTTGGATGGAGAACAGGATGAAAGTGGGATCTCTATTTCATGCCATTTGGCTCAGTGACATCTGTTTTCAGACAGATGATCTCAAGAGCATTTGTCATTTAGAAGGAACTGTCTTGTCCCCCTTCTGTGTGAAAAGATGACAATTCCATTCAGTTTTCCACTGTCATATTGTCTCAAAGATCCCATACTTACATTCTGATGTGACCCCCCCACGGTAACAAAGACTATCCTTACAGGGCCCTAACTTCTCCCTCTTGGGTTGATTGTCACCAGGAAAGGGCAGCAACTTGTACAGTGGGAAAACTGTGACTCAGGGCATGCTCAGATTCCCACCTATTGGACTTAAAAAGCTGATGGCCAAGTTTAAGGGTGCCGTGGCAGGCTTCCAGTCGCCTGCTCTTTGCTTGCCTGGGTTCTGTTGTGTTTCGTTTTTAAATCCTGGGAGAAAGGAGTCAGCCCTGCCCTTCACCAACGTTTTGACACTTTCTAGGCAACCCAAAGGTGCTAGTATCATCTCCTAGCTGTGCCAATGAAAAACGCTTATGCCCTGCCCCAGGGAGCCTGGCATTTCAGCCTGGATCAAGGTGCCCAGCCTACCTGGTCCATCCACTTGTGTTTTTGCAGTCCTTCGCCTCCCAAATCTTCCTTCACCCACGTTAACAGAAGAGGTGAGGCTTTTATCACCTCAGGCACCAACACGCAGTCTAAACTTGATGCAAGTTGCTGCTCCAGGCAAGCGTGGCACTCTCGGCATCCTGCATCATTGCAGTTTGAAGACTACAAGATGCATTTCTCACAGTACAAAACACCAGCAGTGCATATACGGATTCCAATATTGTTTCATTAAAATCCCTTTGGCGTCTTCGCCTTGCTTCTCTTGATAGGCGAGGCGATAAGAAACGTCTAAGCACCTAAGCTTTCTTTTTTTTTTCCTCTCTTAGACTCAAACTTCAGAATATTTTCAATATCTGCAACATTATCTTTTGAATAATAATTACCTCTTATATTAAATTATAAGACAGCAGGATTCAGGATTAGATCTCTCCATATTATTCTAGTGAAGGAAATTATGACAGAGGTCATTTTTTAGAATTATGGAGCAGGGTAAAAGGTCCCAGGCAGCATTAGAAGGCAAAGGCGTTTATAATTAAATTGTAATTTAGGCCCGTGATTTATCGTTTTCTCAATGAAAAATTTGGTGCTGCTGAGAGATCCTAAGAGGAACTTTAGTGAGATACAACTTAATGAAATAATAAAAAGAAAAATTATTCTGGAATAGATTGCATTACAGAACAGAACAGTCGCAAGCCTGCCTTCTGCAGGCGCCTCCATGATCCATCCTGTATTTCAGGGGTTTTTCATTTTAACTAGAATTTTCTCTTGAGGTTAAGGCAGGAGATAGAAATTTTGAGTTTGATATCAAAAACGCTTTTGTAGACTTGAGGAATATGATTCAAAACTTTGACTTGCTCCGTCTTTCGCATGCATGTGTTTATTTGCATACATTTGCCAATCTGCTAAAAGCTGCCCAAACTAAAGAGATTCTGCCTGGCCAATCACTGTAATAAAACTTGATTGATTGGTTCTAAAATAATAGGTCATTTCTTATGCCTTGTTTATCATTGAGGCTTATGTCTGTGAAGGTGGACCTCTGGTATTTTTATTATTTTCCTTTGTGTCCAAGTTTCTGTATCTCCCTTGGGTGGCTCTGTATGAATACACAGTTATAGATATGCAAATACTCAAAATTAGAAGGGAGAGTGCAGAGAATGAATTGTTTAGATTTCATGACAAAAAAAAGTAATAGTAGAATTAAAATTAAAGGCATAGAGTTCTTGGCTTTAAGAAAAAAAGAAGAGAAGAAGACTTTTTACAAGCTTTCAGTATAAAGTCAGCGATTTTATAAAACTAATTTTGACCAAAGATTTGTTTCATGATAAGTCCAATTCAGTGGGTGTTTTGAGCGGAGAGATTAAACAGTTGAGTTATTAAAAAAAAAAAAGAGTACATCTTGTACTGGTGATAAGATTCTTGCATTTATTGTAATTCAAATTGTTCACTTATTGTTATGTTTTAATTGAATCCCTAGAACCTTGATTGCTTTAATGAGTTTGGTCCTGATTCTTCAAAAATAATCAAGCTAATAAACTTTTAATGGCATGTGTTTTAAATAATTGATTGGAAATGATGTAAATATCTGTTTATCTAGTAGTCTCTAGCAGCTTTCTTACCAAACACCTAGTCTGCGAGATAAATGATGTGTGGGTCTGTGTATGGCTGTGCGGTAACTGATGTGCGTGCGTGTGTGTGTGTGTGTGTGTGTGTGCGCGCGTGCGCGTGTGCGTGTGTGTGTGTGTGTGTGTGTGTGTGTGTGTGTGTTTAAACTGAAGTATGTGCTTATATGACAAATTTGAAATATACAAAGAAAACATGTATCTTCCATTTTCTCTAAATGTTTTCTTTAATAGCAGACATTGATAGTTTTCATTGAATAAACAACAGATGTGTGAGGAATCACGTAAATGCCCAGTTATATAAAAGTTCATCAAACTTTGCAGGGGTCTTTGATGCCATCTATATCTCTGATCTCATAAGTATCCCCCCCCCCCCTTTTTTAAAATGTCTTCAGATCTATCTGGCTGACTTTGGAGAACTAAAGGGGTATCTAGTTTTCAGAAAACAGGCCTTTCTTTTTGAGATGAGGTCTCATTTGTTCAAGGATTGTTTTGAACTCACGGTAGCCAAAGATGGCCTGACTTTCTGATCTTCTCAAGTGCTGGGATTATAAGTCTGGTCCTCTGTGCCTGGGGTATATTAGAGATGGAATTCGGATCTTTGTGGATATTAGGCAAGCACTCTACCGACTGAGAAGTGTCCATAGCCCAGGAGAGGTTTTTACTAATATTTAATCCAAGATATTTAACAATGTACTTTTGAGTATCATTTCTGTAATCGCTCTCTCTCTCTGTCTGTCTGTCTGTCTGTCTGTCTGTCTGTCTGTCTGTCTCTCTCTCTGCCAAAAGTGATGAGATTAAATGGAACAAGATTAAACCCTTCTCATGATTGAAGAACTGTCCTAAACCCCACATTGCATTTAGTTGTCACATCTCATTGGCCTTCAGTCTGTCTTTAATTTCTGTGACCTTGGCAATTTTGAATAGCACAGGTCAGTTAGTTTATGGAATGGCTTTTTGTTTTCTTGATTGTATTGAGCGTATATGCTTTGGGGAGTATCACAGAGAGGCTGCGTCCTTTTCATGCCACTGTGTTATGATCTCTGTGTCTTATTCCTGGCGGCGTTACCTTAGGAAGGTGTCTGCATGTTTTCTCCTCTACATTTGCTGGTTTTCCCTTTTCCCTTGATGGTATAAAGACAAACTTCCTGGAGACAAAGTGGATCTCCTGCTTCCTCTCAGCTGTTCTTCACCCATCAGTGTTAACATCCGTCAGTAGGTCTTCTGGTAACAGCTTTTGCTGTGAAAACCTAATGGCCGTTTCCTATTCGTTCTCAGGCCTGGTTGTACTTAATTGTAAGCTTGACACATCCTAGAGTCACATGAGAACAGAGTCTCAATTGAGAGTTTATCAATCAATGTGGGTATATTTGATGGGAATTGTCTTGATGGTTAATTGATGTAGGAGGCCTCAGCCCACTATGGGCAGCACCATCCCTAGGCATGTGCTCCTGGGCTGTGTAACAAAGTTAACTGAGCCTGAGCCTGCAGGACTCAGTAAACAGTGATCTCTACAATTTCTGCTTCTAGTTCCTGCTTGATTTCCTAATTTGACTTTCATCAATGATGGACTATGACCTGGAAGTGTCAGCCAAATTGACTCTTTCTTCCACGTGTTTCTTTCAGTCTGAATTTTTTTTTATCATAGTAGCAGAAGAGAAAATAGAATATCCTTATTTATTCTACATTTAGTAATTATAAGTAAGAGCTGACTATCCTCTAAAACTGGTTAATTAGTTTTTCCCCAGATCACTTTCCAAATTAAAAATAATTAAGACACTTCTCTCTTCATTCTATATTATTTTTTCTTATTCCCCCCATATTAATTCTTAAGTGTATCCCCTTTTGATGGTCTGTATATACAATTATTATAATTAGTTGCTACATGCTAGATATAACAGTTACTATTGATTGCTGTGCTATTTAAGCTTGGCATTTTCTGTGTCTTTCTTCCAACCTCAAAATCTCTGTTAGAGCTAGGCCTGGTGGCTCAAGTCTGTAATTGTAGCTCTATGGAACCTGGAACATGAAAGTTATATCTAGTTTGAGGCTAGCCTGATGTACACACTGATTGCCAGGCCAGCCTGGGCTACAGTGAGACCCTATTTTAAAATATATATGTCTGTCTATTTATTTCTCTCTCTGTCTCTGTCTCTGTCTCTCTCTCTCTCTCTCTCCATCTATCTATCTATCTATCTATCTATCTATCTATCTATCTATCTACCTATCTATCTACTCTTTGAATGTTCTCACTTTGCAGAGGTCTCTGGAAAGGCTCAGTTATGAAAGTCAGAAACATGGCTAAGTGGAAATTAACAAAGGATTTTATATAGTCTTGTTGTGGAAGAATGAAGATGACTAGAAGAAGCCATCTGACTGTCACTTGCTGTGTTGACACATTTGACATCTCTGCTGGAGTTGACACCACAGACAAAAGGCATACCAAGAAAGCAATGACTATAGCCAAGCTGTACTCCTGTTGATGTGTTTTTAACAACTACATCTTATGAGGCACTTTCCAGGTTTAATAGGTGATGGCATTTCCATGTAGAATTCTTGACACAACAGCCCGTTTTCTTGGCTAATGTCCATCCCAACAGCCTCTAGAAGTGGCAAGTGTCACAGTGTCTGCTTTAGAAAGAATCACAAGGTGCTATTTATTAAGCAGCCTCTATAAGTTGAAAACAATATTGGTCACCATGGCAACCCTGAATGTTTTGTTATACTTTTTTTTAATTGTTAAAATTAATTAATTTATCCACTTTATGTCCTGATCATAGCCCCCTCCCTCCTTTCCTCCCAGTCACACCCTCCCTCCCCCCCTCTTCTCTCAATCCCCTTTCTCATTTCCTCAGAAAAGGGGAGCCCCTACCCACCTACCCACTCATTCCAGATCATCAAGTTGCATCAGGACCAAGCAAGTCCTCTTCCCCTTGTCCTGGAGAGGCGGCCCCACTGGGAGAGAGTGACCAAAAGGCAGGCAACCGAGTTAGTGTCAGACACATCCCCCGCTCCCATTACTATGGGACGCACATGAAGCCTGAGCTGCCCATCTGCTACATCTTGTAGGGGAACTTGGTCCAGTCTATGCACGGTCCTTGTTTGGTGTCACCCATATCTTATGAGCACCCATGTCTCTACACTGAACATTGCTGGAAGTAGCTGTAACCCTCAAGCCAGACTTGCTACAGTTTTGATGTCACTAGACAAAGCCCTCATCCGATGACCAGTGAAAGATTCATAATTGTACCTTCATTTTCCTTTTCTGGCTAATGTGCTACCTCCAATGTACCCAGCAGGTTCCAGTCACAATTTCTCATTTACCCAGAAATCTGTAAACAAACCACTTTTGTTATCATCATTGTCACAGGTTTTCTTTTTGAGGTGAACAGACCCCTGCCAGACAAGCCTAAGTGAAGTGTTAACACAGATACTTTCTTACCCTGTTCCTCCGCCTCCTCTTCCTCCTCACATCCCCCCTCCCACGTCCTGTGTGTTGTCTTCTGGGTTATTCTGACTTCTTATCCTATTAATTACTTCCATAAGAGCGTAGACATGAGCAGATGAGCAGGCAGCCAAGGGCCTAAGAAAACCGACATTGTAGAGTTAGGAATAGAATGAAGCATCATGCACTATCATGCTGTGACCTAGGCCCTACGAGAAGGGGGTAGGTAGATTATCCTTATTTTAGAGAATGAAAAAGCTGATAGGAAGACACAGAGATGAGTAATACAGTTACAAACCTGTGAATAAGTGGGATGACGCTTGGATCTCAACTGTAACTCCGTCTTTCCTGGTCTCTTGCCCTTCTACAATGAGACTTGGACTAAAGCCAGAAAATCCGGGCTGGGAGCCTAGATGTTGTATGTCTTGGGCACATAGAACCATTTGACCTAATAGAACCTGTTTTCTCAGCTCTAAGATGGAAAATAATAGGATGATAGGAAATAAGTAGAGGGATTTAAAAAAAAACTGTTAAACATTAGTGTCAGCCAGTTGGTTGTATTGAGGTCATTATTTTTAAGCACAAAAGCAGCACTTTGCAAATATTTATTTAAAAGCACTTCAGAAATCTATTTCCTGATTCACTAACCCATTGGAGACAGTAGGAGTAGATCTACTTTAAACATCTGGTTTGTGTACTTCTATGTCTAAATAGCTTTGTAGTCAACGGACAAAGCCAAGCACATGAGAGAGTTGTCACACCCTTTGCAATGACCCACGTGGCCCTGAGTTGCTTCAGCTTCTTGAGTCCTTGGTTCCCCACCCCCACCCCCCATTGGCCAGTGAATGTCTTAACCATCATAGGGCCCATTGCTTTGTATCTGTAATTATAAAGCTGGCTTTGTATTTCAGAAAGCTTCCAACACTCATTACAATAAAAAAAAAAAAAGTAAGAAAGGCTGAGGAGTGAGGGAACTTTTGTTGGTGAAAGTTCACATTCCCCTCACAGAGACCCAAAGATGCTCAGAGCAACCTTCTCGCTCCTTCCCCATAAACCATTCTACTTGGAAAGCCAAGGCCAACCCTCATTGTTAGTTATGTCAGAAAAACTAAAGACATCCTGGTTCTGAGCCACCTCAGGACAAGCTTAATTGAACATCTCATTTTGGTTCTGATTCATTTATCAGACTCTTTTCTTCTTGCTCAGGAGTCATTGGCAAGTATTTTATAGTCCATCAGGAGACACATAGGCTCATATATGGCTTTCTTTATCCACTGTAAGAGAAGAGAGTTTCTGAGAAATTCTTATGAATGGAAGATGGTCCATTTTGTGTATTGTAATTAGGATTCTGATTGAAGGGAGGGCAGGTCCTTCGACACTGACCTGCTGAGATCACCTATATAGGACTGATGGAGGTCAGCGCATTGCTGTCCTTCCCTCTTTCCCTGTGGTCTTTATGAGATGAAAAGGACTTGTCTTTGATTTCACCCTCCCTGGTGCAGGATGTCACTTGGTCCATATCCTCTCTTGCCATTTTCTTGCCTGCTATGGTGCTGGAGGCCGCTTAGCAACACTTCTGGATGGAGCCTAAACCCAGACCTCTTTAAAAGCCCTAATCTAAAGTGAATCTTCTATAAATAATAAACAGCACATTGGCCCCACTTACTTCTATTAATCCCCAAATAGGTCAGGCGCATTGTTTAAAAATGTAAGCATCACAATAAGGCACATTCCCCAGATGCGGAGCTTGATGTGTGCGCGCAGATTTTCTGGACACTCTAAGGGAAAAAAAGTAGCCCACACCTCTACTTCTCTACTTAAAATATTTATAATTATCTCTGAAAAGTGCTACTTCTGAAATGCGATTTATTATAAGCGGATGGAGCTCAAGGGCTCTCTGTCCTCTGAGCAGCCCTTCCTGGTTCATGGCTGCTGAGCACTCCATGCTAACTTTACTTTCTCAGACCCATGGAGTCCTCAAGGGGATTGAGGCCACTGTCAAATGTCTCCCAGGCTCTTGCTGAACAGCTTGGCACTCATCATCCTCAGTTCTCTTTCACGACTTCAGTGGGTCTAATCTCACACGATGGGGGGAATCTCATCGTTTGCCAGCTGAAATAAAACGGCAGAGTTCAAAACTCTTCACACAATTCAAAACACCCCTCTGATACCCTCAGTCCAGAGTTTAGCCGCCTTGCCTTTCTGCTCAAGTCCAGGGTTAAGTTTGTCTCCTTCATGCCAAGAATAATTAGACAGTTACATCTTGGCACTTTGCATGGGAAATGGCATATTTTCTTTGATGCTCTCCACCCCTGAAAATAAGAAGAGTCACATGTTTCACCGAGAACACAAATGGTTAGAGCCCACAGTATACCCTCTTCGATAAAGAAACCATAGTTCAGCTCCACTGAGAAATGGTGGCAATTCCCTTTTCTGAGTAGTAATTTATGATTAAAAAATACACATGGGTGACCTTCGTTACCGTGTTTTAACCTCCTGGCCCTTAAAAACTAGTTACTTGCCTTAAGTTGGCTTGCATTCCTTTTCCTTTCCTCCCCTGTCCCTAGAAAGGCTATAATTGAAACTAGAAGCCTGTGCAGTCGAGGCTGAGTGTACATCTGGCTTGATCCACTCAAATAAAATGGATCTAGGATGGTTCACAGGCTGATTGCTGGAGTTCCTTCACTCGCTTCGCATAGGAAGTTTGCACTGGTTTCTAATAAAAAAGAGAACCCTTCATTGAGGACCCCGGAGAGTACCCTTCCTCCCACTGCACCCCGCCCCCTCATTCTTCTCACACTGTCTCCTGCCACCATCTGTCCATTATGGACGGACGAGTCTCCAACTCCAGGCCACACTCGAAGAGGAGCATTCGCTTATACTCTGGGAGGGAGAGGTAACTGATAATTTGGGGATATAATTCAAGGATACTAGCATCCTGAAAAAGGAGTGCAGGCAAAGGAAAACCTGATGTTAGACAGCAGGAAAAGGCTGATCAGACAACTAGACATCCTGTGCTGTCATCACAGGGAGAAGCCGAGTTGTTTGGTTAGGATCTCCTTTTCCTGGGAAATGTGAAATGCTATGAAGGCAAGGTCTGCCTCACCACTGACCCTCAAGTCTTCAAATCCTCAAGTCTTCAAATGTAACAGGTAGTAGCTTCCCCTCTATAGTCCTGGGATTGAACTCTGGGTATTGTACATGCAGAACACTCACTCCCCAGCCCATGTGTAAGGTATTCCTTGAGTACTTTTTGCATGACGAAATCAATGGGTTAAAAGCTCAAAACTTAAAACAAAAACAAAACACATGCCTATGTCACATAGGCCACATACCTTGTGAGACAGTTTTCTAAAGTCCTGGAGAAGGTGGTGCCTTCCAGGACCATCCTGTCTAGGTCAGATTGAGATTCCGCCTCAACCTAGGTATGTTGTTTTTTGAAGCTTACTGAGTCATCCTGAGTGTTGCATAAAGATGAGCTTATTCACAAAACCCTTCCCACAGAGCAACTATAAAGGTTCCAGATTAGTGATTATTAGGCGCCACATCAGATGCATAATAGACATTTAATAAATCTCACAATTTTTACTCAACTTCTCTAGCTACTCAATAAGCACGGCCAGAATTTGAATCCATGCTTGCCCCCTGTCTAAACACCTGCTGAGGCGTTTGAAGCTCAGAAGTCTGCTGACACCCCTCGGGCCCCCCAATTAATTTGAAGTGTGTCTCTTCCTTCAGGCAAGACCACTTAGGGGTCATCTGGTTTCAGTCTGGGGAGGGGGAGGTCACAGAAAGCTTAATGCATATCACAAAGTCTGCAAAGAGAGCCTGGGCCGACCATGGTACATGTCAAAGTGTCATTTATGCTTCTTAAGCACCATGTGTTGCTGCCTGTGGGTAAGTCTTGCTAAGGAAACTTGATGGTCATGGTTTCCATGGTTTTCATGGAGATTAAAAACCCCAGTGAAACTTGGTTACATTTCACATATTCCATAGAACTTTTTTATGACCTTCTGGAAGGTGCTCTGCCATGCCTTGCCTGAGCCACACCCCTCTGACTCAGGCTTCCTTAACTCTTTGTCTGAGACAAGCAGCTATTTAGGTGCTCAGGAAGTATGGGAGGAGATATTTTTCTCCCAGAGCAAAGGAGGCATCTGAACAGACCCTGGCCTGCTTTTGCTCCTGATGGATTAGCCGATACATCTATAGGGTTCTTTTTTGACCTTGACCATGCAGCTCTGACTAGTTGCAAAAGCAGCCCCTGGGGTCAGTCTGTGGGACCAACCATATGGCTCCTTCTGTGGACTGGGGTTTTGAGTTCTTTTAGGACTTTGAGGGCTTCTCAAAACCTCTACATGCCTATGTAGAGGTCAGGAGGTGGCTTAGGGTGTTGGTCCTCACCTTCCATCTTGTTTCAGACAGTCTCTTTGTTGTCTTTCTGCTGGGTATGACAAGCCAATCTGGCCCATGAGCTTCTGGAAATCCTCCTGTCTCCACCTCCCATGTCCTCATAGTGGTGCTGGGATTGCAGTCTTCTGTTCTACTCAGCCTGACTCTTATGTGGGCCCTGGACATCTAAACTCAGATCCACACAGTTGTGCAGAAAGCACTCCACCCACTGGGCTATCTACCGAGCCCTGGTAGCCTAAGCTCTTATGTGATGTTCTCTCAGAACAGCATGCATGGACCTTGTGGTGTTAGCTCCTTGGAGAAAGCATCCACTACCTTGTGCTTTGCTGCTGTGCCATCGATCTACTTGAGGGGTGCTTTAGAAAGGAGATAGGGACCCGTCATTGTGGATGCATACCTGAGTATTGTAGTTCACATTATTACATAGCAGGCACAGTATAAAGATGTACCTTATGTTGCAGCCCTTAGAGTTGTATGTATTTGGTTATTTACTTATTTGATATGTATATGCACACATGTGTCCCAGTTCATGGGTGGAGGTCAGAAGGCAATTTGTAGAAGTTGAGTCTCTCCTTCTACCCTGTATTTCTGGGGAACTGGACTCAGGTCCTCAGATTTTGTAGCAAGCACTTCTACCTGTGACTTTACCAGTCTTCATATAGTCATCTCTTGCAATTGATCTGGGAGATTATCCCATACCCAATGGGCTAACAGGTAAATACAACTGACATCGTCTTACATTTTTATAGGTAGGTCGCATTTGGCTAAAATCGAGATGTGGTAGGGGTGTGATCTCGGTGGGCACTAAGGATTAATTTTCTCACTTCTTTGGGTATCAGCATTCCTTGACCCATACACCCTGTATCTCCAAAGCATCTCTAATGAGCCCAACTTTCCTTTTCATTCTTTTCCCCTCTTCCACACTGTAAAAAGAACCTCTGTATTTATAGCACCCACTCCGTACCCTGAGATAATCTTATTGTAACATCAACTGATGACAAATTAAGCTCCCTTTTGCCACATCACCTAAAATATTCTAAAGAGTAGGTGTTGAATGTCTGTCTTAATCCAGCATGCAGTCTACCCTCGTTACTTCGACCTCGGGCAACTAACCGGACCATCTTTCATCTTATTCTCATAACATTGTTCTTTTGGCCCTGTATTCTAATCCATGTTGTCATATGTGCCCACATGTATGTAAGCCATACTGAAAAGTAATATAAATAATCCCTACTGTTGGTGAACTTCCAGGACATGGTTCAGTAAACTACAGCCCACATGCTAATCCTGGCTCCCATCCTGCTTTTGTAGACACGGGTCCATTGGAAGAAAGCCACTGCTTTAGCATTTTGAAAGCAGAGTTTGTGTCAGTGTTGCAAGTGGCCTTTGTTCTAGTCACGCTGAGGGTTAGGTCATGTCATTGTTCCCTCTTTCTCTCTCCCCCATTGATGGGTCCCATATCATTCTTGGAAAAGGCTGCATAGACACTGATTTCGGGGTTATAGGATTACCCAGGGACTCCGTGGCAGTGTGGACTTGTCGAATCAAGCTGTTTACTCACAGATGGCTCTTTTGACGTGTGAGACTCCGAAGAGACTGTTCACTAGAGGGTTCGCTCCCTATATCCTGACACCGCCAGTCTGTCCCACCCCCCACAGCTCAATCTCTGGAGGCCTGATAGGGACGTGAGTGGGGGCTTTGAACTAGTTTAGCATTCTGTAAGCGTCATGATGCTGCCTCACTCGCCCATAATTCACATTGAGAGTGGTTTCAGAACACAGAGGCAATACTTTAATGAACAGCATTTGTTTACTAGACAAAAATATAATGAAAGACACCTGTGTGTGCATGCGTGCCAGGAGTCTCTGGTGTGTATAGTCTGTCTTTGAAAAAAATAATCTTACAGTTGTCACTCGCCTTTTTTCTTAAAGCAGTGTGCAACGGGTAAGTTTGTGGGCTGTATAAATAATGGCATTCCTTGTGACTATTCCGAAGGAAATGGAGTTGAATTTTCTTCTAAGAGACTAGTATGTTTTACATAATCATTCTTCAAAGCACCATTCCCGGGACCTTATGCATAAAAATACCTTGAGTTTGGAGTATGGTTTATACACACAGGGAGGATTGGATATTAAGTCTGGAGACCAGAATCGGTTACCTGTCTAAAACACTTCCTATCTTAGAGAGCCTACATGGAGCGACACTAGGCTTAGCTTCTAGGGAGAGTGTTTTCATCTTGAAAGTGGCTGAGAAACATCAACTGCAGCCACCACCAAACTTGCTCAAGACTAGTCTGTTCTGAATTATGTTCTTGCCTCTATTTCTGTCTCTTTCTTCCTACGACTGGCCATTTAGCCTTTAACCCCCTTTAACCTCGATCTCCCCTATTTCCAGTAGCTGTAATTATGGTGACACAGTTAGGAAGTATGCTTGAGTTTTATGGATGACTCTGTGCATTTCATCTTGCCTTTGCTTGAGAACGTCATCCCGAGATCTGTCTTGTAGCACAGAGGACAACTAGATCAGTGAGTGTGTTCCACTCTTCTAGAATGGTTGTCCTCTGCTCCAACAGCTGTTCTTCTACTCCATTTGATTTGCGTATAGTCTAGGAATAAGAACAGCCAGTGCTCCTGAAAACATCTTCTGCCACCTTTTGGATATCTTGACTTTAACTTCTGCACTTAAAGAGAAATCATGAATAAATAGGTTGCTCTCCCCATAAGACTAAGTGGTGATTCATTACTGATTTTTTTCTAAGTAATTTGGGCCTGTGATATCTTTGTTAGGTTCTAGACTTGAGGTTTTCTCCTTTGCACTCCCTCCTTGATAACATTTGTCTTAACTGTGCTCTGTAGGTGCTGCTACTCCTGTGTTGTTGATGAAGGAGGCATGGTTCTGGTTTCTACAT
Source organism: Acomys percivali (assembly GCA_907169655.1). Lineage (NCBI taxonomy): Eukaryota > Metazoa > Chordata > Mammalia > Rodentia > Muridae > Acomys > Acomys percivali. The sequence continues at coordinate 19,500,920 of OU015753.1, read as the reverse complement.
AGCTGCTAAGGCACCCATTTCCATGTCAGCATTAAGTACACATGTTAGCTATATGAGCCTGCTATTGAGCTTTAGCCAGAAGTTAGAACTTTGTTTTCTATTATTGATGAAGAAGATTCCTTTTATTTTCTTTCCTCAATGGAAACCAGTAAGAAAAAAAAAATCACACATTTTCTCCCATCTTTTCTCAAGTTGGGTTTAGTGATGAATCAGAATGTATCCATGACTAGACACTTACTGTTTAATGAAAGGAGGGAAGCATGGGTTTTCCTAGAAACCAGAAGACATGCTTTCATTCTTAGGTGTGGGGCCTTCTGTGTTTGCTACAGCCACCACACTCACGGCTTTGAAGATTTCTGACAATGTTCTTCTACCCCAGATATGTTGAATGTATGAGCTCTTAACTTCCACAAATGATTTTGGTTTCTATTATCTATATCTTTCTCTTAAACAAAACTTTTTTTTTTTTTATTTACAGGCTTCTGGATTTTTTGACTCTTCTGAAGCCAAAAGAAAAATAAATCAAAGAAGACCCCTGACCTTGGTATGTAGACACATCCCATTTGGGGTGTCCTTGAAATGATCCAGGGCATCTCCTCTGAGTGCTTTGTTTTATCCAAAGTTCAAGATTGCTTGACGCTTCTACCAGATTTCTCAGTTTTCTTAGATAAAATAATTTGGAATAATGTGATATAAAAATGAGTAACTGGAATTTTAATGGATTTGCTTTTCTGACTTTGGCCATCAGATGTCTATTGCTGTATCTACTGGCTAATGTTTGGTCGGTCCTGGATAAGTGACTCTAGTTGCTAAAGATTGTTGCCATATGCAAGTGGAAGCAATGGGCTTCCACTTAAAGATGGTTGTTGACTTTTTAAGATACACATTTGGATCATGTTGGTGTGTATTTATGGCTGGTCTTATAGAGTGTCTGTGGAAGGCTTAATGTTACATTCCTTGTTGAGACTTGATGTACCTGTAGATACTACTCATGGTTCTACATCTAGAATGAAGCGTAGTGATACATTCCCAGTGTAGTGATTTGGAGTGCTGTGTGCTGGGACCACCTCTGAGTCTGCAGGTAGATGAGGACATTATAGACCAGAAGACGGTGATGCAAGTTTTTCTATATGGGAACCAAGGAGTATTGGGATGTCAAGGTTTCTTGGAGGCAGAATGTGGTTGGCAATTGCTTTTCTTGAGCCTTTGGCTGCTCTAGAGGAAGGGAATGTTCACAGAATGCTTTGGACCCTGGAAGCGTCTCCCTGTCCAGCATCTTTCTCAACAGCCTGGAATACAGAAGACAAAACTTCACAGTGCTTTGGCATAGACTCTCAGAGTTTTCAGATGAAAATGGCAGCACTTAAGAAAGATTGGGGACCAGGGCCCAGGGCCCAGTGGCGGATGCGGAAGAGCATCGGTTTGATGAAGTGCCGAGGAGCCCAGAGGCTTGCTCTCAAACACCTTGATAGCATATTTTAGCAACCAGAGCTCTTTCCCATTCATAAAAATAATTCCCTCTGGTGAGATTGTCTTATGCCTTTGACCATTTTGTTCCCGTTTTGTTTAAATAGTTTTGCAAAGGAAGTGTGGCTACAAGCGCAAGCCAAGCCTGGACCATGGATGTGAAAGATTCCCATGCTTGACCTCAGATATTTGGCCCCTGCTTGTTGTCAGCTGATGCTTTTTATGCTGTTGGGCAGAGTAACCTTGGCATAGACAGAGCACGGACCTTTGTACATACCGAATAAACCGCCCCCTAAACACTTGGATTTCCTAGCAGTGAGAATTCTGGGTGTTTCTCTTTGTGTGTGCTAATGGTATGGACTGATCTTGCAGAATCATCTCAGCAAGCTGTAAATGATGTATGAAATGAAAAATTCCTGCCCAGTGCACAGAGCGAATAGAAACAGTTCTGTGCAATCACCGCAGTGCTGAGCTATTCATTTTAATATTTCCTTCAGACATACAGTCATTTTTTGGTGAGTCACATTCATGTGCTTGCCATTGGCACACTGCTCAGATTTCCTTTATATATATATATATATATATATATATATATATATATATATATATATATATATATATATATGCTTCCAGTGAATTTCAGGGCTGCGTACGCGTATGTGAGTGAATATATACTGCGCGGCAGACGAATCAGCCTTTCAAATGTATTTCTGATAAAGACAACATCAGCATTTTTGTTTCGAAAAAAATGTTAAAATTAATGAAAAAAAATCCAAATAGCAAAAGCAGAAATGACTTAGTTCCATGTTGGAAAAATGCCTTTGTTAATATTTGGTGTCTGTCTTTGAAGGCATTCCACCTCCTCTTACTAGATAATCTTCTTCTTGTAATCCTGTAAACTTACTTTGTACGTTTTTATTCTCAATTACTGATAGGGCTTGCATTTTTCCCATGGCTTTCTACACTGAAACCTTTAATCATCATACATTGTCCAACTGTGATAGCATAGCACACAGCCCTACTGGTTTTGTTGTTGCCTAGCCTATCTGTATTTTCCCTAATTTTGCTAATGTAAATATTTTTGTCTCAGTCATATTGTGTCCGTGTGCCGATGGGAATTTTGCTGTTTATTTCTTTAATGCCAAGCTTGCCTCCGTTTTCTCTTTCAATATTCCCTGACAATGGTATTTGTTTTTCCACGTTGGATTTGGATGATGATTGGGTCGTATTTATAAATTGTGGGATCAGAGTTGTCATCTTTGTGATAGGAAGTCATTCCACTGGAGAGGAGTGTGCACTTCCATTTACATTCGTATTTCCAACATTAAATCATCTTTGCATCCTGGACTAAACCTCCCTAAGACACGAGGCTTATTTTCTTTAGGGATTCTGAACAGCATAGTTACCCTTGTGTAGATCTATTTTTCTTATTAATTTTCTGGGCAAGAATAACGGTAGCCTCATATTATTGACTACTGAAGACTCTTGCATCTCTCCCAGGCTCTGAGCAGGTCAAATAGCATGGAATGACCCCTCTTCTTTAAATGGGAGAGATTTGGTGTGTGCGACTGTCTCACTGGGAGGCAGGAAGTTATTAGAGGCCTCTAATTTTTTTTCAAGATTTCAGTATGTTTCTGATTTTTTTTAAACCTCCGTTTGAATTAATTTCAGTAATTTATAATCTTCTGTTAAAATATCAGTTCATCTGGAGTTTAAATTTCTGAACATGGAAACAGAGAGACTCTGTCTTGAAAAACCAAACCAAACCAAACAAAACAAAACAAAAATTAAATTTGTGAACATGATTCTCATAATGTGTGAGTTTATACAAATGATTCTGTCTGGATAGTGTTGTATCACTTCCTGGGTTGCCTTTCCCTTGACCAAGAATATCACGAGTAGCTAAGAAGAATCAGCCCTCGGGATTTCTTCCTTTTAACTTCAATTTTGTATTTCCTTACTGGGTTCTTAAGTCATATGCTCAGTTCATTTACCTTTTATTTCTTGCTGTTTATTGATGAATCACCTTAAGTTTTAAAAGGTGAAAATTTAAGATTCTATTTGTATTATTATTAGTTTTACTTAATCACCTCTTAAAGGCACACATGATTTTAAGTTTAATTTTATTGGCATTATCCTTTGCCAATAAGGGGGGGGCATGGATAAAATATAGGGTCATTTTGGGGAAGGAGTCCATGGCTACTGGAGAAAAGGTTGCTTGCTATAAAGAGGGCAGTTTATACATTAAATTATCATGTTCCTTTGGGTCATGGTTGCTGATTTACCTCTTTGGCTCCTTGGCCAACTGTGAGGGAGTTAAAAGTCTTTCATAAACTTTTTGTCCTTTTTAAACTGTGATTTACAAGGATAAGTGCCTTCTGTCACTCTCTACAGTATTATTTGACAAATGAACAGCTGACATTTGTCTTAATTGTTTTCCTTTAGTAGAAAGTCCTTCTTGATAATAGGTCACCAAGAAGAGACTCGATACCCTATGAGCATATACAGGGGGAGCAGGTCCCCCTTAGTCACAGACATAGGGGAAGGGAGTAGGGGGGAAGCGGGAGGGAGGAAGGAATGGGAGGATACAAGGGATGGGATAACTATTGAGATGTAATATGAATAAATTACTAAAAATTAAAAAAAAAAAGAAAGTCCTTCTTTACTGGTTAACCTGGTCACTCTTCAGGCTGGGCTTATCTGGTATGATCTTCTATAGGGCTCACCTGTGACGTGTGTGTGTGTGTGTGTGTGTGTGTGTGTGTGTGTGTGTGT
>OU015753.1:19482196-19494034 GCA_907169655.1 Acomys percivali | reverse complement strand
CTCTCTCTCTCTCTCTCTCTCTCTCTCTCTCTCTCTCTCTCTCTCAGGTAGTGGTGGCTCCTGAATAGAGGTCTGTGTGTATCTGTTCATCCATGTTCCTGTCTTCTCTGTGTGGAGTTGTCTGTTCTCAGAGATCTCCTTTGATGTAGGCTTTTCTCCTCTTCTTCCTCATTCCCTGTGTGCCTTTGCTGCCCTGCCACGCCCCCGCCCCTGCCCCCAACTGCCAATCCCATCCGATGAGGCAGAGCCCTTTCTGTTATTGTTGTTAACACATGAGCAGGTGTGGCCAGTCCTCACTGAGTTTTCGATGGCATGTTGGAGCACTCTCCCCAAAAATCTTGGAAAATTTAGGGTGCAAGAGGGTTCCCATTTGGTTTGTGGTTCATAAATGGATCGGTGTTCTTACACAGAGCTCCTTTGTTCGCCTAGTCATTTGGAGGGCCACCCCATCATGTGTTTCCGTTTATTGTTTGAACCGAAGCATCCTCACAAAGCTCAGAGCTGTTTCTTAAATCGCCCTTCTGCAGAAAGCAGCTAATGGCTCAGCTGATCACCTCGTCCTTGTAGGAGCTGTGGCACGTGTGCGCACATTGAGTTGTCTAAACTTCCAAAGGTGTGGGGGCGGGGTTCAACTAAAGCCAACCATTACCCTCATCAGCATCCCTTGCCTGACTGGCTGGAACTCTTTACCTTGTGGATTATTTAATGTATAAACTGGATTGATGCATGCTTATCATGAGGCCCAACATCCATAAGGACCAAGGAGTCATTTGCAAATGTAACTGTATACTTTGGGTGCTGGGCACAGCGAAATCTGTGACCTAAAAATGGGTTTGCACGTTAGCTTAGTTTTTCCTGTTTAGTTACCCATAATGCATTGGGCTTTCCTGTTGTCTCTCTTGCTGTTCAAATAGTGACCTCCCCTTTAGCGGGCCTAGAAGAATAGGTTTTATTGATAATCTTGATGATCTGTTTCTGCTTTGGGGAAAATACTTGAAAAAGAAAAAGAGTTTTCCCAGTAGTTCATTGGTGCCGTTTGTTCTCTTTGTTTTAAATGGCTTTAAGATTTGAAATCGTCAGCATGAAGTCCACCATGGCTGTTCATGTTCGGAGCTCAGGCAAGGAAGATGGTTCGATAGACAGACTGCTTGACGACCTGAGTTTGATGCCCTCGGAAACATTATGTGTCATATGTCTATGATCCCAGTGCTGGTCGATCTGGGAGGATTCCTGGAGCTTACTAGCCAGCCGCCCACAACACACACACACACACACACAAACACAATGAAAGAGAAAGACGGAGAGAGATGGGGGAAGGAGAGGATATGTCAGAAATGCCTTTTTACTATTTTTGTTTTGTTTTTATTTATATGTATACGTGTGTGTGTGTGTGTGTGTATGTGTGTGTGTGTGTGCTATGCATGTCCATGTCCACAGAGTCCAGAAGAGGGTGTCATATCCCCTGAAGCCAGAGTCCCTCACACTTGTGAGCTGCCCCGTGTGGGTGCCGAGAACCAAATTCAGGTCCCCTGGAAGCCTGGCTCACCACTGAGCCATCTCTCCAGCCCTATTTTGAGGAGTTTTATTCCAGCTCATTCTCATTCAGTTTGAATGAAGCTGTCAACCCCTCTTGCCCCGTATATTCCTGTTTTGTATGGGTATGTTGTGTCAATTGCTAAAGTCTGGGGAGACTGGAGCTGGGTGACAGCCAGTAGCTTAATGGTCTCTCTGCTGTAGTTTTGCTCCTCAAAGTGGTCAACTTCAAGATACTGCCGGGATGTCGTATTTAGCTGTGAGGTGTTGTTTCATGAGGGAAACTGCCTTATCCAGCTGGTAAGCAATTTATGCCCTGAAGCATGAAGATTTCATAGCCCTTGTAATTTTATCCTTCCTGGTGTCGCTGCAGGTGCTATTTTTATTCATATAAATATTTAATCTTTTATAAAACTTATTAAGCTGTTGGCCTCAATAATATTTTTTTGGCATGTTCCCTAGGTTAAAGGGACACATTCAAGTACAGCAGCTTAGCTCGAGATCGCGGTTTAAAATAAAAGTATACAAGGTGATTTTTCTGAGATTTAAAAATCGACCCCAGCAAAGCTGCTTGGGCTTGGCTGGGACGTTCCCCGTCATCCTGTTTGTCTTGGGAGCACCAGGCTGCTGTTTGAGAAATCAGAAAGCAAACTCAGGAAAGCTGAAGGGAGGGAGCACAGCTAATTCCTGCCTTTCTGTAGAGCTGGCAGAGAAAGACCGAGAAAGCATGCAAGCAGGGCCCTTCATTTCTTAGCATTTAGCTTTTCGTGGTAAGTTCTTTTTAATTCTTTTTTTCTTATTGCTTGAGAATTTCATGCACACATATAATGCTTTTTAATCAAATCCCACCCCCATTCTCTCTCCTCCAGTTCTTTCCCTTCCCTCCACCAACACATTTCCCTCCCAATTTCATGTGCTCTTAAAACACATTAGGGTTAGGGTTAGGGTTCACTTAGTCCTGCGTGTGTGTGCATGGGTGTAGAACATCTTCTGATACATGGGTGGCCAATCAGGTGTTGCATCCCAGGAGTAAACTGACTCCCACCCAATTACCAATTGCCAATATCTTCTTCAGCTAAGGGTAGGACTTCATGAGTCCCACCTCCATCCATGTTGAAATCTTGGCTGGTTTGATCTTTTACAAGTTTCGTGTACATGTCACAGCCTTTGTCAGCTCATGTGTGCCATGGCTCTGTCATGTCTAGCTACAGATATCATCTCCCTCTGGCTTTTATATTTATCCTGGCCACCTCTTCAGGATTTGTTTGACCTTTATCTATGGGAATACTTTTTAAAACCTTGAACCCTCTCTAAGGTGCCACCTTCTTTAAATGATATACCATTTACCTCTTTAAATACCCTTGACCTTTCCAAGTCTCTTGACCACCTGGGAAGACTACCCAGCTGTGTGTTTGTGGCACCTCCTTCCCTTTAAAAGCCAGTCAAGAGTGGAAGTCAAGTGCAGATTCCTCCAGTTGAATTCATCTAAGCTAGACCTACGTTGGCGATTTTTTTTAAAAAAGGCAAGTGGTGTCTTTATGTGTATGTATTATCTAGGTGGACAAGAACTTGCTATAATTGTACATTTCTTTGTCTTCCGGGACACCTGTGGCTCATATGTTTGCCCTTGAACGTGATAGGTGCTTGTATCGCAGAATAGCTTGAGAGCCACGGTGGCTCAGAGAGTGGTAAATATGAGTCTCTTTCTTTTGGCATACCCAACAGAGAAAACGTATTTCCCAAGAAGTGAAAATGGTTAACTGGAGGGCTACAGGGATGGCTAAGCTATTAAGAACATATATGCCTCTTCCATAGGATTCCAATTTAGTTCTAAGTACCTATGGGAGGTAGCTCTTACCCACCTGTAACTCCAGCTCTAGGAGATCTGACTCCTCTGGCCTCAGGACACATACTTTCCTGGGCGCAGACCCTCAAAGCCCATCCCCTAGTGACATGTTCCACCTCCCAAAGGCTCTATTCCCCCCCCCTCCAAAACAGCACTACCAACTGGAGGTAGAGTGGGTCACATGTTCAAACACCTGTCCATGCTGGGGACACTTCTTTTTTTTTAAAATATATTTTATTAATTTATTCATATTACATCTCAGTGGTTATCCCATCCCTTGTATCCCCCCATTCCTCTCTCCCTCCCATTTTTCCCTTACTCCCCTCCCCCATGAATATGACTGAGGGGGTCCTCCTCCCCCTGTATATGCTCGTAGGGTATCAAGTCTCTTCTTGGTAGCTTGCTATCTTTCCTCGTGGGGACACTTCTTATTCAAACCACAATAGTCCTCAAGCACCTGTCATGTCCCCTTGGTTGCATTTTCCATACTCTATTTCAAAATCTATTTTATTATTATTTTTCTCATTTTTATTAGTTCTTCAAGAGTTTCACACAATGCATTTTGATCAGGTTCCTCCCAGATATACACTCCCTTTTCTACTCATCCAACCTTGTATCCTCTTTTTCTTTCTTTTTACACCTATCAAGTATAATGTGTGCAGCCCATTTACCTTTAGATGTGTGGCCTTCCTCTAGAGCACGATCTGCCTACCAGGGACTACAACCTTATAGCACTGATTGTCCCTTTCTCAGTTGCTGTCAGTTGCCAGTAGCTCCTTAGCTCGGGGTGAGACTTTGTGCTCTCCTCCCCTCTCCATGTTGAGATTTAGTCTGTCTTGAGCTTGCACAGATCTTGTGCTTGCTGTTGCAACCATTGTGAATCTATATGTGCATCTGCCCTGCTATGTCCAGAAACACTGTCTCCATGAAGTCATCCACTGCCTCTGGCTTTATAGTCTTTCCTTCCCTCTCTTTCTCAATGATGCCTGAGCCTTGGAAATAGGGGTATGTGATCTAAATATTCCATGCAGGTCAAGCATTCCACAATCCCTTGTTCTCTGCACTTTGACCAGTTGTGGGTCTTTGTATTAACCATCACTGACTGCACAAAGAAGCTTCCAAGATGAGGCTTCAGAGCTCCACTAGTCTACAGGTATAATGATTAATCACTACAAGTCTGTTTACTGTTGTGCTCATTTAGCAGAGGGCCTGTGACTTGTCTAGTCCCTGGTCCATGGCTCTGATGATGATGGCAGATGTAGCTATCAACTTGTGGAGTGGGCCTTGAATCCAATAAGAAAGTGATTGGTTACTCCTGTGTCATTCATGCCACTGTTGTGTCAGTTGGCATGTCCTCTCAGGCAGGTTGCTATTGTAGTTTACAGGATTTACAGCTAGATAAGGCTTATGAGTACTTTTCTCTTCTGGCAATGTCTTAGCACTTTCTAGCTTTCTGGTACTTTGAAAGCTAGCCAGTAGGGATGGAGCTCCCAGGTAAGTACCAACATGATCTTCCCATGGTCTGTAACTAAAGTATGCGATGTCTCCAGCAGTAGCATTTTACCATCAACTTTTAGAGGGTAAACAAGAGCTTGTGATGTTTTGGGGTCTATGGACCTCATTGTCCAACAATTCCAAAAGATGTAGCCCATTCCAAACACTGTCACATTATATGGTAACCCATTAAGATCTCTCTCTCTCTCTCTCTCTCTCTCTCTCTCTCTCTCTCTCTCTCTCTCTCTCCTTGCTATATCTATATTACATATATATCTACCTGCAAACTTAATAACTTTGTTTTTCCTTTTTTCTTTTCTTTCTTTCTTTTTCTATCTATCTACCTTTCTTTTTGTTTGGTTTTGGTTTTGTTTCCTCTGTGTAGCCTTGGCTATCTTGGACTCACTGTGTAGACCAGGCTGGGCCTTGCACTTGCAGTGATATGCCTGCCTCTGCCTCCCTGAGTGCTAGGGTGAAAAGTGTGTGGCACTATGCCCAGCAATTTTGTTTTTCTTAAAAGCTGAATAATATTCCAGTGTATAAATGCACCACATGTTCATTATCCATTCATCAGTTGATGGACATCTAGGTTGGCTCCATTTTCTGGCCTTTGTCAATAGAGCAGCAATGAACATGACTGAGTAGTCACCTCTGTAAGAGGATACAGTACTTTTGGGTATATGCCCAAGAGTGGTATAGACAGGTCATATGGTAGATCTGTTTCTAGCCTTTTGAGGAACTTCATACTGATTTCCATAGTGGCTGCACCAGTTTTCATGCCCAACGGCAATGTGTAAGTATTCCCCCTTTTCAACATCCACACCAATATTTGTCATCATTTGAGGTATGGGGGGGGGGGAAGTTGAAGGTGAGCGTGCGTGCATGCATGCGTGCCCATGCGCATGTGTATGCGTGCGCACGTGTGTGTGTGTGTGTGTGTGTGTGTGTGTGTGTGTGTGTGTAGTGATTAGAAGACCCCCTTGCAGCAATCACTTCCCCCTTTCTGTCACGTGAGTCCCAGACCTTGAGCCAAGAAGGTCAGGCTTGGCAGCGAGCATCTTTAAGCCGCTGTGCCATCTTGATGGTTCCACACTCTAAATCCTTTTTGCCTCTTACATTAGGCACAAAGACCTATGAGAGAAGACAATTATTATTATTTTTTAACCATTTATTCTCTAAGACACTGTATTTTTGGTTGTCTCTTCTGGTTGAGTTGGAGCAATGTGACAGTTCCTTCAAATAAGTGTTCTGTTGAGATATTACCCTATGAGAGAAAAAAAATGCCTACCCTTGTATGAAGTCACTCCATTTCTAGTCAAAGACTAAATAACTTTTTTCCCCTTCACTGGATGATATCCATTTTTACTTTGGTACTTATTATTAAGGTTTTACTCTGAACTTCAGATTTTCATGCCTTACGCTTTCCAAAAGGCACTCACTCCCTCTTGAGTAAATAATTATCATCTCCCATCTCACATGTGTTCAGACTCTTGGGTGCATCAGGCATATTCAAATCCTTGTCTGTCTCCCTTGATCTTACAACCACAGGACGGCAACAGATCTTGTATTTCTTATTCTCACTTGGAAAAGAGAGAGGGCTTGTGGCTTCCACTGGGGTGGGGGGGAACCACAAGAAGATACTGGCCAGAATAAGGCTGGAAAGCACAGCTTTGTGCTCCTAATGGTCGCCATCTTTGTTATATCAGGCAAGACCTTGGGATAAAGAGCCACAGTGGCCCAGGGGGCTCTGAATCTGGGCCTGTTGCATTTATCTTTAGATTGTGACCTGGAAGGCCAGCTGACTGCTTCTGTTGATCCAACTCTCCACAAAAGGAGAGTCAGTCCCAAAGATGGTAGGTAATGTATTGCCTTTTTGGTATATGCATTTGGTATATATATATATATATATATATATATATATATATATATGTGTGTGTGTGTGTGTGTGTGTGTGTGTGTGTGTGTGTGTGTGTATATGTATATGTATATATGTGTGTGTGTGTGTGTATATATGTATATGTATATATATATATGTCAAGGAGATAGTGTAAAACAAAAACAGTTTTTCCCAACTCTTCTGTCAAGAAAAAATTAAACAGAATGGCTTTCTCCCTGTGCCTTCCCCCACCTCTGTTATTTTTGATTTTGATTTTTTTTTTTTTTTTTTTTTTTTTTTTTTGGGAAGGGGAGGGATGGCCCCGCTGTGTTTTGGAGTATGCCTATAGCAGCTTTTAGCAAATCACAACCTCAGCGGTAGGTTCAGCTCTGAAGAAAGATTTACAAATCCCTCACTGCTTTATAAATATCTGCATTTATATCTTAAAGAGGAAGAAGAAAAAGCCCCTCGCGGTTGCTCCCAGCCTCCTCACCCTCTCTCCCCCTCCCACTTTCACCCCTTTTCTTGCTTTTCCTCTTTCAGAAATTAAAGATTGTGATGTGCGCAGGAAATGAGGGTCTATAAAATTGTGATAAAATGTTCCTGCAAAATTGCCTTTGAATTTTCGCCCTGAATTGCAGGCGAAATGAAATTGTTCGCTTTCAGCATCGCTTTGTTTTTGACCCCTTTTTGTGAATTCTCAAAGGAAAGAAACATGTCCCCATCTTTTATAGTAATCAAATTTATCTGGCATCTTTCAGCCTCTTGGATTACTTATGCTAGAGTTGGCTAGCCTCCGGAAGGCTGTGGTTGGTTTATTTATTTATTGTTCTAAAGTGAGGAGTTTTTTTTTTTTTTTTTGACATGACATTTTCTCCCATCCTCCTGGGGGTGTGTGTGGGAGGAAGGGGCTTTCCTGGCATCCGTATGTGTACACATGTGTGTGCCTGTGTCTCACGAAAGGTAAACGGTGTCTATCTGATGAGAAATAATAGGGGTGGTTTAACAATCTTGGGTCACAGACATTTTCATTTCCTATTTTAGTATGCTAAGAGAAAAATTCTATTGTCACTGATGGAAGATTTTTACATGAAGAGAAATTCTACTGACAGAGCTTCATACCAAAGTATTGATGGTTGACTGTGGCCTGTTAGTGAGGAGTTGGAGTTGGAAACAGGTGGTCCGGTGGCTTTGTTAAGACCCTAGCTTTACTGTGACCTTTTTCCATAGGAAATGAGCCACCAGAGCCAGCTTGCCAGCCATGCCGGTGTCACCTGCAGCAGCACTGTCACCTGCCAACACTGAATTCTGAAGGGAAAAGATCCTCTTGTATTTTATTAGTTTCAATCCCTTTTCCACTATAAGTCCTCAGACAAGCAGACGAAATAGAGGCTGCTGGTGCAGACCTGCAGAAACTGTTTGCATTTGAAAACAAGCTCCATCTTAGGCTGAGAAAATAAGACTGGGGTAAACATAGAAGTGTTGCTATTTTTGTTGCAAATGTCCTTCAGCTTCCACAGGAGGCTCAAGTTAAAAATTAAGCAAAAAGGGTTTTTTGTTTGTTTGTTTGTTTTTTGTATTTTGCAAAGTGTCACCAAGACATCACCTGCTCTTTATTAAATTGTTGTTTAGGGAAGAATATGATATATCCAGCTGCTGCAGATTTTAAATCGTGCTTACAGACCTCTGAATTATATTGAGTCAACTCCAGCCTGTCCCCAAGCAATTAATTCTTAATTTTCCCTACTTTTTTAAAAAAAAAATATGAGCAATGCATGTTTATACAACAATCTATTCGCCATACTAATTTTTCATAGCCTTATCATCATGTGTTTTTGACTTACCTCATATCTGTTTCTTAGGCAGCAACTCACATAGACAGCAGGACTCTTTATGGAAATTAATACCTAGGTCACTGAGGTATCTGCGTCTGTTTCAGGACTTACTTACAAAATGAAAGTCCAGAGAGCAGGTGTGTCACGGGCAGTTTGAGCATCACTCCTTTAGTGTTTGCTTAGACACTAAGCAAAATTTAGAGCCATGAGAATAGAGAATTGGCTGGGGGACGACTTGCAACAAATCCGAGCCTGTCTGTATGCAGGCATATAGGTCGGACAGGGTTTAGGTAAAGTAGAAGGTCTGTGAGTTCAATACACATGGGGAGGCCCGTATGTGGCTAATTGCATCTTATTTGCTCGAAATGATTCATTTGCAAGAGTTAGCTTCTAATTAATTTGTACAATCAAAGGAGTAAACTTTACCATCTGCCACATTTAAAAAAAAAACTTTTTAATGACGAAGAGAAGAAAATAGCTTGTCAGGATTTACATGCAGAAGTTTTCAAAGCATTTCCAGTGGCTCCACAGGTATGTCGGCGTGGGCATTTTTTTGAACCACATAAAAGACATATGCAATCTGCATGTGTGTTACTTCTTCTCTCACATATAAATTATACACACACACACACACACACACACACACACACACACAAACTAACACATATAAATGCTTAAATACACCAGAAAAATAGGGACCAATGGGTCCTTGATTGTAAGAAATCCAAGACTGTGTTTATCTGAAGAATTTTCAAAAGCACTTTCTCCCGTCCCCTCCAAGAAGGCGGCACGCACTTCCTGTTGCTGCACAGTCGTTTAAATGTGTCCGGTTTTGTAGTTTCACCTCTGAATCAATGCAGGGTGGCCTGACCCACGACGGAAGGAAAGTTAAACGCCGACTTTGAAAGTAGAGGGACCTTGTGCAGCCCTCCTTCGCTTTCAAACGCAGCACGCACGCACTTGACTGTGAACCTTAAAAGCTTTCATCAAACTATCTTACTTTTCCTGTTTGCAAAATTCACAAAGAGCTTCTCTGTAAGCCTCTTTCCTATGCTTCCCTTCTTGGTTCCATCCTAAATTTTGCCTCAGGGGGAATAAACAGGCAACAGTATTCAATTTCTCTTTCCGAATGTATACGCCAACACAGAGAGCTTTTATTACAAGGAAAGAAATCAAATCATTGTCACCTAAAGTGCTAATTATGTCTGATAAATGTACAGCATACACTTAATGCAAAGAGCTTAGGAAATGACACACCTTCAGTAATTACAGTGACCAACCCGGCACCATCAATCTACATATTTTTTCAATCCATGTTCATTTGGGTGGCTCTATTGTTATTAAACGGTTTTCCTAAGTCTCAGCAACCCCACTTGCTGCTAATAGGGAAACTCACATTAAGTATTTGGAACTGTGTGTCACTTTCCTGTTTTTTAAATGACTGTTCACAATACATGGCCAAGATGCATGTACACAGAGGCACACGAACCACAGACAAAAGCAGTTACATTTTGATGTGTCCCTTTGGGGCACAGAAGTGCAACGGAGGGCTGTTTGCCTGTCCGTGGCATTCCTAATGAAATCTTATATGGGGTGATGCCTGGGTGATGCAGTTCAGGGAGCCTGCAGCAGCATCCCTGGAGATATGAATGACTTGGGTATAAGCACTTCCCTGGGACCTCGCATGACAGCCCTGCAGAATGGCTCCTCCTGACATCTTTCTATTCAGTGTTCTTCCAAGAGCCAACTGGTACCTTACATCAACCAAACCTGAGAACCTTTAAAAACAGATGAAGTGAAAGGAGATTTTTAACTAAACCAGAGAATGCTGGGTTTCTCTGATGCTGCTGTTGAGTTCTTCTAGTCTCCCTGACCCTGGTGGACAGGTGGAGCCCCACTCACGTGCCGGGCTACAGGAAAGTCAAGCCAAGCACCAGGACTCACTAGCCTGCCTAGGTTGTTACTTTGCCTCTGTGGCATGAGCCCTCTGGGTTTCTGTTCTTTGTGTATTCTCAAAGGTGCACACATTAGGGCGGTAAAGACGTGACATCCTTATCATGATGACATCCTTATCATGAATGACAGCAGGCCACACACCTCCTCCTGTGGTTTTCTCTTCTCTCCTTATTTTCCCACCTCTCTTCCTGCTTAGCTTCCCCCCCACTCCAGCCCCCACCCCCCACCCCCTTCATCTCCTCTATTGTCATTAGCCTCACCCTCTCACCTTCAAGCCCCTCTTCCTCCTTGATACCTTCTTTTTCACTCTGAATATTTAAGAGAAAATGGCCCATTCTAAATATGGGGAGACCGTAGAGAGGGGGGGTCCCAAATTCTTCTCCTTCCTCACGCTTGTCTTTCTTTTGAGGTGTTAGGAGTTGAACCCAGGGCCTTATGCAAACCGAGTGTGTCTCCATCTCACCCACTGCCTTTCAGTTTTGCCTTAGGTCTTCCAGAGTTGGGAGGAGAGCTGGGACAGGTGGGCAGCTACATTGAGGAAACCGGCTCACAGCATTCGCACTTAGAAGAGCATAATGGCAATGCTAGAATTTGCTATTTCATTTGTTACACCATTATGTAAATAAATCTGTGAAAGAAGTGCAGTTTTCTGGAATCCTCTTTTTCTTACTCTCAGTTTAGAGTGAGCGCCCTGCTAAATTTGCAAATTGGCAGTTCATTTCAGCCAGCTTTCAAAAACATGCTTTAGGATTGTGTTAGGTCTGGTCTGTTTAAAATACAATAACGTGTTTGGACTTTCTTAGTTACATTCTGATTACATGATGGTTCACAATAAAGGAAACCAGAAGGAATTTCATTCCAGCTTGGAAAATTCTCAAGGACTGGGAACTATTTTAAGAAAGGTTCCATGATGTTAAAGACTAGGATTCCTTGAAACTCATTAGTTCTAGCCGAACAAATTTAATTATGGTTGGCAGAAGGATAAATATAAAGTTAGTTTTAATACTGTATTCTCATGGTAAAGTTAGGCGTCCTGCTCAAAGATGGAGTAATCAGCGCTAGAAAACTAACTTTATGCATACAGCCTGTTCCCCAAAACCGCAGAGGAGAGCTGTGCTTTCCAAATTATATTGTCATAGGAATGGAGCAAATATTAAAGTATTCAGACTAATTCTGCTTAGTGATCCCCCCCCACAGAACACCCCACAGATAGAGAGCATATACACACCTCACACAGAGCATACACCCCCACACACAGACAGAGCATATATACACCCCACACAGACAGAGCATATATA
>OU015753.1:19465011-19482186 GCA_907169655.1 Acomys percivali | reverse complement strand
GAGGATGAGAAAACATTCTAAAATTGGTTATGGTGATGGTTGTACAGTTCTGCTGTGAATGCACCCAAGCCCAGGGAGTGGTGCATTCAGGGGTGTGTGTTTTGTAGCGTAAGGAGTTATGACCCAGAACAGCAGTTACAACCAGTTGTAAGATTTGTATTCTGTTTAGAAACACCAGCTAGCAAGCAAAACCACTACATTACTTCTGCAAAGGCAAGCTCCTTACCTAAAGGCACTTTGTGTAGGATCAAATCCCAAGCTAGCACCCGGTGAAGCTGTGTTTATGGGTGCTCTGTCCTGGGCCTTCCATTTCCCTCAGGAAAACAATAACGACAGAAACAAAATTCCAGTATTGTATCGTGTGGTGGAAGCCCCAGAAATGGTGTTTTCGCACTGAGTTTCCATCATTTTGGTAGAAATTATTTCTGAACTTCAGGAAGATAAAACTTGGGTCCACAAGTGTGAAAAGGATATGTATGGCTCTCTAAGTCGCTCAGCTGCCTTTGAATATTGTTGGAATGTCACACTTTAAGTTGTGCCTTGAAGTCGTCACTAGGAAGTAGCAAGGCTCGTCTTCTTGGTCGGCTACCTTTTTGGAATGAAACTTAGCACACCCCGGAGAATCCCACTGGGAACCCTCTCATACACCCATCCTTCATGGAGTCACTGGGTACGCCACTCTTGTGTCTGTGCCACACAGATGTGGGGGAGGCTTGCTGCCTCCCAGAAATCCTTTGTAGGCTCCTCTGCAAGCTAGCCCTTCTTTTACCCCAGAGCTCTGTGACCATCTGATGACGCTGTTTAAGCGTTGGCCACATGCATGTGCGTCTCAGAACAATAGAATTGTCTGATAGGTTGTTAGCATCCTATTATAAAAACTATGTATATTCAGCAGCTATGTTTCTCTGGGACAAGGTTGATTTCTGATGGACAGCTAGTGAAAGTTTCTTGGTTTTTCAGGCCGCGTGGTTTCTGTCAGCAGTTCAGTCGCTGTGCTGTGAGAGCTACAGGACTGAAGTGTAAGTAGAAGGGCACAGTGTCATCTGGTAAAACTTTACAGACAATACCAGGACATGGTTGCCGCCATTGTTGGCCAGCCCCTGATTTAAGTGACGGCATAATCCACTCTTTGTCATTGTCATATAATATTCCACTATGCAATCATGCCACCACTCAGTTATCTGTTCTGTTCTTTCTGGACACATTTGAGTTGTTTCTAGTTGAGTCTATTGAAAAAAAAGTTTTGGTGACATACATACGTGTGTGTGTGTGTGTGTGTGTGTAATTGTGCCTAGCAACAGATGTCATGGTCTTGGTATGATGTCTTTGGCCTGACAGCTCAATGTCAACTGGTTTTCCATAGTGGTCTTTGAATCACACTCTCTAACCAGAGTGTTTTGAATTCTTATTTCTCAACAGCCTTTTTAACACTTGGCGGTACCAGACTTTAAATGTCAGCTAGTTTAGCTGTGGTGGCTTTGCTTCATGCTATTTTATACACAGAATAATGGTCTTTCCCTTATAGTTTGAAGTATGTTTTTATTAGCTTTGTTGTTATTTAACAACCTGATGTTAACTCTCATCCTTCAAAGTTGTTCTAACTTGCCACGGCTCATGTATAAAAACAGAATTGATGTCTGTCTGTTGCTTTTTATGTCAGGAGACTCAGTGGGATCTTCTGTTGCGATAATTGGTCAGTAGATTATTCTGGATTTTTAACTTGTCCAGCTATGCACATATAGAAATAATGGCCCCTTAGTTTCCTTCTCCTTCTCTCTTCTTCAAAATACTTTTTATTTATTTTATCTGTGTGCGCGCCTGACTGCATGTGTGCACACTGTGTGTGTGTGAATATGTGTATGTGTGTGTGTGTGTGTGTGTGTGTGTGTGTGTGTATAGCAGCACACAGAGGGAGAAGAGCCAATAGATCCCTTGGAACTGGAGTTATGGCTGGTTGTGAGCCACCCTGTGGGTTCTGGGACCCAAATCTGGGTCCTCCACAGGAGCAGTGAGTATTCTTAACCACTGAGCCACCTCTCCAGCCCCTTCTAATCTTGCATGTTCTTAATATATTTTTTTAGTTTACTTTAATTTTGTGTATGTTGTGTTTCTGTGTGTGGTAAGTGCAGGTGCCCAAAGAGGCCAGAAGAGGGTGTCAGAGCTCCTGGAGCTGGAGTTCCAGGCTGTTGTGCACTGCTGTACATGGGTTCTGGGAACTGAACTCAGGTCATGTGGAAGAGCAGCTGGAGACACTGAGCTGTCTCTCCAGCCTCTTCTTTATATTCTTTATTTCCCCCTTTGCCCTAATGCTCTGGTTGTGACCTCTACAACAATGTTAAGTAGAGGGCACAATGAATGTTCAGGCTTTTTATTCTGTTTTCAAGCGGAAAATATTCACCATTTTAATGTTAAATATAATGATTGCTGCTGTTTGGGGGGTGGCTAGAGAAAAACATTTCAGATTAAAAAATAATCTTTTCCATTCTTAAGATCTGCTAAAATAGCTCTTTAGTATGAATGAGTTCTTAAGTTCTTCTCAGTGTTTTACATCTCATTAAAATGCCTGTTTCTCCTATTTAATCGGCAAGCACACTAAAACACATTGCTTACTGATATTACATTTACTGTATGTTCCTTGTACACAATCCAAGTTAATCTTAGTACATTGTCATTTATATATTGCTGGAATCATTTAGGTAGCAACTTCCCTTAGGACTTTTATAATTTTTTTGTTCGTAAATGACATCAAACTGTAATTTTTCTGTGTGCATTATGAGGGTGAGGGGTTAGAATCAAGGTGAAGTTAGCCTCAAAAAGATTTCCTTCTGTTTTTCTGGTTTTGGAGTTAATTTTTCTAAGATTGTTAGGTGTTGTTTCATTCTTGAACATGTTATACAACTCACTAGTGACATAAACTGAGCATGACCATTTTATTCGTGGAAAAATTTAATACTGCATAATCTATCCTGATAGTTGTTAGACCACCAATGTTGTTGGTTAGTATGGCCAAATTTTCTATTTTTGAAAATCATTTTGTGTCTGCCACCATCAAGATATCTAAGTGTATTGAGATAGATTTTTGTACCCTTCTCTTTCTATGTTTTCATTTCTTTCAGGACATTTTCTGTTATTTTCTTTTCAAAGATTTACTTCTACCCATTTTTTGACCTTCCTTCACAGAAGTTACCCCTTTGTCACATGATGTCATCCTATCAATTAAGGAAGTTCAGCATCAATTGTGATATTTTTATTGAAAGGGTTGGTCCAAAAACTCTAGCCCACCATGTTCCAAAAAAGTGAAACTCCCGAATTGATTTTTAATTTTCTTTTAAAAGGATTGATTGATTGTGTGATAGATCCATGCTGGGTCTGGTCCTTAGGAACTTACACATGCTTGCCAAGTGCTTTGTTCTGAGCTGCCTCAGAATCTCCCCGAGCCATTGCTTGCTTGTCTCTTTTGTTTTGATATTGAGACGGAGTCTTGCCCTGTAGCCCAGGCTGGCCGCAAATGTGGGAACCACCTGTCTCAGCCTCCCAAGTGCTGGGATTACAGGCATGCACCACTACATATGTTATGAACCTATGTTTTGAAAAGATGGTTATTTGAGTCAGGTTATTTGATGAGAGTGGTCAATTGCACTCTTCAACTATAGAAGAAAATTTAAACCAAAGACAGAAACTCTTTGCCTGTCAGTTTTGGACCTTGCCTCTATCTTTGTGGCAACCATAGTCCTTGTGATAATGTTACTATGAATGCAGTTGTCCCCTTTCTAAAAGTTATCCCCTGTGCCAAGGTCCAGATACACAATCAATTGTCACGTGGCTTTTTGAAGCCACCTTTGTGTAATCCTAGCCTTCACGTGTCGGCAGTGCACACATCTTCTCTGTTCAGGTTCATGCTTATTCTGCCTTTTGCACGTGTGCCTTCCTGCGATCCGTGGGATCTCACTGGGCACGGGCTGGTCTTTCTGTGGCTTGCTAAGCTTCTTACCTCTGGTCTCAGAAATCTGAGAGCTGACCAGTAGCAAAGGTTACTGATGTTACATGAACGTTACAAAGAGGCAATGGAGTGGGCTGGGGTCACCCTTAGCGGTACAGTGCTTGTGAAGCTCGCAAGGCCCTGGGCTCCGTCTAGCTGACCGGCAAGGACATTTGGTGCATAAACTTTAGCAGATTCCCATACTCCACAGGTAAACGTTACAGGTCAAAATTAGAAGAAAACCAAGACTATTAAGTGTTTTTTTTTTTTTTTTTAAAATATAAAGCTGATTTCTCATTGTGGAGCCCAGTAAAAATAAATGAACAGAGGAGCAGACGATCCCTGGGGTCCCACCTGGAGACAGTCCATTATAAGCCCTTCTGGACGCCTCCTGTGTGCATGCACACCCTGTGTACATAGTGCTCTCAAAAAAGGAGTCACGCCACACCTGCTGGTTCGGGCCATGTTGAGCCATGTGTGAGAATGATGATCATACACTCAACAGTGTGGATGGAGAGTAAACCCAGGAAGCAACAGGAAGCTGGACCAGAAGCCTTTACAGGATATTGCAGCTTTCACTTTGGACAAGGCTGTCAGTTTACCTGAACCCTTCTTAGGTCAGTGGAGCCCAGGGTTGGACAAACCTCAGTTACATGTCACTGTTCCAGCATCATGACAGCCTCAAGGATCACCTTTGTGTGTTTGATCAAGCTTCTCTGAGGTATAAGTTCCCAGCAGGGGACAGAGTCTAGCAGAGGATTTGTATACTTGAAACTTCTGCACGGTCATGTGTGTAGGTGCAGGTGTGTGAAGGCGCATATGTATAAATGTACATTGGGAAAGCGGGCTTTTCATGTGGGCTCTAGGGATTCAAACTCTGGTCCTCATGTATGCCTGGCAAGCACTTTATACACTAAGCCATCCCCTCAGCCCTAAACTTTCACTAAATAACTGGCAAATTATCCTCCAGAAGGTAGCACTGACCCGCATTCTTGCCAGAGTGTGCAAAAGATTGCTGGTTTTAACATTTAATAGAAGTAACACTGTTTTCAATCAGAGAAACTAAAATATGATCATTTTCATTTTTGTCTAGCATCACTAGTGGGTTTGATTGTATTTTCCTTATGCTTATGATGTCTTCATATTTATTTTCTGTAAATTGATTTTGTATCACTTGGACATTTTTTGCAGTTGAATTATTTCTTGCTGATTCATAGGTGACATTTGGGAGTGTGTACAATTATGCACAGTTGGTTTATTTACTGTTTATTGTAGGAAGATACGTCCCTGGTCACAAGGGCTTTTTTTTTTTTAATTCCATCTTTATCTTCTGTGTGTCTTGTCCATAAAGCAGAAAGCCTGCAGTCAGCTCTGATGCCAACTCCATCACTTTGGAAGGATAGACTCTTGAGAAGGGGACACAGCCGACGCAGACATTTGCTCTGATTTTCCCGGAGCAGTTCCTGTCCCAGCTTAATTATTGACATCACCGCCTCTTGCCAGTCAAGATGATCCCTTCCACAATCCTCCTGGGATGAGATTGCGCTCAGATTTGCTTGGGCCTGAGGCATTCAGGGGTCTGGGTCAAATATTTCTGTTTCTAGTGCCGTTATTGTCTATTCAGATTCTTTGGTTTGATTTCCTTTCCAGCCAACAGGAAATATATATATATATATATTTTTTTTTTCCTTAGAATGTGACTTGCTTCTCCTTGGGTTTTAAGTATGATCAGCATACATTTCTGCAACTTCTGTTTTCAGATTAGTTGTAAGTACTATCCCATTTTGGCTTCTGTATTTATATTGATAGGTCTCTCTCTCTCTCTCTCTCTCTCTCTCTCTCTCTCTCTCTCTCTCTAGAGTACCCAGTGGTGCATTTTTATTTTATTTTATTTTTATGTTGTCAGACATTTGTCTGTTTTATAAGACCTTCCCATCTCATTAGTAAGGTTTGATGGGTTTGTATTTTCTGCTTCAGCCATCCCTGCTTTCCTTGGTGCATTGTTAACTTCCTTTTCTAGCCTCTTTTAGTGAAGAGTTAGTTTATTTGTCATTCTCTTGATTTTCTCTGAAAGATGATATAGGTTACAGGCTTTGACATGTAGACCTCTATGGACATGTGTCTTAGATTATGGATGGCTGTCTCTTTAATAGTTTTAGAGTTTACCGCTGACTTTGTCATGTCAGTCAGCAGATGTTCATCATGGCGCTCCTTCAGAAGACAACATCCTCCTCTCTTTAACTCACTACCTACCTTTGGACAGTTATGCTCTAATTTTTGTCTCTATAATAAAGATTTGTCCCTTGTTCATTTGCTTCATAGGACTAAAGTCTTAGGGATAGAATTTTTGTTCAAAGAAGGCAGCCATGGTATTACTCATTTGATGTGTGGAAGGGTCTCCCACTTTTAAAACTCTCATCCATGGAGTGGGAGAGGACTTGCTTCTTCTACACATCCCATGAGAACAGCAGGCTTTAAGGCCACCAGCAATGGCTGGTGTGTGGCCATTTCTATGGTGTTGCCATCACCCTCCTGTTAACAGAAACACTGGGTTTATTGAGACAGGACACAACAGGAGTGTTCTTCAGCAAGGGAAAAAAACCCACCTCTGCCTTAATGCACTTAAAGCATCTTCGGCCAGGATGCCTTGGCTACAAGTGAGCATGAAGCATACACTTTGCAACCTATCTAGTCAACGCAGTCGGTAAAATGGTTGTATACATGGGATTTTGGCTTACTTATTAAGCTGGCGGTCATCTTTATGTATTTGTTATAGAACCCCAAGTATAACTGTTGTTAGGATTGAGCAGAGGGAGGCCATCATCCTTAAAACCATCTCCAAAAAGGGGCCATTTGTGTTTGTGTTCTTGAAATAAGAGCTCATGTATCCTAGGCTGGCCCTGAACTGGCCTTCCTGTCTCTACCTCCAGGATGCTGGTATTATAGGCACCCTCCTCCAGGCCCTGTGTATGATCAAAACAACTCCTTTGAAGGCCTAAATCTCTGGGTGGCCCCTTCATATCAAGATAAAACTTGCCCCTCGCTTACTCATACAAAGAGCATGTAGGTGGTTTGCCTAACATGCTGACTCTAGGTCTGTTACAAGAGGTACCAGCAGAGCCTGCCGATAGCAAATGTCTCGGCTTCTCATTCCTCTGTGTGACCTTAAGGGTTAAACTACTGCACTGGGGGATTTTTTCTTTAAAATTAATTTAACTGAAAAATCTCTTCAAATTGTATTGTTGGCTTCGGCGCAGGCCATGAAATAATTTTCTATCGGACCCCACCATTCCTCGAAGGTCAGACTCCGAATTGGGCTGTTGCTACCCCGCTGTAGAGTTTCCAAGCTACGTTAATTTTGGGTCTGCTGTTGATGGATGGAGCAGTTTGAATTCTGACATGTAGCAGGCTGACGTGAATGACCTGTGCAGGCAGATGTCAGCCTCTTATTTCATGGCCGTTTGTCAGGAAGGAAAAACAGCATCTGTTCAGGCTGCTCTGTTCTAGGGTGCCTGTGAGACAGTGTACACATGTGCACCACCCCTCATAGGCCAGGGCGGGGCCAGTATGCATAAGTGTTTATATGACACATTGACTCATAAAGGAATAATGCAATGATGTGTGTGTTACGGTTTTATATGCTGTTTTATGTTTTGGTATACATAAACGTTTGTGGGGATGCTAACACAAGAATCTGTCTTTGAATTACACACGCTACAAAATTGCTTTTCGAGTATGGGGTAGAGCCATGAACCAAGTCCTCACACATCCTTCCATGGACAAGCGAGATGACCATACCACTGCGCCAAGCCAACCGCCCAGCTTATCGATATGAAAGAGACACAATAGAGTGCGTGCACCCCACGAGACAGGAACTTGACCCTTTGGAGGTAGGAATGAAGCTGGGAGGCATGCAAAAGGAAGTGGAGACCCAGAGAAACTGCAGAGGATAAGAGCTGGCATCTTTCCAGGACCCGGTCGCGTGCGGCAGACAAGCGAGTACATGGCGTAGGCATAGGCTGATGGGCTGCCAGGGAGAGCTGTGCTTCCTTGCGATCTGCCTGCTTTCATGAAAGAGTTGAAATAGCTCTGAGTTCATGAATCACCGTGACCCGAGGCCACGCAGGCCCAAGAATCACCTTCCCTACTTAAGCAAGAGCCTTGAAGAAGAGTAACAAATGAGGTGGGAGGGTTCCCCGGCACTGCCTTGAACCTAGCTTTCTCTGCATGTGGACCGCCCTCTCCATCCCAGCCAAGGACCAGCCTCACTCGCCCTCCTGCATCTCCATCTGGGAATTTTGAAGAGTCCAGCTCACAGGCAGGTGCGCACTTATTTACAGACTTTCATGTCTGTAAAGTAATCACGTGCGTGTGGTGGTTTTATTGTAATGGGTTCCGCACAGGCTTTTGAAACATCAGATAATACAAAGAGCTTATGAACGTAAATTGTGCATCTCCTAATCTACCTTCCACCCAGATCTTGATTCCCAAAGGAAGATGTTCCCCTGTCCTGTTGTTTCTCCATCTCCCCGTCTTCCCGTTATCTATCATGCCCAAAGTGGTGTTAAGGTGTGCTGTTATGTTTGGGGAAGTTAAATTGCTATTCTTTAAAACAATTATCTTGCATTTATTTGATGCTCTTAGTGATTCTTTGTAGATGATCCAGCCCCTTCCAAATAAGATTCTCCAGCTAGTCATGCCTGCCGGGTTGCAGATGGGTGTGTCCCTTTTGAGACCTTTCCTGTGCACAGATATCCACTCCTGTGTGTGCTGTCACCTTGCAGGCCTGATTCAAGATTCCTTTTTTTTTTTTTTATTCTCCTTTTTTTTTTTCCTTTTTTGGTTAAAAATACTATTCCCAGGCTGGAGAGATGGCTCAGCAGTTAGAAGAACTTGCTGCTTTTGCAGTTGAGCAGGTCCAGTTCCCAGCACTATTCACTTTGGGTGGCTCACAACTGCCTGCAACTCTAATTTCAGGGAAACCACCTCCCTCTTCTGGCCTCCCTGAGAATCTGCACTCACATGCGCGCGCGCACACACACACACCCACACACACACACACACATAAATCTATGCATAAATAAAAAGTTATCCTTCCCTCTTTTTGATTGTTTTTGTGCGATTTCCCTAGATTATAGGCTGTCTGCATTCTTAGTCCCCCCCACCACCACATTTTTAAGAGTACTTATAAGTATATTCCTTAGAAACAAAATGTATGGAAAGGTAAATGTTCTGAACATATTAATATCCCAAAACATCACTGTTCCACTTGATTAGAACTTTGGTATAGAATTCTAGTTTGGAATTAGCTGGGTGTTTTTTTTCAGACTGTTGACGACACGGGCCTGTTTTCTCATTTACTTTGTTGCTGCTGACAGGGAGGCCCCATTCTCTTCATAGCTGTTGTCCCATGATCCTTTTTCATTCAGGAAACATCTAGAATCCTCCCTGTTTCCCCTCAATATTTTGTGGCTATGCAATGGTGTGTCTGAAAGGTCTGTTCACCTTCACTTAGCCTGGATGCCCATTTGGAATGTTTTAATATGGAGATTCTGGTTCTTCCCAGATGAGCCATTTTCCTGGATTTTGTTTCTTGGGTCATTTCTGTACCTATGTCTGCCCTTTTCTCTCATAGGGGTTTTTGTTACCCACTGTCAGGCCGCCGGGGAATGGTCTGTGAGTCTTCTCTTCTGCTGCCTTTTATTAATCCAGGTTTGTTTATTTTTTTAGTTTTATCGTCTTACTATCGTATTTTCAAAGATAACTTTTATGTTTATTTATATATGTGTAATGTATGTGCCTATTCATGTGCGTGTGTGTGCCTGTGTGTGTGTGCATGCGTGTGTGTATGTGCATGTGTGCACACGTGTGTGTGTGTGTGTGTGTATGTGTGTGTGTGTGTGTGTGTGTGTGTGTGCTGTAGGTTTCTCCAGAGGCCAGAAGAGGGCTTTGGATGCCCTGGAGTTACAGGCTGTTGTGAGCCACCTAATGTTAGCACAAGGAACTGAACTCAGCTCCTCCAAATGTACTACACACATCCACTGGGCCATCTCTCCAGCTCCTGGCTGTTTTTAAGTTTTGATAACACAGAATTCCAGTGTTATGATTGTTTCTTTCTCTAAAGGATTCTCTTCTTGCAGAATGAATCTGTGACCACTACTCCCCAGTTTATTTCAATCCTCATCACTCAGCCTCCTGCATAGGCCTAGCATTCCTTGAGTCCAGTGCTTGACTGAGGCACTGGAAGGCCCATTGGCAGCCTTGCTCTCCAGAGAGTGAAACAGGGAGTCAGTGTCTTCACTGTATGGCCAATGGGTTTTTCTAGACAAATATCCCTTTGACAAGTAGTCTGGGAAACAGCACTGTACAGCTTGCAACTGACTTAGTGATATTCTGTCCTTCTAAGAACTTGAAACACTAACAGTAGAACAGTCCTTGTGATAAGCCAGGTGTCATCTAAAACGCTAAGCAGAAATTCCAGGATCTTAACAGCTCCTCCCACAGACTTCCCCAGTCATGTGTGTGTGTGTGTGTGTGTGTGTGTGTGTGTGTGTGTGTGTGTGGTATATGTGCAGTTACATGAGTGGGGGGAGAGGGAGGGAAAGACTCACACACACACACACAGAAAGAGAATGTGTAACTGTGTGTGTGTGTGTGTGTGTGTGTGTGTGAGAGAGAGAGAGAAAGAGAGAGAGAGAGAGGTGGGGCAGAGGGGGAAGGAGGGAGGGAGGGAGAAAGGGAGAGAGAGAGAGGCTAGAGGAAGCAGCGAGGCACCCTGCTCTATTACCTTGAGTCAGGGTCTCTCAGTAAAACCAACTGTGAGCCACTCAACTCCAGCGATCCCCTATTCTCCCTCCTCCCATGATGGTGTGGGGTTGTTAGCGGGCACCTGTGGCCACACCCAGTTGTATACGTGGACGCTAGAATTTGAACTTGTTTACACAGCAAATGCTCACACCCGCTCAGCAGTTTACCCAGCTCCTCTTAGCCTTTGAGAGATTCTGTGAGGAGAACCCACTTACTTCTCTACAGAGACCCACTCAAGTTTGGGGTGCTCTCCTGCCCAGGTCTCCTCCCTTCTTGCCCCTATACGCATTTTCTTCTCTTTCATCTGTCTTGCAATTTCCTCCTCCTTGTGGGTTCTACCTTTAAAAACGTTTTATTACTACAATTCCGTTCTTATTACTCCTTTTCCTGCTGATTGCTTTGGTGGGATCAGGAGAGGAAACGGAGAGACAGCAAACACGTGCTTATTCTGCCGTGTTTAACTGGAAGTCCGTGAGACTTTGCTTTCACTCCTGCTTCTAATGCCGTTGGATTTGTACAGGGAAGGCTCCAGGCTTCAGAGGAGAGCAAAATCCTCATTTCTCATTCTGCCCTTGCCACTGTTCCACACACAACCCAGGAAGGTGGCATGTTGCTGTTTTAATATTAACTTTCAGGAAGGGATCTGATTAAACCACGGTGCTCTCGAGAGCATGCCAATGAGGGACTGTTCCGTGGCTAGGGAGCCCCTGGGGCTTCTGTAAACCCAGGGTTTAGAGAGTCTTGGCTCAGAGTTTTCTGTTTGTGGACAAATGAGTTTATCATCTTCAAAACATATTAGTGGCTTCTGTAGCATACACGGCGGGGAAGAAAATCAAGGAGACAGACAACATACGCCAGTGGATGTCTGCGCACAGGCACTGGTGCCTACAGATGGGTTCAGGACAATAAAGACCAGCATGGCTGAGGGTTAAATAGGGTCTAGAATGTTCTATGGCCAGTTCTTAGATGTGAAGAAAGTAGAATAGGAGCAGTAGAAGAATGTTTCCCCACCATCTATCTGCAAAGAACCATAGCACAGGTTTTGCACAGGAGACAGATTTTGGTCTCCTTGGCTTTTACTTGGTGTGGTTTTGTGTAGTCAAACCACCGGCTCGACCTCTTGTGTGCCTGGAATAAATTGCTAACTCACATTTTTTCCCTTCATTTCCCTCTTTTCTTCTCAGGAGCCTTTGTCACTTTCATCAAGCATCATCCCCATACTCTTGAGGTATTTTTAGATACCTTTATTTTGGGAACATGTGTGTGCCATCACATTTCTGAAGTGACAGCTTGACCTTGTGTATGTTGATTCATTCAACAAACCTTTATATGTGTGTCCTGTGCTTTGGCCTGGGATACAGAATCAAGGGAGGCGTAATTACATGTATCTCTGCTTTCAGAGAGCCGTGCTTTTCTGAGAAACACAGATGCTGAGCCAGCTGCAACAGCATGACATGTAATACATACTGTAAGAGATTTATTTATTTCATGAATGACTATTAATGGTACTTTCTGTGTACCACTCACTGTTCTACAGAATGGAACTCTTCAAGACTTTGGTCATTTGAGATAGCTTAAAAGCCCAGAGCCAAAATACCTCATGCCATAAACATTTGTTTTTAAAGCCACAAGAAAATTTTAAATAAAGTTCTTGCGTTGCTTTGTTGGTGTTTCTGCTAAACCTCTTTGACATTCCACTCTACAGAGCAGTCAGAACTTCTAATGAGTACATTACACTGTTTACTTGCTAAAAAAAACAAAAACAAAAACAAAAACCAGACACACACACACAAAACCAACTGTTTATCTCAAGTATGAAACAAAACAAAATCAAACCTAAAACCTGTCATTGAACATTAGGTTGCTGGGGATTTGAACTCAGGTCCCTGTGCTTGTGAGGCAAATGCCCTGTCCACTGAGCTACCTCCTTAGTCTTCCTATCTACAGCTCATTTCATGATTATCTATGGAATAAAGTTCTCTTAGAGGGCAATCTTTACTTTTGAAGGCAGGTCTAGTTAAGTAACCCAGGCTGGCGTCAAACTCAAGATGCTCCTGTCTCAGGCCTGCAGGTGACTCACTAGGCCTAGCTCATTTCATGCCTGTTGAGGGACACTTCCTTAACACCTTCCAGATGTAAGTTACAACCTTATATTATAATTTACGGGGGGCCAGTGAGAATATCTTTTCCCCTGGATCCTATCTGATTCTAGGGGTCTTAAAAAAAAGAAATATCAAAATGACACACCCTTGTTTTACTGTGAAAGCCTGTATTTATCAAACGGGCTGAAAGTAGTTTCATGTTCCCCAACTGTTTCATTAATGTTTCCTTCTCCTCCGTTATTTGCCTTATTTCAGGTTAGATATTTGTCACCTTATGCTGTTTTTAAGCA
Source organism: Acomys percivali (assembly GCA_907169655.1). Classification (NCBI taxonomy): domain Eukaryota; kingdom Metazoa; phylum Chordata; class Mammalia; order Rodentia; family Muridae; genus Acomys; species Acomys percivali. Next base: position 19,469,008 of record OU015753.1, on the reverse strand, counting down.
TTGTCCCTATGCTGCAGTCTTTTTGTCTTTTAGACAGTGCGAAGGATTGATTTCTGGTTTGCTCGGATGATGTCTTTCCACGTCTCACTTTTACATCTTAGGCCACTCTACCAATTCTCTCAATTCATAGACTCTGGTGTTTAAAAAAAAAATGTAAATAACAGGCCATTGCAAATGTTTCAAATGTAACGAGATGGCTCTCCATGTACATACCACCCTCCTCTAGCAGCAAGCACCGGCTTAGACCCAGGATCCTTCCCATCTAGCTTTTGAAAAGACGAAACAGAGCTTTAACCTCATTTCCCCCCAACAGTCACTAACTACTGTGTGTTTGTATAATTTTAGCAGCACCTTTTACTGATTTGAGACCTTAAACTGTACAGTTCGTATACGTATTGAAGGCTGAATCTTTTCTTCTCATCGTGTTTTACCCATTTCTGAACTACGGCTCCGCCATTGTCCTTACAGTAACTGTTTGCATCAATAGTTTCTTGGCTGATCCTCCTTGCTGCTTTGTGTTTTGTCCCCCCAATTTTCTTTTTTTTTGTTTTATATATTTTATTAATTTATTCATATTATATCTAAATTGTTATCCCATCCTCTGTATCCTCCCATTCCTCCCTCCCTCCCATTTTCCCCTTATTCCCCTCCCCTATGTCTGTGACTGAGGGGGATTACCTCCCCCTGTATATGCTCATAGGGTATCGAGTCTCTTCTTGGTAGCCTGCTATCCTTCCTCTGAGTGCCACCAGGCTGCCCCCCCCCCCACTTTTCTAGCTACTCCTTTGCTGTTTATTGTTTTCAGTTGATTCTTAGAACCATGGACATCTCATCCTACCCCTAACCCCAAACAAACAGAGAAGCATGTAAGACAGACAAGTAGCTTCATTGGGAAGCAAGTCAAAGAAAGTGATTGACTAACACTGTTGATAGAAGGGGAAAAGGATTACATGGCAGAGGAGAGACGTAGTTGATGCTAGCAGGTGGCTCATAGGTGTGGTGGACTATCCTGAGACAATTTAGATCCCAGAGAAAGAAAAATTCACAGAGGGGGCTCTTTGGAGATAAAAATTTTTAAAAAGTCCTCTATCTGTGAACTATGCCCCTAGCTCTCCCTTGTACAATTTAGTAGGACGTTGGGCTGAGTGTGCAAACAGATGGTGTGTATGTGTGTGGGGGGGGGGGGTTTCAAAAGGGCCACCTCTTGGCTCGAGGAATCTAACATGCAGCTTGTTGTGCCCCGGAAAGAGGTTGATTAGTTGATAAACGGTGCCTAGTTCCACACGGTCTTCTTAGCGATGCGGAGGAGCATCTACACCAGTGCATTGAATAGTGCTTGGCTAGAGCTCAGTGCGCACATGCACATCCCCACCCTTACAGGGGCTTTCTGAACCTCTCTTGGTAACTATACTGCATGTAGACCTTTGTCTGAAATTACATATTTACTTTTTGTGAAGATACTTTGAAAAGATTACCCAGGACTAAAACACCGTAGTTTGCAAATTTGAGTGTTTCTTCCACCTCTGCCACCATGCTCCATCATCTCAAATTATTGCTTTTATCTTCAGCTGAGTTTTAATGCAATTACTTTGCCAATTGTAAAGAAAATGACTTGGGAAAGTAGAAACCGCATCCTTCCTATCGCTGCTCAGGTTTCTGGGGGGCCCAAGTTTGTACCTTTATGCTTAAAAATGTGTTTCTATCTATGACTTGGGAAGGCTCACTTTTTCTGAGAAATTCATCATCTGGTGACCCCAGGATGCACAGATCCTATGGGCTGCTGGTGGGTGGCTTCAGTGGATACCATGGAGAATCTATCCAAATGTCTTTTTTAAATGTTCTGACTTTAACTTTATGCATATAAATGTTTTGCCTGCATGTTATATGTACCACATTCACCTGGTGCCCAAGGGCATCATGTGCCCTGGAGCTGGAGTTACAGGTGTGAGCTGCCACAGGGGTGCTGGGAACCAAAGCCGGGTCCTCTGCAAGAGCAACCAGGTGTAACTGCTGAGCCATCTCTCCAGCCTCCTGTATGCCACTGTTTTACCTGCAGTGTCTGTAAATGCAAAATGAGTTAAAATAACCAGCCACTATGAAATCTGTGAATATATTATCTCTACACATCCGAGTAAATACACAAGCTGTGTTGATGGAGCTAAAGGTTTCATACTGAACTATATATGAGTTTTGAAAAGTGTTGAGTTGTCTTCTCTGCCTCTACATATTCCCTTCAAAGGATTTTTTCTCCATCTGTGTCTTAAATTTCAGTTAATTCTCTCAGTCACCTACTCAGAAGTAAAAATTTTCCCGCCCAAGAGAGGATAGGTTAGCTCTTGCCTTTTTCCAGAAGGGAAAAGGTTAACTGTTTCCATGAGTCCATCCTCCCAACTCCCTGCCCTCCCCCCCACCCCGGTGCTAATCTCCAAATTTCACATCACAGAAATCACATCACTGTCCCTTACACACTTCTGACAATTGTATAGCATATATATATGTGTAACTGTATCTTTTGTGAATATACATGTCTGTGAACATACAGATATGGCTAGATCTCTGTACCCTGCTTTGATCACACGACAGCCAATTTTGATGTTTTTTGTATATACAAATGTTAGGAATATTATTTTAATCACCTCATAATAGTCCCTGCATCTATATGTATTATGATAGTTGCACTATTCCTTGTTTGTTGTACTCATTGGGCACTTTAAATATTTTACTATTAGGGTGATGCCTTGTTAAACATCACTGCTCTTAAATGTGGGTTTCCATGCAAACATCTCCCCAGAGGAGACCCGAGCAGTCCACTTGCAGACAAAAGCCATTTTATAGGACTCGATGGTAGCTGCCAGTGTTTGAAGGAAGGAAGGACCTAGCCATTCCTGGTCCGGTCACAGCCACCAGCATTGGGCAGTGTTACATTTCTTTCCTTCTTAAGAGGACTCCTCCAGTTACACAGAGAGGCTTTGGAGAGCAGTGTCCCAGCACCAGTGCATCTGCCTCTGCATCCCTCTCCTCCCCTCTTTTTCCTCTTCCTGCTTCTCTGTACTGGTCCAGCTCTTCTGAAACATTTCTTAATTGGGCAGATGATAAAGCCTGCCTGAGTGCTTTATTTGGTCTATATTTCTGAGGTGATTTGTGGGTCTGAAGGTGTTTCCTGTGTTTGGTTCCTCACAATCCCTATCATTTCCAAGTGGGGCTTTTGCACTTCTGTGTCCAAGAGGCCACTTCCTAGCCATGGTTACGGAAGGGCACTTTTCTGCTCTCTCCTTGTTTCGGATGATTTTGAAAGCGCAGAAATTAAAGCTACGGCAAAGCTGTCTGTCTTGCGTTTTGACGGCTTTGTCCACCGCCTAAAGGACACCTAGTCCTCATGTGGAGACTACAGAGTCATCTAATTTTCTACTAGTGTTTGAATTTGAAACAGGCTGAATTTTTACCTTGTTGAAGTCACTTGTAGTCTTTGCTGCCAATCGAACATATATATTTTCAAAGTAGAAACCATTTCTTCTGCCTTTCTCTAGTGGCCGGCTTTCTCCTCACCCTCTAAGAACACAGAAATCATTCTTAGTATTTGCTAATTAAGGAAGTGTGCATCTACTCCTGTTATGTTTGCAGACATGCTAGTGTAAACATTTCCCACCCCGTTGGACGTCTGTCCTAGAGCCACTTTCTTTCTGTCTACCTCCCTTTATCTTCATTTTTTATTAGAGTGACATTTTAAGAGAAACTGTTTCCTTGCTTTTATAAAAAAATAATTCTTATGTCTGATTGGAGATGCAAAACATTTTGTAAAAGAACTCCCCCCCCAAAACCACAGAAACAAATGAAAGGTGACATTGCTGTGCTTCTTGCTGCGGCAGACAGTTTCTTCTCCTCTAACCTGGACTATGTGAGCTTGAAATACACACATACACACACACACACACACACACACACACACACACAGAGAGAGAGAGAGAGAGAGAGAGAGAGAGAGAGAGAGAGAGAGAGA
>OU015753.1:19438479-19449414 GCA_907169655.1 Acomys percivali | reverse complement strand
AAGGTCTTACCATGCTTATACCCAGGTCATTTTCTACCAACTTGATTCTCCTATAACTGACAAATCACCTTTACAAAGAGCAAATCATAGCCAGCCAGCTTCTAGGCAGCTACACCCAGTTTCCTAGTTACATGCACTGTTCATTGTGAGTCTTAGAATTCCAAAGGGGGGGGGGGAGCAAAAACTGTAAGCACAGTGTAAGCTTTTTCCTATAAGGAGCTGGTTTTCTTCTTTGCTGTTTTATCCTGATATTTGTCAGTCTTGCCTGATGCCCCACATTGGCCTCAGCCTGATCTCCAAGGTGGTGGCAGATTTTGCTAGCATTTTCTTGACCCATAGACACTTAGGAAAGCATGGATTTGGATTCCTGTTGACTTGAAGAGCAATCACAGCCTTCTGAAATCTAGACTTTAATTGTATAATTTGTCCCTGATATAAATTATAGCGCTAGTAAGATGGCTTGTCAGGCACAGGCACTTGCTGCCAAGCCATGGCATGTGCTGCCTCCAATAAATAAATGAATGTAAATAATTTTCATATATATGTATATATATATATGAAAATGCAGGTTCTGTTTCTACTCTTTACCAAATTTTCATAGAATGAAATCTTCCATTTCAGTTTCTATTAATCTTCAATTTCAAAGAATTTCAGCTTACATTATTTTTCCTCTCAGATTAATAAAATACTGGGTGCTTCGTGGTGAATATCTCATCATCTCTTTCCTCCAGCTTTAAATTGTTCTCTCCTGTTTATTATTTCATTGAATTCTCATTCCTTTTCACCAACTTTTTTTTGAATCTTCATTTGGAGTATTCCTTCCTCCTCTTCCCCTACTGTCTTCCTCCCTGCCCCGTTCCCCTTTTTTTCTTTTTCTTCAAATTCAGATGTGGTATCCCTATGCTCTGTTTATGAGCTTTAGAAAACAAATCCAGATGAATATTTTTACTTGGGTGTGTCCTATGAAAAGCAAATCACACAACACGTACAGCCCGATGCTTTGCTTTCAGAGCGTAGGTAATCTCGTTGACGATTCTGCAATGTTGATATTGCTTTGTCTTTACTGACTAGTTAGTGGCCAGGTGCTCCTCACACCCTCTTGGCTGTCTCCTCTGCTCTGTCATTTTGTTCGTAAATCACTTTATTGCAAAATGATTTATATACCACATGATTTGCCCATTTTAATTGTCTCAAGAAAATGGAAGCTTCCTTTTGGTTCATCTGTGTATGACCATTTATTGTTTGGCCATAGAAAAGCTAGGAAACATGATCAAATGGAAATCTGAAAGCATCGTGAGAGCCCCGTTTGTTTTAATGCATAATTTTCCTATTACAGTCCCGTATTTGCACCTCTGGAGTTAAGGTCACGGCAATGCTCGCGTTATAAACCCTTTTTTTCCAAGGGTTTATCAATACAGCGCCTTTGTTTGCTCAGGACTGAGGCTTGCCTCACGAGGTTTCCCTGCAATACCACAGCTTTGGTGGTGGTGGGGAGGGTGAGTTTTCTTGAGCCAAATTAAAATTTTAAAACACCACACTGCCCTTTAAAAAAAATGATTGCAAGTGTCAAAAAGCTTCAGTAGGAATTTCTCCCCAAATAACTTCTTTATGTAAATTTAGTTTTTAATTGCCTTTAGTTTCTAGAAATTCTCCACCATGTGTAGTGTCGGTATCATTTGTCTTGAATATTTACAAACCTAAATCCAGCTTGGTGTATAAACCAAAAAAACAAAAAACAAAACCCAGTTACATATTACATTTATTTGCTGACTTTGTGCAGTATTATTTGACGGTACCTAATACAGCCCAAAGGTGGCTTTGGGAAGACAGAGAGCCTGTCAAACTTTGCAACATGGAGACTGTAAAATATTTAGAAAGAAAACCATCTACATTTTAAAATTATATTTTCCTTCTCTCAAAACAATAAAAGTAGATGGTAGAGGATGCAGAAAACGACTGTAAACTATTAAACTGGTTTTAAAGAATAAAATATATGGATCATTAAGCAAAATACAACATTGTCGTGTCACTTAAAATGAAGTGTAATTGAGAATCCTGGTTTTGTTTGCACACAGTTGCCGGAAATTTCTAATCAGACCATCACTGGATAATTTCAGGATGCTTTCCACTTTTCAGTCACCTGGAAGTGACTCTAAGTGCCACCTTACGCTTCTGAAATTGTGTCTCATTCAGTTCACTTATTTACATTTTAAACTTTAACATTATATGAAAGCTTAGATTTTGTGTGGACAGTTAATAAAATCAAAATTAAATTATTGTTTCAAAATGTATGCTGTTTTGTGTCTGTCAAGTCTGTCTGTCTGTCTGTCTTTCTGTTGTACATATAGCATGTGAGTACAAATGGCTGCAGAGGCCAGAAGACAGCACCGAATCACCTGGAACTGGAGTTACAGGTTTCTGTGAGCTGCCTGATGTGGGTGCTGGGAACTGTGGCTGGGTCCTCTACAAAAAGCTGCCAGGGTGTTAACTGCTGGCTCCTCCTTCCAGCTCTGTGAAGTCACTCTCTGTTAGTGAGCAGTGTGCTTGAACACTGTTCCTTCTCTGTTCCCACACTCAGTCTTTGTCCCTGCAAACACCACCATGTGTCAGAGATAAATGCATTTTTTTTCCTCTATATGTTCATTTCATGGTGTAACAAGCCCCACCCCGACCCAAAGTCAATGATCATTTTCTCTGTCGCTGTGTCTTGTCCATCATCCTGTACAGTCTGTACCCAGACACAAGTTTCCTGAGTGAACAACTGACTCTCCTGCCTGCATGGGAAGAGCCAGGGACTTCCCAGTTCAGGACTTGTGAGCAGCAATGGAAACCTGAGACGCAGAGACTGAGCTTTCTGCTTTCCCTGCTACATGAGCTCCCAAGTAACAAAAGCCAATGGCCAAGGAGCAAAAGGTTTCCTCTGGGTCCCTGAGACCTAGCCCAGGGTGACAGCGGGAGCTGGTGGTTCAGCTTTTTGGTTTCTGTTAAGGTTAGTGCTGCCGCCAACAAAGAGGGAGCAAGGGAAAGGCTGTCCCCCAACTTCCTTGTTGTCAGGGGCTAAACTGATGTCCAATATTTGGGTTAAGACCTCACCATATGGCCACAGCCTATCAGGTCTCATCAGGATAACTTGCATGCTCTTCCTCTGTGTTCCCCCAAGGCTGTCCTGCCAAGGGGCAGTGATCAAATCGTGGGCACCAGAGTTCACGGCAGAGGGTCAGAGGCAGCCCCCCACCCCCACCCCTACCCCCACCCCGTGTAGAATGAGCTGTCCATTGGCTACATCTGAACAAGGGGTCTAGGTTCTCTGCTTGTAGTGCCCTTGGTTGGTGTATCAGTTTGTGCAGGCCTGCCTGGGTCTAGATCCTTTGCCCTTGATGGTCTCCCTGTGGGGGGCTCCTTACCCCTCCAGGTCCTTCTATTCCCCTACTCTTCCATATAACTCTCAGTGCTCTGCCCAGAGTCCATCTTCAAGTCCCAGTATCTGTCCCAATCCTCCCACTGTATACAATACATATAATATTAATATAAAACACAATAAGAATATAAAAACAAAGGTGGGACATGAAAAGAGGAGAGGAATCATTTTATAATGTCACTGCTTGAAGGCTTCTCCTTCAGCCGGGTGTTGCAGGTAGCTGACCGTGCCCTCTGCCCCCCCCCACCCCACCTCACCCCGTCCCCTCCAACTCTATAAGCAGCATCCAAGTGTTCCTGGGAATGTGTCAGCTCCAGTTCAGTGGAACATGTACAGAGCGGCATCTCTCAGACAAGTGTGCCTGTCTGCCTCCTTTAGTCCCACGCAGGTGAGACAGAAGTTCACAGCACTGAGAAGGAGACCTCAGTTGTGGGGATGTGCAGCCATCTCCTGTGGGAGACATCCTCTACAACCTCTCTTCTGGGGAGAAGTAAAGAAGCCTGTCTTGTCCAATCCCCTAAACCTGCATGTACACATGTACACACACACATACCCCACATACACACGCATATGCACACACACACACACACACACACACACGCGCGCACGCGCGCATGCATGTGCGCGCACACTCGACACTTCTCTATTCACTACAGAATTAGGTTCCACCACCCCTATATAAAACTCATGCCACTAAAATATGGATACTTTGGTTTCTGAATACTGCAGAGTTCTTGGGTTCTTGTGGAAAATAAAATCACTTGATTGGTCCTGGTCATAGAGTTGGGTGAGATACTGAAGGAGGAAGAGAGAGGCCCCTTTTGCGACCCGTGTTCCCATACGCAGGCTCAGCAATGGCCAGGAACCAGGCTGCCAGCAGGGATGTATCTAAAATGTGCGCTTTCTAATTTCAGATGGGCTGGCTGGAGTAATGGTCCTGGGATTGTCTCAGCCTAGGAAGAGGATCTTCTTGTTCTGTAGTGGACGAGGATCACATTAGGCTTTGCCTTGTCTGGTTTGGTATACCGCTGGCCCCATACTGTTTCTGATAGGCTTCGTGAAGAACACTGCCTTTGAATGATTTTCCTCCCTCACCCTCTAACTTCCTTCTCCCCCTTCCTCATCTCTTTTCCTTCATCTCTCCTTCCTTCTATCTTTTCCTGGAAAGCCCCATACACTGTCAAACAGTCCCCGACATTGAGGGTAAAACTCGCGGTTCAAATCCTTTTGTGTCTGAAGTTTTATTTTGAAAATAAAAAATATGCATGCTCTCAGCCTCAACTCCAGTCCCCAGGGGATGGGAGTACTCTAAAGGGGACCCCCCCACACACACCATCACCACTTCAGTTCTGTAGTTCCTTCCATTGCCTTCTGTTCCTCTCAGGGACCAGCAAAGGAGGGCTTGACCTTTTATATCTTGACATGGAGGCAAAGTCAAATTCAGCTTGATCTTTTAGTGTTGGGGGCGGGGCACAGGTAGAGAGTAACCGAGTGTGTGGCATGTGTGAGTTCTGTAGGAGGCTGTGATGAAAACACTGGGTTGACGGAATGAGGGGATGGCGGGAGCGATGACTGGGTGCATGGTAGCCGTCTTTGAGTGCCTTTGCGTTTCTGAAATGGCAGTTAGTCACAGCTTGTACAAGACTGTTAGGCTGTTTTCAGTGTCCGCGTTTCTACTAGGGTGAAAGGGTTTAGCGTCTACCCACGGAGGCTGGAATAAAGGAGGAACTTGTGTCCTTTGCAAAGGAGTGAAGATTGCAGAAGGGCTTGTGAGCGACTGGAAGTCAGCTGCCCGCGGCTGCGCATTACATAGGCAGATCTAGGCATGTGTGAGTGGGAAAGGGAAAACTGGCAGGCGTTAGGACCTAAGGAATAGACTAATGAGAACTCATACGGTACATCTCCAGACTGCCCATTGTGTTCATGTGAAGGGCTTTGTTTGTTGTTTTTGCAAAACAACCTAGTGATTCACATGAAATCTGGAAACAGAAGGTTTCATCAAACAAGACCCGAGGGTAAGCTGAAACCGACTTATACCCAACTGCGTCCCTCCCCAGGTGATGTCTGGACCCATCGGGAAGGAACAGCCACCAATACAGTCCTCTGTTAATATCCTGTTGCTTCCAATGGTGTGAGGCCACAAGGAAGCCCTTCGCTTTCGAAAAGCACGTTGTTGTTTGCTTTGGAATATTAACATCAACAGAGACTGAGCTCTGGAGAAAGAAAAAAAAAAAAAAAAAAAGCCCTAATCTTGCTTTGTTTTCAACTCTTAATGTTTGTAGCTCAGCAAGGAGCGCTCTCAGCTGGTCTACGTTTGCTCATTCAAAGCAGAGAGTTCGGCTTGGCCAAACACATGGTGTTGGGGTCTGCTGCGTACAAGTACCAGGCCGAGCTCAAGAGAGATTTTCCAGCACCACTCTTGTCCCCCGGGGGGGGGGGTTTGTGTGCTCATCTTTTAGACTGAAAATAGGTCAGACCCCAAAATTAAAAACAGGACAATAGGTGGGATGTGTGACAATCTTGAACACAAGGTTTTCTGGGGCTGGAGGCCAGTGTCCACAATTTTGCTTATCTCTAATCTCCTTTCTCTTAAAAATGTTTGTTGTGTGTGTGAGCACACTTTCACATGGGCACGTGAGTGTGCACACTTGAACACTTGGGTGTGGGGGAGAATTTGAAGCAGATTGTCTCCCTCTGCCAGGCTCTGCTTTGTTTTTGAGATATGTCTTCCTCTCTCACTGAACTTGCAGATCACTATTTCATCTAGACTATCTGGCCAGCAAAACACACACACACACACACACACATACACACACATGCACGCACGCACGCACGCACGCACGCGCGCACGCACACACACATGCACACACACACATACACACACACACACACACACACACACACGCATGCACGCACATACACACACACAACCCCTGCCACTCCAGATGTGCCTGTCTCCACCCACCAGGTCTAGGTTACAGATGGGGTTTCTCTATTTTAAGTGGGGACTTCAGTGCCATTCCCATGTCATCTTGATGGAGCATAAGTTAACTTACTCTTTATGTAACCCATGCTCATGCCCATTCCAGATGGACCAGTCAGATCTGTTCTTATGGCATTTGACGTCAATAGCAGTGCCACTGTGACACTTCCTTTGGGGAACAGAAGTTTGAAATCTATCGTTCTTTCATGTTTACTTTTTCATGGGTCCTTTGCAAACAGTAATGTATGTATATACATGTACATATGTATGTATATAGCTATATATTTATTTATGTATGTATAAGGAATCTAAACCATTTTGTAGACGAAGAACTGACTTGACTAAAATCACCTAGGAAGAAAGTGGAATCAGGCTCCATCACTCTGTGTGTGGTGTATGTGTGTGAACGGGTTGTGTGTGGAGTGTGAATACATCTGTGTGTACCTGCCTGTGGAGCCAGAGGTCAATGTTAAGTGCCTTCCTCTATCTCTCTCTATCTTTTTTTTTTTTTTTTTTTTTTGATACAGGATCTCTCACTGAACCTGGAGCTAACCAGTTTAGCTAAACTCATTGACTACTAAGCTTCAAGGGCCCATCTGCCTCCCTCCCCAGCCTTGGCATTACAAGTGTGATGCTATTCACTTCACCAAACTCTTTACTGACGCAGCCCCCCAGCCATCTCTCCAGCCCTTCCGACCTCTTTGCTCTTAGACCAGGACCAGCTGCTCTCCCAGGTGTCAGCTAACGAGAGCCAAAACCAGTCTGTTTTGTTTTTGTTTTTGTTTTTTCAAGTAGACTCTGTGAGCTATGACTTTTACTTTGTTTTGGTTTAGCTTCATTTTGAATGGTTTCATGAGTACCTGCAGAACATCTCATTTCTTGATCACAAAGCTCAACATTGTTTTCCATCTGGCCCTTTGAGGACATGCACGTTCCCACTGTTCTGCATTCCTTCCATCCTTCCTCCCCGCCCTGCCCTGAACTCTTCCACCACCTCCTGCATTAGCCTTTTGACCCTCGTAAGGAGGGCACCATCTCTCTCCTTCCCCTTTTCCAGTCCCCTTCATACAGACTCGCTGTAGGAATTTGGTGAATACTACTTGACCATTCAGCTCACCCAGACAAACCCAAATATGCCAGCAATGCCTGGAATCCCGACTTAATTTGAGGCTCAGGTTAGACACAGCAATGGGGCGGGAGAGGCAACTTGACTAGCTGCTCCCACCGTAGCGTTGGGTTTCCAGCGTGAAGTTTTTTTCTTGTTCTTGTGCATTTAGAACCAAAAGCCTGGTGATCACCTTTCATTTCCTTCTCTCTCCAGTTTCCACTGGATTTATTTTTAATCTTGCTTGCTTCTGTGGCATTTGTCTAGAAATGGTTCTGTTTTGAAAGTTCTGGGAGTGGCCGCTCCTGTCCCCGAAGGTACTTCCTGCAATGACGTTCTCATGGATGCTCTTCAGCTTAAACCACTGATGCTGTTTTTAAATTTTCATTTTCTTTCTTTCTTTCTCTTTCTTTCTTTCTTTCTTTCTTTCTTTCTTTCTTTCTTTCTTTCTTTCTTTCTTTCTTCTCCTCCTCCTCCTCCTCTTCTTCTTTAGTTACAGTGGCATTCAGACAAGGTTTAAAGCTGAGTAGGCCTTGTTAGAAAGTCAAAACAGAGATGGCAGTTACTTCTTCCGTGCTCGAGAAAATCGAGTCCACAAAGCTACACGAAGTGACTTGACTTTTAAAAAAGAATGCAAAATGGCTAGAAGGTGGACTTCTCTCTCAGTCTACCCTGCAGAGGGTTTTTAAATTGTCCAGTGACAATGACTAACATTGGTGTGTCGAAGGACACGTTGGAGTTGGGCATTCTTCCTGTCCGCTGCATCAAGACCAGACTGCACATGGTGGGTCCTGCTTGATGTTTCCTAGGCCCCTTACTGCTCAGGTTCACCCAACAAGCTCATCTGCATCCCACCCAATTTAGGATCACCTAGGTGAGTATTTTTTGCCTCCTCTTTTAAACATGGTAGGTGTTCATGTAAGGTTCCGTTCTGGAATGATGACAAGTAAGTAAATACAAGAGACCTGGAAGGGAAAGGTGGGCGTGTGCACTTAAAATTGCAGGGCTGGGGAGATGGCTCAGTATGTGAAAGTGCTTGCTGTCCAAACATGAGGACCCAAGTTTGAATCCCAATACCCACGTAAAGAGCCAGATGTAGTTGTGTACTCCCAGTGAGACTGGAGATAGGAGAATCACCGGGCTTGCTGGCTACCAGCTTACCTCCAGGCTCGGGGAGAGACCCTCCCTCAAAGGAATAAGGCAGAAAATGTTAGAATCGCTTACCCAATGTTCTCCTCTGATACTGCACCTTTATCCCTTGTATCACCTGACACATGTGTGTATGTACCACACAAACACACACACACACATACACACACACTTTCTGCTTGTCTGTCTCTCCCTTTGTCTCTGTCTCTCTTTCTGTCTCTCTTACACAAACACACTCACAGACAGACACACACACACTTGAATAATCTTTCTGCCCAGTTACCAGAAATACCATTTCAATATATTCTTGTTTTCCGTTTCTTTACATATAATTATTTACACACAGATAATCTTAAAGCAATATTGAAATTATACTAGCCTGATGTTCATATATGGCATGAAATACTTTTTTTTACCTTCCCTGATAGTATTTTAGTGACTAACCACACTTTAAAAAAATTTTATGTGTGTAATTTTGAGCCTACATTTGTATATGTACACCATATACATGCAATACCCATGTCTTCCAGAAGGGGGTGTCAGATCATTGGGAATTGGAGTTACAGATGGCTGTAGGTCATTCTGCTTGGGCTAAGGACCAAACTTGGGTCCTCTGCTAGAGCAGAAAACATTTTTAACTGCTGTATTATCTTTCTAGCCATGACTGGCTGCATTTTAAATAGTAACATTGATAAAAATGCGTCATAGTGTATGCCATTCATTCTACTAATGGGCTGCCCATGTAACTTGCCTTAGTTTGTTCATTTATAGTGGTAAATATTCTTTTGATGCAATGCTGGGATTTTGTTTTCCTAGGGTAAAATCCCTTTTCCAGTTCTTCTGAAGTCTGAATCAATTCATATTATTTATTAGCTCTCAATAAGAGCGCCTCTCACTGACTTTCAATATTCTTTTATTTTTAATCTTTGTCAATCTGATTAAAGAACATCTCAGTGTTTTAATTATATTTAATTTTATGGATTTATCAACCAATTGGGTTACCTTTGAGAGCTATCTATTCATGTCTTTCTTCCCACCCATTTTTTATTGCAGTGTTTATCTTTTTCCTATTGACTAACATGCTATCTATGGCCATCAGATGGTGATATTTGTAAATTAATTTCCAAGGAGAGGGAAGAGAACTGGTGGAAGCAGTTGAAATTCAAGCTCTTAGAGGTTGAGGAGAGAGTAATCTTAAAGCAATCCTGGGGGAAAGATTTAAGTCAATGATATGAGTTCTTCCTAGAAGCATTTGCCTTTTTTAAGAGGAGGAGGAGGTTATATAAAATAAGAGATGGGGGGCTATGGTCCTATATACCCCTATATACCTGCCCCAAGGCCTGTGTCAGCTGTTCACAGTGGGGAAATGTTTACATCCTGCAGCTATAGAATCAGTTCATTTAAAACTAGCAGCTCCTAGTTTGGTCAAATTCACAGAGTTCAGACTTCACTTGAGGTAGAGTTTTTGCATACAACTTTTTATGCCTTCCCGAGTTAAATAAGCAAAGCATTGTTTTAGAATAAAACATTTTGAAATGTGAAACCTACCCCACAGATTTTTTTTTTAAATCTCTTCTTTGGTTATAATTTATTTATCTTATACGTCTGGGTGTTTAGTCTGTTTGTATGTCTGTCCACCACATACGTGTCTGGTGCCTGTGGAGGCCGGAAGAAGGCATCAGATCCCTTGGGACTGGAAACATAGCTGGGGCTGCTCTGTGAGTGCTGGGAATCTAACCCAGGTCCTCTGGAAGAGCAGCTGGTGCTCTCAACCACTGACCAGCCTCTCCAGCCCCTGTTGCAAGTGTTCCTAAGGTAGTGGTGTTGGATATTGCTTTAGACTAATTCTTTGCAAAGAGACAAAATCTCTGCTCCCTACATCCCTTTCCTTCCCTTCCCTTCCCTCTCCCTCTGTTTTGGTAATTTGCTTTCTATTAACATAACATTATTGTCAAGCTAGCTTCACATTTTAAAACATTGAAATACAGATTTAGAAATTCTTTGTTTTGTGACCCACTGAGATTCACCAGGGCCTTCTCTGTGTCTATGGCTTCAGAGTGATATGTTGGTGCCCAGTGGGCTCAACAGGAGGCACATAACTCTTTCCCTAAATCTACCAACAGAGGTGGGCCTCTCTCCTTGCCTGATTACCGAGTAAATGTTCTTGTGTGGGTCCAGTGCAGGCAACTACAGTCAATGTGAGTAAATGATTATAATCGTAGTGTTATTCTTGGTGTGTGTGTGTGTGTGTGTGTGTGTGTGTGTGTGTGTGTGTGTGTG
>OU015753.1:19405791-19422307 GCA_907169655.1 Acomys percivali | reverse complement strand
TCTCTCTCTCTCTCTCTCTCTCTCTCTCTCTCTCTCTCTCTCTCTCTTTCTCGTGTGTGTGTGTGTGTGTATGTGTTGCTCACACTATCTAAGAACTCACTATTTATTTCATGCTGGCCTTGACCTCACATGGACCCCCCTGACTTAGCCTTTTATGCGATTTTAAACATTTGTTTTGTGCACCACAAAAGTGATAAACACAGAATTCAAGTCCTGGCTGCTCTGGAAGGGAAAAGAAGGCAGGCATTACCATGCCCAAATAAGAGGTGATTTTTTTTTTTAGGTGATCATTTTTAGGAGAGAAAAAATATGTCCATAAAATAATGAGTATGTTTTTCACATCTATAAATAAGTCATGGTAACTGTGGCACCATGTTTACTAGGGAATGGTAAGTCTCAAACTTTCCCCCAGAATGGAGAAATAATGGGTTATTATTTCCTTGTGTTGTTCTTGTTTTAAGAACCAAGCTGACATCATTTCAAAAGCTAGGGAGGAAGAAAGAACAAATAGATGAGAGAAGGGAAGGAAGCAAAGAAGCTAGCAGGCTAGAGAGTCACTGTAGGTATTGCCTTACTGGGGAAAAGCCTAGCTGTGGCAGGAGGGAAGAGATGTAAATCCTCCTGAAAAGAATATTTATACAATATATAGTTATAAATCATTCACATATGTATATATCATCCACATATACATATTTGTATAAGTTAAATAATTATATGTTATGCAATTATGAATAATTATATATTACATTATATTTTAAAACATATATATATATATATATGAGATGGCTTAATTGATGCAGAGTAAGCCATGTAATTTATATATTACATTATATTTTAAAACATATATATATATATATGAGATGGCTTAATTGATGCAGAGTAAGCCATGTAATTTAAACACAATAATTAGATATAGAGTTACATGTAATGTCTACATTATTAATATAGGTAAATAAATTTTAATAGGAAATACATATTCATCGTTACCAAATTTTGCTACCATGATTTTCTGAGAACCTCACCTCTGATGCACTTGGCCAAAACAAACATTTTGTTTGTTTCAAATCACTAAGAATATATTTTCTTGTGGACTCAAGGTCAGCAGATGTTCAGACAGGGATTAGTAATAGCCTTTGGTTTGTCCATTTGAAGCTTTGCATTTTTCATTTTCTGTTAATAATAAAAAACACCATTAAGCTTAATAGCCTATGTAAAAACTTAAATCTCCCTGTATAGTGTCCCTTTACTTCCTCTGCCTTCTTTTCCCTTCCAGAGCAGCCAGGACTTGAATTCTGTGTTTATCACTTTTGTGGTGCACAAAACAAATGTTTAAAATCACATACAGCCACAGCTGAGGGGGACCAGCCCCCTTCCCACCTCCCATTCGATGCATATGAGAACCCTGTGCTCCCTTTCCAGAAAGCAGTTCTACTATTTCTCTGTGAAGGGACAAGAATCCTCTGGGCTGTGGCTTCTCTTGGTGTCCTATGCAGAGAGCCTTCATCACTTTAACCTCATCAGCTAGGAAGAAACAAAGTGTAAGCATCTCTGAGAAGTCCAAGGCCTTTAGATTCCTGCCGTGCCCTTCTCAGTGGCGGGAGTGGGGTGGGATCATGAGGGTCTGTGGTGTTATGGAAGCCACAGCACAGCAGAAAGGCACAGAATTCAGGGATGCCTGCACTAGGTTAAATATCCTTGCAGAATAGCAATGCATTAAATGCAATAAGATGTGCCCCTTCCTCCAGCTCACTATAACTCTCTTATTATCTTGGGCTCAGGTGTGTTGTATGAATATACAATAATGGGGCTAACAAGATGGTTTGGGGTCACGGAGGGATAAACCGTCGCATAATCCAGCCCCGAAAGCTGTTCTGGTAATGAAAATTGTAGAGCAGTCTTGTGGCTAGTTTTGTAATAAAGATATACAAAGATGAATATAGGTTTGCAGGAATTAATCTGAGAGCATTTGATCCAATTTATGGTGGAGTGGCTGCATGGAAGGCAGCTCAGAAGACAGGATTCCAATTTAGGTTGATAGAGTGCTTTGGGATCCCAGGGAAGAAGGGCTTCCTGTAATTGGGAGATGACTCTATTTTTGAAATGCCCATCTCTTGGCTTTGTGAGAGGCCACACATCTGTCTGCCTGGCCTGTGAATACAGACAGGCACGAGGCACTGAACCCCATGGTGTGGGGCTTCTGGTTCCGCATTCAGCTGACAGACACGTTTCCGGTTTTATTCTTTGCGAGCAGACCCCAGGACACACACTGCAGTTTGCTATTGCAATTGTTTGATGGACCAAGCATCAATAGACCTACGGGGGGAAGGGAGGCTCAATTTGCAGTCTCCTCTGAATTCCTCCAGTTCCTTTCTACAAGAGACCAGGGTTAAGAGTCCCAAGCGTTTTCCCTCCGAGGCCGTGAGCTTGAATCCAAGCTGTGTGTAGTAAGCGCTCTTATGTAGTCCTCCAGAGTGTGACATTCTCTGGCGAGGGGCCAGGCTGGAGACAGAACTTGAGATAACTGAATTGATAGAGACGACTGTAGTCAGTGGCACACTCTTGATAAACAGCCCCGAACACATCGACCGTGTTATCTTTTTGTGAGTCTGGAAAATTCAGTGCCAAAAAAGAAGTTCTTTGAAAAAGAATATTTTGGTTCAAAGGCAATTTGAGATTGGAGAGATAGCTCAGTGGTTAAGCGCATACACTGCGCCTGCAGGGGACTCCCAGCATCTGCTGTTAGGTGGCTCACATCTGGCCTGTAACTCCAGTTCCAGAGTGTTGGACTCCTCTTCCTGGACCTGTCCTCATAAACGCACAGATGTACACATACACAATTAAAAAACAGTAAAATTTAAAAAATATTAAAACATGATTTACTATTAATCATCATGGCTTTACTTTTTAGAGTAACATTAGGAAATGATTCTCGAATTTTACACAGGTAGCTGCCAGGATACTTAAAATGATTCCAAAGGCATTTGACTCTGAATATTTTTCCCTGGCAACCTTCTGTTTCTTATTTCTAATTGTATTTAATCCCATTCAGTGATTTAATTTTCAAATATACATGCATTTTCTGTGTTTTACTATACACATACCTAGACTGTTTATGGGAATGCTGGTTTATATCCAATCTGGAATATTCCTGTCACAATTTAAAAGTCGTTTGGGACCATTTTTTTTGTGGGGGGGAGGGATGTGAAATAACACATTGTCATGTTTTCGCAACAGTGTTAGAAAAGTTAGCTGTGCAATTGTTTGCTGCGATATATGAGAATGACATGTAATTATTACCAAAGGCTTTTTATTTATTTGTTTGCCATTTTTAATTCTTACCTTAATAGTTTCCTAAGTAGCATACGGTAGCCTAACTCCTATACAGAAAAGGCAAGATGTGAACTGCCTTTAATAACAAATAAAGGAGTAGTTTGCATTCAGATGAAATTAGCCCACAGCTAAAACAAAGGATGTAGCTCTTTAGCCATGCAACCACGAGAGAGTTTAATCATTTAGTCTGCACTTTGCAACTTATAACATTTTTAGAAGCACAAATTCTCTTTCTCTCTCTCTCTCTCTCTCTCTCTCTCTCTCTCTCTCTCTCTCACACACACACACACACACACACATGTGCATACACACATGCATACATGTGCACATACACACATGTAATACATATGTACATACACACATGTAATACATATGTACATACACACATATGTAATACATATGCATATATACACAGACATTTATATGCATACTCTGGAATGTGGTTGTTACTCACATAAAATCCTCCTATTTAGCACAAGAATGAAGCTTCTTAACTTCATTTTTACTTCTCCACAATTTTAGCTCAGCTCATCTTTGATGGGAGGTAGGAGCAGTATTTCCAAATACAGCAAGTGAGAAATAAATGCATTTACAATTGCCAGTAATATTTAATTTTTATCAACAATTTCTTAATTGTTCTCCTAAAAAGCAGAGCTTTACCATGTCAGCCTAAATTACAACACAAAAGAAATCAGAAAAGATGCTGTTACTACTCTCATTTTTAGATATTACTGATTAGATTAGAGAAAATTGTTCTTCATAATTTAGCTCTAGAAAACTATACATCTAGTCATATCATGACATCGAAACTAAATTAAAAAGGAATTATTTCTTAATACAGTGTTTGCAGACCTTTATTTTTCAGAAGAAAAGGTGGTGGCTTCAAATTTTACTCATATTTTTCAAAACTTTTTATTGACTCTTTGTGAGTTTCACATCATGCACCCCAGTCTGTTCCTCTTCCTATCCCCTCATATACACTCTTCACCCTTGCAACTTTCCCCCTAAAATTAAACACACACACACACACACACACACACACACACACACACACAAACAACAAACAAAAAAGGAAAAAAGCATAGAGGCTGTAGTATGTTGTACCGTGTCCCACGGTATAACCCTCTGTCCACACAGCTTCATGTGTAAATATTTATTGCAATGTGTGATTGGTCTGGTTCAAGATCTCTGGCTTCTGTAACATCATCAATATTGGAACCCCCCCGGGACTCCTCCACCCTGTTGATTCCCTGTGTCATGGACATCCTGCAGCTTTGGGTCAGCAGGATTGCCCCTTTCATGCATCCCAACTGGTTTCAGATGGTATAGATTTTGGGGTGGGCCAATTCAGAGCCCTGAATCGGGTCTTGGTGGTAGCTGAGCTGGTCAGTGTGCAGGCTTTCCCTTATTGGCACCACCAGGGCAAGCTCTCTAGCATTGCTCTAGGTAGGCCACCTAAATGCCACCATCATCAGGAGACAGAGTCAGCTCTCCTGCTCTCCTGCTTTCCAGCCGGCTTATCTTCATCCATGCCTTGAAGAGCGGTGCTGTGCAGTCAAGGTGCAGGGCCCACTCTCCCAAGGGCTGCAGTCTGTGAGGGGCTGGGCCAGCTCTCTGGCTCTCACATCCCTGGGGCTGGCTCACTATCAGGGCCAGCTGTATTGTGTTGTGCAGGTGAGGTTCAGGGCATGCTCTCCCTAGTGCTGCAGCCTGTGAGGGACTGGGCCAGCTCTCCAGCTCTCACATCCCTGGGGCTGGCTCACTATCAAGGCCAGCTCTATTGTGTTGTCCAGGTGAGGCACAGGGCATGCTCTCCCTAGTGCTACAGCTAGTGAGGGCACAGGGTTCCAGCTCTTCTACTCTCATACCCTCATGGCCAGCTTATATTCTTCTAAAAAGTTCTTATCAAGAAGTTATAGCTTTTCAGTTAGGGCATTGTCTTAAAAATATAAAGCTGGTCACAATGTTGTCCTATAATGAAAATTAGACCAATTTCAATGTTAAAGAGATTTGTAAGTAGGTCTCCTAGGAATTTTCCTGGTTTATTCAAGTTAGTAGTTCTGAAAGGACCATATTAATGATGTTTAGCTTGCAAGTTAATGAAAAACAAATTCCCTATTGAAATAAACTAGGTATTTCTTTCTTTCCATATGAAGTGATCAAATTCACATCTAAGAGACTTTTGAAGATTAGAAAAGACTTAACTAAGTTTCTTTCTTGCATACTTAAGATTAAATGCCTTCCCTATCACAGAATCCTTAGCCTTTGTAGAATTTACTGATGACATTTGTTGATGTGGAACACGTGTCTTGAGATCAGGGCAAACGATAGAAGAGAGCAGCTGGAGAGAGAATCAAGCATTTCAACCTTCAGCAATCACAACTATCTTGAGAACTATTGTTACATATGAGCAACAAATGGATGCATTGTTAATATCAGGAGAAAAATCAGAAATTAGGGAGGAGTACCACTGAGGAGTCTCCTACCAGAGTAAGGTGGGTGCCAGAAACCCTAGGATTTTTCTGGATACAATAGCTTTGGGGGGGGGCACTGTGATGGAAGTTAACAGGAAGGCTAGTTTGTATCTGAACATCTGAACACAGATTTAAAGATGGTTTTGATACCATTAATGTTTCAAAGAAGCTTTGTTGAAGTCCAGTGCACGTGGAAAGATCACAGGAGAGGAGTTTAGAATTCAAGGCATAATCATGTTTTAAGGACAGCTTGGGAAGCTGCCTTGGCAAGCCTTCCTTTTCAGGATACTTCTGCCCAGGGACGCACTCACTCACAGGGACTCTTTACAGAAGACACTGCAAGGAGAGCCCAGGGTTGCTATTATGTGTAGCATAGGGCCAGTTTGGCTTTTTTCCCTCTTCTTCCAAACGTGCAGAATAAGATCAAAAGAGAAGGTAGTTCCTTGAGGAATGAACTTCCTTTCAAGCCCCACCACAACACCAATGGCATGTGGGTGCTCTCTCAGCCTGGTGTAGGAATGTGTGTTTTTGTATACCCAGGTTTTGCCGGCAGACCTAATTTCAGAATACATAATGCATGATTTTGAAACCAATTTGTTATTGTAATAAAATATTTTTTTTAGGAATGCATGGAAGTACTCGGAGAGGTGGATGTTAAATTATACATGCATTGTGGCCGAGTGGATTCATTTAGCTCCGTCTGCAGGTGAATCTCCCGGTGACCTTGGCACTTGCTGGCTAGTATAGAATAACAATCAAAGCTTGGATTGGAAATCCGACCATTTCCAAATATTAACAACTTCTTTCAAAGGAAATGCTGATTTCAGCGTTTATGTTAATGGCTGCATCAGTATCTCTTTCAGAGATTTTAGAGATGGGGGCGGGAAGCAGCCAGAAGATCTTAATAAGATTAAAAGCCAGGCTTTTTAGTTTTCAAAATGCTAATTTGTTTTCTGCATTCTGTTTTCATACCAGGGCTTATTATTCACTATCCTAGAATTCACAACCCGCTGAAGACTCAAAGATTTGTGTGTGGAACAATAGCGAGGTAGTAGCACAGGTTCAGCTGGGAAGGGACTCTGCATTCCTGCCTAGTGCGCTTACTGTGTCTCAAAGTCAGCTTGGAAAAAGAGGCTTCAGTGACGGTGGTGGGCAGGATGGGGCCTCAAGCTTCAGGTCACTAGCGCTACTCCTTTGACTTACCCTTCCCTACTAGACAACAAATTGAGTCATTAGAGCGGGAATTAATGGACCCATGACCTTCACCAAGCAGATGGGCTGCTAGGATTGGAGAAGTTGGGCTGCGAGGTTGAGTTGGCCAAGGCATAGGGCATTCTGTCATCTGCTTACCTGCAAGCCTTTCAGCCAGGAGCTCACCCACTTCTATGTGCTGGAGCCCTACAGCAGCCCAGGCAGGAAGCCAGAGGGGAGATAACAATTTACCATGTACTTGGCTTTGAGCCTCCCTTTGATAGATTTGGCCACCAAAGAAATTTGCAAGGAAAGAAAAGTGACCCATAAGTCCTAAGGTCAGTCACATGCTATGGCTCAAAAGCCTCATGCCTCAACCAGGTCTGGGGACTCCTGTGTACTTACCCAAGTTGAAAAGCATAACTTCCCTTCCTTTTTTCTCGATGGTTTTCTCCTTTCCTATATATAAGTAGGGAGGAAGGAAAAACATAGAAAACCAAGTTCCATGCATGTGAGTAAAAGAAAAATAGCCAAGTAATGGTGCTTTCAGGTATGTATGGCAAATGAGGTGTCCCATTTGGTGTAATGCATATCCTTCTTTGGCCCAGCAGGTGTGCTAATGGAAGACAGATTTCTTCTAGCTGCCTGTTTTGGGCCATGTTAAAAATACAAAAGCTATTTAAATACCCACAAAGACCTTAACAAAACTATTCCAAGTCTCAAAACCATTTCCCAAAAACTAGGAGGAAGAAAAAAAAAAATCAAAGGAAAAGGACCTGTGCTTTGGGGTTTGCTCAGTTATGTTTTTAATAGCTGTTTAATAACCTATAAAGTCACTTTTCTAAGAAAAGAAACATAAAAGAACTTGGTAACTGAAACAAAAAGGTGGGGTTGGCTATGAAATTTCCTTCCAGTTGCTGGGAGGAACCAAACTCATTATTTTCTAGAGTTCTCTATGTGTTGTGAATGCCTACCTTTCCTTCCTAATGGGGTTTGCTGGAGAACATCAATATTGAGTTTTATTTCTTTTTCTTTCCCAAACAGTTGGTTCAGTTAGGTGATGGTTTGTATTCTGTCTGAAGAAAAATAATTGCATATTGCTCAGGACATTGGTTTAGATTCAATGTTTTTTTTTGTTGTTGTTGTTGTTTCTTTGTTTGTTTTTTTGTTTTTGGTCTAGAGGGCTTGAGGAGGTAGGGGATGGGAGTGTGGGGAATTCTTCCCAAAGCATTTCTCACCAAAACAATGTGTTTGTTCTGTCTGAGTCTTGTTACTGTCAAATTCCAAGGTGTATAACATCATATGGTCTGTTGCTGTGAAAACAATGTAGAAATCATGTCCTATAGAAAAGGACTCTTGGAGGTCATACAAGCACCGACCTGGAGTTGGCACAGAACACATGCATGGAGCCTGTTGATGTTCTTCCCAACTTTGAAGGGCACTGTCTTCCATAGGGCTTGGCTGTGAATTGTCAGGTCTATGAAAGGGAAGAGGGTAGACAGGGTTTCAGGGACACTGCCAATGGGAAGAAAATGCATGTGAAGGTTGCTCACTCTATATGGGTGGCCCCTAGGAGGATGAAGGAGGGACTCCTGCAGGGATGACAGTGACAGGCACTCCTTGTCTTTAAATACGGGCCAAGAAACTTTGTACCTCAACTTCGCAGGGAGAATTTGTTCAAAGTGAAAATGCTTAGAGCACATGAGATTGAGTAGTCCCCCTAGCCCTCCCTCTCCCCCAACCTCCCTTCCATGTCCATCTGGAACTCCAGAATGCAGCCTCCTTGGAAATTAGATCTTTGTAGGAGAAATATATTAAGGATCTCAAGATGAAATTGTTTTAGGTTTAGACTGAGCCCTAAATCCAGTAGTTGTGATCCTAAAAAGAAGAAGAAGAAGAAGAAGAAGAAGAAGAAGAAGAAGAAGAAGAAGAAGAGGTGGAGAGATAGTTCAGTGTTAAGGATACTTGGACCTCTTCCAGAGGAGTTCGGTTCTTAGCACCTACATTGGAAGCTCACAACCCCCTATAGCTCCAGCTCCAGGCATCCTTATACATACACATGCACATGGGCATACACACACACACACACACACACACACACACACACACACACACACACATACACACACACATCTCATTGTGATTTGCCTTCTGCACAGTTTGTTGGTCAGGTTTGTGGGGCATATGTCTGTCAGGGCATTTGCAGGATCCAAAGCCCAATGACATTCCACTTTATTTCTGTAGCTAGAGATTCAAATGACAGCTCCAGGAGAGGGCATTTGTAATCTTGGGCCAGCATTGATCTAGAATCACCATGTTTTCATGCTGAGCAAGAAGCTTAGACAAATGATGATCTCAAATGGGAACATGCATTTTCTCCCAAGGACCAAAGCAATTTTGGGTATATGTATTGCTTGCATGCTCTATGATCTGGTCAAAGACTTCCTGCAAACAGAGACTTTAGGTACCCATCATGCTCTTGGGCTGATGATACAGGTTAGCTCAGTGTTCTCATGTGCTGTGCACCTTACCACCCTTCCTTATCCTGGCAGACATATATCAATTCTTGAAAAATATTTTTCACGCATTAATTCTTTGAGACTTGACATAATGCGTTTTGATCACATTCATCTCCCACTATTCCCACATCCACTCCTACCTGTTGACTCCCTCCCAGCATCTGTTTTGTATTTGTTTCACTTTGTTTACTCCTCAAGTGTAATTAACACTGCCCTTGTTCTCATGGGTGTGGGATCATCCTCTAGAGCACAGTCAACATACCAGGAACCATACCTTTAAAGAAAACTGTCTTTCCAATGCCCCAGAAGCCATTAACTGTTTATAGGCCCTAAGCTAGGGGTGCTAGAATGCTGACTGGCTTGATCTTGGCAGCCATGCCTCGTGCTTTGAGTTCCTGAGTGCTCTGATCCTGTCATGTCCAGAAGCTATGATTTGGCCCTATCCTCCTTGACCTCTGGTGCTTACAATCTTTCCACCTTGTATGATGATCCTAAGCCTTGAGGTGCGTGTGTGTGTGCGTGTGTGTGCGTGTGTGTGTGTGTGTGTGTGTGTGTGTGTGTTAGTTCTTATATTAAAAGGAATAACTTGTGTGGTAGGGTTAAAAAAGTAAACTAATTTAGACTTGGCCTTGAGTGACCTTGGACAGGTCATTGAACCCACAGAAGACCTTATTCTCTTTAGCTGAAGACACTTAATTGAGTTAAGTGGCACAGTTAATATGTTTTTAAATTATTTGTAAACTATTAAGTGCCCTGAGATATTTGAGCTAAACTGTAGGGAGAAGAGCCCTTAGGTAGGTTTTGTTTTGTTTTGTTTTGTTTCACTCCCTACCGCCATCTTGTGTTTGGGTTGCTGCTCCTGGCTTAATACATTGCTTAGCAACCAGCTCTGAGGCCCATAATGTGGAGAAAACAAAGTGTGGGGGAAACTACTGTCTAATTCTGATAACTCAAGCTGGCTTGGCCACAGAGAAAGAGGGTCTTCAGCTGTATAACCTTAAATCTATGAGGATTAAGACTGGGGAAGTTTAGAAAACCAAGTCGATTGAAGGGCTAATGTCAGAGGCTGGTAGGAGAGCCCCATGGAGGACAGCGATGTGTTGGGACTGTTTTATGCCCCTAGCTTGTATACAGTAGGGAGTACTTATGGGAGGGATGGAAACGGAGGGGTAGAAAGGAGGCAGGAGAGGAGCCAGAGCCTTGAGATCATGGCATGAACTGTCATCTGGTGCGCTGATCTCAGAACTATCTTAGTAAGCTATGTGACACAAGTTCCACCTGCCGCAGTTGGTCGTGGAACCGAGGTAGGGCTGTCATCTTAGAAGGAAACAGAAGTCTAAGCTAGGGGATGGGGTAGAGGCATATTGTTAAAACTACTGTGTGGGGCAGGGGGCCTGCAGGCAGGCACCAAGCCATTACCTCAGGGGAAGCCAGGGCTCTTAGAAACAGTGAGAATGTGCCTTATGATGCATAGTCAAGTCTGTTTCCTATGGGTTCCGGATTAGAAAAAAGACTGTTAAAGGAAGCCCAGAAGTCTGAGGTCCTCTAGGCATCTCAATGGGACGTTGGTCAATTCAGGAAGGCTGCACTGGTCTAACTCTTGTTCCAGCCCTGCCCTGGATACAGAATCACTCTAACTTACAAACAAGTTGTATTGGCTTTTGCCTTAGGTCTGTCGCTAGCTATTGTTGTCTGTGAACCATCATTGAAATCTTTGTTAGTGTGTGGGTGTGTGCACCTTCGTGTAGGTGTGGATGTGTGCCCACACGCACGGGGAGGCCAGAGGACAAGCTTGGGTGTGCTGTTGTCTTAGAGACAGGGAGCTCACTAATTAGGCTAGACTGGGTGGCCAGGGACCTCAAGGGGTCTTTCCGTCCCTTCCTCCCTAGTGGTAAGGACTTGAATCCAGGATCTCATACTTTGACAGCAACTGTTCTTATCCGCTAAGCCATTGCCTCAGCCCCACAATTTTAGAATAACCTCACCCACTTGTTTATTTTGTAAAAAATTCCACAGAAATGCCCCCAACTCGTGTGAGAGCTCAAGTTAAGCTCAACCATGCAGCATGTGTCATCTTCCCTGAGTGTGTTTCATCCCCCCACCCCCGGAACTACAAATTCTTTTAGAATAATGACTATTTCTTTAAAAATGTTTTTTTTTTTCCTTAAAAAAAAAAAGGTTTGGCTTCAAAACTAAAGCATCCTGGGTTATAGGTGCCCCTTAGTTGGTAGAGGGCTTGCATAGCATATACAAAGTTGTAGGTTAAATTCCAGCACGTCGTAAAACAGTAACGGAGATGGCACAGCTCTTGTCTTTGTACTTCAGAGATGGAAGCGAGATTAACACAGAGTCAACATTATCCTTGGCCACACAGAGAGTTAGAGGCCAGCCTGGGCTACATGAGACCCTGTTTTAAAGGGAATGGAAGACGAAAGAAAAAGGCATGTCATCACGATGGCTCAGCACGGTAAAGATTCATGCCTTTTCTGAGCCAGATGTCCTGAGTTGTATCCTGAGACTCCCATGGTCAATGAAGAAAACCCGATTCCCACAGGTTGCCCTTTGACCTCTACGTGGATGTCCTAGCACACACGAATCCACCCTACTCCCACATAAATAAACCTTTTCAAACAAAGAAAAGGAGAAAAAAAAAAGTACTCTTAAGAACCAGTGCCTGGATGTGATGCAGTTGACTTCTGCATATGGGTGATTAGAAGGGCCGGAGTGGAGGCTGGGAAGGGGATCAAGTGAGCAGGGACAGGTACTGATACTATGCTTAGATCATTGCTATCTCACTCAATGTGAAGCCGGGAAGGAGCCAGTCACAACCCTCAGACCTGCCTACCATCGTATGCGAGATTTCACATGTGAAGGCTAGATCTTAAAGACTGCCCATGCGTCGCCCCGCCCCCATGTTCCATGATCCTCCACTGACCAAGTCTCCGTTTTTATTTTGACTTTCAAACGTTCTGGATACTGCTAATTCAGTAAGAGTTTCCAGAGCAAGATTTCCAGAGCTGTGTTTCAAGCTGAGGTCTGCTGTACTGGGGCAAGAGTTTCCCACAGACTTCCTCTAAAGATGAGGTAGCTTCACGAGGGGGAAGATTCTGAAGCACCAACGCATAGCGATCCATCTCCTTAAGATACTTGATAACGTGGTTTGTGTTTCACCGCTAATAAACAGGAACAGTTTTGTGGTGAAGTTCTTACAAAAATTTTGTAGTGTGGATTTTTACCTTGCCTTCTTCTTTTACCAAGTATTTGTTTATTTGGGCACGTTCTTCCTAAGTGAAGAATTCATGGGCATTGAAGGGCCTCATTATTGAGGTTCAAGTGTAACCTGGTATGAACAAGGCTAATCCGAGGTTCTGTAGAGATGGGAGCCTGGGGGAGTTAAAATCAACTTTTGATTGCCACTATTGACATAGAATATTGACATAGTTTGATTTCCATGTCTAAAATCAGTCTATAGGTGGCGAGTCTTTGGAAGCCGAAGAGAAAAGAAGAAATCAAGGGCAAATTAGTGTTGTGATTAAAATAGAATAATTAGCCCTGATTATTTAGAATTTACTAAGTTCCAACCTGGCGTGGATTCACCTGGTTGGGATACGTTTTAGGTTCCTATTAGCATTTGCCCTTATTTTCTAACTATGGGCTGTGAGGAAAGTGGATAGACGCTTTGTAAACTAAAGTATCTACACTGTCTGCAAGGGGTTGGAAAACTGACTTCAACATGTATGTATTTAACATTCGGCAGCCTGCCTATCTCTGCTAAGGCTTTCTTTCACTCATGGATATTAAGATAATTGTATGTATAGAAATAAGTTATGAACTGACTCTTTATTGCAAAGACAGTTGTCAAGTGAAAATATTTCATTAAGAATAATCGTAATGTTGGGGCCTGGAGAGATGACTCAACAGTTAAGAGCATTTTGCTCTTACAGAGAGGACTTATATTCAGTTCCTATCACCTACCCATCCACCCCCGCCATGCCTCGCAACCATCCGTAACTCCAGGCCTAGGGGATCTGATGCCCTTTCATTCCTCAGTGGCATTCTGTGTGTGTGTGTGTGTGTGTGTGTGTGTGTGTGTTTAATGAAAAAGATGACCTTAATGCATAGCTCCTATTATATTTTTTAAAGAAATATGCTTGAAAGGTTCTGCTTCTAGAACTTGATTACCCTGACTCTGAAAATCACATTAGCTTGAGTCTATCACAGGGTTGTCATGTTTAGCAATAAAAACGCAGAACACCCACTTAAGTTTGAGTTTCAGGTGATAAACACATTTTTAAAATTATCTCTTGACGTCGGCATACAAAGCAGTAGGTTTCCTTATAGCATCTGTGTACCATTTTTCCTTTCTCAGTGTTATTATTATTATTGTTCTGTGTGTGTGTTTGTATGTGTATGATGTGTATGTGTGAGTGTGGGTACAGTTGTGCCACAGCATGCACACTGAGGTCAGGGGATGACTTTTGGGACTCATTTCTTTCTTTCCGGCATAGGTCGGCTATTAGGCTTTGCAGCAAGTACTTTTACCCACTGAGCCATCTCTCCAGCCCCATTATATATTATTCTTGCTTGTCTTCCCCAGATCCCCACCCATGGTCCCTGCCCAGACAGGGGACATGTGCATAGTAGCTATCTTATTGTATCTATGTATGTCTATTTCTGGATTTTCAGACAGTCATGATTAGGGACCAACATAAACTGCGTTGGCTCCTTTCTCTGATGATTCCCTGCCCTTTAAATAAGGCCTAAGTGCTACCTCTCAGACCCGAGGACCTGGGCATTAAAATAACGTACAAAGAGAGATTTCCGAGGTTATATCCCAGAACATGGATGCCATACCTTCTCGTCTCCAGGGAACGGAGATCTTCCTGTTAGACCACAGATGGTACCCATGGGCCTCGTGAGCGCTTCACCTTGGCAGACTTCGGAGACTACTAAATCCCTCACCGGAGCCCCTGCCTCAGCACCTGAAACTTCTGTGGGGATTTCATCATTTTAACTTGGAGTCACTCCAAACCTGCCTAGCAATTAAGCTGGTGATTTGGGCTTTATGAAGTACTGCCTTGGTGGAGTAACATAAGAAAAGAAGTCCAGGGCCAAAAGCGAAGAGGATAAGCAAGAATCCCTGGCAATGTTGGCATCCAGCATACGCACTCAGAGCCCCCACGCTGCTATTGCCTTTGCTGTTAAACAGCAGAGATTCTGTTCTTTCATGCACACACTAAGGGCCAAGCCTAGGGTCTCACATACGTTCTGTTATCATCGTACATTTCCCCAGCCCTCTTTCCTTTTTTCGCTTCTTTTGAGACAAACATCTATAGGCAAGGATGGACTTGAGTTCACCCTGTAGCCCAAGCTGGTCTTGAACTCACACTGTGGCTCACACAGGCCCTGAGGCTGTGTTCTTCCTGTCTCAGCCACCCAAGCAGCGGGCATCGCAGGTTTGCACCACTGGGTCCACCTGTGAATAGCATTGATGACAGAAGGGGGTTTGCAGTCAGTCTAGCACAGGTGGGGTTCATCCAGGCTCTGATTTGTTTCTCTTGCCACCTCAAGTTTTTGGTACGATGCTCTCCTAGAAAGAATAAACTGAAGATCTTTCACATATCTGTGATCCTGAAATGGGCCTGGGAAAGATTCTTACGACTGGGAAGTCGTCAGCACATTGTGACTTATTTGTATAATAAACAGCCGTGGGAAAATAGGGAGAGCCAAGCAAGAATGAAAGCTTACAATGTGCTGATCAGAATGGCACTGGAGTTTCCACCCCCAGGTCTTCAGTGGATGAAATGTCAAGCAAGAAAAGCCTTTTAAATTCTTCTGTTAAGTCCAACTTTTAATAACATGCATCCTGGAAGAAGAATAGGTATTTGCCTCATGAACATGGCATCTTTTCCCAAGCACAAGCCCACTCAAGGACCTGGTCTCAGACTCAGGATAGTTAAAGAATCAGATCCAGATGTGGTGGATGAGTCTTTTTTTTTTTTTTTTTTTTTTTTACCCCTTACCTTGCAGGGCTCATTTGCAGAGAGAGACTAGGCAGAGGCTGGGTCTGCTGAAGACCTTTTCATTCTGGAAAGTCCTGCCGTGTTGTCTCTGTCTATGTTTATTTCACACATGGACCGTCAGTGCCAGCCAGCAAGGAGCCAGGAGCCATAGACAGACAAGGAGGATGACACCTGGCAGAGGCAGATGCTTAAATGACCTCTTCATCTGCATTTCTCTACATCTGACTGACTCATCGGGTGGCCCACTGGCTCCTTGGCTGAACTTGCAGAGGGCATAGACTCGAGAGACGACCTGAAGGAAGGTGGTTTCATCAAAGCTGGTGTCACACAGGTATTTGTGTCAGCTAGAGTCCACCAGCAGCCTGCCAACAGAGCCCTTGAAACTGGAATAAGGGAGGAAAAGAGGCAGAAAAGGGAGGAGGGAAGATGAGAACCAACTTCTCTCTTCTGGGTCCTGTGGGCAGGTTGGCCAATGGGGAGTTCCTTCTTAAAGATTTGGGGTTGACTCCTTTGCGGCGGCCCCTCCTGCCACTATTATCCCTTTATATCCACCCTTGTCTTTCTTACTTAAATAGATTTCTTGACTCTGGTACATGTGTCTCTATACCTGTATCTGTGTGACTATATGTGCACATGTGTGTGAAGGTGCTAGTGGTTTCTAGAAGAGGGCTTCAGGTCTCTTGGAACTGGAGTTGCAGGCATCTGTGAACTGTCTGACACGTGGGGACTGGGATTCGAACTCTGGTCCCCATGGTTGAGCAGCAAGTGCTCTTCATCTCTGAGCCGTCTCTCCAGCCCTTCACCCTTGTCTTCCTGGTACTTGTCACTCACGGTGATAAGGTTGTCTAGGTTTCATCAGTGTGTGCCTGTGGCCCGACCTGCTTTTGCAAGGAGAAAAGGAGGCCCTGTCACCCCAAACATGTGCTTAAAAATGTAAAACACACACACACACACACACACACACACACACACACACACA
>OU015753.1:19391530-19405781 GCA_907169655.1 Acomys percivali | reverse complement strand
AGAAAGTTCCAGGTGCCTTTACACGCTGAGCACATGGACTATTTATGAGCAGTGTCGTCCCCGTTTATAGGGGATCTGTTTTCTTTCTCTCTCTCTTGAAGAAACCTGTTATTCAGTGGGCTGTAAAATGGAAAATAAAGATCAGAGGGAGTGGAAATCATATAATGTACCTGGGTAGAAGCCCTAGAAATCTCCCATAAAATGCAAGACATTTAGAAATTTGCACCCTATTATTTCAGCGGGGCCCATGGGGATTTGTTCTCTCTGAGGTCCTTTTGCCTTTGTTCTGGGACAGCGTGGCAATCTGATGTCCTCTCTTCCCTCGCCTCTGTTAGCCTCCTAGAGGGAAGGGGAGCCAATGAAGGAGCACTTCAGGCTGTGGCGTTTGGTTTCCTTTGAGGTACACCATGGTATTGGGGTTCCATACCAAATCCAGAATAGCTCTGTTCTCCATCAGGCACCCTGAATGGTGTGCTTTGGTGGTGGGCATTACGAAAGGCGGATCTGGCCCCACCCCTTGACCCCAGTAGACCAGTGCAGTACTTACATAAGTATGTTTTCCTGAAGCCCTGTGTCTCCTCCACCCACAGCCTTCCCTTCCTTACCTGTGTCTGGTAGACCTGGTGGGTGTTTTGGACCCTCCAGCCCATCCTAGCACATTTGTGTTCTTGGTGAGTGGCCCTGCAACTACTTCTGAGCAGGTGACAGTGACAACCATGACTCTCATACGTCCTACTCATCCTGGGATCCTCTGCTCTCCTCATCCCTCTCAGGACTCACCCCCTCTCTTATCATAATGCCACTTTAAAACCTGGAGTCCAGAAGTAGACTCTCAGTAGGGAGGTTGGGAGTTGAGGTGACTTCAGCCACCCACGCCGGACACCAGACCAAGTGGAGTCAAGTCAGTCACCCTTTCTTTTCGTCCCTCCCTCTGTGTTACCTTCCCTTTCATCCTCCTTCCCTGCCACTCCCCACCCCCACCATACACCCATAAAACCCTAGTAGGGTTTTTCTCCAGAGAACAATAAGCCTCCATACTCCATGTCTATCTGTGTCTACCGGAGCTCAGAGGAAAACTTAAGGTCAACGTGGCAGCTCTCCTCTGAGGCAGACAGATGGTGAAGGCTAAGTGACAGCTTTCTGACTGCCTCTTTTGAAGTAATTGGAGATAATTTGTATTTTGAATCAGACGCTGACCACTGTCAGAAGGGAAGGAGGTTAATATAGGAACGATTTTACATCAGTGCCTGTTTCATATGACCCCTCCCTTTTTGCTGTCCCTCCTTTGGATCCCTCTCTCTTTAATCTTAGCTCCAGGCTATCAGGAGGATTGTCTCTGGGCTCTGTGTGCCTCATTTTAGGCCATGGCTGTTAGGAAAGCCAACCAAGCTTATTAAGGGCAGTGATAATCTCTTCTACTGATGCATCACTGTTTTTTATTTTCCTCAGGTCCAATTAAAACCACGCATCCAAATCAGGACCCTCAAACTCCTAGCTCCTTGCCTAGAACCGTTTGCAAACAAACGTTGCATGCAGGCTCTCTGCTTTCTGCTTCTGACACAGGCCAGCTTCACAGGCACAGAGTGACACACGCTGTGCTTGCATTTAAGAACGGGAGTATGCTTGTCTTCCGTGGCCCTCCACCAACCCTCTCCAAATACTTCAAGAAATTTTATTTTAATTTCAAAGCCTGGCTTTGGGGCCCCCTCTGTGTGAAGTGTGGTATTGTTTACCTCCTGGTGGCTGCTTTTCAAAGACTTTAGAGAACCTCCTGAATCCCCACTGGGGAAAGCAAGGGGAGAGGAAGAGAGCCCCTGAGAAGCAGGGGAAAAAAAGGTTCCCTCTTTCTGTCATTGTCAAGAATTCTCCCAGAACAGAGGGGGTTGCTATTTCCTTCTTCTTCCTCTTCCTCCTTCTCTTCCTCCTTCTCCTCCTCCTCCTCCTCCTCCTCCTCTTCTTCTTCTTCTTCTTCTTCTTTTTCTTTTTTTTTGTGGGCACATGTGTTCATGTGTGTGTGGAGGCCGGAGGTTGACATCAAGTGTCTTCCTGGATGGCTGCCCATTTTACTCCTCAAGGCACAGTCTAGATGAGCATGTCGCCCACTGCCATCAGATAGTCACCTAAGCAAGTTTACCTACTTTTGTTTCTGTTTCCTGAATTCTGGGGTTACAGGTTGACAACCATATCCACCTGGCTTTCATGGAGTGC
Organism: Acomys percivali; assembly: GCA_907169655.1. Classification (NCBI taxonomy): domain Eukaryota; kingdom Metazoa; phylum Chordata; class Mammalia; order Rodentia; family Muridae; genus Acomys; species Acomys percivali. Next base: position 19,403,573 of record OU015753.1, on the reverse strand, counting down.
TAAGGATCTCTACTCTGGTCTTCAGGCTAGCATAGTCAGCTTCTTTTTTTTTTTTTTTTTTTTTTTTTTTTTAATAGCCGTCTCCCCTAAACCCACCAGCAGGTTCTGAAAGGGAATGGGAAAAGAGATTGAATGTTGTTAACTGTCTGCTTTGGGAGAAATCTGGATGCAAAAGACGCTCCCTGGCAAAGGTGGCCACAGTAGTAATCTGACTCACAATTGCATCATCAGGGAGTAAGACCCTTGGGAAAGGACACACGGCCTTGATCCCCTTCCTGGCTGGCCATAAGGCTTTCCACATAGAGCAGATGAAGATGGAGAGCCTGTGCCTGCACAATTCCACATTGTTCCTGTGAGTTGTGGTACCCAAGGGATGCTGAGCAACCAAAGCAATCACCTGTATGTCTCCTGCCTCCTGATGTTAGCCCAAGGAGGAAAATCTGACCACTGATCAAATGAAATAAAAATCCAGGCATTTATATGTGGAAATCTGTCAAGCAAGAAATGAGTACCATCAGTAGTAAAATGAATCTCACTACAATATCTAATATAATAGATTAAATAAATATGTTATATATGTATATATCTTAAATACAGAAATTTTATTCCACATCACCATAGAAAGTTGCAGTGAGTGCTCAAAAGCCAAGGAGGAGGAAGGAGGGTGGAGACTGATGTCTGTGTGAGACTGAGCACATGTTGGCACAGTTTGCAGCACAAGTGCCGAAAGCAATATTTGTTTTATCATATACATCTGGTTTATTATAAAGCACATGACCACACTATTCCCCCCACCCCGCCCACCCCAGTAACTTGGAGATAGAAAAGAATTTGCCATGTTATCCCTGCCTTTTTCTTAGCCAACCCATAGAAATGGCTACAAAATCTTCAGAGGCAATTCAAGCACCTCCGTGGCTTTCATCAGATGTTCCGTGTACAAGAAAAAGGGGGAAAAATCGTTCTATCTTTTTATTTTTACTTTGCTTTAATCTTATTTGATGATGTCTCAACAGGCTGGGACATGCTTTCCTGGATGGCAATTTCAGCACGCCATATGTGTCTCTCACAAGATAGCCGAGTGAGATGAATCTTGGCAGGAAGAGAACTAAACACATCGACAAAGAAAAGAAAAAAAAATTATTTACTTAACTCCCTGTTGCCTGCATGCATTTCCCCTTTACAGAGACTCCCGGTGCAATGCTTCAGACTTGGTTTGCCACAAACAATTGTGTGACACTCGGTCCCCCATTTATCACGTCTTTCTCATCACCTGCCCTAGTTCTCCTGAAAATGCACATTAAGCATTTCAGGGACCACGGAAAGAGACAATCTGGTTCTCCCTGGACCCTCTGTGTGAAGGAGCGCTCTAGAAGCAGCAGAAAGGCCCCAGGTCCCCACCTTTCATTTCCTTAGTGACAGTAGAGCTGGGGTCTGCTCTGCCATCTGGTCAGGTGGAGGTCCTCTGTTCTGCCTGACGCGAAATGGAACTCGGGAGTTTAGACGTGCCTCTGTCATCATTAACTGGTGAATGTGATCAGGCTGTGCAGCATCTGTTCGATTCTTAGGTCTGTCAATTAGATATAAAGAAGTTAATGCCAGTGACATGAGAGGTGACTAACCACTGGTTTGAGCTATATTGGACAATGGTCCTGATATATCAGACTTACATTGTTTATACCACAAGGAACAGAGACTGATTCAAAGATTATACAAAAATTCTGGTCTGAATTCCTTGGTCATTTTACATGGGACACAGTGACAGCTGGATGTCATATATTAGAGTCCTAGGTACTTAAATGCCTGATGATAATACTGCAACTGTAGAATATATTGCATATGTATGAATAATAGGTATACTACATTTCATAAATAATATGCATATTATAAACATTTAACATACAACACTCTTTCTTTTGGAGAATTACTGACCTCCTTGTGACTCCTAATGACCTATCGCGAGCTGCAGCTGAGAGAATGATGAAGTTCAACAAGCCATTTTGAAGTCTAATGTGATTGGGAGGCTGAGGAGATGGCCTGGCAGTTAAGAGCACTTGCTGCTATTCCACAGGTCTGTCCATTTCAGCTCCCATCTTCATATAACCTGTGAAGACCTCATTGCTTTCTATAACTCCAGCTCCAGGGGATTCAACACCCTCTACTGGCCTCAGGAGGCACCTGCACACAAGCGGCATACACACATATTTGAGAGTGTGTGTGTGTGTGTGTGTGTGTGTGTGTGTGTGTGTGTGTGTGTGTGTGCGCGCACACACACACGCACATGTGCAAGCACACATACACACAGAACAAATCTTTAAAACTCGTTGAAATCTAGATGTGCTCAAAAAACAAATCCAAACCAATATAAATAACTGCCACCGAGTCTATTTCGAAGAGAAAGGGGCTAGAAGCCCATGTGCCCTCCAATTCCCAAGTATCAATTTAGAATGCTCAGACCCATTGTTTCACTGGGTAGCACTGTGTTTGATGTGATTTGGGGACCAATGGGCTGACACAGTCCGTAGCTCTTTAACCTTTGGGTCACGTCTGCAGGCAGTGTGACTAGGGTACTGAACAGCTATAACAGCGGGTAACATTCCCCAAGAATATGGAGGCTGTGGTGTGAGGGGCAGATATGAAGAAGAGTCTTGGCTGCTAAGCACAGAGAGGGAAGTTCAGAATTCATTGCCTTCAGCCGTCCATGCTGACTGGTACTTGATGTTTCTAAGAATCTCTTGGGCAGAAGGGTCAATCGTATAAAAGGCAATATAAATGCAACAGGGCGAGCGGGTAGCTGATGTTCTTTTGCTCCCGGACAAAATGCCTTCCTTCTCTCTGCTGTTCTCATGTCCTCAGAGAACAGAGTTCTGAGAATTCCAGCCCCTGGTTCTCGGGAAAACAAAACGCCTCAGATGCTGCAGTTGTATCGAATCCATCCCACTTCTCTTGGTTTTGCTGTGGGAATCCTAGCTGTGCTGAGGAGATGCGACGTTAATGTGCAGTGGAAGCTTCTCACATTAAAAAAAAAAAAAAAAAAAAAAAAAAAAAAGCTGAGCTCACTTCATGATGTCAGTGGATCCCATGTCATGTGCCCTTTTCAGCTTTTGCCCTGAAAATTTACAGTCGGATCATTTCTGAATGCCATGGGTAGCGTTTGTGTAGATTGAGGAGTTAACCGTCCAATGGCTAATGGCATGCTTACTAGGTGCAAAAACATGTGTAGAGGATGGTAGGTACATATGTGTCTCAGTTGTGCATTTGCTTGGTTTTGCAAATTAAAAGGAAGAAGTGGGGAAGATTACTGGAAGCATCGTAGAGAAAGACGGTTCTTGGCAATGAGGTCATTTCCCTTTGCTCTCTCCTCCTACTGAGAACACCAGATTGTCCCATTAGAAGTGTCAGATTAATGCAGTTTGTTTTTGAGTTAGAAGTCCATTTGAATGGGCAAAAGCCCTTTGTCTGTGTGTACTTCTTCCTCTCCCCCCTTTCCGCCCTCATCCTTAATACACACCCAATGACAAACATGCTCATACCTTCTTCGACATCTACATAGGGACTATTTATATACTTTCAACATGAACCATCACAATGGAGTTAACCAATGTTGATGATAAGTGTAAATAGGAATACAGGATAGAAAAAATGCCAATTGCAAATTGAGGATTAAAAAAAAGAAGAAGAAGAAAGAAAGAGAAAACTGGCTGTCTACGGTGGCTCATTCCTATAATCCCAACAATGTGAGAGGCTAAAGCAGGATTGCTTGAGCCTAGGAATTCATTTGAAGGCAGCCTAGGGTGTACAGATAGACACCACCCCCATCTTTAAGCAGTAAATAAAAATAAAAGCATATAGAAAGAAAGCAAATGGTTGTCTTACTTTTAGAAAGTATACCGAATTGTGCACATGCACTGCAACTCCTCCCACCTCTTTGGCCCCCTCCCCGCCCCCATTATTTGAAGTCTCTGAATTCCCAAAAATCTCAGCTTTGGGAACAGGATGTGACAGAGTGGGGTGTGGGTGGGTGTTGTAATGTATCCAATTTCTCCAGAATGAAACAGCGCTTAAATCGATTTGAAAATGAGATGTAATCTGCATGGTTTGATAAACTGACTCCTTTTTAGCAGAAGGAATTCTGATTTTTAGAAAGCTCTAAATCTTTCAAACACATTAGGAGACAAAGTCTATGAACTCCAGAAATGTCTCCGAGGCTTGGATGATGCAGAGGTGATGATGAGAAGCTGGCACCCACCCCACCTCCCTCCCCCCTTGGTGAAGCGTACCTTGCATCTGTTTCGTCGGTGCGTAGAAGGGTCACTGAGCACTTCGGGGACCACTTCGTCCTTTTAATTAGATTTTGACTTTTAAGATAAAAAAAATTACATGTGTAATTTGGTCAAATTAGTCCATTTGTGCTAACTTGGGAAAAAACTTAATTATGCATTTAATGACAGTAGTTGTTCAAAGAATGCAAGGTGTAGAGTGTATGTGTGCGCGTGCGTTGGGGGGGGGTCCTTAAAATATTCCCTCTATTTTTCTCTTCCAATGCAATGTCAGAGACATCTCAGGAGGGACTCAGAGAAGGTGTCAAAAGTAGGTGGGTGGGCGGAAACAGTATAGTACCATAAAAGCTGTTCTGTCGAACTCCAGGCTCTGGTGGCTGTGGGGAAGCAGGAATAAAAAAAAAAAAAAAAAAAAAAAAAAAGTAAACAGTAGCAATCTCTCGTGTAACAGGAGATTTGGGTGTAATTTGTTTAAATAGCAGCAATGATGATTATTAATTCGCCCTTCCAATGCTAACAAAGACTAGGGGTTCTGTTAGTCCGTGCTTTAGATTCATTTTCAAGCTCAAGTTTATTTTAGGCTAATGTTCCTATCAATGGGAAATGCAATTAGCTTTAGCCTCTCCCTGCCCCCACCTCTCCCCGCCCAAATATATATATTCGATATTTGCCGATCCTGAATAAAATGCTTCCCTTTCAAAGCGATGCCCGAGAAACATGGTTCTCTGCAACTCTCTTTGTAGACAGTTCTACACTTTACTGGGGGAAACAATAAGGAATTCTTTCTGTTCTCCGCCACCGAAGGTGTAACAGACACGTTTTTGAAATACCTGCACTACAGAAACGGTACTTAGAAGCAAGAGAAAAATCAAAGCAGGAAATAAAATTACAAAACGTTAGAGCCGGACCTCTTTACCCACAGTTTGCTTGTCGCCCCCTCATTGTGGCAAAACTTTGGGAAGGGTCCTGGTGGCTTGTTGTCACTTACCCGATGCTGTAACCTTAAAAGTAGTGTTAGCTGTACTTTATGTTACTTGGTGTAAAAAAGGGGGGCAGGCTCCCTAGAGGCCCTGGCCACAGGCACCCCTTGTGTTCTCTGAAAGGCAAATGGGTTGGAGGCCTGCTGTCAACATAGGCAGGCTCCAGAGCAGGATCCAGCTTGTCCCGTCTAGTTCATAGTCCACTCCATCAAAGGGTCTAACGGTCAGCAGAGGAGGCTAAATGTCTCCCCCGTGACCTGACATTAACGGAGTGGACTGGTTTAAGTGTTACTGGAGGTGTCTCAGAATGATTCGGACGCCAATACCCGTTTCCCTCAATGAGCCGTCATTTGGGCATGACTTCATACAGCTCTGCCCTGACACAGCCCAGCCCCGAAGGGCTCCTGGGGGACTTCCTTCACCTCGGAGACCAGCAGACAGCCCGCTCGCTGATCAATGCCCTCTGACAACAAGTGAGACCGTCACCTCTTCCCTCACCCCTCCACCCTTGTGTGCCTCCCAGCCGCTCGCCCGTCTGACCAGCTAGAAAATGATAAAGATAAATTGTTTTATCTGCACATAGAGGCTGACACCGAGAAAAGACGGGGGAAGGAGGAGACCCACCCAGTTTGTGTAGAGCCTCAAATTCCAGCTTTCTGATTCTCATGTAATTTTGATGGGAGGGGAAAAAATCAAGCAGTATATCAAATTGTAGAGCTTGAGTGACCCGGGGGCGGGGGCGGGGGGAGGGAGGAGAAGAACGGACATGTGGAATTGTGAATATTTTCTGCCCGTATATGAGGTAGCCTATAAGCATGAGGTTTGTGGGTGTTAAGGAGACATGGGGCATTTTCTGTGTCTGGATTGGGTTGGGTTTTCCCCCCAAATGTTATGCATAGGGAATAAGTATAAATGGTAAGGTTTTGTTTGTTTGTTTGTTTTTTAAGAAACAGTTTCCTTTTTAAAAAGGAAACCCAATGACATATTATTTTAGAAAGATTTTTAGAAAAAGCCTTGAAATGCTTTTGAAAAGAAGATTTTCTACAGGGTTTTAAAATAACCATTTAAGCCTTATGTTTAACCATTACATCCTTAGTGTATTTAGATTTGAAACAAAACTAAAGAGGACAGAAAAATGTAAATATTTTCTTCTCTTCATAACTATTGTGACTTAAAAAGGAAAGCCAGGAACCTATGACGATACCCAAGAAAGAAATATAAGGCACATAAAAATATAGATAAAATATTTTAAATTTTTTTTTAAATACTTGGTAAATTAACATGTTTGAGGATTATTTCCCACTCACTAACATAATGCAATTTTTCTTATTGCTTTTAATGGAATACTTCTTCATTAAATAATTTAAAAATCATTTCCAGGAAGAAAAGGGAAAAGAAAATGTTAAAATGAGACACACATTTCTCATCTGAAAAGCAGGCTTATGCCTGAATACTTAAAGAAAGAAAGTATATCAAAAGACATTTTGATTTCAAAGTACTACCTTTTGAACTATTTTTCAATGTCCCTTTTGTAATTTCTGAGAAGTGACTAAAATTCCATCTCTGCTTTTTTGCATCAAATACTCTCTTCCATATTTTTAGCTACCAAGAGCTGTCTCAACTCACAAAATTTCTTTTCATCTGCTATAGTAAACAAGGAACATAAATCAACAAGAAAAGAGTATAACAATTATATTTTTGATAGACTCTCATTGAGTGGAACTTTAGCATCATTTGATGTCTAATTTATTTACATAGCAATTCAATAGCATTCTCCAAGTAATTATTTGCACGTGTTATCTTTCCTCCCTGGATTTATTCATTCTTTCCTATTTTGTTTATATGTCTCAATAGTGCAGAGTAAATACGTTGTATAGACTATGTTTGTGATATTTCAAAAACAATAGTTCCTTAAAGATGACATTTGGCAAAAATGTATATGCATATTTGACTTATTCCTTTAAAAAAAAAACCCAAGACAGAAAACAAAATATCTAAGAACATTTTTGTTTTTTTGTTTTTGTTTTTACAGCCTAATGTTAAGAACAGATTAATATCTTCGTTCCAGGGAGCACAGTTATTTCCTATGTAATCGCACTGAAAATATTAAAAAGAATTAGTCTAAAGTGTCAAAAGTCAAGCTTAACAAATTTAAAAGCAATGAAACGAAAAGCCAGTTAGGCACAAAGGGGCCCTTTTGAATTTCATGAAAAGCTACGCCAAGAACTGAGGAAGCCGGGATCTGAACTCCAGCGTTAGCTTATTAGGTCCAGCGCTCCAGCGCTTGTCTTCAAAGGGGGAGTACAGCTGAGTAGCAGTTAAGGATTTAGAGGAATTCTGAGAATTCGAAAGCCTTTTTCTCTCCTCCCTCCGCCCCCCCCCACCAATGGACTCCCTGTGCACTTGAGTCATAAACACTGGTTTGGGATCTTTTACTCAATCGTTTGCCTCTGGCTGTGTCTGTACATTAAGATAACTATGACATTCCAAGGAAAGGTAGAAAAATCAAGGAGGCATGGGACCAAGCAGATGCTATGCAGATTGGGAATGGAAGAGGTAGAATTCTCTGCTGCAGTGAGGGAGGGCATGTGTGATGCCCGAGCCTGCGAGTCTTCTCTTAGTGAAGCAGCTTTTGGAGTGACTATTTGCTCACACACCAAGTTTTTCAGGTGTTTTTGAGTAGCCTTGGGTATTATGTCCCTGATCACAAGTTCCAGGATCATCAGGACAGCCACATTTTCAGTGCTACATGAATCTGGTCGGGGAAGGAACCTGAAATGGCCCCCCATTCCCAGCCAGGGATTTGGGGGGGGGGAGTGTTGAGGAACGCACAACTTGGAAGGAGCCGGGTCTTGCCACTAGGGCAGACCCGGGTTGTCTCCACCAGGGACATGCTTGTTTCTTGAGTTAGGATTTAAATAAGGTATTTTAGACCTGTGCTTGAATAAAAATGGAATAGAGCTCACATTGTCATGAAAACCAAATCCTATTCACTGCCAATGTTACTGGTGAAGTCGGTCCGCCTCTGTGGACCCTCCAACCCACATGCTGTCCCAGGATGTACATAAGTCCCGAGGTTAGGGAGAAAAATCAGCAAGGCTCCCGAGAGACCTGGTTTTGACAGAGGGGATTCCTTGTCCCCAAAACCAGAGAAATGGTCAAAGAAAGAGAATTTTTTGGAAGGCTCGGAGAAAGAAAAGTCTAAACTCAAAACAAAATAAAAGAAGTAGGAGCTCATTTAAATGGGGTTATTAGTTTCTTTTTATTAGCTCTGGCTATGCAGTTTTCTTTCTTTCTTCCCTCTCTCCCTGTTTAATTTAAAGGCAATTTGGTGGCATGGGGCTCACTTTGTAAGTATGAAAATATGGGAGTATACTAGCAGATGTGTGGGAGGGGAGGGAATGGGGCATGCACCCTCGCTACAAAGATCACTGAATTTTTACACAAAGAACAAATCTGTACGTCGTACATTGTCATTAGGATGGAAAGATTTCTTTTTCTTTTCTTTTTATCATTTCAATAAAAAAAAAAGCCCCCCTCTCAGGATGAGGTTTCTGCTTTTGCAATGTTGGATATGTTATTATTATAAAACGTGCTTATATTCTTTGCTTCTTGCACTAACAATAGGGACAGGGGTAGGGGGTGGGTCGGAGGGGCCTGAAATGACAGAATGAGGGACACACAATAGCATGGCCGTGACTCTGAACAAATAAATAAAACATGTGAATCGCAGTCTCTGCTGTACCTCCCTTCTTCCCCCTCCCCCCCCCAACTGTGATTAAATTTGCTGTGGTCATTTCCCAAATGTCTGCCTGATTAAAAAAAGAGAGGAAGAAAAAGAAAAAGGAAAAAAAAAAAAAAAAGACCAAGATGTAGAAGACCAAGAAGCATCAGAAGCAGGCTCAGCCCCAGCAGCACCCAGAGATGTTTCTTATACACTGTGCTAGCTCTAAGCGAGGACCCTTTCCGGGGCTGGCAATCTCCACTCCTGTCAATCATTCCTAAGGGCACGGACATGCGTGCCACTTTCGTTAGCAAAAATACTCCCCATCTCATGGCTGTCTTCCTCCTACCCCCAAAAGAGAAGAGGGGGAAACATCCTACTAACCCTTGGACAACAACAACCCTGTCCCCTTCCTTAATAAGCAACTACCCCCTCAAATACCCCCCAGTGTCCCACTGAAGCCCTAACCGCCTGTCCCGTGTTCACTAACCGGATTTCTCATACTCCTTCCTCTACCACCAATACAGCTTCCCAGCAACCTATTGGATGCACAGGAGGGAGAAAAAAAAAAAAAAAAAAAAAAAAAAAAAAAAAAAAGAATATATTTTAATAAATCGAGGGTGGCAGTGCGCGGGGTGGGGGCATGATTTGGGTTGTGGAGCCCTGTTCTTTAGTCCCTAGGGAAAGATGAGGCTGTTGTTGGATGGGGGTGAGCTGGGGAGGGGGGGTTAATATTGCGAGATAATAGCAACTATGTTAATATCCGGAATTTTCAATGTAGCATAAGTACATTTTGTTTTTCCTTTTAGCGCGATTTATAATTAAAGATTTTAATCTGGCTTCACATTGAGTTAATAAGCCCTTTGATTGATTAGGATTCATAAAAATTGCCATTTCCCGCTGATGCTTTTGTGTTTCTGGGGATGCTCTTCTGAAAAGCCGGGTTAAGGTGAATAGGAAGCAGGCATTGTTCCGGCTGAGCTGGGCCAATTCTGGGAACTCCGAACTGCTGCATTCTGTCTGTCCTCGCCAGCGTCTTGTTGTTCAGCCAAATTAATGCAGATAGGATCGGCCAGGCTCCAGTTTAGCCAGTTTTAGTGTGTGTGTTTGTGTGTGTGTGGGGGGGGTGTGTGTTCTTTTTAAAAACGTTACCAGGTGCTCTGCACACAGTTCTTTGCTTCTGTGTGGTGACCTGTGCTTTGGTGTATGCAAATAAATAAAGAAAAACTACCACGATGAAATCACATCAAATTGATAAATAGAAATGTTAGGAACTGTTTCCAAGATAAAGGGAGTGTGTGTGGGGGGGGGGTGTAAAGAAAGTACAAAGTAAATGCATATGGATGCGACAAACCCTAAAGTACTAAGCTGCAGATTTTCTTTACAAAATTCAACTTCAGAGGCTGTGTGAGCCGATAAATTACCCGTTTGCATTAATGGCCAATCCTGCAATATGTGGGAAGTGTCCTCCTTCAACTAAAGGGATGTCTTAGAAATGTAAACACAAATGAATAAATAGGAGAAAGCGGCAGAGGCGGGGAGGCAGCCAGGCGGTGTGCTAATGCTATTTATCGAGTTAAATAATAGAGCCTGCCATCCTCTCCTTCCAAAACGAAACCAAAATTAAGAGCCAAATCAAGACACAATGATAAATTCTGAGAAGAAGAAGAAGAAGAAGAAGAAGAAGAAGAAGAAGAAGAAGAAGAAGAAGAAGAAGAAGAAGAAGAAGAAGAAGAAGAAGAAGAAGAAAGACAGCACATGTGGGCGAGAGCCTGTGGTTTGAAGTGTCCTGTCAGAAAGCCCCCCCCCTCTTCAGCATTGTACCCTGGATGTCTGAGGGGGTGTCCAGGAGAATTCCCATCCTTCCATCCTCCCCTCCCTTATTTTTATCAGGGGAAGAAAAAGTGACTGTGTTCAGCTTCCGAAAGGCCTCACTGTGGAGACTGAACCACAGCAAATTCCTTTTGTGTTTCTGGTACTGAAGGGACCTGCTATTGTTGCAGGCAGAGACTCTTGTACTAGCAGGCAAGGAGGGGGGGCAGTGGGGCTGTGGCAACCCCACCCCCCAACAACACTCAACTTGTTTGGGGATCAATATTGTCTCTCCTCCCTTGTCATCCAGCCAGCTTTCTTGGCATGACTAACATTTTTGTGTACTCTTATCACCATTCAAAAGGGGTCCAAATACAAACAGTTTTAGGGATCCTGAGGGGAAAAAATGAGAAACCATGTCTGGAGAGCTAAGGAACCTTGGGGAAGTGCCCCCCCCCCCGGGTGGGCTGGCAGGTGGCATTGGCATCTGTCACACCTTCATTCTGAGGCTCTGCCTGATGTTGATCTGTGACATTGAAAACCCATTTCCCTGGCTGTACTGTCAGAGACATCACTCTGAAAAGCACTCTGGGTCCTGGTCCCACCACATCTCCATCGATAGAGACTGGTCCTCTTCCCCAGCCCCTCCTCCCTCCATGGGCTTGCTGCTTCCCCACAATACAGCGTGTGTACCAGCTCAAGGTAGAGCGAGCCACCAAACCGGTGGAATGAAACTAGTCTGAGTGTGAAGTCAGGCCTCAGTGCCCCAAGCTTCCTAAGGACTCCATGCTTGGCCATCACTAACCTCATGAATTCCAGACCAGATGGGATGACTCTGAAGCCTAACTAACGAAGAAAACTGACCCTAATTCCTGATTCCCCCCCCCCCGCCTCTTTTTTTTTAAGAGAAAGAAAACAGTTTAACACAAGCATTTGCAGCAACAGGGAAATAAACAATTTAAAACAAACTTCCCCTTCTCTGCCCCCACTGTTTCCTCCCCCCCTCAACCCAGGTCCCAGGGAATGACAGCAGAGAAGGAATAATTCCTGGTGCAGTGTGCTACATCAGTTAAAGGTACCTTTGAGTGAATGTCAGTCCCTTTCTACCTTGGTGCCAGCCGATCGATGCTTCATTAAGACTGAATTGTCTTTTGCCCATGCAACCTTGAAAATAGTCCCTTTAATTACCTGTGAGGAAGTCGGGGTCTCTCTCTCTCTCTCTCTCTCTCTCTCTCTCTCTCTCTCTCTCT
>OU015753.1:19352128-19385475 GCA_907169655.1 Acomys percivali | reverse complement strand
TATTATTATTATTATTATTATTATTATTATTATTATTATTATTATTATTATTATTATTATCAATGTGATATTTGTGTGATGTGCATATGCCTCAGTGCCCATGTAGAGAGGACAGAAGATAATTTTGTGGACTCGGTTCTCTCAATGGTCCTGATCTCACCGTTTAATCAGAAAGTAAAAAAATCAGAATACAGAAATAATTAATCAACATATTTGTCCCTCAGTATCCTTAGGGAATGGGTTTCCCTCTTCCCAAAGAATATCAAAATCCTAAGTTACTCAAGTCCACTAAATCAAATACTATAGTATTTGCATTTAGCCTGTGTAACCCTCGAAGATACATTAAACTGTCTCTAGATTACTTATAGTAACTCACATATTATAACTTCCACGTAAATAATTGTTCTATGTTTGGGAAATGATGACCCAAAGAATCTCTGTATGTTCAATACTCAATATTTTTTCAAATACTTTCCCTCCAGAGTTTGTTGAACCAACACTACCTTTGCAAGACCCATGGGTATGAAACTATGGCTAAGGAGGGCTAACTGTATAGTTAAAAAAAAAAACAAAACAAACCTATAGAGAAAGTGAGCCTCACACATGTACTATGGAGACAAGATACTTTCAGGAACCCTGCAAGGAAACCATCAGGACCGGAGGATCTGGACCCAGGGGGGCCTGCCCAAACTGATGCCCCAACCAAGGACAATGCAGGCCAAGAACCTAGACCCCTGTTCATATCTAGCCAATGGACAGCTCATTCTCCACAGTTGTGGGGGGAGTGGGGACAGCCTCTGACATGAACTCTGATGCTCCCAATTTGATCACCTCCCCTTGGCTGGGAGACCATGTGGGCCTTCAGAGGAAGAGGATGCAGGTTATCCAGATGAAACCTGATAGGCTGTGCTCATACAGTGGGGAAGGAGCCCCCTCTGTCCCCACCACGTCAGAGGTACAAGAGAGGGGAATAGGGTAGAAGAGGAAGGGAGCATGGGAACAGGAAGATACAAGCAAGGGGATAACAATAGGGACGTGATATGAATAAGTTATAATAAAGAAAGAAAAATAGCAAGATATTTCCCCAGTATTCTGCCAGCAAGTCCCAAACATCTTATTGATACAATTTGAAGAAACTACTGTTTGATGAGGAAGTCTTTAGTGTTTTGACAACACCAAGATAAGCAAGTGATAGTCTGGTGCCTTCAGTGCAGATAAGAAATAAGAGCAAGTGGCTGTGACTCTGACGTCATTTTATATAGTTGCAGAAGAGTGAACTTCTTCGGGTGTGGAGAGAGGCTTGGGCCAGCTAATGGTAGGGCATTCAGATATTTTCCTCCTATTAAATAAGAGGAAATAAAGGTGTTACAGCTACCCTCAGCCCCCACCATGAAATCAGTAACATGTGGCTTTAGAACTGAAATCTCAGCACAAGAAAATGTCTTCTTCTCTTTGGGAGGGCAGGTACTGTTTCCATACCGAGCTTGAAGCCCTCAGCTGTTGAAGGCTTGAAGATACGCATCATCAAGGAACATCATGTTGACTTAGGTTTGGCCACTTTGTGTTGAGAGGATGAACTCAATTGGCTGTGACTGAGACAGGTCTCTCTTCTGACCAGCATGTGATAAAATAGATAATGTATTGCTGGTATCTTTGGGCTGCCGAGGTCAGACCAACCCTAAAGCAAATTAACATGAAGCTGAAAGGTAGGATTGGCCGCTGATCACCATGCGAGCTTCTTTCTTTCCTTTTCTTTCCTTTCCTTTCCTTTCTTCCTTCTTCTTCTATTTTTTTAAAATAAAGAACATCATTGGATTAACCTATGCAAATACATCTTCCCACATAATAAAACAGAGATCATTTGGTTAAATGTATGCCTACCATGTATCGCTCTCATTTTAATAACAGCGGATTAGTTTCTTCCACACAGAGCCTGGAAATGTAGCTTCTGACAAAACTACACTCTTGTGGGCTACACAGGAGTGACACAGAGAAAAACCTCAAATGGCAGGGATAGCTTTAGAGAACCAAGCCTGGCTGTTGCGACGTTTCCCAGATGTGGCCTGGGTACCTTCTCAGATAGCACACACAGAGTAGCAGTGTACAATAGTTTATTTAAAGTATACTAAAGTGCTTTTTAATACCAGAAATCCATGTCTTTCCAGGTATTTTGGATTAGACTATGATGAAGTTCCCCTTTATACCATGCAGAGAGAATGAACATTTCTCTGGTACGTTAACTTCGATAGGATAAAGTTATGGGTAAACCATTCAAAAAATGGGCAAGAGTACCAGCTATTGACCAGTGATGCATATTTGGGTACCACTGGCCACTGTAAACAGAAGTGCAACAGCTTCCAAAATCCCCACCTCCAAGAATATATTCTGTTACTTTTTACTCACTTAAGATTCATATTAGGAAAGATTTTTAAAAACCATTTTTTCCCTAAAGTAAACTTTATGGTTTGAGGGTTCTTTTCACCTCACAGAGGTACAGTGACTCACTTTTCCACTTAAGAGTGTCTATACCCACTGACAAACATAAGTAACCAGTATGACTGAACCAGTGTAGCTCAAGCCAGCCCCCAGTCAACAAAACACAATGTATCCCCAGGACACACATTTGCATGTATCCCAAACCAGCCACAGCTCTGTGGTGATGAAACATTTGTTTTAATGATAGAACATAGAACCCAAGTGCTGGAGTCAGAACCTGGAAGAGGACCAGTACCATAGGCAGAAGGCTTTTTCGGCCCCTTAGTAATGGTTCTCCTTGTAGACCATCATTATTTCTCTGCAGCCAGTCTTTCTCTGGTGCACTGACCAAGTGGAAGACAGCTGTATGCCGTTGCCAACTTCATATCGCAGTAGTATGAAGGGCTGTCTGCCTGAGCGGAAGCCGTGCTTCTGGGGAGGAGGCTCTGGCTGACCCTGATTCAGACACCTGTCCTTTCTGATCTCACAGTGATGTGCTGCTGATGCTCAGGTACTTAGGTTCCTGAGGAAGTGTTATATTTATGGGGTTATTTATTTATTTATTTATTTATTTATTTATTGTTTTGTTGTTGTTGTTGTTTTTGTGGCAAGGAGCCTGTTAAATGCAACTATCATTGAAATTTAAACTTATAATTGAATAACTATTGTGCAAAATGAATCACTTCCTGATTGAGATATTTTACCATTCTTAATGCTTTTGATTGTATGTGTCTTACAGAGGCGTGCTATGGTATATGTCTCTTCCACTCTACATCCAGTGACTTGTTAGAACCTTGAAACCAGTTATGGTGGGAGAGTTCTCACCATGGAAATTGGAAATGGTCCAACACTATAGACTGATGAGGGAGTGGCTATCGGGTCCCCCCCCCCTTTTTCAACAGCTTATCGTTAAAACACTTACCAACATATCCTCTAACCACTGCAGGGGGCTTGTCATAAGCTTCTTTTCTGTTACTGTGGTAGCATTCTCTGGCCAAAGGACCTTAAGAGAGAGAGGATGAATTTTGCCTTAAATCAGAGGGATAGAGCTTGTCAGGGTGGGGCAGGCACGGAGGCCGGGCAGCACATTACATCACCTAGAAGAAAAGAGAAGACAGGAAGTGGAACCGTGCTCTCAAACCCCAAGCCCGCCCACAGAAACCTCTGAAAGGACCCAAAACCTCCCTAAACAGTCTGACTAGCTGGGAACCAAGTATTAGAACACATGAGCTTATCTGTGGGGCATGGGGAATGGGGCCCGGGTCTCTCTCCCAGTAAAAAGAACGATGGCAGCACCCCCATTCTGTGGCTGGGTCATGGGAGAAGAATCAATAAGAGAATCACAACTCATGAGCTAGACTATGCTTACCCAGATCTAAAGCCCTTCCTTTTGAGTGAAATAAATCTCTAAAAGGTTATTCACTTGGTATGTATTTATTTTATGCTACAAAAATGTCACAAGAGAGTCTCTGAGGCCTTTTTGGTTTGGCACCTGTGATAATGATGGCGGTGGCAGCAGTAACCATGGTTATTAAGTATGATTTTTAAGAGCGTTGCCTATATGATTTCATGTTATCTTCAGACACCTGTCTGTCAGACTGAGTTAACTTTAACAGATACTTATTGTGTCTACTACATGACAGATATGATTCTATATAGGTGACGTACATCAGCGAACACGCAGAGATCCTTGGTGTTGGTGGCATATCTTAGGGGGTTGGACCCTTGCAGTGTATAGTAGACAAAACTGGGTGGAGGAACTGAAAAGTCCGTGCATAGACACAGGTAGCAATTTTAATTAGGATTAGAGTGGAACTCAAGGACTTGAGTGCGGACTTGGAGGATCTCAGCTTATTTTCTTTGTGCCCTATACAGAACTGTAAACACAATGGTTCCAGGCTACAGATAGGCTCAGCCTGTGAAATAAGCACCAAGGAGACCACCATGGCCAAGACTCATGGGCAGGAGGGGGTGAGAAATAGGAAGTCGTAAGGTAAGGAGGGTGAGCGTCTTAGGCTATCCTGTAGGCCATAATGGCATCTAGGTTCTAAAAGGATCACCCTGGATTTGGGGTTGAGAATAGGTTTCAGAGGAGAATGGCTTCAGTTATGATCCAGGTGGGAACTGATGTAGCTCTGGTCTTACCAGGGTGGTAGACATTGGATGGTGAGGAATGGTTAGTGGCCAGATGTTTTATGTATTTTAAGAACGTACCAAGAAAACCCCCTGATGGATTAGATAAGGGCAATGAGGGGGGGGGAGAGAGAATTTGAGGACAACACTAGTGTTTATGTCTTGGCCAATTGAAAGTATGACATGAACATCAATTGACATGCTCAAGGGGAGAACTAGAGAGACTTGAAAAAATACTTAAGCTCAGTTAGTTTTCAGATGTCTAAGGAAAACCTAAGGAATGATGTCAAGTTGCCCCTTGGTTATTCAAGTTTCACTTTTGGAGAGGGAGTCTGGGCAAGAGTTACAAGTTGTGACATCTTTTGGGATGTGGATGCTATCTAAAGCTAGGAAACTGGATGTGGTACCCAAGAGAATGAGGCTTGAGATCCAGCACAAAGAGAAAAATTAAAATGCTGATGATGTGGAAGAAGGGGGATCATTCAGTGTTTGGTTGGCAGGAATGACTCGATCCAGAATGAAGCCAAGAGATTAGCTTTTGATAAGAGTGTGATTAATTTATCTGTGGTAAAAGGAAGGCAGATGGGAAAATGTAGATGCTGGCTGGATGTGACAGGCAAAGTCGTAGGAGATCCACTTCACATTTCTTCATTTTCCGCGGCTAAGTAGGAAGCAAGAGCCCAGCTGAGAGCAAAGATGAAATGGAAAGCATTGATTTGAGATTAAAGGAGAAGAAGATCATCTTGGAATGTGGTGTGGAAAGTGGAATAGATAAATATGTTGATGGCCAGGCAGCATAAATGGTGATATTGAGGCCCAGGGCCACAATGTGGGAGTAAATTAGTATTCCAACCACAGTGAGAAGACTGTCCAAGTCTATGCAACTATTACTTAAAGCTTAAGTTCCCTCCCTCCCTCCCTCCCTCCCTCCCCACCCCCACGCCCCCACCCCCGTCTCTGTGTGCATGCGCACACATGTGCACAGGTTCACACCATATGTGCAAGGGTACCTACAGAGGAAAGAAAAAGGCATCTGATACCCTGGAGCTAGAATTAGTGGCAGCCACCTGAAATGGATGTTGGGAATGAATCAAACTTGAGTCCAGTAGAAAAGCAACAAGGGAGTTATTTCTGTAACAGCCCCTATACTATAACTGTTAAGTGGAGGAACAGAATTCAAATCCTGGCAGCCTGGCCAGAGAGCCGACCCTTTTAAGTACACGAGATATACTTTTAAAGTTAGCTCATGAACAACTGTAATTTTTACTTCTTAATAATGAACATTAAAATACATAATATCCTATCTGTAGGCTCACAATTCAGATCTTTTGAAGACAGTACCCTTAAATTAAATTAAAAAAAAAAAGTCCTGTATAAAAGTTTGCAAGTGTAACAGAGATAAATTCCAGGTCAGTGTTTCTTGGGGGAGGACATATAATGGAAAGCTTCTCAGAGGCATCTGAATAGTAGGTGATGTTGACCTGAAAAGTTGGAAAAGATCGGTCTAGATACATTAGGCATCTAGCATATTTTTAGCAGCACAAAAAAGGCAATGAGGCTGGCCAGGACTGTGCCAGCTTGAGCCCCAAACCAATTAGACCTGAAACAAAAATTCACATTAGAAAAGCCATGGTAGCTTAAATCTTGAAGAAACTACACAATGGCTTTTAGGTTTGCTTTTATTTCTCACATATAACACTGATGACTCCAAATACACCTGAAGCCTGAATGAGGCAGCAGGCCCTGTTCGAGCCCACACCTGGTTACCATGCATTTTCTAAGCCAGACTGTAGGTTGATGGAGATGGATAAAATTCAGGACTGACACCATCAGGACTGTGATAGGGTGGTAATAATAAATAGAGCATCAGTGTGCCCCGAAAAAGTACCCAGACAGTGACTGTATACAAACGTACCATCTCAGATGACATAATGAGCTTACTTAATCAGTGGAGGTCCCTAGAAACCAGAAGAGTGATGCTGGAGTTTAAAAAAATTGCACCGCAGAACTTGGTAACCCTTACCAGAACAAATGGACAACAAGGAAGACAGTGGTTTGTAGGTCAACAGTGGTGGTGTGTTGGCAGCCTTGTGGATGTGTTAGAGATACACAGCTCTGCTGCAGGAGACTTGAATGCCAAGCCTAATGTCTTTGATAAGAAAAATAGGTTTCCAGCAATGTACACACATATCCAAATGTCCTGGTCACGTCTGATGTGCTCAAAGGAGATGCTGAAGGAGAGATAAGCCTGTCTTTTAGGATCCCAAGTGTGGGATCAGAATGGTCTTGTGAGAGAGCAGGTGAGGTTAATCCACCAGAAGACCAACCACCCTCGTGCAGGAGCTTGATTGTTGCCAGCTGAAAAGATCCCATGAACAGACTCTGGGAGGAGATATATAAATGAGCCCAGAACTGGAGGTGGTTTTTTTTTGGGGAGACTTTGGGTAGTTTTGGCTGTTCATCGCTGCACTTCCAGATGCTCCTAGAGAGAACCACTCGAGGGAAGGCTTCAGGGCTCTGGCTCCAGGTGAGGTTCCAGGTTCTGGTTACTCTAGGTTCCAGCAGAAGAAATCCTGCTGATTATGCCAGGAGAATCGCTCCTTGGAACTGATATCCTTATGGTTTTGTTATTGTGTTCCTTAATCCTTGTTACCTATTGTTTTGGTTAGTTGGGTTATAAGTGATGTACGCTCGGTTGATAAGTGGTAATAAAGTACATTGATTAAGAAATCCTATAGAGATGGATTTTACATTTCAAGGGAGTTATTTTCAGAGAACTTTCTACCGTCTTGTTGCATCCCATCATACCTAGCCCCGGCTCACTTAATTAAGCCACCAAGAAGTAGACAAAGCAATTGGAATGTGCCTGCCATGACTACAACTTTCACAGTTATTTTCTGTGCTTGAAATGAGAATTTTAGAATGGGAATATCATTTTCCCATGAATTATGATCTAGATTATAGTGCTATTGGCTCCTTCAGAGGTGCGTCTCTCCCTCATGTTTTCCTGCAGACTTGGGGGCCGTGGGGGGTGTTGTCCCATTTGGCATCTCGGGGGTAGTTGCCTTTGGTCAACGTGATGTCACCCTTTTGAGCTGAACTCAGCATGCTCCAAGAAGGCAGCATCCATAGCGAGGGGGTTCTCTGTCTCTGGGTGGCATCTCTGTAGCCTGCCAGCCTACATGGTCATTGTGTTAAATCTATCTTCACAGAAAGCTTTTTGAGGCCATCACATTAGTGAAGCCTACTAAATTAGATTCTCAAGAAGCACCAAAACAGGGTGGTGTTTATTATTGTTGTTATCTTATTAATAACAATTATTATTATTTTTGTATTTATTTTAAATATTTCCCTTTCTTGGCATCAAACTCTACCTGATTTTCCTTCTTCTTCTTTCCTATATAGCAGTGTCTCAGCCTTCCTAATGCTGTGACCCTTTAATACAGTTCCTAATGTTGTGGTGCCCCCCCCAAATCACAAAATTATTTTTGTTGCTACTTCATAATTGTAATTTTGCTGTTAGAAGTTGTAATGTAAACACCTATGTTTCCCAGCTATCTTAGGTGTCCCTGTGAAAAGGTTGTTCAATCCCTGAAGGGGCCATGACCACAGGTTGAGAACCACTGCTATTCAGGCTTGGGTTTTGTCAGCACAGCTGAAAGTGCCAGTAAATCTCTTGACCAGGGCAGTCCCCCGTTCACAGCCGCTCTGTCCAGTGGTAGAACCACCATTCACATTTAAGTGGGGGCCAGGGAACAGCATTAAATCCTGGACTGGGGCTATAGAGATGGCACATGTCGTAAAGTACTTGTCACAGAGGAATGGGGACCCTGGTTTAGATCCCCAACATACATGTGGAAACCAGGAGTGATGACACATAACTGAAACTCTAGCCCTGGGAAGGCTGAAATAGGTGGATCCCTGGGGCTCTATGAGCAGCTAGTATCGGTAAATCAAGATCTACTTCGGGTTCAGTGAAAGACACTGTCTCAAGAAATGTGGAGGGGCTAGAGAGTTTGGTCATTGAGCAAAGTGCTTGTTATACAAGTGTTAGCAACTGGGGTTGGAGTCTTAGCATCCACATAAAGGTTAATTGTGCTGTGGTACATGTCTGTGGCCACAGCACTGTAGGATGGACACAGGATCTGGAGAGTTCACTGGCCAGCTATCCTGACAAAATGGTGAACTCCCAGCTCAGTGAAAGATCCTTTTTCAAAAAATATATATGGTAGAGAAGCAACTGGGGAAGCCATCACCACTTCTGGGCTTCATATGTGTTTACACACGTGTACACACACACACACACACACACACACACACACACACACACACACACTATAGTGGAGATTTATAGAAGATTCCCAGTGTTGACATCTGGTGTCCACATGCATGTGCGCAGGTATATGCATACACATACATGAACACAATTGCGAGCATCCAACACATGTGGATGTAAAAACACAGATACACAGAGAGACAGCAGCAGAGATGAGAGACAGAGATAGAGACAGAGACAGAGAATACAGGACTGACCAATGACTTGATCATTGAGACCCTTGGTACATCTTTCTCTCTTTTAGAGTAGAGGAAAGCTGTTCACTCAGCAAGTGTATTGTTTTCCTATAATGCATTTATGCGGTATGACCTTGCTCTTTTGTACTTTGCTTCTAACCATCTTCAAGGAAACCTTAGCTTATTGGTTGCTTAGCATGGTACATAGCTGAAAATCCATCTCTCGCTCCTCTCACCTCAGAAGGCCAGCTGCGTGTCCTGTATTCAGGAGATTGACATTTAGAAAAGTATCAGTGAAATGTAGCTACTGTACTCAGGAAACAGAGATCCTGAATGTGAGCCCCATAGTGCCTTCTAACTTGGTTTCTTGGATGTATACCCTAATTCTCTTGGATTCCACATCTACAGGAACAGTATTGATCAAAGCACATCCAAGAGGCTGTGATAGACAATCCATCACTACTTTGGAAACAAAAATGTATCTTTAGTCTATTTCTTAGGGTTAATGTATTGTCTGTTCTTTCTTTAAGACCCCTGGCCCCAAGTCAAAGCAGGGTCCTGTGCTTCCTGATTTTCTTATTGTACTTTTCTACTCTTGGAATATCTTTCATGTCCTGCTTTAGATCCCTGTGATTACTGGTCCACTTATAATCATCCATGGTGTGACTCCAAACTCTTTAAAGACATAAACTACATGGAATATGTTTTTATATCTCTTATATTGCCATTAGTGCATGCTCAATATATATTTGCTTAAAGACTAGATAAAAGAATGGATTGATGGATGGATGGATGGATGGAGAAATAGTTGGATGAATAAGTGCCAACGTTATCATTGCAAATTTGTTGGCTGGTAATTCTATGGAAATCCGTCAAGGACAGATAACTCAGCCCTGTAAAATATAGTACAGTAGCCGTGCCTGATAATCACCCTACGTCTTTCCAAACTGAGAAATCTGAGAAGGTAAAGCACATTGCCCATAACATTCTGTCAATGCCTAAAATCCCTCATCCAACTAGTAAAACCAAATCCATGCTGCTATCTCCCATACTGCCATGCCTCTTCAGAGGATGGGTCCATTCTGGAGAAATAAAAGCTAATAGCCCTGAGCAGTTGGATTGTTCTGCACACCCTCACCGGAGGACCAGTCAGGCTAGTGGTGTGTGTGCATGGTATCCATTAATCCATAATAAATGGCCTGGCATTCAGCAGCTCCAACAACAAATGTGTAAGCTCAGTTTCCTTCCCACGGTTAGGAATTTCGGCGCAGTTTAGCTCAGTGCCTCCGAGTCTCTCATGAGGGTGCCATCAAGGGGGCTCCCCAGAAGTTTCTATCATCTCAGGGCTTGAATTTACATGCCAAATTCCCCTCATGAGCTCAGGCATTTGAGCACTTGATTCCCACTTGGTGGTGTTTTCAGAGGAGGTTTTGGGGGTGTGGCCTTCCTGGAGGAAATACAATACTGGAGGTGGGTTTTGAGAATTCATAGGCTCAGTCTCACTGCATTGTGTTCATGGACGCAGCCTCTTGTTCTGGCCACCAGCCTGACGGGTTCTCTATCCGTCTGCTACCACAAACCCAAATAAGCTCTTCCTTCTCTAACTTGCTTAGTCATGGTGTTTCGTCATAGCATCAGGAAAAGTACTAATACAAAGTGGGGGAGCACCTGTTTCTAAGCTTTTCAGTGGTGGGTCGCATGTCCTAGATCCTCACTGTTTTTCTGAAGTCGTAGATGTCTGGCCTTGTGGGTTGATCCAGAGGGAGACACACCATGGTGTGTTACTCATCTGGGGTGAAGGCCGTGAGACAACACGGAGATGATTCTACTTCCTGCGATGATTATGGGTTATCTTGGGCATTGCCAATTATAGTGGCTCCCCCAGGGTCTTAGAAAGGCCATCTGTGAGCTCTCTCTTGCCTGTGTGTACAGACAGTGTTGGGTCAGACGATGGTGCTAAGTAGGGTGTCATAGAAGGCACCCACATCTAGAAAGAAATCACTAGTCTCCATTTTGAGAGGATGCCTCAGTGAGCATGGCGTCTTTCTGGGAAGTTTTAAGCAACCACCTTTTGTTCCTAAGCACCACCCAAGCCTCCCACCTTCTCAGCCCGAACTCCATGAAATAGTGATGGATTTCTGAGAAAGCGAAACAAATGTCTATCCTGGCTCTGGGCACCCACAGTCGTGTGATTGATTTCCCAATGGGATCAGAGGTAGGAATGTGTCCATGGAGTCAAGAAGACTCTGGCTTGATGCGGAGGGAGGGGGGATGGATGAACCCCATTTTTGCAATCCCATTGTCTCATGTGTGGGGAAGATGTGCTTCAAGTTCATTAAAATCCCTTAGGAATTTATTCCTTTTATGTCTTTTTAAGCAAGGATTGTTGGATGGATATAATCAAGGAGGTACAGTGTGCAGCTTAAGGAGCAGAGCTATCTTTAAGCCCCTTTTGCTCCGAATGGCCATTTGCCCTCCAAGCCCACAGTTAGTGCCAAATCTCCTTAACTCCTTAAGCAAGATAATGACATTTTATTAAAGAGCAATCGCTGCATTATTAGCCACTGGGCTTCACACACTGAAGCGTCACCCCGTTTCCACTCCCACCCCCACCCTCACCCCCACCCCGCTTGCCTTGGATGGATCAGCATGGTTTAAGCTGCTTCTGAGATGTGAAGTTCATGGTAAGAGGTTCTCATTCCCACTCGGAATTAACCAATAAATTAGAATAACTAAGTGAGAAAGGGTAAGACAAAGGGGTGTGGAAAGTGGAGGCCAGGGCCTGGGTCATTTTAAATATGAAACGAAGGCTGGTTTATGTTTTGTATTTTATAGGTTTTTAAAATAAAGTGAAAGCCTAACATTAAAGATCAAGGTCAGGGTGTTATCTTTGGTGGGGTGAACGGGGTGGGGGTGACGAGGTCACAGCTCCTGCCCAAGGCTTGGCCCCTCCTTCCTGCAGAGCATTTATTTTCCTGAGCTTCTGTCTAATTAATATAAGGCCTTGCTGGAGCTCACTGGCCCTCATTGGGCCTGTCACTCATTAATCAAGCGACCCTTCTAGCCTTGGGTAATGACCTTGAAAGAATATATCAGCCCATGATGGCGGAAGTGAGGAATTAAATTGTTTCTCTGAGTGCTTATGGTCATTGCTGACAATTTATATCACACAGCTGCCCTGGGCTGGCCAGGCCGGCCATTGTACGGCAATCATTTTCCTGGCCGGGAATGGATTGTGTGTCGGACAGGGACCAAGCTGGCCTCTTGAACATCTCCATCTTTATCCTCTTTTCCCCTCCCCCGCCCCACCATCTTTTAATCACGTCTTTGTTTGAGAGGCAGGGATTTCACAAAGTTAAAAGCTCTGTCATTAAGGCCACCAAGAGCCAGGAGCTTGGGGTAAATCTTGAGTCTCGTGCTGCTTCCTGGCTTTGTCCCTGAGCACGCCGCTCTCGCCTGTGCTGATGGACGGCGCACAAGAGAAGCGTCTTGAGAATTACGTTAGCTCCAAACTCATAAGAGAAAAATTACTGGAAATATTAAAAGTCTGCAAAGGGGGTATTGTGTATAAGTGATTAACTGCAACCCCTTTCTGGGGCTGTCTAGGAGGTCAGGGAGATGCTGGCCCTGGGAGAAATGGGCAAGGGGGGGGGGGGAGAGTAGTCCTACTTTCTACATTTTATGATGGTGTATTTAGGCTTAATGGTGTCATGGGGTATGTGAATGTGTGGGTGAAATTGTACCTTCATACCAAGACAGATGCTATCTGTACTTGAAATAAAATACTATTTTCCAGTAGAAGATTATTTGCCCATTCCTTTTCTATTTGCTCATCTTCGTGTGTGTGTGTGTGTGTGTGTGTGTGTGTGTGTGTATGTGTGTGTGTTGTGCCGGCACACATGTGCACACACATGCTCTAACATACAGATGAGCATGTCAGAAGACAACCTTGGAGGCCATTTCTCAGGAGCCATCTGTCAGTTCTGTTGGTGATGCTTTCCAGTTGGGGTCTTTCACTGGGGCCTGGGGTTTGCCCATTACGTTAAGCTGGCTGGTCAGGGAACACTAGGGATCTATTGCCCCCATTTTCTTCAGGAATGGGATTGTAACCATGTGCTAACACGTGCACCTTTTCATATGGGTGCTGGGGGTTGAACTTAGGTTGGCAAGCTTACAAGGCAAATACCTTACCAACTGAAGCAGACCCCAGTCCCCATTTGCTTATCTTCAAACTAAAGCAACATATTTTAAGAGCTCTTTCCTGCTGGATAGACTTTCTAATTGGTTTATGGTGTTGAGTTCACATACAAATTCAGAGGGCAGTGCATCCCACTAACTAACAGCCAGGAAACAAACAGTATGCCTCTTTGCAGCTCCTTTTAAATCGCTGTGACTGAGTTTTGTATGCAAAGCTTTATTCCTACAATGGCATGTCTGTGACTTCTTAGGTTTTGCCGCCCCCGCCCCCCGCCCAGTATGTAAACATTTGATAGTGTTACTGAATGTGTGCCAAAATTTCAAAGAGAAACCATCAACAGGACCCTGTATGGGTAGAACAGAGGTAACTGTTGGCCAACTGAGGCTTGTCTGTGCTTCTTCCTACTTGGCACACATGTCTATTTAGCATTGATGAACAATGCTTGCCTCATGCAGGAATTTTTCCCTCCTGTGGTCCAATGGCATGAGTGCTTCTGTTGGCCTCATTGCTTGAACATGGATCCTGTCCCTCTTCTTTTGACCAAGTTGGCCACATTGGGTAGTTGGCAGGAGGAGTGGGTAAAGAAAAGAGATACTGCCTAATTTCCCCAGGCCCCTGATTTTCTGTGAAATGGTACAAATATTTCTTCTATGCTCAGCCAAAGTAGGGAAAGACTATGCATGGGTTTGGAAAACCTCCTGGTAACACAGGCACCAAGGAAGGCAGAGGGTGAAATACATGGCTAACCCTAATGGGAGTGATTAGCAGAATGTTGTCCCTAGTGGAGATAGCATGGAAGGCCAAGGGTGTCACCATTTCATCTTTGAATTCTTCACCGTACTGAGTAGAACAGCTTGTGTCTCACTCGAGAACAGAGGAATGTGTTGAGTGATCAGACTCACTCATTCAGTTGGTCATCTGGGCATAAGAATCCAGAGAGTTCCTTAGTCCTCTGGGAGCTGCTGTGAAGGGAACTAGCGTGAAAGTGAGTTCTGCCTTTTGCCTTTCTGTTCTCACGGGCGCGTTATCGCAGAACATCCACATAGTTGGAAGTCGGGGGCCTCACTGTCCAGCTGCATGCCCCCCTCACTTCCCATGTCAACTTCGGAAGAATCATCGTTCTTAAGAAACATCAACATCTATCAATTTTAAACGAAGGGGTTGGACCTGCTCATCGCCAGCGCCTTGCCGGCGTGACAGTTCTGTAATTCCAGGGGACTGCCTGTCACTCTCTGACAGAGATCCGAATGGTAAAGCAAAGAATGTGTTTATGTTTCTTAACAGTGGTCAGAAGTGCTCGGACCCTGCACACACAAGGCATCAGGAAGGTCATCCTGAATTGGCTGTTGGAAGGAGACATTTGGCAGATGAGAAAGCCCTCTATTCAAATCCCTCAGTTTCCTGTCCTTCTCTCAAGCAGGCGTTGGTGCCAGCTACTCACTATGTCCCCTGGGATTACGCAGGGCTGCCAATGGCTCACTTCTCTACTATGCGGTTCTGACGGTAAGACACCAAGGCCCTGAAATTTTCAGGCGTAATGATGGAGATTTTGGAAGTCTCTGCCTTCTTACAGAACTCCTCAACCATCAACCCATCATCCCCTTCAGGCAAGTCAATGAGATGATGCAACTTTCTCAACCTCCCCCCTCCCCCAGCTCACTCTATGCTTTTCATTGAAAGAGATCTGGATAGCTAGCTGCACCCAACTCTTATGATTTTGAGGTTTTGCGTTAATAGAGGTTGGAGTACATTCTTCATGAGGCGTGTGGGTGACCCATGGAAGAACCGAGTCCTGGAAGGAACAAGAAAAAAATGTTCTTTTTTTCGGTCACCCCTTCCTTCTGAACATACGCACACGAATCCACACAGCTCTTCAAGCCGCATTCCTGAGACCCTGAACAAATTGAAGTAAAACATGACATCATAGTGACTGTCCTTTTCAGGTCTGCTTTTGCCACCTGGGATTGTGGAACAATGCTACAGGGCATGGAGCGTTCTCACAAGGAATGTGTGGGCGCATAAGACAGGCAGCTACCTCACGCCCCAGCTGCTTCTGAAGTGGCACAAATACCATTAGCAGAGTGGGTGGATCTGGCAAAGGCACACCTGGCCCCCAGTTCAGAAACCATGGAGTAGCCATGTTGGGGCTTTGGTTGGAGCAGTGCTGTATTTTTGAAAATTTGTAAGTAAATACCTTCTTTCGTGTACATATGAGTTAAATTTACCTCCAAAAAGAAAAGCAAATTTTCAAGTCATAGTAAATACCATGTCACTTTGCAAGAGATCATGTAATATACTCCCATAATCCAGGGGCGGGAGGGGGCAGGTGGGGAGAAAAGCCAAATGAGGATGAAATCTTCTTCCCAGGGCACAGAGTAGACCCCAGGCACAACTTTACAGTGAGGGAAAGGAACTTTTTTTTTGTATTTTTTTAAATTAATTTATTCTTGTTACATCTCAATGGTTATCCCATCCCTTGTATCCTCCCATTCTTCCCTCCCTCCCATTTTCCCCTATTCCCCTCCCCTATGACTGTTCCTGAGAGGGATTACCTCCCCTTGTGTATGCTCATAGGGTATCAAGTCTCTTCTTGGTAACCTGCTGTACTTCCTCTGAGCTCCACCAGGTCTCCCCCTCCAGGGGACTTGGTCAAATGTGAGGCACCAGAGTATGTGAGAAAGTCATACCTCATTCTCCACTCAACTGTGGAGAATGTTCTGACCATTGGCTAGATCTGGGTAGGATCTCTTTAGAGGGAAAGGAACTTTGATGGTCCAGGTTCTTACCCACTCTGCCAGATCTTCTGGATGACCCATCCCTTGACTGTGCCCATCCTTTATCTCCCTTCCCAAACCCCAACTCTGCCCCCCAGAGACAGGGACAGGCAGCCATGGAAGAGGCTCTTCCCATCCTTCTGCAGTCCCTCTTGCAAGTGAGGAGGCCAGACACCTTACAGAATCAAATCTGCACTCATGGGTGACATCAGAAACCAGTCGCCTAAGCATCTGTTGAGCCTCCTCCGTCTTCACAGTGATGCTCGGAGGAAAGTCGAATCAATCCAGTTCTGTGAGGCATCTGCAACATCTTCCGTCTATGTCTGGACTTTATTAAAGATCTCAATAAATTTCCGATTTATTCTCCATGTTTCTCAACCTTTTTGTTTTTTGACTTTGACTTTATTATGCTTAAAAAAAAAAAAAAAAAAGACAGACACCCATGTTCTAGTACCTAACACCACTGGTTGACTAATATGGAATTCTCCCTGTAATCCCTAAGTGGAAGCATATTTAACTGACAATTGGAGCATCTGTGCAGCATTAGATAACAAGGCTTCCGGGCAAAGTTGCTGTATCTTTTTTTTTTTTTTTCAAAAAGTAGAGGACTGTGGCCTTTTCATAGATGCTCGTGAAATGGTTCTCATTATGGGAAACGTTGCCATTGCAAACTTGGAATTCTAAGGAGCTACAGCTGGGGAGCCGACTGTTGTCGGTAGAATTTAGGACACTGTGGTAAGCAGCAATGAAGTGGTCAGCATGCACAATAGGAAAGGCATTTTTGAGGGGGCTTCTTGGTTTTCTTTCCTCCTTTCTTTCCTCTCATTATGTCTTCCCAGGGTGACTTCCATAAGCGTTGCCAGGGCATAAGAAGATGGTGTGGGGGCCTTGAAAACAGATTAAATGTGGGATTCTGTGTGCAATGTAGATGCTGTGTATTCCCCACCCAACCAGCCCATCAGTTTGCAAGAGATAAAATGTGCTATTTCTACCTTCTCAGACATACGGTGCCTAATTATTCTGGCTGTCATTATTGTCAGTGTTGTTAAGGACAGTACCCACTCATTGACCTTGGCTGTGTTTCACTATCCAATCTAAATACTACAGCATCCTTTATGGAAGACGTTAGCCTTTGTATTGCTGAGGTTATTCAACTAGTAAGTGGCAGATCTACCTTAGTAACCACACTAGAATCTAGTGTATGATGGCAGCCAACCAACACAGCAGCCAGTAACCAGACCCAGTTAAAGTTACATGTGGACGGCAAGCATTCTCTAATTTCTTTGAAAAGCAGATGAGGCATTGGAATTCTTCTGTATTTGTTGTACTTTTGTTTCTGGCTTTGTAATATTTTAAGATATTACATGCAGAATTCTAGAGTTGTCATAACGTCAGAGGATATTTTTCATGCAAGTTCATTTTCTCTGGGCCTCTAACTCACTATGTATCTTCAGGGACTTTATTAGCTCAAACCAACAGACGTCCATCATCACCCTGGCCCCTCAGGCTCTCTTTTCCTTTTTGTTGTATTGTCGGACACTCTCTTACAAAACAAAACAAAAACAAAACTACCCCCTCAAAAAAAATCTAGAACTGTGTCTCTTCATGATTATTCTTTTTCCTTCAATGTAAATAGAAATGCTAAATAGATATTTATTGAGTTAAATTTATTTTGTCCAAATTCACATTCAACTCTGTAGAAGATGAGTTTTATTTATTCTATAAACATTTGCTTCACATCTGCTATGAGAATGTGTTGGATAGCAGGTGTTTGTAGAAAGGATGACTGGAGACAGTAGATTCATAGAGAGCCTAAGAGGCCAAGAGGCAAGAAAACTAGATGGGCTTTTGAAAGCTACCTTAGCTTCTCTCCTAAACCACAGAAAGAAGATGAACAACATTTGTGAACCAAAAAATTCTTTTACCAAGACAGTTACTTAATAATTTTCTCCAAACTCATCTCTTATTCTAGTGAAAACTCACTTTTTTCTTTGCTTGATGCATAAATTTAGGAAAACTTTGAATCAGTTTCCTAGTTTCTGCTTTTATGGCTTTAGCCCTCACTTTGGATGGATACATGGGTTAGGACAATGCCATTTGTGGTCAGTTTGGGGAAATGGAACTTGGGAAGTAAGACATTCTTGTAAAACATAACAATTCTAGAAAGACACTGAGGTTTGAAGCCCATTGCCTAAAAGAACACTTCAGTTTTCCACCCCATATTTGACCCTTTGAAAGAAGGCTTAGCATGAGGTCAGCTCTCGCCACACAAACCAGTCAGCAAATGACAGGAGACATTTATATATGCTTGTTTATCTATAACTTTGTGATATGCTTTAGATCCTTTAAAAGGGTTCTGATTTTTTTTCAGTCATTACTAGCAAATCTACTTCCTAGAAATTTCCTAGAAATAGCCTTAAGTCTTTAACAGTTGCAAAAGCATGCCTTCTAAATATGAGCATATTATTATTCAAATCTTTTCATAGTGGTAGATATCCTTGGTAAAGGAAGAAGACATTGGCCAGGTGGTGCTGGTGGTGCCTCAGCACTCAGGAGCTGAGGCAGGCTTATCTCTGTTAGTTTGAAGCCAGCCTGGTCTACAAAGGATGTTCCAGGACATCTAAGGCTTCGCAGAGAAACCCTGTGTTGAAGAACCAAAGGGGGAGAGGAGGAGAAAAAGGAGAAGGAGGAAATGGGGAAGAAGGAGAAGGAGGAATAGGAGGAGGAGGAGGAGGAGAAGAAGACAATGACATTGATGTATTGCTGATTTTGCCTCAGCTTGCACTAGTGGGAGTACTATCAAAGCACGAGTGTTAGGACTGCCTTCTGGAACCTTCAGTCACTGAAGTCTCCAGGAAGAGAAGCTTTTGATGAAGCAAGAACAGAGAGACGAGAGATCAGGAAGAATCGGGAGCAGAGAACAGTGGTCTAAGTTGAGAAGTGGAAAATGGAAAGAAAAAGAAATTGCAATTAAAGTTTAAAGTCCAAAGCTATCTGGGGGAAAAAAGGGGAGGAGAAATTATGAATGGGAGTTATCGTATCATCCTGTATTGCTGGGACAGGGTACCTGACAAAAGCAACCTAAGAAGAAAGGTCTTATTTTGGTTCACGGTCCAATGATACAGTCTCTTGCGGTGGAGATGTCATGGCAGCAGGAGCTTGGGGCGGCTGGCCCTATTGCATCTACAGTTCACACTCAGCTCACTTTCTCATTTTTATTCAGGCCATAGAATGGTAGTGCCCACAGTGAAGGTGGGTCTTCTCATGATCTAGATAACTCCTCACAGACATGTCAGGAGGTTGGTCTCCTAGGTGATTCCTGACCCTGCCAGTTTGGCGGCCTCATTAGCATCACAATTATTAATATGTACAAGGTAGAAAAGAACAGAGATGAGTTCATTAGAAAGCATTCCTTATGTCTTAAAGGAAAATAACTTAATTTTAGATAAATGTAGATTAAAATATATAAAATGAAAATCTGTAGAAAATTCTTGAAAGAAGTATAAAATGTTGAGTATTATCTAAATATTTTTAGACAAATGAAGAGATGAGATGGGTTTATACCAATAATTCAGAAAGAGTCCATAGTGTAGTATTTATGTTTCTGATTTCCTGCTGACAATTTGCTTTAAATACTTGTCTGTTATAAATAGAAGATGGGTCCTCTCCTCTGTGTCATATGCTCCAAGCTCTTATCTTACATCCTCTCAAAGATACCTGGAGTCTCACGCTGACAGTCAATCTTCATTGCCAATATGACTGGATTGGAATAACTGGGAGACTGGTGAAGGACGCCATTGTACATATCTGCAAGTGCAGGGCGTGTAGTCAGAACCCATGGGCTGCGGATCCAGACAGAGGAAGAGCGGGGAAAGGAGCCAGTCGGATGATGGGGGTCTCCATCCTTTTTCCTCTGGCCATGACTATTCACCTGTACCATACCTTTCCATCATGACACACTGAACCCTCTGAAGCTATAAGCCAAACAGATCTTCCCCCATCTAGAAGGAAAGACAGTGTGTTGGTTATATTTCTTCAGTTACCAAAACACCTAATGATAGCATCTTAATGAAGGATAGGATAGGTAGGTTTATTCATTTGTTTGGTTTTTGGGTTTTAGTTTTCTCATTCTTTGAGGAGATAGTTTACTATGGTGGGAGAGGCGTGGTGATGAGGCAGCTAGTCAGATTTCTTCTGCAGTTAAGAAGCAAAGAGAGGCGAATATTGGTAGTTACACTACTTTCTCCTTTCCCCATTTTCAATTCAGACTGGGAACCCAGCCCACTATATGGTGTCTACCACATTTAGGGTGGCAATTTATTACTTTCTGAAAACTCTCAAAGGCACATATACAAGTGGCATTGTGAGTATACCCTTATATGATACATCTTTCCCCCTTGTCCCTAGTATTTCTCCTTCCCTCCCTCCCTCCCTCCCTCCTTCCCTCCCTCCCTCTCTCTCTTCTGCCCCTCCCCTCTGCCCTCCCCTCCCCTCCCCTTCCCCTGCCTGCTCCTCTATCTATCATTTCTATCTGTTTCCCTCTGTCTTGGCTGCCATAGGGAGAGCAACCTTCCTGGACTGCGCCCTTTTGCCTTTATGTTCTGCCTTGCTAGCAGTATCCTACTGCAATAACAAGACACATCATATCATAGGGCATCCAGTTATTTGCATACATTGGAAATATAATAAATATTGGTAAAACTTAAATACACTTTTGAGAGTGTGTTGATATCTATCTCTTGTGAATAGTTAGTTTGTAAGTATGCATGCATGTGTACATACACCTACTGGCATTTTCTAACTATACTGTTCCATGGGCCAGTTGTGGTAGGACTTAAATCCTGCTTGTAAAGGTCTTTTTGCTTTAATTTCCTCTGGATAGCTCCAGCTGCAAGAAGCAATTCAATCCTTTTCTCTTTACAGTGGTGATAATACTTAGTTCTGGGGTTTGGCATAGCTTGTCTAACATTTCAAAACACGTTTGTGCAAGTCCCAGTATTAGACTCCTAAAAGAGTCAATGGCTCAGCATCCGGGAGGATGGTGGAGACTTAGGAATAGAGGTGTCAACCTGTTTTCTCTGCTTTCTGTCTTTCACTGTTAATTTGTTTCCTAGGAATCTCTTAGCCTTGTGTTCTAGCCCACGGATGGCAAATAACTGCTGGAAACATCATCTTTGCTTGTACAGGGGGATGGTAATACTTCAACCGCCTCTGCACCATCTTCCAGATGGGCTTGTTTGACTGATGTAGCCCATCAGTCCAGTCACACAACCCCTCCATTTAAACAGCTGGCCAGATGATCAAAATGGTTAGACAAAGGCAGTCCTCAAAGAGCTATCTTCTAAACAGAGGCCCAGCATCTCCCACGACATTTTAAATAGCCCCCAATGTTTTCTTCACCATAGATCATTTCAAGAGATCATTTTCCAGCCTCTTGGCCTACTGCCATATTTTCCTTCCTCTCTTCTGTCTTCCTCTGTCTTTTCCTCTCCTCTCAGACTTCTGCTTCTGTACGCTGGCCGAAGCCTTGCCTCATTGGCTTCAGACTCCACCCCGTCTGTGCTGCTTGGGAATTGCTTTACATATTGGACTTGGCTATCATTAGTCAGTGTATTCTGCTCCAATTTAACACGGTATGTCCTTCACATCCCTGAGTGTACAGAACTGGTAATTGGCAGCCTGGGAAGTTGAACAAAAAGATGACAAGACTTGCTGAGCCTCCATTGTGCTGCCCTCTTCTGCACACACAAATCCGATTTAAGTCAATGAAAGTTATGTAGATAAAGGCATGGAAGCGGGGGCGGGGGGGATCCTCAGAAAGTATATTTCTGGGCCCTGATGAGATTCAAAGCATTCTGGGAAAGCATAGAAGAACCTCAGAAAAGCATGTGTAATGTGAATTTTATACTGTGTGTGCTAGAACATGTTTTATTTGTTAAAATGTAGGTTGTTTTAGATGTGTGAGAAGACAAAGGAGCTAGAATGTCAAGGCAGTAAATTACCTAAGGCTAGCTCAATCCTTGTCAAATTTTGACTGTGGTCACATTTGTGGGGGATTGACAGAAGAGAGGAAGAGTGGAGGAAGGCTAAAACAGCAACATTTCTGGCATAGATGGGATGCGTAGGTAGTTTCTCTTAGCTCATTCTTTCATTGGCAACAGTGTTACCCCCTTCAGTGGCCCACCCATGACCAGTCTTTCACCTTGGGCATCTAGGCACAGAACAAGGGAAATAGAGTCCTCAAAGGGAGCTTGTCCCAGGTCTTAGCATACTTAGCCAGGTCATTTGATGCCTATCCCAGACAGAGATCTTCTTTGAGCTTATGTCAATTACTATTTAAGAGGGAAAACTGTGTCAACTTCATAGGGCTTTTGACGGCCATATATAGATGCAAAGTTTGTTTTATGGTTCTTTAAACATATAGCTCAGGCTGGCAGGAAACTGATTATATCAAAAGATGACTATAAACTTCTGTTGATCTTCCTGCCCCAACTCCCCAAGTACTTGGATACTAGGTACATATCACCACACTTGCTTTTATACACTACTTAAATCTCAGGGTTTCATACATGCTAGGCAAGCACTCTACCAACTAAACTACATTCCTAACCCACTGAAGTTTTTTCCTAAGCAGTATTTATTCATAGAAATAGAAGTCTAAAGTAATAATAATTGCTAATAATATTTATCTTCATCTTGTATGTTTCTTCCTATGTGAAGCAGTGATTAATAATACCATCTGATTTGGTTGAATATACAATGCCCCTCACAAGCCTTGATGACTTATTTGTGGTACTATTTGGAGATTTTAGAAACCTTAGGAGATGGGACCGAGATGGAAGAATTAGGTCCCAAGGGCTGGAAGTCCTTGAAGAATGTCTAGTTCTTGATGGCATCCAATCTATGTGTTTCCTGGGTGTAGGGAGAGAACCAGCATCAGAGAAGTTTAGAATGTAGCTCCAGAAATCCCAGCATGCTCTTGGCAGAGCTCAATGGGCAGCCCTGGTGGGAGATGAGAAGGTTAGAAGGCCAGCTGAAATGTGAGTGGCTTTAGAGGAGAGCAAAGATTTGACCGGGAATGTGAACAGAGACTATTCATGTTGTTGTTATATGGTATATAATTTGTTTACACCGAAACTTTGTGGGAAGCTGCATTTAATTAATTTGATGGAGGAAATTTCAAGGTCGCCCAGCATTCAGGCTTTGGCACAGTTACAATTGGCTGCCTTTTCGCCACTTTCCCACGAGAATTGTGAACACATCGTAGGCAAGGTCTAGCAGCTTACATTCCGAGCCAAATGAAGTGAATGTAAAGTTGAGGGTGAAGGAGGCATGGTTATTAAAAGGTAAAAAAGAAGCCAACTGCTTTACAATGGACCAATGGGAAATATACCTTGATGCAATGTCAGAAGTCAGAGAGATTCCACTCATTGCAGTTCTAGTTGTGTGAAAATATAAACTCATTAAAAAGACAGTCCACTGAGAACAGATTGCTGCTGGGGGCACCATGCACACTGGTCACATAGCTATTTATGATGCTATTTGTTGGAGGTTTGTTTTATTATGCTCAGCTATCCAAGTTAGTCACAGGCCAATATAATCGTGGTCCAGAGTGGCTTTGCTACTGCTTCAACTGTTGGTAGTCTCTGAGCTCATCCACATGATAGAAGTTTTTTTTCCCCAGTATGCAAAATGGAAAAGTTATAGGGTCATGATGGCTTCTACCTAGATTTGCTAGGGAAGTTTAGGAACCTACACAGGGTGACAGGACCGGAGTCCTTGTGGGAGGCCCCAGAAAGAGTATTTCATGGAGTTGTAGTGGGAAAGCCTACATTGCAATGAAAATCCTGGGACATTGGGAATGACAGAAACAGGGAGACAAGGATAAAGATGTGAAAACATTTGCCAAGGACAGCCACAGGCAAGTGGAAGGAATCCAAGAAAGGGGCCATGCTGATCCCAGATGGCGAGGCCCAAGGGCAGTGGTTCCCAAGATAATTGGAGTTCACATCATGATACCACATGTTCCAGATGCTGGACAAGAGGTGCTGGGATTTAGTCTTGCTTTGGTCTAGTCCTCCCTTGCTACTCTCCTATTCCTCCTTTAGGAATGAGAACTTTTACTCTGTGCTATTGCATTTTGGAAGCCTGTAACTTCATTTGACTTCATGGATGCCACATCTAAGAGTTATCCTTGAGAGTCACAGGAGATGTTAAGCCTGGTCATTTGAAAGGTGTTGGAAATGTTGACTCTAGAACTCTTGGAGTTGCTATGGGAGGACAGAACAGATACCCAAAGGAATGAATTATGACAGAATTAAGAGTCAGGTTGGCCATTCAATAATTTTTTTTAATTTTTTGGTTTGCTGTTTAATGTAAAGTCTTGCTAGGTATCCCAGGCTTCAAAGCTGCAGTCCTCTTGCCTCAGCCTTCATGTGATGGGATTATAGGTGTGCATCATGATATTCATCTCTCAATATAAATTTATGAAGTACTTACTGCCTAGTAGCCAGGGATGAGGGATGCAGTGGCACAAAGACAAAGACAGCCTCTGCTGTCATAAAACTTACATTTCCATGGGATAAAATAGCCCATGAAGTAACAAACATGGAGAATGTTGGATAACGGCCCTTGCTGCAGCAAGAGAAATTAAAATAGGATGCTAGGATAGTAAATGCCTAGAGAATACTCAAAACTTGTTGACTGGGAATATCTTCTCAGAAAAAAAGTGACATTATAGTCCAGATCATAATGACAGGGATGCCACCACACCATGGCTATAAGAAAACACAGTCTGGAGCTAGGGAGATATCTCAGCCTATGAAGTGTTGTTCTGAAAACCTGAAGACTTAGAGTCCAATCTTCAGGACCCAGATGGAAAGGGGCTGAGTGTGGTGGCTTGCTCTTGTAAACACAGTGCTGGGGAGGTGGGAGCCAGTGGACCTGGGATCCCTGGCCAGCCAGCTTAGTACACTTGATGAGTTCTGGGCCAATGAGACACTATCTCAAAAAATGCTGAATGACACATGAAGAACAATACTTGAAGTTGCCCTCTGGCTCTCACTATGAACATGCACACATGTGCATCTGCACATACATTGACACAAACACGCTTGCGCAGAGAGAGAGAGAGAGAGAGAGAGAGAGAGAGAGAGAGAGAGAGAGAGAGAGAGAGAGACAGAGACAGAGACAGAGAGAAACAGACAGACAGACAAACAGAGAGGCAGACAGAGATAGAGACAGAGAGCCGACTCTAAGGAAAAGGAGCAATTTACACAAAAGTCTAGAATGGACACACCAGGCACATTTAAGATATGAAGAAAGCAAAGCTGTCTGACCCTCAGGAGAAACAAAGTGCTAAAGAGTGTTTAGCGATGACATTGTGCAGGATTGCACAGTACAACATTTCTTATAAATGGACCCAGAAAAGTACAGGAACAGACAAGTAGATTAGTGATGGGAAGAGGTGCATGAAGAAGAGGTGAGAACTGAATGGACAGTCGTCCAGTGTGATCACTTCCAGAACCATCAAGATCTGGGTTTCTCAGGTAGGTGAATGTTCTTTGGTTTGAATGGCCATTTTTCTAAAGAATAAATGGGCTGAGCAGAGCCCTGGCGTGGAAGCTCTCTATTCCAGTAGCTGCCTGTTATGGTTAATTTTCATCATAGACTCTACTGGGCTTGGGATCACCTGGGAGAAACGCCCCTGGGTATGTCTCTGGTAGTGTTTCCAGAGAGGTCTAACTGAAGAGCGATGTGCCCGGAGCATAGCTGGGACCCCAGACTAAATTAAACTTGGGAAAGGGAACGGGCAAGTTTGGTGGGTACCAGCATCCATGTCTCCTTGCTTCCTGACTATGGACGTGCGTGACATGTGCCTTGTGTTCTTACTATCTCAGCTAGAGCCACTCTTGTTTCCAACCTTCCCTGCCATCATAGGCTGCACTCTCAAATTCTGAGCCAAAGCAAACCTTTCCTCCCTTAAGTGGCTCTTGTCAGACACGCTGCCACAGTGATGCGAATCAGGTAGCTAATGGATTCCAGCCAACATGTTCCTAAGAGCAGCAGCATCACAATCTACGTAGCAGTGGCAGAAGAGGAAGACCTGAAGGATGCCTAACAGATTGTTATCAACTTTGCACACTCTCGTTTCTCTATGTAATGACATTTGGGTGGATCGGACCCATCACCACTGGATTTTTCTGCCCATCAAAGAGACTGGAAGTTGCTCTGAATGTTAATCTTTGGGCCTTTTATGAGTTTGCTATAGGATTCTCTTTTTCCTGACATCCTATTACAAAGACATCGCAGACCCTTCACACAGTTCTTATTTTGGTAGAATTGTCAAAGACGCATAGATAGCTTCCTTTGATAAAAAGAGGACAGACACGCTACCTCTATTTTTGTCATTTAAGACTGACATCTCACTGAGCCACAGATTTCATTCATGTCTGGACAGT
This sequence comes from Acomys percivali, assembly GCA_907169655.1. Taxonomy (NCBI): domain Eukaryota; kingdom Metazoa; phylum Chordata; class Mammalia; order Rodentia; family Muridae; genus Acomys; species Acomys percivali. The sequence continues at coordinate 19,358,923 of OU015753.1, read as the reverse complement.
AAAGTCCCACTGCACATGCGTGTTTGCGGTATATACTGTTCTATGTAGTGTGCTTTGCTTGGTTTTGATGGTGATTTGTTGGGTGGTGGCGAATAAATTGAGTATGGTACACGGTTATACAAAGTTCAGCCCTCACTGTTCCCCTTAACTGGTTCCATGTGGAAAAGTGAAAGTTGTGTTTCTGTGCTTGCTCTGCCAGACTTACATGCCTGTAAGGACGGCTGGAGAGAGCGGCATGTGTCTGCTGGGAGTCTAGTGTCCTTCTGCCCACAGGAGTCCATGTCGGGGAACTTAAACGTTTTCCCCCAACTGTGTGTCTTCCTTTTTTTCCTTTTCCTCTCTTCCACTTCCTCCTGCTTCTTCTTTTACCTGCCTCCTCCCCTCTGCTCCTCTTATTCCTTCTCCTTTTACCTCTTCACTCTTGCCCTTCCTCTTTCTTAGTCTTGCCTTCTTCCTTTTCCTCTTCCTCCCTTCCTTCCATCTCTTCCTCTTATTTCTTCTTCCTTCTCCCTCTTCTTCCTCCTCCTGGTCCTCTTTCTTTCTTCCTGTCACTCTTTCTTCTTTCCTCCCCCCTCTTTCTCTTCTTCCTCTTTCTTCTGAAAAATATAAATATAAGCAAACAAATGGCCCTTAGTGTTCAATCTAACTACTTTTAATATAAATGGAAATTTCATCCTGAGCTTGCTGGCTTCGTGAGCCTTCATAGCCCATCCACCTCTTCCACAGAGAGGGTCAAGACCCACGGAAAATGATCCCCAAACTAGCGGCAGAACCGTTCCCAATGTTCTCTATGAGCGTTGATTCAACATTGTCTAGCACGCAGGGTGGCCTGCGATGGGTTCCATTTCCCAAGAAGATCAGTAGACTTTGGGGAGAAAACATTTCACACTGATACAATAGTTTTCACCCTGTGCACTTCCCAGAGGACAGCATTATTACCTCTGTCCCTGCTTCAGGCCTGAAATTCATTGAGCATCTATTATATTCATGTATCAATCTAACTCAACTTCATTTTAAAAAACTTTACGAGCATACTGTCATTATTTTAGACTGTTGATAAAGCCTCCGAGAATCAAACAGAGGCCTTGTTTTTCTGTAATCATACCACTAAATAGTGTCTAAACAAATTTCAGGCTTTCTTTGATAGAGAATCTAGTACATTCTCCACTGTGTCCTCTGTAGTTGACACTTCCTCTGGGGGGTCACTATAGGATGAGAGCATTCAGTCTTGAACTTGATGTTATCTGGGCAATAAACTCGGGGTTGGGGTGTGTACAGTAAAGATAACTCAGCCTTAATCTTCTACACAACCTCATTTTCCTACCAACACCCTCCCCCAGCTTCTTTTCTGACACTTTCACACGTACCTGCCTCAAACACCTGCCTGAATCAGATGCTGGCTATCTGAAGAAAAGCTTTATGCAGACATTTGGACACAAAGGCTTTCTAAAAACAGAATGAGTATTAAACAGGTCCCAGTAGTATCCTAGTATAACCAGAAATCCTGGAGACAAAAGGAGCTTTCTTAGAAGACACACACATTTTAGGTCTGTGGAAGGAGCCAGACAAGGAGGGTCACATGAGATACCTATAGGTAATGCTGTCCAGTACATAGTTTAGAATGAGTTTCCAGGCACAAAATACACATTCACTTTGCTTCAGCCAGAAAGAGAGCCTTTCCCGGCAACACGCGTATTAAAGTGTGTAATCTTGCTGTTACTCTGGGGAAATAGTTTACAGGATCATACAACCTGCTGTCTCCTGTCATCTTTAAAGACCCCATGGTTGCCGTGGCTGCACATAGGGACTTAGCTATCAAGTTAATATCACCTACTGTGCAAATTATACCTAAGCAAAAGGGAGAAAGCTGATTGGTCTTGGTCAAGGCTCCATGGGGTGAAAGGGTTAACTAAGACCGAAACTATCTGAACCCCCATGGCTCTGGGCAAAGAGGTAGCCCAGACAGACCCATCACTGAGGCCTGTTTTGGTTTCATGACTTTGGAATGTTCTAGCTATAGTATGTGGGCATTTGTTAACAGGTCTATACTAAACCAGAAAACTTCCTCTTGACTCTATGTTAATCTAAAAGGGGGGGGGATATCCAACAGGGGAACTGAAATCTGGAAACCAGGGTTCTGTGTCCCATGGTATGCCAGGTGGGAGCACAGAGTTAAGAGCATGTAGGGAAATGAGTTAGGAAAAATCAGAAAGTGCCTCGCGGTTAGATTTCTTAGACATTCTTACATAGGAGGTGTAGGCCAAAGGGAACCCAGGGCTTTTCTCAAACCAGTAACACTCCCTGAAGACCCACCACCTTGTCATGAGGAGTCAGGCCAGAGCTTTCAGGATTTCACAAGACACAGCCTACAACTGAATGGGTGGACCTGAAGGGTAATCCCTTTTCAATTCTGGGTTCTATTACTTTGATCTGCAAAGTGGGTTCTTTTGAATGAGACAAACTTTCAAAGTCCTTTCCATTCATCTCTAACTCACAGCCTACTACCTACCCCAGCAGCAACTTCTGAACCTTTGTTGTCTTAGAAAAAAACACCAACTAAGGAGCCTCACACATAGTAGGAATGCAGAAGACCATGTATGGAAGAGAAGTGCCCATCCTCATGTGTGGAGAAAGATTCAGCTCGGAGAACCAACCTGTGTTAATCTGTCTATTCTCTGGAGTTTCTGGTTGCAACTTCCACCTAGTATTCGGTTCGGTATCTTGGAATGAGTGACAGCCCTTCCCAATGCAAAAGGCAAAGTCCTACAGTCTGAGATGACCAGACCGAGAGCCAAAGTTCTCTTCAAAGTTCAGGGATTAACTGAGTTGGACCATTTGGGCACGTCAAAATACAGACTCCAATAGCTTCATATTTGATGTGCATTTCTGGGCTTCTGACTTCAATTTTGTGGGTCTTGTGCTCTTTTTCTTATTTTCCTCAGTGTAAGTCAGAATTAGTCCAGGCATATGGGTGACTGGCTGGGCAGAAGTGGACAAGTGTCCTTGGAACGGAAAGGTGAACAGCTGTTGGACTGTACTCAAGCCAGAGCGCAGAGTTCTCTGGGAAGGGGGGGGGCACAGGAAGAAGCCTGTGTGAGAGAAAGAAGAGTGGTCAGTCCTACGTCTCTGGCCCTGCTGCCCAGGAGTCTCATCACCTACCTCCTAGGGAAACGACACGGTTTGGCATTTGTTTATCTCTTCTATCAGGTGATGCGCCCTGCTGCCATTCCGCGTCTAGACAGTGGAGCAGAGGGGACTTACATATATATTTATATTTATTGTATTTCTTCACGCACATTCATCTGAAAAGACTTAGGTTGATTAATATTTTCCGCTGTCCGGTAACCATGGCAATAGGGTCAGCAGATATAATATTTAATTTAATCTTCCAGCTGCCTCAGTGAGCTTCACCATACCCAGGATAATAGAAAGCCTATTGCCCAGCCCCCTGTCTCTCTCCTTCTCCCTTCCCCTCATATATTATTATCTTTGCCGGTGGCTCCCTCACATGACCCAAAAGGAATACACTGGGTTTTTTTTTTCTCCCCCTCCTTTCCTTTTGTATATGCACTTAAAATAAATGCCTGCATGAGTCTGTTTACCACCAGAGCCCATCTCCCGCCAGCCACCTCACCAACCTCTTCCCCCTCTACCTCCTCTCCCCACGGCTCCCCTGTCCCCCAACCCCCACTCTAGCAGCCAGTCTCTACGGAGTGACAGGAAACGTGGGAAGATCCTGATAGCTTTCATAGCTGCACCGTAAGGTTTATGAAACACACTCCTCGGCCAAATGAACCCATGCCGACTCTCTTCCCGCCACAGACCCCGGCGATTGGCTGAGAGCTCCTTGCTGGTCCGATTTGCTCTCCAGGTGGGTTGAGTCTTGCTTTGTCTTCATCTGGCCTAGTTCCCTCGTGCCATCTCTCTTTATTTCCTTTCTCTTTCCTTCCCTCTGATAATTACCTTTTTTTTTTTTTAAATGCTGCCATGTTTTTTGTGCACACTCAATATATGGTTGGTTCTAGGGGGGTAGATGGAGAAACTGGTTTTGAAGCCCAGCTAGACTCTGGTGCTGAAGGAAATGAAAAATAACTTAATTACTTTTCAAAACTCAGTTTGGAGATGAGTGGAGGGGCAGGCTATTTGTTCTCTGCACATTCACAGGCTCTCACATGGATCCTTCCATTTTAGTCCACTCCATCTTGTCGTCTGCCACTGCCTAGTCTATCACTATTAAAACAAAACACTGGGTTAAAGCAGGACTTCCCTTCCAAAGCTGGGGAATGGAGAGGTGCTGAGATGGGCACCAAAGACAGGGAGAGGCAAACATGAGAAATGACTGTGGATGGGTTATGAAAACCATAGCAGTTTGCTCATTCTGTTTATTTATTCATCAGACTTTTATTAATTCTGTCACTGACTCAGACAATAAGCATGTTTTCCTATATACCCCTTCCATTGTTGCCTTTAGAATAAAATCTGTTTCTACGGCAAAGAAGGATGATTCTTCTTCTTCCTCCTCCTCTTCCTCTTCTTCCTCTTCCCCTCCCTCCTCCTCCTGTTCTCCTCCTCCTTCTTTTCTTCATGAGAAAATGAACAACTGCACCTTCATTTAGTCCTCTGGAGAGCACAAACCCTACTTTACTCCTTTGGGATATTTTCATTTGACCTTTGAAAGAAATATGTCAAAAAAACATTATGAAGAAATGCCACTTATGTATTCATTGACTTTGGTCTCAAACTGAGCAATTCAGTTGGCGATGTTTCCCAAATGGAGGGAGCGTTCTGCCTTGCATCATTTTTGGACAACAATTGTATTGTGTACCTATGTATATGTGCATTTGATATATTTGATTATCAAAGGCAGAGTTCCTTTCTAACTCTTCTTATATTTCCATTCAATAAACTGTGCACCCAGTCAAACCTCAGCACTGTATCAGGTACATTGTTCTTATAACTATTTAGGGGCTGGAGGAGACTGGATATGTGGCATAGAGACCACTATAAAGCCACCACCACCTAAAAGCAACTGCTTAATTCAGGCGTGATTCACATGGCATTCCTCACACCGAGCCTGTGTATGTGCACAGCAGTGTCTTAACCAGAAGGAAACATGTAGCCATAGGAATACCCAATGCCAAAGAGATCCTCAGAGAAGAAAGTCCTTCCAGACTTGCCTTGTGCTGCTCCTGCTGTCTACTTTGGTAACTGAAGCACATAGACCCCAGAGGGTGATGCACATCAGCTGAGTACCGATAGGACAATCGCTACTACCTCACCTCCATGGCTGTGAATACTTCAAAGCTGACATAGTGATGTTTCTCAGGCCACAGGCACTCTACTTGAGGGCTAGCACCCAGTTCAGGGCCCATCACTTAACTCTGTGTGGCACAGGTGTCCAACCTTTTGACATTAGGATATGATGTCATATACAAAGTGCATGCTTGAAAAAAAACTACATGCTCAAGTTATAAAAGAAAATAATCAAAACACCCAAAGCCAAAAAAAACCCTCAAAAAATAAAATATAAAAATGTTATCTGTGAAATATATAATTTTTTTTGTTGCTCAAATTCATGGCTGTCTCGTGGCACACATAGCCTGTGGGGCACAGGTCAGATGCCTATTCCTGCACTATTCCTTGGGAAATCTGAAAAGAGGCTGGACGTTCTGAGTAAACACAACAGAAGGGTCTTCCTCATCATGCCCTGAGGTCCCATGGTATAACAGTGAAGGCTTGCTTCCTGGACAGGCTTCCTCGTGGTGGCTGGAACTTTGATGCTGTGTGTCACGCTGTTGCCTTCTGATGATAAGGTGCTCTGAATTCTTCCCCTTGACAGAGTCCATTTCCACAGTATTCAGAGAAACGAGTCACTTCTCATCAGTACACAACCAGGAGTCAAATAAGCCATTAGAGGGATGGATGGACTTCAAGTAGCCGTAACGGACTACCAGCCATCTCCCTGTCATGGCACGATTAAGTCATCTCTTTATTTCTAGTCTAACACGGTGTCCACCAAGTTCAAGCCTTGATGTCTAATAGACTCACTGGCCTCTTCCTAAGCATCTGCTCTCACTCCCCCATAGCCTCACATCTCCATACTTTCCCCTTTGCCTTTTAGGACTCAGGAGACCATGTGATTTCTGCTCCTTATTGCCTGTACGCTTCTTGGCACCTACGTGGGGGTATGTTAAAAGGCTTGAAGGATCTGATTGGTCATTAACCATGTTACTATATTATACGGGCCATATGAAGCTTCTCGAGCCAGGCTACTTCATGAGCCATTGCCCCGTATCCGATTGCCCTGTGACCAGAGCACATCTCTGAGCCTTTGGTCAACAACAGGGGCCTGTAAGTTGTAAAGACAGCATAAAGACTTCTTCAAAAGAGGATCTAGCCACGGCAAGCTTTCTGTGTTTCTGACCAGTACACTCAGTGACCAGATGGTCTGGCAGGTCTTGCTGGCATAGGACAGAGCACTTGGAAGAAAACTGAAGGAGAAACTGTTCTTTTCCAAGCTCCTCTCCTTAATAGTGCCTCGGAAGATTCCATTTGCATTCCAAAGGACTAGCCAAAGGTTTCTCAACCTATGGCCCTTTTTTACACCTGAGCAGTGACTTTAAATTCATTTATTAATTTTCTGTGAGTTTACCTTTTCCTGCAAAGGATCAGAAAACACAACTTTGTGGGAAGGCCCAGCTTTTTAAAGATATCAAATGACTCTTCGTTTCTTCCTTTCTTTTCTTTCTTTCTTTCTTTCTTTCTTTCTTTCTTTCTTTCTTTCTTTCTTTCTTT
>OU015753.1:19320581-19349787 GCA_907169655.1 Acomys percivali | reverse complement strand
ATTATTATTATTATTATTATTATTATTATTATTATTATTATTATTATTATTATTAACCTGTGCAAGCATATTGAATAGCACAAGTCTTGAGTATGAATTCAAGTTAACATTTACTTATATTTTTTGACATGCTTAACTAAGTGCATACGAAGATATTGGATATATCCAGAATTCCACAAGGCTCCCTGCTGTCCCCCAGTGCCTCCTAATATGATCTGACCTCTATCCATGGGAACAAACTTGAAGGTGGCCATTTCCCACATTGTGAGATGCCATCTTTTATATATGATCTTAAAAATTTAGTGGTGCAGTGTCCACCACTTTTAATATACTGAAAGGGCAATCCAAACCTTTATGAGACAGAATGAACGGGGAGGGTATTACAACTCAGTACTCATACCAATATCAAAATGTATAATCCATGATACTACTTTTTAAAAAAGATATACTTATTTATTTATTTTTTACTTTATGTGTGCAAGTGTTTGGCTTGCATGTATATATGAGAACCACGTACATGCATTACCGGAGGAGGCCAGAAGGCATCAGGTCCCCTGAGACCAGCATTGCAGACAGTTGTAAGCCCTTATGTACGTGCTAAGAACTGCACCTGGGTCTTCTGCTGAGCCACCTCTAGAGCACTCGTGACACTCTCAGTGTTGCACAAAGGTCAAATCACAGAGGCATGTGTGAAGAGCACTCCACAGGCAAGACCTCAAGCTGCTTAGCAAGCGGCTGAACATCTTGCTATGCTGGAATATTAAGACATTTCATTAGGGCAGTCCATTTGGATGCTGGCTTTGTGACATTGGTTTTGTTCAGTTTTGTTTATTCATTTGTTTCTGAGTCGGGAGTCTATGCAGCCCTTTATATGTAGATAAAACTGGCCTCAAATTTGCAGCCATCCTCCTGCCTCTGCTTCCCAGGTACTGGGATTACAAATAAGTGCCTATCCCATTTTATTCTTTTCTTTAAAAGCCATACATTTCACAAGGCAATACCGGATAGTCTTTCTAATCCCTCCGTCTGGCCTGGCACTGCTGAGGTCCCTTCCTCTTTCCAACCGTGTCTTTTGGAATGCTTTGACCTTCAGCCCCGCCTCCTTCCGAAAGTTGCTGTCAATCCAAGTAAATTTCAAGTCGTATTTCTTAAGATCCACAAGTGAGTCTTTTTATTTTCCCAACCTGGAAAAAGTAAAATAATCAAAGACGTATTCATGATGTAGTGAATTTAGCAGCTGTGTCTAAAAGGGCTGAGGACTGGACAGTGCAGGGAGCAAATTTGTGTTTCTATCCTGTGGGATTGGCTGGAGAGGGTAGATGGGTACCATTGTGGAGTTAAAAAAAAAAAAGCCTGTGTGCCTTATCTGAGAAGTTTATATCAGGTCTGATTCCAAAGGCGCTGAAAGAGCAAGAGACTAGCAAAGGCAAGAAGCCAATCAGCCTGGAGGAAAAGGAAATGGATACAGTTAGCAGCCTGCTTGGTGATCTGAGACTGTGGAGGAAAAGCCATAGCTTCTGGTGGATTCACCCAAGCAGAGATACACATGCAGAGGAAGGATGAACACTACCTGTCTGTCTCTAGCTCGCACCCTGAGAGCACCTGTCAGTGCCCTCCTGTTGTTTTCCGATCCAACCAGAAGCTACTAGCAGGGGAGCTCTTAGAAAATGTCCTATGGGGGAAGGGAGGGCTTGTACGTGAGAGCAAAGAGGCAGGTAATGGACGATCCCCTTTCCCATCCCTCATCAGGATGTACATTATACCTTCCTATATTGGGTAGAGATATTTGTAAATGGTGTGTTCCTGAGAAAAGTGAAAGGGTAAGCATCTATTGTGCCTTTGTGTTTAGAGCCCATGGGCTTCCAAATAGGATGCTGTGCTCAGGGGGGAGGCTCTGTGCCTAGCTCTTGGGAGGGGGCCGTTTATGGATACAGCGCCTTCCTGCAGGATTTACAGGCCATCTCAGTTTCATAAATCAGTGATGTGCGCTGCGCGTGCGAGAGTCTGCAAATTCTAAACTAATATGTCGCTCTCTTTCTGTCTGGCATCATATTTATGTTAAGGCTCCATAAATCGTGCTCTGTGTTTCTGCAGCACGGCTGTGATGGAGAGTGGTGTAACCAACAATGGGGAGGAATGGAGAGGAAAAGGCAGGAAAACAAAGCTAAGTGAAGAACTCATGGGACCTGTAGTGTAACACTTGACAAGGGGGAAGGAAACAGAGTATTTGCTCTGTGTGTGGTGACGTGGCTGCTAGCTCTTTGGCTAACTTTTGGTCACAGGGCACCAGTACAGTTTCTGGGTTCATAGGCAATGGTCTTCTCTTTTTAAAGGCAAATTTCCAGAAGGATCTTAGAGACCAGGGCGTTGATGTAGAATAGTCTGAGGGTGGAAATTATCCTGTCCAAGGAATGACTAAATTCCTTGTGAATGCTTGAAGACAGAAGGGAGACTCAAGGGGGGGAAAAAAACCTTTGTAGGTGTAGGCTAGGGATTTTTGTTGACTTCCTGGATATGTCAGCCAGACATAACCAGTTGAATTGTATGCTCCATTTTCAAAGTCCTTTTCCCCCATAAGATGATCACAGTGTGTTTTATGTGCGTGTTTCCTCTCTTTGTGTCTCATGCCTCTGTGACTTGACTATGCGTCAGAGTTTCGGCATAGGCTCAGTGGTTCCCGTGGCTGGTAAAGGGCAGCACAGGAAGGAGGAACTGCGCCGCTCCTTCCTTTCCTGGTGCTGTATTTTGCTTTTCAAGTTTGTTTATTACATTTGAAAGCCAACTGAAGCATCAGGTTATGCATTAGACTCCAGAATAAAAGGCAATATTTTAACATGCTAAAGGAATTCTGCCAGCCAGTCATAAGTATCAATCCATCACAATTATTAGAAACAATATACTGCGCAGTAGTAGAGAGATACAGCCACCGTGCAGACACACACTAAATAAATTCCCTTGTAGACTGCCTCTTTCTTCTCCTGCTTAGGCAACACAGAAAATGCTTATACAGAAAGGAATACTGACAGATGAGGCTCAACACTATCTTTTTTTTCTCATTTGAGTCATTTCTGAAGTCTCCAAACAGAATTTCTACCTAGCAACCCAGCTGCCCTCCTTAAAACCATTTGGTCCTGGATTTGGATGGATTAATAGATACATAATAAGTCTGGAAGATCAACAGTTCTATAAGCATCAATTAAAAACAGTCTTTGGGGAGGAAGAAATGCAGCATGGGAAAAACAGAATCTAATTGATGTGATTTGGAAAATGAACCTAAGTATTTATGCAGATAAAGATGCCTGGGTTTTGTGTTTGTTTCTATTTCCTTTCTTTTCTAGTCATTTCTTCATTAGCAGGGAGAACACTGGAGGCAGCACCACCCCCGCCCCTTTTCCTGTAGCCATTTGCTTTACGTAAACCAGCCAGCAAACCGCTCCGTTCATATTGATGTAGACATTACCACAAATCGCCACTTAGGGACCTGAGCGAATTGACTAACTGGTTTCAGATCCAATACACATAACTTGATCAGACACAAGGTTTAAGTACACTTGCAGGCATGCCAACTACACCTACCGGGAAGTGACTTTGGCTGCCAGCTTCAAGAGGCCCCAAGGGAGGCTCTGGGAGGAAGGCAGGCAGACCAAGGGTGAAGTAGAAAGGGTCTGGAGGTTTCCAGAAGAGCAGCCCAAGGTGAAAGGGAGTAAAGTATTCTGGCCATTTGCAGAAGCCATGTAGATCCCAGAGTCCTGAGTGTTTGATTCAACTTGTGCTTAACCCTCCCTTCAGCCCCTCTGAGGTCTTAGAAGTGGATGCCAGGTAACACAGAGAAGATGCTTGTTCAATTCATATATGTTTATATCATTATGAATACATCTTTATGAAGTTATATTACCTACTCCTCAAGCTGCCACAATGTGCAAACAATAGTTTCTCAGTCCCTTGCCTCTTCTGTGGTAAGGCATTGCCTTGGCAGAATTGAGGAAAGGATTTTGAACAAAGGACCAGGTTGTCCATGAGGGGTCAAAGGTGGCATGCTATGCTTTTAAGGCCAAGGACCACATGAGCCTATCCATCCCCAATGGTGGTCCCTATCTCAATTCTCATTAAACTGCTGGCCCTTCTAAAAGTGGCCACTCATTTTCCATTCAGTCCAGCTATATTTATTTTAATGCCTCTATCTCTATTTTATATGTTTTGCTTTCCTCCAGTAATCTTGGGAGTGGGGGTGCTTTTTTCCTGGGCACGAATCTTTCCTTCCGTGTATTGGGTAATAGACCATAGAAGGCTACATGTACAAGTGGAGAAAGCTGCATGCTCAAGGAAGTGGTTGGGCATGTAGCCATGGAAGTTTCTGGAAAAAATAGGGTAAAATGTGGCACTTGAACTGTTGTTCACAAATCTAAATCTGTTTATATCAGATGTGTGTAGTGGGTTGGGGCAACATTGGTAGTGGTAAACCCTATAGGAGCCTGGCAAGAAAAGGGTATACTGTCTACTTGAACCAGACTGGACTGACAGCCACAGAAAAATTGGGAACTCCAGAAGCCTGAGAGCCAGAGCAAAGAGAAGGGCTTTTCTCTGGGGACCGAAGTAGTTGTAGTTAGACTTTACCAAGAGAGATTTTGCTCAAATGGGAGGCCCTTAAAAGCTGGAAGAGTCCAAGCTTATTTCTCTTATTATAATATGTTTTGAAGATATTTAATATCTTTTTATATTACTCACTTACATATTTAGTGTGCATTTATTTATTAAGCACCTACTAGGTAGTCAAGTCAGAGTGGTTGCAGCAGGAAACAAGGCTAAGCTGGTTGGTAACCAAATAAAATTTCTAGTCAGTTGTTCATGAGAAGCAGATTATGTAAAGTTGAGCACATTTGCCAATGAAAGCTCAATCCTTAGACACTGATGCTCAGGGCAACTTTAATAGCAACAAATAATGGGGAGACATACTGAGCCCCTGTGGCAGCAGGGAGTTCAGTATCTCAGTTGATCCTTACAATCATTTTATAAGGGGGAGGGAATTTTTAGTGCCATGTTACATTTGTAGTTTAGAGAGGGTTAAAGTACACCCCACATGTTATGAAGGAAAACCTGGGTTTCCATTGTAAAGTTGCCTAATCCCAGTCCTTTCATTGTTCTGCTCTACCATAGAGTTTTTATGGCAGTGACAGGAACGGTGCACTGGCGTAGAGAAGGGCTTATCAATAATAATGAATACAGAATACACTGTTAGCAGTTTATGTGAATTGCAATAAAAATAGCTTGGCCCCAAAGCAGAACAAGAAGATGGAGAGAGATTTCAAATTCTCGAGTTTTGTTAGACCTAAACATCTCCATAATTGCATAGTACATGATACTGTGAAGTAGGTAGAGGAGCTAAGAGTGTTTTGTCTATGGTTTCTTCCTTGATGACTAGAAAGAAAAAAAAATCAGTGGTGTTAGGGAAGACAGAAAGAAAGTAGGTATAGAGGATGGGGGATGGCAATGAACTTCATTTTGAGCAGGTTTTAATGGATGGCCAGCCAGACATTTAGAGCTGATGGACAACAGATAGGTGGCAGGTAAGGGATGTTAAAGTGAGACCTATAGGGTTGGGAACTATCAATAATGGAGCCAAAGAAGCCAAAATGCTAGCTGAGAGAAAGCATTTGTGTCTAGCTGTTCTGCTCAAAGGCACTCTGTAGATACAATAGGCAATTGGCATTTCCAGGGACATCTGGTCGACCAGGTTCTCAACCTCAGCACCGCAAACAATAATGCATGATAGTGGGGGGTCTGTTTTATGTATTATTGGATGCTTAGCAGCATTCCTGACCTTTGCCCCCTAGGTGCCACAAGCAAATTCCTCCCCTCACCTCTAGCTGTGAAAAAATCAAAAGTCTCTCTAGACATTGTCAAATGCAATTTGAACTCCAGATGGAAACCTTAGAGCTAGATCAAACAACTTTCATTCTTGTCCATATCACTGTCTATAAGCACTAAGCTGTAGTTTTCACCTCTTTATAAGTGCATGATATATATATATATATATATATATATATATATATATATATATATTTGACCATAAATAAATATGGATGCATTCCTGCCAGAAGTACTCAATGCTGCCCTGATAAGCATGAATGAACAGACTTAGGGGTTTATTTGTTATCACAACAGAACTTAGCTTTATTCTGACTGAGAATTTTCATTTGCAGATTGCAAAAAGATACATTAATGAAATTTTCCTGAGTACATCTGCTTTATATTATAGGAACTTATATAAAATTTACCCAACTTTGTATTATATGATGACCATATATAAAAAATCACTCAAAAGTGTAAAGACATGGATATTAGTCATGCTATAAAACATCTTGCCTCTTGGGGTTTGTTCGTTTCAAAATAGTGCTTCTCTGTATCACCTTGGCTGTCCTGGACTCACTTTGTAGATCAGGCTGGCCTCGAACTCACAAAGATCAGCCTATTTTTGCCTCCTTGAGTGCTGGGATTACAGGGGTGTACCACCACACCTGGCTCATCTTACCTCTTGTGATATATTCATTTGCTCAAAGAAATATCTCCTCTATAGTTTCCTACTTTTGATAGATAGGTAGGTGGGTTTTTATTTTATGGTTTTATTAGTTGTTAATTAGAAGTTGTGTCAATGAACAGTAAAATGATATGACATACCAATTCAGGTTTTTTTATACTGTTATATATCACTAGTGTTGGGAAGCATGTATGAAAGTCAGAGGACAACTCTCTGGAGTCTTTCTCTACTACTTTTATGTGGTTTCCAAATATTGAACTCAGGTCATCAAGCCTGTGTAAGAGTCTTTACCCAATGGGCCATTTGGCTGGACCCCAACTCAACTCTGGTTTTGGATGTGTCATGTCTATCTATCTTGAAATTAATTTCTACATTGCTTAAAACAAAATACAAATTTCAGTAATGTGAACAATGTGGAAAATTGTCCTGTACGCTGAAAAAGTTTTACAAAAGGAATTGGGCAAAATGTTGCAAAGCCGTGATAGAAAAGAGAAAGGTTCCATTTAGAAAATATGCTTGAGATGGTACTGGACTTAATGGCATGGTACTAGACTGGAATTTTCAGAACTTAAAAGCCGAAGATGGAATTTTTCCTTTCTGAGCTGCGATGGAGTTCTTGGTAAAAGTCTTAGTTTGCCTGCTGGTACTATATTCATTAAGGTGACTGTTAAAGGGGAAAACGTGAAGGTGCTATGGTACTCTTCCTTAAATATTTCAATAGCTGTGGTAAAGATTCCTGCATAATCTCCAACCCCTGCCCCATACTGAGGAGCTATTGGCAGCTGATGGTGGTTGGGAAAGGACAATCATTATTTTCTGATGATGTGCCCACTGGTAGGTTTCCAGTGCCCAGTGGATGTTCCTGCACCTATGCATATGTGAGCAGCGTTAACTGGACTAAGTGCATTATAATAGCACTGGAAAAAGCCATGCAGTTTGGAAGGATGTATGCTGGGGAAACGTGCAGAGACTCGGAAGGAAAAGTAGGAAGTGGGTCTAACCATATTTCATTGTGTACATGTATGAGATTCTCCAGAACAAAGAATATTTTTTAATTAAACTGAAAAACAACTCAAGGCAGATATTTTAAAAACTGGGCTGCTTATTGTCTTAAATTTTTTTTGTTTTATTGATTTTATTATTGGAGAGTGTTATGTATGCATATACTATGTTTTGATCAAATCTTCTCCATCTTCTTTCCCCTCCATTTACTCCCTTTATGCCTCTCCATTATTTTGCCTTTCCAGTTTTTGTGTGCTCTACCTTAAAACCCACTGAGTCCATTCAGAGCTCTCTGTACGTGCATAGGTATAGGACTCTCTACTGGAACATGGGTAGCCTGCCAGGGCCACATCCCCAGAGTAAACTGGCCCCTGCCTCCCCCAACAGAAACCAATTGGCAATAAACTCCTCAGCTAGGGGTGGGTGGGATTTTGTGATTCTTTCCCTCATTCATGCTGGGGTTTTTGTCTGGCTTGATCTTGCACAGGTCTTGTACATGTGTAACAGCTATTGTGACTTCACCTATGCATTTCTCTTGTTAGGCCCGTCAAATACTATTTCACTCATCCACTGCCTCCTGCTCTTAAAAATCTCTCTGCCTCCCTTTCCGTGATGTTCGCTGCGCCTTGGGGGGAAGTGTGATATAGATATCCCACTTACAGTTGAGCACTCCATAGTCTCCGTGTCCCAACTAGTTGTAGATATCTGTTATCGTAAGCCTAAAAATTATTTGTGAATATTTCCCTTTAGAATTGAATACCGAAGACAGAATTCCAAGGCAGTGGTGTTTAAAGTAAAACAGGTAGAGAAGAGAATTTCTAGCAATGATATTTGCTGCAATTTGAACTGAATATATTGAGTAACAAGAGCATATGATATTAATTGCTGAATTATTCCGGGCAAATTGCAGTACTTTTATAAATTATGCTGGACACAGATGGAAAAAGCCCTAAGTGGGATGATGGAAGGAAGATACGGAATCATCCCTATGTTACGCATGTCACTTTGTCATAAAATGATCTTTTTAATGAACTTCAGTTCTTAAATCATATCTTAATGAGAACTTGCTAGTCAGATGGGATAGACATAGATGTAAAGATTGGATACAGTTGAATGTGCATATAGATTTTTATCAGGAATAAATTAGAATCTCAAACATAAGAAAAGCACCAAAACTGTCTTCTCTGGCTCTGATTTAAATGCTGGGATCAAGAGGCCATTTTCCTTAATTAATATATTTTAGATACCAAGGAAGGTATTGATATTCAAATGGTGAAGTCATCCTTGATTAACCAGGAAACCTGAATGTCTCAGAAACAAGAAAATGGGGGCAACTAAATACTGAAAATAGTAATTGGCCCCACCTGGTGTTTCATGGTTATGGTCTTGGCACTCAAGAGGTGGAAGCGAAAGGGACGTGAGTTTGGAGGCAGCCTGAGGCCTTGTCCCAAAAAGGAACAACTGAACCAGAACTAACAACAGTGACTCTACTAAAAAGCACTGTTAGCTGCTGCGCTAACCTTTTGTGTGGCTCTACTTAACTGTCACTTTGGCAGCAGGTGAGGAAGCTGAGATCCAGTTGATTGGACTTAGGAGCTAGTGAGGAGGTCTAAAATGGACACTCTTAGTCACCCACCACTCTGGGCATTCCATGGCCCCGTCATTTGTGGTCGGCTGCCTAGAGTGGGAAAACTTGAGTCAAAATGCCACCCTCACCCACATTGCCTCTTGCATTGCCAGGATGGTAGAAAGCACTTATTGAGAGTCATACCATGTCAATATGGTACCTTGTCTCTTAACCCTGCAGGTTCCCAGCTTGGCCTTGCACTAGCCTGCCACTGGCTGTGACTTCTTGCTGCTAGAAGCTCTATTATCTTTTCATTCCTTTGCCTCCCCTCCAGCCCTACTCCAACCAGTACTGGTCCATCTCGCTCCTCTCATCATCACAGTGGAACATCCCTCCATCTTTCATAATCCTCATAAGCCCTGCCTTCTCCCTGCTATGGCAGACTTACAGCTGGGAACTGATAGCCTTTGAGGGTACCCATGTTGCCTCAGCTTTCTCTCAGGTTCTTCTAGGCTCCTCTTCTGGGGGATTTGTAACAATTATTTATTTCCAGATAACGAATTGCCACCCAAATTGGAAGCTTAAAGATTTTTTAAAAAGAAATATATTGTTCACTATTCTTTTTTTCTTTTTTAAAATTTTTTATTAATTTATTCATATTACATTTCATTTGTTATCCCATCCCTTGTATCCTCCCATTCCTCCCTCCCTCCTGCTTTCCCCCTACTCCCCTCTCCTATGACTGTGACTGAGGGGACCCTCCTCCCTCTGTATATGCTCATAGGGTATCAAGTCTCTTCTTGGTAGCCTGCTATCCTTCCTCTGAGTTGTTCACTATTCTTTAGGTAGATCATCTTAGCTGGACTTAGTTGAGGCAGTTGATTGCTATTCTACCTGGTGTTGGAGAGCTCATGTCCTTGTCTGGGACTTCAGGTGAGACAGCTAGGATACAGCCAGACACCTTTTCTTCAATCTCTCTTTCTTCCTCCATGTGGGTCCTCACCTTAAGAAAGGCTAGACTTGCTTTGTTTGCTTGCTTTTCATATGTTGCTGGAAGGATTTTTCAACAAGCAGAGAAAACAAAGGCCAACAAAGAATCATATTTCCCATTTTGTGCCCATCCTGCCTGCTAAATACAGTCCACTTGACTAAAACAAGTCTGGACAAAGTGGGAAAGGATTTATGGAGATAAAGAAATAAGATCTTATCAGGTCATTTCTACAACAAGACCTTAATTAAAGCCCATCCAGGACTGTTCCAGAAGACATCTGAGTGACTGTGCCCCTCTACCCAGTGCCACATGCACACTACCAGCCATTGACCAAACTCATTGATAGCCAAGGCTCTCTGTAGTGTGATTTTTTTTCATACTAAACTTTTTATAAACCTCTCCTCAAGAATCCTGTATGCTTTTCCCTGTCCCTATTCATAGTCTCTTCCTGTTTCCTTAAGGTCAAAGCTTTGCTGTGTCTAAATCGCAAGCTATTTCAGTTCAAGAAACTCCATTCTTCTACCAAACTCAATCTCCAGGACCATTTCTCATCATTTTGTTTTTTCTATTGAGGTCATTTTACAAGCCTTATTTTTCCAAGCAGGTTTTTTTAATGCCCTAAAAACATATACACCCAAGATAAAAAAAAACAAAAACAAAAAAAAACAAAAAAAACACTTAGTAGCCTGAATTGAATGGAACTTAAAGTGCAAGGAATTTGCCTCAGTGTTTACTTGTGAATTCCTCATATGAGTTGGAGTGGTCTCACTCTGATTTGTATGAGTAAAGCTCAAGGTCCTGGAGTGTACAGAGCTGACTGCAGCACATTGAAGTATATATCTTTGCAATGTTTGAAGATGAAAACAAATTCTGTTTTCTGGATAGAAGAAAATAAGGAAGAGATGTGGTATGAAATGAGAGAAATTCAGATTGATATAAATTGTATCACAAGAGCCCATAAAAGAAACATTATCGAGATAATGTGGTACTTGGAATACCTAATAGTATACATGGTAAGGAACTACTGAGTTGTGAGCAAAATTCCCCAGTGCAAAAAGTTTTGAAAGGAGAGTTGTTCAGTTAGACTTAAGGCCCTCAGTTAAATTTTGGATAACCAATAACATCCATTGACATAGGTATGGCTTAGCTAAGATGTGCCAGGCACTATGGTGATTAAAAAAGAGGTGTCCCCTCGCTGCTGTTGTGCCCATAGCCTCGGACATGTGATTAGATAACTGAGAATTTTCTGACAGTGGGCACTTTGTGAGCATGCGGGAGGGAACCCTAGAGGTCAGACTTAGAAGGCTGCCAGAAGAAATAGCATGTTAAACAGAGACCGAGAAAAAAGACAAAGGTTAGTCAGCCTGAGGGTGTGTGTCACACACAGTGTTTACAGCATGTGGGGACATCTTGGTGGGCAGACAGAGGATTTCCTCTAAGTAAGAAACGAGAGAAAGCATCTTGGGTTCAGGACACTGAAAGATGCTTAACGTGGCCAGAGCTCTGAGAAGGACCCAGAGAAATGAGATGAAGGCAGCGTCAGGAGCCTTGGCACTGTAAGCCTCACTGGCCATGTTGCCTAAGGGCTGACCTAGAACAAAAATAAACACAATTGTGAAATAGGTGGCAGTCTTCTTGGGCTTCTCTCTCGGTCCTGACTCACAAGCTTTCCTTCAGACACCCGGAGCCTAGACTTTGCCCTACACTTCATTCACACCACGAAGAGGAGCTGGTGGGGAAGTATAAGAGAGAGCTAGTGGTCCCTCATAGTGAAATAGGGTTTGACCGTTACAGAAAGAAAACAGATTGCCATCTTCACTGGTACTTTCTCCCTGTACATATCCCATCACATCTCCAGAGTATCCTCGAGTGACAGTATGCAAGCACCTTCCTTTTCTCTTCCATATATGGAGCACTTCTTTAGGTTTTACTAAGACCTGATCTGTTTTCTCTTAGTCTCCACTGTGGTTTTGTTAATTTTATAAAATATACGCAACTAGCCATTTGTTCTTTCTCTTACCCTTCCAAGGACCTGATGGGCAGTGTCCTTTTATAGCGTGTCGCTGAGGATGCTTCCGACCTTGGGGCGTATGTCGGGGGGGGGGGGGCTCCTATTTTTGTTTGTTTCCTTGTGGGAAGTGCAGCTCAGTTTCGAAGCCTCGCTGCTTATATTTGTCAAGTTATCCATATGCAAGCCCCCGTTGCTGTGCGTGTTTTTGCGTGGCACAATTCTTAGGGAGTTTCTAGTAGAAACTATATGCGGGACAGCACCTGAGCCAGTGTAACAGGGTGGGGGTGGGTCACACATGAAAGATCTCATTTCCAGGGAGGACTCTTTCACTGAAGGTATTGCTCTGGCAGGACAAACACATGCTAAAACCCAGGGAAACTGACAGTAGATTGTTTTAGCTGGTAGACTGCTTTTGAACGATCAGCCCACCACCCCTCCTGGCCATGTATATTACAACTTCATGCCTGGTGACACTGTGCCCCTCATTTGGGATAACCTTGGCCCTAAGATGACCAGTCCCCTTCCTCTCACCCATGCCACACAAAGGACCGAACTCATTTCTGTGTCATCTGATATTTCAGTGTCCCATCTGGTCACCAAGCACCTAGTTCCCTGGGACACGGAATTAGGGCCATCTCAGGGGATCACCCAGGGCAAAAGTCCTCCGGATCTTTTTTTTTTTGTCCTGAGCTTAAGGGTTTAATGTATTTTGATTGGAGGTGAGCTGGCATCTGAATTATTAAAATATCAAAACCGTACTGACATTTTGACTCTTTGGAAGTGACAGAGAAGACAGAGGCCAGCTAAGACCAGGAGGAGATGTCTACCTGACTGAGGTACAGGTTGCTCCTTGGGTGGAATGTAGTACTTTTCCCATCTGTTCTGAAGCAACTCTGGTGGCTCTGAGCTCTGGGCACAAGCAAGGGTCTCAGCTCAGCAACACTTGTCAACCCTGAGACCCTGGGGAGCCTCGGATGCATTGGGAAAGCTCCTGACCCTGGGGCCCCGTGACCCTGGGGCCCCCTTGCAAACTTCACATTCGTATTCTAGCCCTGCACATTGGACATACTTGCAATCAAGTCTGTTCACCCTGTGTCGAACAGGAGATTTCAGACTGTTTTCTTATTACTAAATGGAGAGGTATTAACAACACAATGCAGAAATTAAAAAAAAAAATAAAAAGGCAGAGGGTGAGGAGTGGGAAAAGAAAAGAAAAGACAGCCGCCTGCCCTTTTCTTCTTGGTATTATTATTTGTGACAAAGCCCTCGGTCCATTTTTCTTCATAATTTGCAAGACCCCTAATGGGAACAGCACCTCCCAATTACCATGGCTGCCAAAGGCTAATTTGGTTACCCTCCAGATCCACAGTAGCAAAACTGTGTCGAGCCTTTGTCGATATTTGCATACTATACATACCAGGAATGTAAAACAGCTGCCTGGCCCCTCTCCCCTATCATGGCAATTATGGGTCATTAGCTTGAGCCCCCTCCCCCCCCCTTTTTCTTGTTCTTGCCTTCCAGGATCTGGTGGATAGTGGTAGGCAGCTGACGGATTTGCAGAGACAAGAAATGAGAAAGCTGAGCTGCGTTGCATATTTGTTAAGAGTCAGGGGCTAAGGAACTGCCACTTGAATTACAGGAGCATAGCCCTGTGCCTTTATATCTTGATTACCTCTCCTTCTCCTCCTCCTCCTCCTCCTCCTCTCCCTCCTCTTCCTCCTCCTCCTCTTCCTCCTCTTCCTCCCCCTGCTCCTGCCCCTCCCCCTCCTCCCATCCCCTCCTGTTTCTCCTCCTCCTCTTTTCTTCCAGTCCTCACCCTGGCTCACCCTCCTTCCCAGCCTTGAACTGGAGAAGGCTTATAGAGACCCCGTGCCTAGCCCCACAAGTGTCTGTGTGAACAAATTTATCCTGCCACCTCTAGGTTAGGTGTGTGCCAGTATGTGACACTATGAGGGGGACATCCTTCTTAGGATCAGCCCTTGGATGGTCCCCCTGTATTGATCCTCATTCAGAAGCAGAGATGTCTCACTTTAAATTTTCTCCTTGAATCTTACCCTCTAGAAGGAGGGAAAGGTGGGTGGAGCTGGGGAGAGGAAAAGAAGAAGATGGGGCCTAGCCAGGAAGCCCTTTCTTTTGCCACACAGCAAGTTGTGTCTTGCAGTAGTTAATGGGAAGTTATGGTTTTGAATATAATTTTTCCCCTTCAAGCTGCTAATTTTATTGACAATATGGATAGATTGAAAGACCCAAAGCTTTTGTGTTGTTTTGTTAAAGCAAATAAGTGAGGCACAGATGTAAATTACATCTCCAGGTTCACATTTGAGGTTTGCAAATAATACTGAGCTAATGGTTATTGCGAAGGGAAAATAGCACAGGGATCGATATTCTATACGGTTCTAGGCGATGCCTCTCTCTCTTTTAATCACCTCATTGCAGAAATGGCATTGAAATTTGAAATCTCATTTTCTCCATTTGTACAAATTGAACATAAATCACTATGAGTGAGGGGAGGTGGCAGGCAGCTTCGCTCTTTGTGGGATTGCATTACTAATTAGTGTGGGGCTAAAGCCTTTGCTTAGCCTGGAAAGAGGCTCCTTGAGACCTCTGGCCAAACAGGAGGTGCTCTGGGAAGCCGCGTGGGCGGTGGGGGGGGGGGGGGGGGGGGAGGGGCTGGGCCTCGCTAATGGGGGAGTCGGCCCAGTAAAAGAAGACAGGCAATGGGCGGAAGCGGCTCAGACTGCCACGTGGTTTCTATAGTATGTCTACGCTGGGATACTGGTGTCCCACAATCCCCTAGGGTTTCAGGGAGCTTGGGATGTAGAAGGCATCGTTGTTCCCAATGAAGAGCAGGTGCGATACTATTTTCTAAGCCTTGGCTTTTGTCTGTGGTTGCAGAGGTCTAAACTGGGGTGCCAGAGGATATGCAGCCCTTTGTATGCACAGGGTGTATAATCCAGCCCTCCCCACCTCCTATCCATCAACACTGGTTTTAACGCGCTTCCCTCTGACTGTCCTATCCGTCATTTCTACTCATACATGCTTTCCCTGGCTAACTCTTCTGGCTCCAAATAAAGTGATAGGTATTTACAAATATTCCAGCATGTCAAAGGGCCTCTAGCACTGGACCCACTTCAGCTCCGTTTTCTCAAGCTGCTGAAATGTTGTTCCCTGCAATGGAGTTGATTGATTTGTTCTGGAGTCACCATGGGAAAAGAGCTTAAGGCCCTTTTCTCCTTCCTTGGACTGAAACATCCTGGTACCATGTATTTCTGGCCTGGGAAGCCATGGGAGCATAGGCCTGATTTTTACAGATAACAAATGGATGCCGTCTAGGCATCTAGGGCTCCTAGAGCCAAGTAGATGGCTCAGCCTGTAAGTTATGCCTCTGGGATCTGATTCAACCCCCCAGAGTCTAGTGGCATGTGTTTGTAATCCCAGAAAATGGAGATGGGAGGAATTCTGGGGTTCCATAGGTAGATGGTACCTGCAGACTGAAATCCAAGGTTCTTCTCTGACCTCCATATGGGTATACACACACACTCCATATGTGTACCCACACACATACACACACACTCCATCTGGGTACACACATACACACATATGTACATTCCATATGTGTACACACATACTCCATATGGGTATACACACTATATGTGTATACAAACACATACACATGCTCATGTTCCATATAGGGGCACAAACACACACACTCCATATAGGAACACACACATACACACACACACAGTATGTATAATCTACTAACACACAGTATGTATAATCTACTAAATAGTAAATAGAAGGGGAAGAATGGGGCTGGGTGTTGTTTCAACTCAGCTGACAACACCTGCGCTTTGAACTCTATTCTTAAGAATTTGAGCAAACAGAGCTGAGGAACAAGTGTAGGCAATCCTCGACTCTTCCTTTCAGCTGGCCACATACACTCTCCTTTGAAAGAAATACCTTTGTGTGGTGTGATGAGTGGAGACTGCGTGGTTTGTTAAGCTGGATATTTGAGGGCAGGATGAGTCGTCAGATACTAATACATTATTGGTATGTAAGTCTAATGCCATAAGGGCAGATGTGCAAATCCACATAAAAATGTGTTGAGCTGGGCGTCTGTTGAAGTCTGGACTCTGCAATGGCTACTGGTGCCCACACCCCTTTAATGGAGCCACATTAAGATCAGGGAAGGAAGCCTCCTCATTTCCAAAGAAGGGTGCCATGAAGACGACCCTCCCCACCTACTGCAGTGAAGCAGATGCCATCACATTCAAGGCATGTGTCTACCCTCTGCCTGCCTGTCCTTCCCCAAACCTGGAGCCAAAGGCACAACGTCTCCAGGGAACATATCAACACCTTGCAAATTTCTCATCCTTCCTCCTATCCTCAGTGACAAGCAGAATTAAAAATAGGAAAGATGACGGAGGAAGCTGGGAATGAGGTTCATTACCAAAGGGCCTGTGGCACCCATTTCAGTAGATGAAAGGTAAGAAAGCAAAGCTGCATCCAAACAGTAAGCAGGTGGCGGTCACTAATAGAGAGGAGATAAAACCCTTCTAGAAGTCGGCGCCGGCTACAGAAAACACTGACAACGTGAAATGAAAGTTTTCAACAGTCCGTTCAAAGTAAAAGATGTTCGAAATAAACTCTTAAAACCATTTCAAATGCTGAAGGGGGGAAATGCTGCTTTAGATATTTGAAGCCAGGATGACTTAACCTACAGAGGATTTGGAGAGGACTGGCAGTCTCGATCCATCTCTGATCCTGGGTCGACCTGAGGCTTTGAGGTCCTCTGCCCCCACTTGCCCAGCTATAAACTGAGGTCACTAATAGGCATGTCCTCTCAAGTCCCCAAGGAGGAATAATAGGATAATGTACCCTAGTTTATTGATAGAAGATGTGTCGCTACCATTTTTGCCCTCCACCCTTACAGTCGGCCAAGGGTTATTTTAGAGGTTTTGTGGGGGGGACCCCTCCCCATTTAAAGGAGCCCATTTATTCATTTTTGTATTCTAGGTACATGATATGTAGTCGGTGTGGTAGGACATGAAACACAATGTCACCTCCCTCGGGTTGACCACAGGTTTAAGGAGGGAGTCAAGGTAACAGGCACAATGGCAAGATGGGGGGAAACGTGGAGTGTCTTGATGTGCAGAGTAGGAGAGGCTTCTAGAAGGAAGCGATGCCTAAGTTTCCTCTGGCAGACAGACAGACACATAGGCTGGGAATCAAGAATGAAAAGGGCCCCTCTTGCCAAGGGAGCGGCGTGCATGAAGACGAGATGAGGTTTGTGACAGAAATTTGGGGTGCAAGGTCAGAGTGGAGACAAAGGCTCAAGTGGGAAACAAAAGTTCTGCCAATGAACATTTAAGTGCAAAGGTGTGCTCGCCTACTGTGGCTGGAGGTCTGCAGTCAGTAATCGAGGCCAGAAACCCAACATTCATTTATTCTTCTGAACAAGCACCCTTAGCAAGCATCTCCCGGCTTCAAGCTCATTTCATGAGTAACTCAGGCAGTGTCACCGGAGAACCAGGGGCTTTGTGGGACCTTCACAACCTCTTACAGGATTTTACCTGGGCTGTGGCCTGTGACCAGGGCTATGAGATGTGCGTTCACCTTGCAGATACCGTCTACCATGTAGTTTATCTTATCTGTCCCGGGACTGTTTTTCAAAGTAGCTAAGGGATGGGCACACAGGAAAATGCCTAGAAAGAGATGAGAAAAAAAAAATTTAGGACTGTATCTGAATGAAAATAAAAGTCAAGACTCCAAATACATATGGACAGTATGGAGCCCTGGTGTATGCACGTCTCTCTCTTCTTATCTATCAGCTCAGCATTTGTCTGGGATGTTGTTTTTATTGTTACTTTTAACAGTGTCTTTGGTCATGGTTGCATTAAACCAAGCAGCTGGTCAGTGATTGTATGCTTTTCCTGAGAACACGCAACACGCACGCACAGACGTACTCATGCATGAGCAGTGCTCACGCACGTGCACACTTCTGTTCACTCCGGAAATAGACCGAAGTCGTGGCTGCACCAAAGTCCAACCTTGTCAGCCAATAAGTTTGTATTGGGGGATTTGTAATAGGAGAATGGATGAGGGGTTCCATTAAAGGGAGAGAGATGACTGAGGCACCTGCATTGTGGAAAAGTCCACCTCAATACTGGTGCTGACTCACAAGAGCTGCAACCCTAAAGCTGTCTGAACAGCTTACAGGCCATTCGACATTCCTAGAATCCTCTCTCGGGAGCTTGGTTAGCCAGTCCCTTCCCTAAGCAGTGATTTCTTCCTTTTTATTCTGTTGAGGAGGGGCCTTCGAGAATCTTCCAAGTTCCTGTTCTCGCAGACATGCAACCTTTTGTTTGCCATCTGAGGCTCCTGAGCACCCCGCCCCTCTTGGGAAGGTTCCAATTGAGACTGCCATGTAACACTAATACTCTTTTTCTTCTGCCAACCCCCCCCCCCAGGGTGTCATGGCAAGGAGTGGGAGATGTGCCTTTAGCAAATGATGTTCTCCTGTTAAATTATGGTGGCATCCTCCAGGGCTGACCTATATCCTTTCTATATCACTGTATTAGAAACAAGGAAATTGATACCCTTGACTTTCTCACATAATCTGGGATACTTACTGATGATGCTTAGTGAGTTTCTGAACAATCACACCTCGTGGGTGAGAAGTGGCTGTCGACCTGGGTAGTGTCACCAGTGCTGGGGTCTTCCAAGTACGGCATAACTGTGAAAACACCTAGGTCCATGTGAGGAAAAACACTGATCCATTCCAAAAATGTAGGCTAAGCTCCCCTCCACAGAACATCAAAGAGTCTGAACTTTCATATAAGACCAGCCTTGTCAGTTACCATACAACCTGGATCCAGGATAACTTGTTTTATTTGTTAATATTTTTAATTCAAAATAAAAACCTTTAAGCAGTTATCTTAACCCAAGAACATTAGTGAATGTTTCCTGAGTAATTATTGAATTTCCCCGTCTTTCTTGGGCCCAGGAACATGTCATTTGCCCAAAATATCTACCAGCACTCATTATCCACTGTGGCAAATGACCACATTAGAAGCATAAGGCAAAATTTCTAACACATTACCAGCAACCTAATATGAAAAATGAGGGCTGGGGACCTAGCTTATTGGTAGAACATGTTCTTAGCATGTTCAAGGCTCTGAGTTCAACCACAAGCACCAGAAGGGGGAAAAACAGTGAAAAGGAAAAAAAATATCCGTAATTGGTCTTTATACAGTCTCCCGCAGATAGAGAATTCACACAAATCTTTGAAATCATGACTTTATATATTGTTTATGACTTAAAGATTTTTGTAAAAACTTATGTGTATGTGTGTATACATGGATACAGTTACCCACGGAGGTCAGAAAGGGTCTGTCTGATGCCCTGGTGGTAAAGTTTGAGATGCTGTAGCTGGGAGGTGAATCAGAGTCCTCTGCAGAGTGGTAAACAATCTTAACCACCAAGCTATCTCTCCAACCTCTGTTTATTATTCACTTGTCATTTATATGTTACATATTTCTCCCAAATTACATTTTTATTCAAAGTTTTCTTAGTGTCTATACAACAGACATGATTTGTAGCTAGTGTGCCAGCGCAGGAGTCAGAAGAGAAACCACAAATAGTTCGGAGCGTGTTACATCAACAGCGATGCAAAGGGTTTCAAAGCAACATTTCCTGAAGTTTACTACCAAAGTGAAACTTCGGAACTTATGGCTTTCCTACTCATGTAATATTAATTTAAAAATAATTTTTGTTAATATTGAAGGTAAAATTATTAGTTTCGTTTGTTCTCTTGTTGGGGATTGAACTCAGGGCCTCCTCATACGTGCTAGACAGATACACTAGCACTGAGAGATTTTGCTACCTTTTAGTTTGCATTTCCAAATTAAGGTCTTTCTAACCAGCTCCGGATGGGCTTAAACCTAGGCTGGCATTCTCCTGCTTCAGCTTCCAAAGTTGGCCTGCACCATCAGGCCTCTTTTCAAATTTGTGTTTGCCTGGTATAACATTGCATGCCTATATAATCCAAGCACTGGGGAGACTGAGGCAGAAGGTTATGGAGTTTAAGGCTGGCCTGGCCTACATAGCATGATGCTGCCTCAAAAACAAAGCAATTAGTTCCTATAGTGAAAATAATACTCAAATTTGAATGAAGTGTGGCTAAATGTTAAAAGGAAAATCATTGCCAAGTTAAGTACTTCATGGAGCAGAAGTTGGCTTAGAATTTGTTTGGGCTTAAAAAACGTCCTCCCCTTAAGTTCAGTGTTAAATCAGTTAAAAGACAAATTATAGCATTTTAAATGTCCAGATAGTTTTGTATAAACTCCAACATTTTTGTAATCAAGCTGACACTGACTCTCTCTCCTGTGCTCTCTCTCTCCTGTCTTCTGCTTCCCCACAGTAAGATTTCTGAAGATTTCCCACCTTTAAGAAACTACTTTGTACATCACCCTGCAGCCCTGCAGTGGCCTTGGGTTTCTCTTGCCAACTTGTGAATTTGGCCTGTGTTTTATTCACCTGTTATATATATTTAATCAGAATCTCCGAAGAATCTTGTGTTAAAAAAAAAAAAAAACCAAACCTTTAAAATGTTTATATGGTTGCAATTTTAGAAGTAATAAAGGTCAAAACCAGGGGGCGGGGATGATGAGCTTAATCCCTACACCAGAAAAGGAGAAAAGTAAACTAAGTTTTGAGAGTTCAAAACATCTTATAAGATTTTGGGTTCTGAATTATAACTGTGCTTTGGAATGACTGATGGGAGGAATCTTTTTCTGTTTGTATGTCTGTGTAAGGGTCTTGGGTCACCTGGAGCTGAAGTCACAGACAGGTGTGAGCTGGAGAGTGGGTGCTTGGAACTGAACCCAGGTCCTCTGGAAAAGCAGCCATCCCTCCAGCCTCTGTGGGTGGGTGAATTTTGGTGACCACAGAAATGAACAATGGATAATAGTGTCTTTCCTTTTCCCAAAGTATATCATTCAAAATTCAAAATTCTAAGAATTCTGAATGGTTCTTTCTCTTTTGATTCCAATAAAGTTATACTCTTGTTAGTTGGAATAAAAGTGACTTGGGGTTTGAGATCACCTATAATTTAGAGCCAGTTACTGGAAGAGGTTTCTTGAAAACAAAACAAAACAAAACAAAACAAAACAAAACAAAACAAAAGCCCTGCAAAGTATTTACCGTATTTTTCTGACTATAAGACGCACCTGACCATAAGACCCGCCCAGTTTTTACAGCAGTACTACAAGAAAAACAGTAAAAATA
Source organism: Acomys percivali (assembly GCA_907169655.1). Classification (NCBI taxonomy): domain Eukaryota; kingdom Metazoa; phylum Chordata; class Mammalia; order Rodentia; family Muridae; genus Acomys; species Acomys percivali. Next base: position 19,328,393 of record OU015753.1, on the reverse strand, counting down.
GTAATCAGACCATAAGGTGCACCCTAATCCCCACACACACACTTTGGAGGGAGAAGTGCATCTTATGGTCCAAAAAATACAAATATGGTAGTAGGTAAAAACAAGTGAATATCAGAAAATACTGGAGGTAGGCAGCTGAGCTCCTGTTTGACACTCAGAAGGCCACGGCTTTGATCACAGCACAGGGAAAGTAAAAGTTAGGAAATATTTTAGCAAACACATTTGCATATGTACATATGGAAATAGAGAGTTGGGGTATGCTCTAGTAGAATGTGCTTTAAAGTTGTGACATTTTCAGTAACCTTGGAGAAAGTATTTTTCTTGATTTAAGATATTATTACAACTTATAGTAAGGCCCCAGTGAAGATGTTTACATTTTTAAACAATGAAATACTTTAGTACTTTTCTGTCTGCAATTCTTCAAAAGCTTTTAAAACATAGCTTTGAAGAATACATCCAATTTCACAAAACAAAAAGATTAAAAAAATAAATTCATATCAAAATACATTTGTTAGGAAAAGCCCATGGCTCAGTAATAGTAAATACAGCTATAGCTAAAAAATTAAAATATATAAATACATCCTGAACACCATTGTTCTATTAGTGGTATTATTTCATAGATAAATGATTTAGCAGACTATTTTTATTTTGCTTCTATGGACCCAGATGTATATTATATTTGTTTGGTAGAAAGAATTTCATTTTAGAAAAATAACTTTTAAATAAAATTATAAGCCCATCAGCAAAGTCTGTATCTTGCTGAATAAGTTAATATTTTATATTTCATAATTTTGTTATTTCTAGCAGCCCCTGTTATTTTTAAAACATGCCTCCCTTTAGGTGAAAAGTTACATGGCCTCCTTGAGAGAAGAACTAAAACCTAAGGAATAGCCCATAAGGGATACAAAGTAAAGAGCAAAGAGCAGAGAGAGGGAGGAATATGGGGTGGGGAACCCCAAGAAACAGTAATGACTAATGACCTAAAACCCTAAAAAAAAAAAAAAGAAGCTCCTTCTGGTGGGAATTGCCTCTTCCTCCCACTCTGGGCAGCACACTTTGTGAAAAGGAGAGACAGCACGATCCATTGTTCATTTCTCTGTCTACCAGCTCACTTCTTATCCATTCACAGATTGACTTCATCGGTGCTCCCAGGCTGTGTGCTCCCAGGCATGTGATTAACCTCTGGAGGTGTGGGAAATGGTGCAAGACACACTGAAAGTATGCACGGTCTAGTTCCAGGGCCGGACAGGGAAGCTGACAGTGGTGACGGAAGTAGGTTGGAGGGCTGGAGAGATTAAGAAAGACCCTGTGCATCTGGGTGTGCCAGGAAAGCCCGCTCAGGGTGGGGAATACAGGTTCTCTAACTGGATCAGACTGGCTCCGACAATACGTATCATTGAGCTGCCTCTTCCTTTCTTCTGTCTTTTCTTCTTCCTCCTAGCCCGGTGTTGTGATGTCACAATTCACGTCCCTGCTCTTTATTCATACTAAGTATATTTTATGCTTGCATTTATTTTGTAGTGTGTGGGGTACATGTCAATGCCATAACATACTGTAGACTTCAGAGGACAGCCTGTAGGAGTCTGTACCCACCTTCTACCGCATGAGTCTTCTACCGGGATCGAACTCGGGATGTTGGGCCTCGTAGGAAGCACCTTTATCTGCTGAGCTGTCTCAGTGCCTCTGGTTTTGATTTCTTTTTTTTCACAGTAAAAGAAAAGCAGCAATGCAGTCACTAAGGGCTGAGAACCCCTTGGTACGGTTTCCAACTCTTGTCTTATTCCTGTCTGGTCTTGGTGTCCTGGAAAGTCTTACAGGACCCAGTAGCTGTTTCCTATGCCAGCTTCCTTGTGTGTTGTTTCTCTACACAGAAACAAATCCAATTCAAGCAAATAATGCTGTCATCGGGATCTTGTGCAGGCATGGAGGGGAGGCAGCCAGGCCAACGGAGGGCTCTGTTTGAAATATCTTGCGATCTTCAGGAACATTTGTTTTTATTCACAAGTGTTCATTTGATGTTTCCCTGACCCACACAGCTTCCCAATGGGCTTAAGCCTCCATTTGTTAAAGAAACAGATGGAGGAACCAGTGCAGTTAGTGTTTGTTTTAGTGTTTAAGACAGCTTAGCATGAGATGGGAGTTTGGATATTGTAGAGAGCAGCGCACTATTTTTAGCAGGCAAGTAAGAGAGAGAATCATGGGATCCATATGTCAGTGGCAATACTACAAGTGGGACCCTCCACTTCTACTCGGCCACACTTGACTTAAATAAGATGAGCCAAAATGAGTCAGGTGATATGCTGTGCTCATAAGGCAGATCTTGCCACCTGCTGCTGGTAGTTCCGTATCTCCTACATGGTTTGTTTGTTTTGTTTTGTTTTGTTTTGTTTCGCCTCATCCTTCCGATGGAAATGGCTACATAGTTGTCTGAGCTACATCCTTCCACTGTCCCTAGTGCTAGTCTGGTTCTTGACAGAAAAAGGTTAACACAAAGTGTTCATTTGATGAGGTGTAAAGGGAACTGACAGGTGGGTATAGGGTACCTCAGAACACAGACATGACTAGATGGGCCACTGTGTGTCTGGGTCATGGTAGGGCCTGTTGTCATGGGTGGGCTCCATTAGAAGTTGTGCTGTAAGTGATGAGACAGAGTCCTTGCCAAAACCAAGATGGGGCAGGAAAGGACCAAAGCTACCAATAGCCTGACCTCTAACCTCTGTCTTGCCTTTCTCATTGGTCACATACAAATGGGAACAGAAAGGCCAGGCATGGTGGCATTCGCCTTTAATCCCAGCACTCGGGAGGCAGAGGCAGGTGGATCACTGTGAGTTTGAGGCTAGCCTGGTCTACAAAGGGAGTTCAGGATAGCCAGGGCTACCCAGAGAAACCTTGCCTCAAAAAACCAACCAATGAACCAAACAAGCAAACAAATGGGAACAGAAGACAAGTGAGTAAGGAGATGCAATCTTAGAGGCCAGTCTTCCTCAGGAGGGTCACCTTCCATGGCAGGGTGGGGGATGGGTGGATGTTTTGGGTGGATGCAGGGGAACAAAGAGAATAACAACCTCTGACTCAAGCACTTCTGAACTTCCTAACCCAACACACTGTTTCTCCTACTGATAGCCCAAGTGGAAATAGTTCCCTCTCGGTAATATAGAGCTTTGGGTAGCAAACCCGAAGCTTGGTGGCTCCATCCAAATGTATAATATGAGCAGTATGTTATGAAATGTCTTAATTCCTCCAAGGCCTCTAACCATAATCACACATTGTGCCACCGTGGGTGAGACAGTGAAAGTGGTACATTTTTGGGGGAACCTTCAGATATGGACCTTTGCTCCCTTAAAAAAAAAAAAAAAAGAGGTCTCTGAACTGAGGATCAGAAAACCAGGGTTTGTGTCCCATTTGTCTGTAGGACCTGTTGTGTTTTCTCTGTACATTTCTCAAATAAGGAAATGTTTATTTAAACACACCCCCGCCCCCAATTCAGGTCTTTAAGGCAAAAAACCAAAGACCCTTAGAAGGACTGAGTTGTTTATATATGTGAATGTCTGTACCAGACGCAGGGATGAGAGCATAACACACAAGAGCCCTGGGTCCACTGAGTGTCCCATTGGCCGTACTTGTCACCGAGCAGCAAGCTACTACCCATGTTTAGCACGTCAGTCCTCTCATGTGTCTCTAAATGCCTTAGGGTCTTCTAGGCCAAGACTAAACTTAAAGATACAGACTCCATTTTTTTTTTCCTCCTCCACTTCGCCAGGGGATAAGAATGGAGATATTCTAGCGGCCCTCATGTGAAGGCCTCCCAAAAGGGATTACTAGAAATATCTTTCTACTATAGTTCCTTCTGACCTAGTTCCAAGAGTACCCTGTCCCTGAAGGGTCATGAACCCTCACTTCCCTGCCATTGTCAAATCCATAGAAAGTGTGAAGAAAAAGATACTCCGAGGATGGAGAGAAGTGAGATTCAGAGATATCTGGGAAGCAGGGCTCTGTTTTGGTCCATTAATACCTTGTAGCATGTAAAGAGGCCCCTAGACTAACTCTTTGGCCATGATTTGAACTTTTAAGGAGTGCTATAGTGGTGACCAGATATGCCCCAGAAAGTTGCATTTCTGCTCCACATGCTGTCTTGTGAAAACACCTCTAAAAAAGGAAACACCACACCATTTGCACACCCAAAGAGCAATCAAGATTCCTGTTAATTGTTGCCTGTGATAACATGACTTGTTACAGGGTTTTCGCTAATGAAATCCTTAATAGATGTCATTAGATATTAAGTGTTACATTGCTTCATCTAAGGAAAATTACTGAAGGAAACTACCACTTTAAAAAAAAAATTGGTATTCTGAGGCAGGCCCGTGTTCTGTCCTCTGAAATCATACTGGAGAGTATGGCTGAATTTTTGCATTGTCGGTTTCTTTGGCTTCTGAGAGCATGGGGCTCTGGAGATGCAAGACAAGAGTAGGCCTTTATCCAAGGGAGGGGGGGAAAGACTGAGTACTGGGAAAGTCACCAGGCCCTAGAGGAACCATGTATCCATGGGGAGATACATAGGTAAACAATCTCTACTTGTCAGCACTCCTTGTAAAGAATTAAACTCACAACTTCCATGTTAATGATTCTTGTACATTTAATTTCCTGGGTGCCACCTCTGAAAACGTGTCTGTGGAGGGAGGAATTTTGCTTTGTAGAGATGTCTTATTAAGTGAATGCGCCTGAGTTTGTGCCTGTCACAACATGATTCTGGAAGCTCATTTAGAACTATAATTTTGGGGAGGTGGAGGGGACTGTGGGAATGGTGTGTCGTGCAGGGCTATCGCTGTTTTCTTGATGTCACTTTTACTAGTAGGAACATCTTGCTTCTTAGCACTAATTATTAATGTAAAAGTGGCTGTATGAAGCACTTGTAGTGTGCTTTCTTCTGGATTCAGTGTGGGCCATTCTAGATCCACTAAATAAACTAAACACAAATGTGAATAAGGATATAGGCCAACCAAACAAGAGACGCGGCTGCTTATTACAGGCATAGCCAGTCTTACGTCAGTACAATGGAGGCATCTGTGATGACAGAGCAGCAGGGGTCCATGGGAGACATGAAAGGATCAAACTTCTCTTCAAAATGTCCCACCCCCCCAACCGGAACTTTTAACATGAGTCTTAAGTCCCACTTTGGACCTCATGAATACGAATTGGTATCCTTATATACTTTCAGGGTGATGGATGCGTGCACTAAAGGTAGAAGATCATGGTTCTATGGAACCACGTCTCCAACTTCAGTGCACACTGGCAGCAATTGTGTTGGAGATATGAAGAAAAAAATCGCAATGCCCAAGATTTACCCCATCCCAGGATAATTGGAATCCCAAAAGTTAAATTAGGAGCTGGTATGTTATCAAAAGCCCCAAGTGGTTTCAATGGCCAGTGAACTCTGAAAATGTCTATCCAGAAACCCAGTGCTAGTGGTTTAAAGACCTTGGACTACTTAAGAATTTGTATTTTAATCTTTCCAATAGATCTGAGACCACAGTATATCTGCAAGTGTCCTATACCACCCTGGCCATCTCCCTTTGACAATCCTGTTGCATCTCTATAGGTATTTCCACCTACCTCTGAGAGTCCTCAGCCAGGAAGGGTACCCTCTCACAGCCCTTGTGGCCCGCTGATCTCCTCTGCTGTAGCAGTCCACTTGTAACTTCTTTGGTCGCTTGTTCTTACCCACCTGGATTTTTCAAGGACTTTTTAATCTCATCAAGAAGTGGGGTTGGGTGATGGGAAAGATGGAGGTCTTTGCTCTGTATCCTTAAGCACTTGAGCAATGCTCTATAGATAAGGACCTCACCAGATCTTTGGGTTGAAAGAGGCCTTCCTTTCTTACCTTGGAGGTGTTGACATCAGTTGCTTTCTAACATATTGACCCCTAGGTCCTATTTCTTTCCCCTTCTCTCTGGATGACCAGCTCAGAAAGGAAAATACTGCTGTCAAAGTCTGTTGATAAGTCTTAACTGACTCTGAGGAAATTCAGACCAAGTTGAAAGCTATGGCTTTGCAATTGGGGCAATTTTTGACAGATAGTCTTATCTTCTGCATTCCTTCCCCAGTCTCTCACAGCAATGCGACGCTTTTCATTACTGGGTACATGATGGCCACGAAAACGGATGACTTTCCCCATTTGCCTTTGCAGCTAAATGGTCACATGCAAACAAGCACGAAGAGCAGTTCCTGGGAGCCTTTCCTGAGCTGCCTATGCCACTGCCCCGTCTTTGTTTCTCCCCTTCTTGATGCTTGGAATCCAGGAGTGGCCTTCTTAGACCATGAAGAAGACAGGGACGCCTTCAGAGTATGGAAGGAGCTAGAACTTTTGAGACTCAGGATGTGCAAGATCATGAAATGAGCTTCTACTTTGGAAACTAGACTTGTTTGGGCCTGAAATCTAATCCTTGGTGACTTGCTGCCTACGTTTTCTTTTCTAGAACCCCAAATTTTATTACACTTGCTGGTGTGTGTGTGTGTGTGTGTGTTGTGTGTGTGTGTGTGTGTGTGTGTGGCCCGGCATGAAGGAAGCCATACCACGGAGCACCAGGTCCACCCCACATGACGATGAGGTGCCTGTTGGTCGCCATTCAGAGATAAGAAGAAAAACCATGAAGGTATCTCCGCTCTCAGGGTCTAAATTCAGTGCTTGCGTTTCCTCCACCGAGGGGCAGACTGTTTAGCTCTGTATCCTGAGCTGCCTATTGCTTTATCCTAGGACAGGCTAGAGAGATGGCGAGTAGCCATCCATTCAGGCCACGGTAGTCAGAGTAAATGCCAGAAAGCATTCTGTGTGGTCCTCTTGGGCATCAGGGCTGTTTGTTTTGCTCTGAGGAGGTACCCACGACCAACAGCAGTGGACCAAGGGAGATGATTGCCCTCCTGGGGACATTCCCATCCAGCCCGGCCTGCTCCTGCCCAGCTTCCGCAGACCCCCATTTTGTTCCTTACCCAGAGGCCCTGCCTAGTAAGGAACCTAAACACAATGGTCTGAATAGTGGCCTTTCAAAAATTAGGGACACAGAATCAAATAAACTTTTCTATCTGAAGAAAGGGAAGATAAAGAAAGATGGAATAGTTGGAGGGCGGGGGCGGGGGAGCAGGCCTGGGACTAAGTTGGAGCCCCAAGCTCCTCAGTGTGGCCAAGGCTCAGCACAGCTGTGACATTAGCAGCCATCGTTTGAGGCCCAGAGATAATTCTTCAGATCAAAGCAGCCTCGTCTTTAGACAATTAGAGTAAAATTGAAGCTCTCCTCCAAAAGAAACACATGCTCGTGTTGTATTCTCCCCTCCCCCACCCCTGCCTTATTTGATTCTTTATGAACAAATTGGTTTTCAGGGCTATAGAAAAAAAAAACTGATTGGAAGCTTAAATTCTCACTCTCTGCCCCTGGGTGAATTCATGGGGGTGAACACGTTACATCTGAAAGCTGACTTTTTCTTCTTTTTCTTTCTTTCTTTTTTTTTCTTCTTCGTCTTCTTTAAATTGATATCCAAGAATAAAAGAGGACGGTAGGCAAGGCTGATCAGGGTGAATAAAGTCTCCTTTTAAGCAGAAACTACCCCTCCCCCTACCTTCCCTCCAGAAAAGCCAGACTGTAATTGCTTGCAATCACTCCGCACAAATTGTCTGCTCGTGTTTGCTTTTTAATTTTGTATAATCTGGTCCATTTCACTCTCTCTGCCTTTGAGCTTAACCTTCCTCTTTCTCCCGTCCTCTTATTCAGAGTCTCTCTCTCTCTCTCTCTCTCTCTCTCTCTCTCTCTCTCTCTCTCTCTC
>OU015753.1:19295565-19320571 GCA_907169655.1 Acomys percivali | reverse complement strand
CTCTCTCTCTCTCTCTCTCTCTCTCTCTCTCTCTCTCTCTCTCTCTCCTCCCATCTTTCTTCAATTCTTCAAGACTATTTTTAAATTATTACTACTTTCCAATGATATTTGATGGCTTTTCCTAAGCAGAGACACTTAGAGAAAAAACAACCACAGGCATACTGGATGGAATGCATCTGACCTGTATCATCTTAAATGTTCATTTCTGTGCCCAAAGTAATATAACGCATTAATACTGTTTCTTGAGGTGTAGTGTGTATTTTAATAAATAATTTACTGACTCCAGAGTAAGCAAAAATGAACTAGAACTACAAAGATGATTGCTCAGAGCAACAGAGCATCATTTCCCAGAGCTTGCTCAGCAGGTGAATGGTTCCCAGCGCCCCACTGGCTGCACCTGCTCTCTTAGCAATGGTACACCTTGCATTTGGTGTGATATGCCATGCACTCCATCCCAGGCTCCTAATGGTAGACTCTGTTCATAGATATCACAGCAGAGAGAGAAGCTCACCAAGATGCCAATCCTTCATTTTGCAAAGGAGCAGAGGGGTTCAGCCTGGGAAAAAAAGACTGACTCTGTCTAGCTCACCCCGATTACTTTTGTTCAGTCATTACACAGAATGATAGTTGAGGCTGGAAAGGTTCCAACTACCAAAGTTATCTTGCCTAAGAGAGCACACATCCCACACAAGTCTCCGTCCCTTCTGACCACGGCTAGCCATGACCAAAAGTAAGGACTCCAGGTTTGCAGGAGTGTCTTAGCACCAACGTTGGTAAAGCTGCAGGTTCTCACGTAGCACTGAGTGCAGACTTTCCAGGGAGACAACATTTCTTCAAGGTTCAAACAGTCTCCAAACAATTTCTTGCCCTCTACTGATTAACCCAAACATAGCAAAGGTTTCACTGAAACATTTCACCCCAAACCAAATGCAGAGTCTTCACCTTCCGTATCGTTACAGGATCCCTTGGGTCTAGGCCTGTATTTCATTCACATGAGGGCTGATGTGCCAACTGAAGTTTCATACTTTCCAACAATATAAAAGATAAGGGTGTAAGGGAGTAAGGGGAGCCTGGGGTAGAGGCAAGTCGCGAGGGGAAAATCCCCAGATGGCAAAGAATGAAAAATGAAAAGAGGTTGAGATGGGGAGTGATAATTGTCTGTCAGTCAGAACCTAGAATCACCTAGGATGTGATGGCATGTTTGGACACAGCTGTGAGGGACCTTCTAGATTAAGGTTAGCCTCTTCCAAAAAGGTAAGGGATTGTCTCAGTTACGTGCGTTGATGTGGGAAGACCCACTGTTTTTATTTTACTTTCCTGCTGCTGTGATGACCCAAAGCAACTTGGGGGAAGAATGGGTCTCTTTCAGCTTACACTTCCAGGTCACAATGCCTCACTGAAGAATGTGAGGGAAGGAACTCAAGTAGAAACCATAAAGGAATGTGAGGAAAGTTATTTATCAGCTTTTTTTTTTCTTACACAGGGTTTCTCTGTGTAGCCTTGACTGTCCTGGACTTGCTTTGTAGACCAGGCTGGCCTCCAGCTCACAGAGAGCCGCCTGCCTCTGCCTCCCCAAGTGCTGGGATTACAGGCGTGCCCCACCACACCAGCTTCAATTAGCTTTCTTATATAGTGGAGACCCGCCCACCTAGGGACAGTGCTGCCTTAATTCACTGGGCCTTCACACATCAATCATCAATCCAGACAGTTCTACACAGACAAGTTGACAGCTGAAGCTAGCCTTAACTGTGTATGTGGGCGGGGGGGGGCGGGGAGTGGGCATTTCTCACATGAAATGGGTGAGACTTGACTCAATACTATGTGTCGGTTCTCTAAGCATCACTGGGTACCCTGAGAAAGCATTTCTGGGAGCTAGAGGAGTGAGGCTCAGTTATAATTGAGTCTTGCTTCAGATCTGTGTGTTTCTGTCTCTGTTGTTCTTGTGGGGTTGTTTACAATCATAGAATGCTTGACAAGTCTTAGATAGTCAAAAGATGTCATTCAGGACACAACCGTGGAAGCAGACAGTATGAGTATCGCCATCGCTCCTTATCTACAGCCTTGGCTCTCCACAGTTGACTGTGGTCCAAAGAAATTACATTTTAAAAATGCAGAAATAAACATGCTATGTGTTTTAAGTTTGCTGTTCTGTAGAGAGTAATGAAATCGTACACCATCTTGCCCTTCTCTACCAGCAATATGAATTCTCTTTCTGTGCAGGGTATCCAGGCTGTATATGCTGTTAACCCACTAGTCACTTTGTAGCCATCTGGGGCATCAGATTGACTGTTGTGGTACCACAAGACTTGTGTTCAATTAATCCCTCATTTTACTTAATTATGGCCTCAACCCATAAGAGTAGTAATGCTGGAAACTGTGTTACTATTCCATTTCAGTATTGTTGTTCATTCTTGAGTGTGTCTAATTTATAAACTAAGTTCTATAGTACATACGTATGCCTAGGAACTAGAGGATGGATATTTAGTGTTTGTTAGTATGTGCTGTCTCAGGCCTCCACTGCAGGTGGTGGGATATACTTACCATAAGTAAGACGGTGACTACTGTGTTCTGGAATAAGTAGCTTATTCCAACTCAGCTTTGCCCAATTATGGCAAGAGCTGGGGAGGTAAGGTATGGAGCGAATGTCGAAGGATTACAGAAGAGCCCTTGTACCTCTCTTTCACTGCAGTGGTGGGGCTTAGTGAGTGTCTGGAGATCAGGGCCCAGGGGTTTCTGCTCAAACTATTGCACTAACCAAGGACAATACAAGTAGTAAACGTTGAACCCCTACTCTCATCTAGCCAATGGACAGGACACTCTCCACAGTCATGTGGAGAGCAGGGACTAACTCTGACATGAATTCTGGTGCCCTATATTTGACCATATCCCCTTGGTGGGGAGCCCTGGTAGCACTCAAAGAAAGAATAGACAGGCTACCAAATGAGACTTGATAGCCTGTGATGATAAAGTGGGGGAGGAGATCCCCCTCAGTCATGGACCTAAGGGAGGAGAACAGGGTAGGAGTGGGAGGGAGGGAGGAATGGGAAGATACAAGTGATAGGATAACTAACATATTGAGTTGTAATCTGAATAAATTAATAATAAAAAACAAAATTATAATAATAAAAAAAGAACCTAATACTGTCCTGATAGCAAACAGGCAAGTGCAGGTGTACAGGGCAAGTACAGGTGTACAGACAAGTGCAGGTGTACAGACAAGTGCAGGTGTACAGGCAAGTGCAGGTGTACAGGCAAGTGCAGGTGTACAGGCAAGTGCAGGTGTACAGGCAAGTGCAGGTGTACAGGCAAGTGCAGGTGTACAGGCAAGTGCAGGTGTACAGACAAGTGCAGGTATACAGGGTAATTGCAGGTGTACAGGGGAAGTATGGTGGCACAAGGTTGTGTGGGTGGTATTCCTGATGAACCCTTAACAAGTGTTAGAAAATAGATCCATCACCATATAAAAAGAATTACATACTCTGACCAGATAGTCAATTCTAGCACTCCAAGATGGGTTAAATAGTTAAAGACAAGCCAATGTAATCTACTATATTAAAGAACTAAAAAACAAAGAGTCGCATGATCTTATCAACTGCTTAAAAAAGTCTTTTGACAGAATTTAGTACCCATTCATTGTTTTAAAATATCCAGAAAGGGGAAATAAAAAACTTCCTCTACTTTATAAACAGCAGTTATAGAAGCTGTGTGTGCATGCTAATCACAGGGTGCTGGAAGTCCTAGTTCACATATTACGGTTGGGGTGGTGGCAGGGGTGGGGGAGGGAGAAAAAGAAAGAAGAAAAAGAGGGAAATAAAAAGGATGGAGGGAGAGAAGAAATGGAGAAGAAGGAAGAAGAAAGAAAAATGGAGAGGGAGAAAGGGGAATAAGAGAGGGAAGGAAGGAAAAGGAGGAGATATGTGGGAAAAGGAAGGAATGAAAGGGACTGGAGAGGTGGAGAGGAAATGGGAGGAGGAAGTGCATTGGCAGCATAGACGTTTTTGGAATTTCCAAACATGATAGCAATGAAGCCTAGAATAAGCAAGCTCATCCAAGTCACTGAATACAAGAAAAACATGCAAAAATTGTATTTCTATATGATGCCAACGAAAACTGAAATTCAAAACACACTGTCATTTATGATACCTAAAACCAAGAAATCTTTGGCTGCCAATCTACCAAGGTTTATGCATTACTTTCTCCCTGAAAAGTACAAAATGCTAACAGAAGAACTCCCAGGTACTCTGAGGACAAGATGGCAGCAGACTGACAGCTGGTAAAGAAGGCTATCTAAAGACGGTATCACCTCCCCCTGAGAGTGGCAGCTAAGCTTGAGGTGATTCCTTTTAAAATCCCAGAAAGTTAGTTTTGTTTGTTGCAAGTTCAAGCACCACTCTTCTAAAGGGCATACGGAAAGTCCAAGAATGACTATAGTGATCCTGAGAAAGGAGAACGGAGCAAAAGGAAATCAACCCACTGGGTCTGATGACACCTTACAGAGCTGTTTGTGGTAGTCAGCACTGTGTGCTACCGTAACACAGATCAATCCAGAAGAATAGAGTCCAGAAACAGACCTTCATGAATAGTTCCAAATGATTTTTTGACGGGGGTATAAAAGCAATCCAACAGAGGTGAGCCAGACTTGTGACCAATGTTCCTGTACAGTTGGGAGCCCATTGGCATACAAAAACAAAACTCAATCCAAGTTCATGTTGCGTAGAAAATGAACTTCAAGTTCATTACAGAGTTAAAGTACAAACCCAAACTTAAAATTTTTAGAAAAAGACCCTTCAGAATCTACAGCTAAGCAATGACTTCTTAGACAAAACTAAAAGCATGACTCATTTTTAAATAAAAAAATTTGCTAAATTGGGACTGGAGAAATGGTTCCACATTTATGAGTCCATACTATTCTCTCTTGCAAAAGGCCTGAGTTTGGTTCCTAGCACTCACCCTGGGTGGCTCCCAACTGCCTGTAACGCCATCTTCTGAAAATCTGACAGGCTTCTCTGGCCTCTGCTGGCACCTGCACAAATGCGACACTCATACACACAAACTTAACATACACATAAATTTTAAAAATTGTTAAAATGCTAAATTGGACTTCAACAAAATCAAGCTCTATTTCACAAAAAGCGTTAATGGGACAGTGAACAGACCACCTGCAGACTGGAAGAAAATATTCACAAAGCACATGCTCAGCAGAGGACCGGTGCCCCAGACCACACAGAGAATTCTTACACTCTAGATCTGCTCAGTAGAGTAGCTGTATCAAATAGATTGTCTGTACTAAATACTTCTACATCTTTATGCTATTTTCTTTCTCTCTTTCCTGCTGCCTTTTCTCTTTCCTTTTCTTCTTCTTGTGAGACAAGATGCCATATAGCCTAGGCTGGCCTTGAACTTACTATGGAGCCAAGGATGACCTCGAATTCCTGAGGCATCCCTTCTTAGCCTCTTAGTGCTGTGATGACAAACATATATAACCACACCCAGCTGACTTACATCTTCAGCTTAGGAGGGATTAATTGGGAAGTAACACCACTGTAAGTTGAGATGCATCTTTAATCGAGTGATTTTCTTTCTTAAGACCTCCGGTATCACTTGACAATCCCACCAAGCAAAATCCAACTTGGCTTCTTGGCATTCTTGCTAGAATTTGGTATTGCCACAATTTTCATATTTTATCCACCCTAACAGCTTTGTAAAGTCAGCCCATCACAGGTCTAATTTGTATGTTGTGAACTGCCAATGACATTGAACATATTTCTATGTGCTTATCTGACACTTGCATCTGATCTTTAGTGAATGTCTGTTCATATTTTGTACTTTCCTGTTAGCAGAGTTTGTGAAGTACAAGCAGAAATAGTTCAGGCATCACTATACGAAGTCATTACAGACCAAAGGCCAGACAGCCTCGTAAACAACTGAATTTAAACAGTCTTCAGCTAGATCATGTGCCAGCATTCTCTGAATGATTGAAGCTGAGATAGAAGGGACCACAAGCCAAGCCTGTTCTGAGCTAGCCTGTGTGTTGAGCTTGGTCCCCAAATTTTCTTGTGGAGTTATCACCATGATGTCTCATTTTGTAGGTGACCAACTGTGACTGGAGCAGTTTCATAGCTTCTCCAGGACCAGTCTGGAGTAATACAGACCCACATGGGAGGAAGAAACCCTAAAGCTCATACATTGTGGTCAAAGACAGGGGTGGGGCCTCTGTGAAACGAGGGGCAGGATTTCACTGTCTCTCATACCTGGGGCCAGGAGGTCCCAATGAGACCCTTTCCCATTTCCTCTTGCTCCACTGTGCTGCCTCTGAGTGGGATGGATAATATCCTTTTCTGAGATAACCAGGAAAGAAAACCATCCATGATCAGAACAGGCCTATGAAGCTTAGGTGGGGATACTGAAGGACAGGGAGATGGTAGATCTCACAGCCTGCTCAGAAGCACAGAGTTCAGCTGGCTCTCACATGGGATGGTCCTCCCCATTTCTAACTCTGCAGTCAGTGGCTTCCTTCCCTCCTAGGAGTATCTTGAAGTCTCTCCTCCACTTGGGTTATCCACTACATCATGCTTGTGGGGAACTGGGAACCAATCTTTTGCCTGGCTCTTCAAGTATTGTGCCTGGAATAGAATTACAAAACTTAAAGGGGAGGTAGGGAGAGAATTTCCAGTGTGACAGTGTATGCATGTGTTTTCCACAAGTTGATCCCTAGTAACATTTCCATAAATCAAACAAATTGTTAAATTAATTTTCATCAAGTCTTTCTTACCAGGCACCTGGGGTCTTCTGTCCAGACTCTAGTACAAATCTTTATTAAGTGTAAGATGATAATTTGAATTTTTCTTTCTTTTATTTTGGAGATTATAATGTAATTACATTTCCCCCCTTCTGATTCTTCCCTCTAAACCCTTCTAGGTACCCCTCTTTGCTCGCTTTCAAACTCATGGCCCCCGTTTTTCATTAATTGTTGTCACATAGAGATTGTAATTTTAATTTCCAAACCTACTCTTCATGTATTTTAGCAGCCTTTAATAGTAAGTGTTCTAGGCAGAAGAAAGACCATTTCAAAGAGTTCCTACAGCTGTGGCTGTTGTCTGGTGGGGTCAGTCTCCATGACATCTCGACTGTCTGTGTTTCTGCTTTGTATAGTATGGAAGATGATCTCTGCTCACCATATGGACCTTTCTATACTGCAGAAGGAAATGGATGGATGGATGGATGGATGGATGGATGGATGGATGGATGCAGGATAAAGGGATATATAGATGAACTGCATTGATACATGACTTCATGGATAGATGGATACATGGATGAATGAATGGAAGGATGCATGATGGATGAATGGGTGGTTGGATGGATGATCAGAAGAAAGAAGAAACCCTCTTCCATCTGGAAACTTCTCTTTATTGCCAGTTACTTTTTAAATTCCATGTATCGAGGGAGCTTTCTTCTTTCCTTTCCAGGGAGTTGAAAAGAGAAGCCAGGAACTGCAATAAAATGCCCCTATCTGGTGGCCCTGTCAGTTCTTCATGAAAATGAACCCACACACACAAAGTGATAAGATATCCTAGCAGAGGAGACAGAAGGCTCCTGACCTGGAGGGGAATCGCTGACATTCACTGGTACCATCGGAGGGAAGAGGCGCCTAGTTACCTGCTCCTGTCTGGGACCTAAAAAGCCTGGTGGTTTTCCAGAGCTGGAAAAACCTGAAAAGCAAGTTATTCCAGGTAAGTGATATTTTTTTATTTCAAGTTCTAAAAATAAATAGAAGAATTTTTAAAAATTACCAATGCAATGAAGTTTATTAAAAGCAGGGCATGTACCACAAATGGGTATAGTGCTGAGAGGCACTAGCTAACCCTGGGTCATAGATTTACTACCGTCCACCCCCACAATCTTCTCCTCAGATCACACTGATGCCCTCAGTAGAAATTAAATTGCTACCAGCTTCTTAACAGACAACCTTTGAGGAGGGGGAAGGAAAGAGCAATATTTTTTAAAGGAGGAAGAAAATTATAAGTTCATGTTCTCATGACACAATTTTAAAAGCTGTTTGTAGCTGATTCATGATGCTCAAAGTAGTTTTCTATTTGAAATTCTAATAAGGCCATTTGAATGGTTTGGAGCTTCTTACAAAGTAAAGGAAATGAAGTGACTTAATTGAACTCAGAGGTTGGGTCGCCTTCTTTATGGGCATCTGGATCTGTCTTGTCACCTTTATTCCCATGGAATGTTCTGGAACTGATATGGTCAATAAATGTGATTATAGAATGGGAATAATGACCAGATAACCATTATGTGTGTTCTGTTGTATGTTACAGGGGGTGTCTTCATTTTGTACCCCCTAATTAGTGTGGTCCTATGATGTGGTAAAGAATTGGATGAACTGTCTTTTCTGTCATTCCACAAAAACCTTCCTCTGGTTTCAAATGTTGTGATTATGAATACACAGATCCTGGGCATCATTTGTCCCTCTCAGGCTACAGACACTCTTTCTATGAACTAAGACTCTCACCTTTGTTGTGGAAACAAGAGCCTGGTGTGAAAGCCAGATCTCAGTTCCTATCAAGGGTTCTGGACATTTTATGAGCTTAAGCCATCTGTGGTAGACATGAAACAAAGGCACAGAGCCCAAACAAATGAAAGACATGTTGCCATTTGCAATGACAACTTCCAGTTTTTATTTACCTTTTTTTTTTTTTGGAGAATTTCATATGAGACTGATATTTTCATCATTTCTACCCCTTCCTTTATCTTCCACCTTGTCCTATTTCTTTCCTCGAATTTATGATCTCTTCTTTGTTATAGGTGTCTGCGTGTGTGTGTGTGTGTGTGTGTGTGTGTGTGTGTGTGTGTGTGTGTGAAAATACAGCCTACTGGCTAAGATCGTTTCATTTAGATCCTATGTATTGTGTCATGGGTTTTTTTTTTTCTTTTTAAAGTCTGACCGCTTGGCATTGGATAACCTATCTAGGGTTTATCCCATGAGAAGACTGAATTCCCCCTCTCTCAGCAGCCATTGATTGCCTATAGGTCTTCATGTAGGGTGGGGCCCTGTGAGATTTCTCCTGTCTGCATGGGCTCCCAACCATTGTTCTGTTCTTGTTTGGTCAACCATGTCATTGTGACTCGTAGAGTGTAGCTTTCCTCCATACAGAAGACACTACCACACATCAGATGTCGTGGTCCTCGGGGTCTTATGGCCTTTCCACCCCTCTTCAGTGATGTCCCCTGAGCCTTAGGTATAGGGCTTGTGATATAGATGAACCAGCTGGGGTTGGGCATCCCACAGTCAGTTGTCTAAGTTTTGACGAACTATGGCTTTTCGCTGTGGCTTCTGTATAGCAGGACTGGAGAAATGGCTCCATAGTGAACAGTGCACGCTGCTCCTATAGAAGACCTGAGTTTGGCTTCCGGCATCCACACTGGACTGTTCACAAAAGCCTGTAATTCAGATCTAGGGAACCCAATGCCCATTTGTGACCCCTCTAGGTTCCTGCAGGAATGTGCACACACTCCACACACATACGGATAATCTAAAACAAATTTTAAAAGTAACAGCTAGCATTTTCTTGGCCTGAAAGTTTTTGATTTTCATGGAATCTGATCTTGGAAAAGATGAGTCAACACCCAGGTTAATTTTCTTTAGCAGTTATTTTTAAGTGTCTAATGCTAAAGTGTCTGGCTTTCTCAGTATTGTATAAATGACGGGGAAGTCTGGGCTAGATGCAGAGATTTGTGGGTGAAAGGATAAGTTGTAACTCGTGCCAATGAGATCCGTGCTTCCTTCTGTCTTTTGAGTTCCCTATCTCTTTGCCATGAACAGCTGGGTTGGGTTTATTTGTTTGTTGTTTGTTCATTGGATTGCTTTCTTGGTTTTGGTGAGGATAGCCTTCTAACTAGGAAAAAAGAAATAACATAGTTGTTAGGCACACCCAAGTGTGTTGCAGGATAAACAGAAGGAGAAGAAATTGAAACAGCATAAGTAGTTCTTTAAGAGGTCTGGCTGGTGGAATAAGAAGAAAGAGTTTTGGTGGGTTTTTTCTGGGGCGGGGGCGGTGTTGTTTGTTTGTTTGCTCATGCCGACTAACCTGAGTAAAATTTCCAGGGAAAACACTAGATTTGGTAGGTCTGATGATCCAATGACTCTGTTAGAGAATTCAAAGAAACATCATTTAAAAAGTGAAACCCTGACAGAAGGGGACCTCTTCCCTCACCATATGGCCACAGCATGTCAGGTGTCATCAGGATAGCCTGCTTCCCCTTCCACTGTGTGCCACTGGTCCAATATGGTGGAAGAAAGAGGGAGGGTGGGAACGGGAGGGAGGATCCAACCAAGGGGATAACACTCAGGATGTAATCTGAATAAATTATAGAAAATTTAAATTTAAAAAAAATATATAGAAAAAAATGAAGCCCTCATGAGGTTTGCATTCCTTGGGGATTGACGTCAGCTTCAACATTCTTGCCTGCTTAATTAAGTCTGCCAATGGTGAAAAGCCCAGCAAATTCCTATTGCCCTTGACAGAGTTTCAAGAACATAGTTATATCTAAATTTTCTCTTCAGAACAAAAGGGAGTTGGTAGTTGTCTTGAAGGCAAGAGCATGGGCTTACCACAGCCTTTGAGAATGGCCCAGTTCTCTAAAATGCCTTACAAAGCATCCCATAATGTGCCAGGATCCATGGTGGGGTGTCCTTGAAGTCCATGGGTGGAAACTGTAGGTACAGAGCAGTGGGGAGATCCATCTCTGTTCTTGCTGTCTGGGATTCTTCTGCCAGGGGAGGGGGGACGCGAGGAGTCAAAATGGTAAGGACACATATCCAGGGCAGTTCTGCCTGCAGCCTTGTCCAGATGGAGTCTGCGCCAGACAGTCCCATGTGTGCACAGTGGCTCTTTCCCCTTGTTCCTAGCACTTTGGCTTGGGTGGTTTGACTCGTATAAACAGTGACTAGTTGTGCTTCTAACTTAACAACTGGAATTATCCAAAGCAAATGTTCCAAGGTGAAGGAAGAGGAGGCTTCTATGACCCTTAAAATGTGGATCCAGATCAGCACAGGGTCACTCCCACCACGTGCTGTTGGCCAAAGCAGTGGCCAGCTGGCTCATGTTCAAGGTAATGGAGCAGTATAGCTCACCCTGTTGCTGGAGGACAAGGTACAGGAAGCAACTGGTAAGCAACTCTTTTGAGTTCATGTCCAGAGGGTCAAGTGCCATCCCAATAAATCAATTATTTCATAAGCAGACACTTATTCTGGCAATTACAAGTAGACAAAATAAATAATAGATTAATATGTATTGTGTGGTTAAAGTACAGTTTGACGTAAAACACATGCAAATACACACACACATGCGCGCACACGCACACATGTACGCAGAGGTGTGATAAGTCCAGCTAAGGAATAATGCTGGATACAATAGAATTATCCAACAAGAGGAACAAAAGTGACCCTGGAGGGAGATAGTTAAGCAACATTTTAAAGAATAATTAAGAAGAGAGAGTGTCTAATGCATTAGTTGAAATGCTAACCTTTGCCCAAGCGTAGGAGTATATACCTGAAGTCCCAGCTGCTTGGAAAACTACAAATTCAAAGCCATCACGTGTCACCCTGTAAGACCCTACTTCAAAACAAAATTTGACAAAAAACATCTGGAAATGTGAGTCTGTTTATAGAACTTGCTTAGCGTGAAGGAGGGTCTGTGCTCTCTATATGAAGGAGCAAGGGGGAAAGAATAGATTATTACCATTGCCTGGAAGGCACTAGTGGGAGACAGTGTCGATACAGAATGAAGGACCCTTGTCCCCAGGCCCTCACTCCATCTGAAACCCTGAAGCTCCATCTCAGAGCATGAGCGTCTTTCTCTCAGCAGTGATCTTTCATTTGAACAAATGCTCTGTGAGTCTCTGTGACGGAGAGGAGAGTAGCTGCTTCGCTTAGCTGGAGTGCGTAAGCGATTCTCCCATGTCAGGACCTCCTGGTTAATGCGGTAGAGGCTCTCACCTCTTGTCCTGAAATGCTGCTGCACCGTGAGTACATGAACTACTCCATGAGGTGACAGTGTCTGTCACCGTGGCAGGCTGTGAACCTGCCAGAAATACCTGCCGTTGCTTGCATGTACCTCAGTTCGAAGATGCACTGAAGATGTGCGTTATATTTTCAGTGTGATTGAAAAAATTAAAATGGCGATTTCATGTACAGATGTTGATGAAAGATGTGTTTTAAGGAAGTAAATTAAAATCTCATTAATATTTCAGAGAGAGCATTTTGTGCTTATCTGTTTCATCTCTATTTTTGACCTATGGCTTAGAGTTCACAGCAAGAAGGAGACAGTAAAATCTGTTCACCATAAAATGTTAATTAGAACTAAATTACAGCACAAGCATTCAATCAGCCACATTAATTCTACATAAAGTGAATTATTGTAGCAGAAAATTTTGAAATGTGACTGAATTTTGTAATCTTCAGTCTCCTTTTTTTTTTTTTTTCTACCTCTCACAGTAAACCTGATTCCCCTGTGTTTATCCCAGAACCCCCATAGATCTTTGCAGAATGGCAAGCTCGCTCACCTGACTCTGATTTGAAAGTTAAATTCTCTGGGCACCCCTCACCTCTCTGGATGGTTCTCAGGTAGACTTAGGTCCCTTTGCTCCATGGAAACATAAAGGAAAGCTTTGATATTGTGTGAACAGTTGTGTTCTTACAGTGAATGGGTTGGGATTGTCTGTGGAATGGTTTTCTTAAAAAAAAAAAACAAACAAACAAACCCATGACCCAAATGTATATATGTGTTAATATTGTTAGAACTGTGATGGGGTGGGGGCTGCAGATATGGATCAGCCATTAAAGGCTAGGCTCAAGACCTAGACTTCAAGAACTGTGATGCTTTCATGGCCTAAACCCAACATATACCCACCTGGCATCATCTCAGACAACAGAGAAATACGTAAGAATAATAACAGAAGGGCAATATAAAAATTGTTTTTTAAAAAAATGCCCAAAACATCAAGGGTGTAGGGAGCTCGTCCCATCAGCCCCGTTAATTGTGTTTAAGTAGCACAACTCCTGATGCTCCCTTGAATGAGCGTACCCTTCTGAATTTAGCGTGTCATTAGAAGTGGGAGGCTGCTCCATGCTAATGGGATATTTAATGCAGTGATAGATGCCATTAGGTACTAATGGATACAGGGGCCAGGAGGGGCTGCAAATTTTGCAAAATACCAGGGAGCAAATAAAACTTTTCATTATGTGGCACTGCTAACAAAATTCATGCCTCTGAAAGCATTGCATTGTAGATGCTCTGAACTCCTCGCCGCCCTGTCTATTGACGCAGCACACCATGGATCTGGTCCATGACATCCTGTGTGGCAGGTGCGGTGCATCCCTAGTGTAGGATGAAAACTGTAGTCTGGTTTTGAAGGATCCCACAAGATCTGTGGCTTGTGAGACAGAATCTGGGTGCTCACCAGTCCCATTGTCAGCCACTTAA
The DNA here is from genome assembly GCA_907169655.1 of Acomys percivali. Taxonomy (NCBI): domain Eukaryota; kingdom Metazoa; phylum Chordata; class Mammalia; order Rodentia; family Muridae; genus Acomys; species Acomys percivali. Next base: position 19,307,081 of record OU015753.1, on the reverse strand, counting down.
GCAACACTGTTACGGCTGCAGGTGCCTTGCAGTGGTCAGCTGCATTCACCCACACAAGGTTTGCCTAGTTCCCACAAGTAAGCCATTTTACTTAATACTCTCTAAACTCCACTGAAGTCTGAAGTGCCTAGAAACATTGAAAGCGTCATATGAGGAAAATGCACTAATAACTATATTAATGAGGAAGATGAAACAACAGGAATCACATACTATTAAGGGAGAAAAAGCTCCCCCTATGCTCTTACAGGATAGAGAAAGGAATTTTTATTCTGCTAATGGTTGGAACTGTTAAGCTTCAGGTATGGGATGCAGGATGAGGATGGGATGGGGTTCCTTTGACATCCCCAGAAACACCAAGGATTGAGTCAGAGCTAGATCTGGCCCCTAAAGCACAACTAGCAGCCATTCCTAGGGCCTCCGATCTTCTGAAGAAAACAAAGGATAGGAAAATAGAGTTGAGTTGAGTGATGCCTTCTTTAGCTTGGAACAACAAGCCAAATGGTGGCAGGTGACTTGTGCTCCAATGCTGGTGAAAAGAAGGGTAAAGACAGGACTGCTGAAGTTTGTCTGCCCACAGTGTAGCCAAAATAAAGATGATTGCAAGTCTTCGATTGTTACTCATTCCCTCTTTTCTCTGCCCTAAATCTTCAGAATCTTTTAGCTTCTAATTTCCTTCTTGGTCCCCTAGAAAATCAGGAAGACAGTCAGACCTGATTTAAGAACCTGGTTGTGTTCACACACACACACACACACACACACACACACACACACACACACACACACACACACACAGTAGAACAGCTATGTGTTTTGTGGAAATGACTCCTGCACACTGCAGGATTTAAAATAGTCAGATCTGAAGAAGGAAACAAAACCTCACCAACACATTCTCCCTCTCAAAACAGTCTTCTTTAGATCCTGTGACCACTTTCCACAGCATCTATTTACCGTATGTACATAAAATGATGGACAGCAGAGGCAAAAAAAAAAAAAAAAAAAATCTACGTTTCAAAGAAACCGAAATTTGAAAAGGATTATGGGAAGTCTACTGACCCATGCTGCATTGTTTACTGAAACTGAGATAAGAGAGCAGGTTTAGCATCCTCAGTCACACACCTAAACGCTGCTCGCACTCACAGATGACAACATGTGGGTGGTGATAGATGGGATGGCCATTGATTGAGTTTGGTGATAATTACACAGGGTCTACAAGAAGCAAATGGTCATTGTTGCCATTGACAGGCACTTTAAATTTCAAAAGGAAGAAACATGTGAAAAGTCAGGAGCGTTGAATTCACTTTGCATGAGTGTGCTCATGTATGTGCGCATCTAGGAGACGTGCATGCATACCGGTGTGTGTACACGGGAAGGCCAGAAGAGAGCAAAGGGCGTCATCATCTATTTTTTTCCTTATTCCCTTGAGATGAGGGTCTTACACTGAGCCTGAGGCTTGCCACATTTTGGCTGTGCTTTGGGCCGGCACATTTCAGCAGTCCTTCCACCAGCATTGGAGCAATTCAGATGCTCCTACTTGTACAGCAAGCATTCCCGCCCACTGAGCCCTCTCCCCGTACCCACAAATATTGACTTTAAAGGCACTCGTTTATTAGAAATTGAAAGAACAACTATAAAGGTAAAAATTGAAAGGCTCTGATCTAGTTAATGGATTTTATGGAAAGTCCATATAAAATATAGTTCTTAATCTATAATTAGGAAAGTAAAAGGAGAGATTAGTGGGAACACATTGTCTAGATCCATTTTTGGGTGTCGTCATGTTTTAGTCTTAAACGCTACTGGCCAACACCCTGCTTAAAACACGGCCGAGTACCTTAGCACACAGCTGCCCAGTTTCCCACCTCCGTCTCTTAATGCTTCCTGGCTGTTGTTTTACTTTGTCCTAATCCGAGACATTTTCCATCTGTTGTGAAACTACAAACCCAGCATTTGCTTCTGTATTTTTACGTTTCTGTTTATAACGATTCATTGTTCATGGTTTGAGATCCACGATCTCTGGATTTTGTGTTTATGATTTATCTCTTAGACGCATCTTATCTTGAAGTAGAATTATTCTTTATTGTTATTTTAGTTGTTACATAGTTGCTCATATTTATAAGGTAAAGCATGGTAATCTGGTCCACATAAACACTGTATAATGACAAAGGCAGGAAACCTAGCAGTTTTCCTTAGTGATACTTCCAACTCCTGTCTACTAGTCCTTTATAAGTATATGCAAAAGCTGCAGATATGGATCAGCACTTTGGAGCATGCACTGCTGTTGCAGAAGCCCAGGGGCTGGTTCCCAGCACCCACTATGGCTACTAGCATCGCCAGTTACAGCAGACCTAGTGCCCTCTTCTGTCCTATGTGAGCACTGAGCATAACCCCACACACAGACACATATACACGTAATTAAAAGTAAAGTCAATATTTTAACTGTGTAGCAAATCCTGGTGACCTTTATTCAAACAGCTATGCTAAAGGACACAAGAGTTAGTTCCTCCTGTCTCTGTATGTTTTAAATCTGTTACTCACCCTCTCTCTAGCCTATATTTTCCTCCTTTCCTACCTGCTAGGCATGGGTATTTTTTTTAAATAGACTCTTAGAAAAAGTTCAAATACTGTGTTTTAATTTTTGGAATGCCTAATAATATTGGTTGCCTATATACTTAATGCACAGCACATTGATAAAGAAATAAAATGAAAAGAAACTGATCAAAAAAATAAAATCAACTAAACTAAATGGGTGAATAAAAAGATGCTTTTGCTGGGCATAAAATTTGAGAAGTTATTCATTGTTTCTCCGAGGGTTTGTAGACCTTGGTTTACTGTGCCCTGGCACTAAGCAGTGCCACACAATCCTACTTTTGCTTTATAGAGGTGAGCATCAGTGTCACGCTCTGTGTTTGAGAATTTCACTCTGTAGAGATTGTGTTTGAACACCACCAACTTAACTGGATAATACAGCCAGAAAAGATTAAAAATAAAAACCTGGGAAATATCACTTTCTTATCTTCTGGGGATTAAAATCTATGGAGAAGATGAATACTCACCCACATGTTCTGCTTGCAGAGGACTTACAGAATGAGGAATGTTTTCACTAGCATCTCAACTCACAAAGACGAATATATTCAGTGGCACCCAATTCCTATCAGGTTCCCCAAAATACATATACTGTGTCCTTATATCGCTACATGCATGTATTCCTTTCTGAAATGTGTGTGTGCGCGTGTTCATGGGTGTGTGTGTGTGCATGTCTGCGTGTGTTCGTGTGTGTGCGTGCGTGAACACTTATATATCTGATTTTTCCTTTTTCTTTTAAGTCTTTGCTCTGGGGACATTGATTGTTTTTGTGTTTTGTTTTGTTTTGTTTTTTTTTCGTATTTCCTCTTTGTTGCTTCTTTTCATCTCACTCACTAATGTTCTTTCAAATCTTACATCCATGTAAGCAATTCTATTTTCACCTGTGTCTATTTTGTGGTAACTGGACTAACGCTTATTTATTAATTCTGTATTGACGATTTGCATGTCAGTTTACATTCTAAGATTCAGAGTTGGGGTTTTTTTGTTTTGTTTTGTTCTATTTTTTGTCTCATTCTATTATTTTAATAGCTTGTCATCTACTACCAGCATCTGTAAGTTTCTGTCATGTTAAACTCTTCCATAGAATGAAATGCTCAAAAAGAAATCTGATTTTTGTTGGGTTATGTTTTTTTCCAAAAGCATGCCTATCTCTCTTTTGAATGCGTGTGAGTCTTCAGGGGACATTAAAGGCCTTAAGAAGCCTAGGGACTTTCCTTAACAGTGACAGCTCTGAGGTGTGAGACATTTTGGGAAATGCCTAAGTATTTTCCCTGTTACTTTTTAACCAGGATATAGTAATATATTTAATTATCATATATGCTTTTCCCGTTTACCTTTAAGGAGTGGGGTTTTTTAAGGGGAAGGCTCCTGACTTAATACAAAGAAGTTTCTTGTTAGATTTATCTTCCCTGAATTGACTGTCTCTTCCAACACACAGCAAGACTAACAAAATCAAATTTGCTAGCTTAACAGATATCTTCGCCGGCAAATACCTGTGGGTAATGAATACTTTCTTTTCCAGCTCTGCCATTTTCTGTGGTTTGGCTACCTCTTTTATCCCACATCAGCCCCTTCATGTATTTAAGGCCTTTTTAACTATTGTATCCAGGAGACACTGTTTTCACTAGACGGTTCAGTTAAAAGAGACTCACTTGACATTACTGGAAATGTAATTATTATATTTTTATTCATGCATCTGCTTTGTTCCTGCTTCATGTGAGGCATCCTGTATGCATCATCTCTTTGTCCTGATAGGTATGTGAGACACTGACCAACAGCCTGCTTCATCTGGGACCAGACTTTCCTCTTAGCCTGACTGAGTCATGCCTCCTGGGAATCTTTTGAGTTGTTCAGGGAAAGAAACTTCCTGATAGGCTGCGTCCCAGAGAGCCAGGGATTCTGTCCATCCCCCGACAATGTACTAAATGACCTTCATGGGGATTCCTCTTCCTGCTGGGAAACATAGCTTAGTATCTCGAGCCCATACTGTTTTTCTGTCTCCAATATGAATGAGTTATTACCAAGGACAATATGTGCAGTAAACATTGAACCCCGACCCAGATCTAGCCAAAGGACAGGTCATTCTCTACAGATGAGTGAAGAATGGGGTCTGACTTTCACATGAACTCTGGTGCCCCATATTTGACCACGTCCCCTATGAGCATATACAGAGGGAGGAGAGTCCCCCTCAGTCACAGACATAGGGGAGGGGAATAGGGTGAAAGTGGGAGGAAGGGAGGAATGGGAGGATACAAGGGATGGGATAACAATTGAGATGGTAATATGAATGAATTAATAAATACATAAATTTTTTAAAAAAGGAATGAGGTATTAGAGGGCTGTGTGAGAAGTTTGTCTTCTTTTTTTATTTTTATTTTTTTAGTTGTGAAAACTCTTTAAGAATTTATTTAGCATGCCCATATTGGGAGGCAGGACAAAGAGATGCAGTAATGCCCTCCATGTGTGTCTTCAAGCTTCAGGGGACTTGACATAAAAGCATGGTATAAATAGGAAGCAAGAGCTTCCTATAACTAAGGAGGTCCCCAGGGGGTGGCCCCTGCCCATAGTGCCTCTCCTCTTAAAATCACAGGTCTGGCCTGTGTTAGACATCTCGCTTGGACAAAATGCGTGAGTTAAACAGCTTAAAAAGAAGGAAGGTTTGCTTTTGCTTGCAACTTCAGAGGTTTACATACCTGACTCTTGTTTTCTGCTGCTTTGGGCCTATAGCGAGGTGGCCCATTGTAGCAGGGGGCAAGTGGTGTCTGCTACTCACTAGGCAGTAGCCAGGAAGCCAAAAAGAAGCATGCTCACAATTTCCTGTGTCCCCCCTCGCAGACGTGTCCCTAGTGCCTAAGTTCCTTCTCCACTTCAGGCTCCACATCCTGAAAGTTTCACCACAGAACAGCACATAAACCGGTGACCAAGCCTCCACTGTGAGTCTTCAGAGCTGTTGGACATCAAGTCCATAACATGACTTAAGAAGTTTAGCTGCAGGGGCCAGGAGAGAGGGTTCAGAGGTTAAAGGCACTGACTGCTCCTCCAGAGGTCCTGAGTTCAGTTCCCAGCAACCACATGGTGGCTCACAACCATCTATAATGTGATCTGATGCCCTCTTTTGGCTTGCAGGTGTACATTCAGATATAGCACTCTACATAGTGATAAATAAATAAATACATAAGTCTGGCTAGTCCTAAGAAGTCTAGTCAATACTCCTTCTGTTAGCTTCTCCCCAACTGTGAAGGATTTGGGGAGACTTCTGAACTTTCTATCCCATTACATCCGCTAAAGGGTAGAGGATATAATTGAACACAGCGCTGTAGCACACCAGAGTCATTCCCCTGTCTTCCTCAGGCTGCTACTTTGAAATTTATAGTTAGAGGCTTTGCCATGATCTTCGACTACTGTTGAGAGCTTTCCTTTCTTTCACCGTTTCCTCTTCCTTTTGTGAGAAATTGGAGCCAGGAGACGGTGGCCCCCAAACCACTCCAACTATCCCCCCTTCAAGGCTGTGACCTTATGTACTAATAGCAATACTGTGGCTACACCAGTCAAATAACTGTGCATGCTTGCTTCTCTCAGTGAAGTAAATTCCCCAGGAAAATCCATTTATGTGTAAGGGGATGCCAGGAACTGGGAGAAGTATGGAGAGACAAAAGAGAGGAAATAAAGATGCCAGTGAGAAGCTCTTTATCACACAATCCCCTTTTGTGGGCAACTGAAACTTGATTTCCTGAGTAAAACACATGAGTGTGGACCCAAGAGAAAAGCAGCCAGTATGTGTGCAAGCTGACTCCTGTTGTCCATCAGCAGACGTCTGCTCCTAGGCTTGTTCATTCCCTCCCACTGCCTACCTACTACACACACAGGCAAAGTAAGAGCTGCGTGTTCAAACTTTTGGAGAGACTCCAGAAGCTGCCAGTTCAGCTGTGGGTGATGAGGTGGTAAAATCCAAGGGAAGATGACCAGCTACATGACTACAACTTCAGACACTTTGGCATGTGGGAAACATGAGACCAGGAAGGCAGGAGTGGGATGTTTTCAGTTCTGTGTTACCCAATCAGGTTAGGCCTGATGTCAATATAGACCTTAGCTATTGATCCCAACTAGTTGGCTTAGTTACCGTTCCAAACTTAATGCATATCAGGGCTGGAGAGATAGTCCAACAGTTAAGAGCACTTGCTACCCTTCTAGGGAACTGGATTTTGGTTCCCATCATCCCCTTGGCCACTTATAACTGTTTGTAACTCCAGCTCCAGGGAATCTGATACCCTCTTCTGGCCTCTATAGGTGCCAGCATGAATGCAGCATACACACTGACACATATACACAGACAAACACCTGCACACACACACTAACACACATAAGTTAAAATGTTTTTTAATTTAGTAATTTTTTAAGGGGGAGGGGGAGCTATTTTAGTGAATGAAAATGGAAAAACAGAGTGTATATATATATATGTGTGTGTGTGTGTGTGTGTGTGTGTGCATATATATATATAGAGAGAGACAGAGAGACAGAGAGACAGAGACAGAGACAAAGAGACAGAGAGAGACAGAGACAGAGAGACAGAGATAGAGAGACAGAGACAGAGAGAGAGATGTACACACAGAGAATTTATTAGTTTGTGCATATAGATGAATATGTATATACATTTATAAATTGTATCCATTATATAGTTGTTTTTGGTATCCTTAAGATGTTCTAGGGACCCTTCAGATAACAGAGTCTGTGCTCTCTCAAGCCCCTTGTATAAAATAGCATAGGTATTTTCATGTAAGCTATAGGCATCCTTCTGTGTGCCACAGATCATCTCTAGATCACTTGCAGTGCTGCACACAATGTAAACACTGTTTATGCTTTCTTGTCTAGGCAACATTAATAAAAAGGCCTATGCATGTCCAGTAAAGGTGTAGATTTCAAAACACTCTTTCATCTGCAGTTCATTGCACTTGCAGACACAGAACACGCAGATGTGAGGGGATGGCTATCTGTCTGTGTGAAGAGAGTTTTTATCAGAGGTGAGCGCAGGTGAGGAGGCACAGACATAAGTGCGTATGATGTGTGCCATGTGCGTGCTGCACGGACACTCCACTTAACAGCACTGAGAGTGTCGCTCAGTTGCCTCCCATCAGTTTCTGCGTGACACCAAAGGACCATACCTTTCTTATAGAGGCCACTACACAAATCTACTCGGCTAAAATTCTACTTTCAAATAATCTTCTCTTACAAAGATGTCACACTGAGTTGAGTTTTAGAAGGGACCTGACTTTTGACTGCTATGTATCTCATATGTTTGAATGGAGTCACGGAAACCCAATCCCTTTCTGCCATATGAACTACCTAACCTGGTGGCTACAAAGTGCTGAGTTGCATCAACATTAAGGGGAGAGACCTAAAAAGGCCTCTACATTCATTGGTTAAAGTGGAGAGAAAATTCTTATGCATATAACAAAGCTAGACGATTCCAGTCAGCTATTTTGCACATAAGGTGATTATGCACGTATAACTGTGTCTAGAGGATTTTATAAATATGAATTTAAAGGTATACTTAATGATACAACTATACTTACTATAACATAAACATGTTTTATACATTAATACATCCTGTATCATTATATTCTGTGTTATATATGATATACTATGTTGATTTTACATTTAATATAGCCTATTAAATATATTGTATATGTTAAACATATATTCATATATATTGCTAGATCACAGTAGAAATACGTTTTCAGTAATGATTACTAAATTTCATTATGTAAGTTCAAATATATCTAATTATATTTTGGTAGAAAAATGTTCTTTAAAATCCCCACCCAAGAGATCATGTATTTATGTGTGTTCACATAATAAGTACTCTAACACGTGCTTCATTACATGTGAATAAATTACACACACTAGAAACATTTTGAAATTCCTTAGTACTTATTAAATATTTTACCAAAGAAAAGCTAAATTTAGAATTCAGTTGGTGGGAAAATTGTTTTAAGTATCTGGTTAAAAAAGAAAAAAAAAGTAACAATCAAAGAATACCTTATATCCTCCTCAAATAGGGTGGGATTTCTAAATATCTTGTCTCCATAATCATAGGGGGAGGAAAAGAGAGAAGAAAGAGGGAAGTTAGACTGAAACACAAGTGGGAAACAGGAAGAGAATGAATTCACAAGCCACACAGGGTCTCAGTGCTGAGCTAAGGCTTCAAGAGGTGCTTGGTCAGGTATCATTAATAATTTCCTGTCAGGCTGAGTGGTGAGTCATCAGCACAGATGTGGAAGTGATGCTGGGGAGTGACCATTTGTGGAAACCTCTAGACAGGACACTGCCAAGTCTGGTAAAAAAAAAAATTCTTTACATGAAACATCTAGACACTCTTGTGATATATGGGGCTTCTAACTTTTCTCAGAGGGAGTTGTTTATTTGTTGTGTAAAATGTCCACCCAGAAGAGCATCTCTGTGACTTCTGTTCACAAAAACATTTCCGTGGTCTTCTGATCTTTGTAAATGTTTGAGCCTATCCCATAGGGTTGCAGATTTGTCATGTTTCACTGTCGTGTTAAATAAAGTCCTGGGTTCATCCTGTGTTGTCATGGGATCATTGGTTGTGGGTTGAGTGTGAAGCATTCCCCACTGGCCCATGCGGTGAAGGCTTTGTCTCTAGTCAATGATGCCATCCGGGCTGGTTAAAGAGAAAAGAATATTACCCCTTACCTCTTCCTGCTACATTCCGTTGTTTTCTGACTATGCTGATATAAATGGCTCTCCTTTGCCACACACTCCCACACCTGCAGTGTCCTGCCCAAGCACATGGGACCAAATGAATATAAAATTAGATCCTTTGAAACCCTGAACCAAAATAAACCCTCACTTCATTCTGTCAGGAATTTGGTCATAGCATTTGTACACTCCTCCAAATTTGTGAGTAGATGTTCTAATTCCTGTTACTACAGAGTGTGACTATATTGGAGACATAGCCTTCTGTCTACGCAGAGGGACAGTCAGTCGTGTGACGACATAGGGAGACATGGCCAGCTACACATGAAGAAAGAGAGGAGAGGCCTCCCAAGAAAGCAGCCCTGCCACTCCCTTTATCTTGAACTCCCATCCCAGCCAGCAGACTCTGACAAAATATGTCTCTGTGGTAGGAGTCCCCAGTCTGGGCACTTTGTCATTGCAGCCCTTGCAAACTCATACATGCCATCCCCTCTGACATCTCCTCCTACCCCTTTTGAGTCTTGCTTCCCTTGAGCTTCCAGATCAGTTGAAGCTACACAAGCAAACATCTAGTTAAAGGTAAATGGCACACACGTAACTTCGCTGAATCCTTGTATCTCCAGTGAGTGGCTTGCAGCAACGCAACATCATGAAAATCATACAGGCCGTAAGTGGCAAAGGTGGTATTGTAATTGAACTTAAGATGTTCACTATGCCCAGTAAAGGTGGTATTGTAATTGAACTTAAGATGTTCACTATGCCCAGTGTGGGATGGACAGGGACAGACAGTGGCTCCAGAACATGGCTGACTTGTCCCTCCTGACAGATGACGGCTTATGAGCTTCCTATCAGAGTATGCCACTTCCTCTAACTAGATGTTTGTGTGTGTAGCATTGTTACTCAACCCAACGGGAAGCTCAAGGGAGGCAGGTTCTGATCTGTCCTTTCCAGTCAGTTACAGGGTTTTGGGAGTACATGTCGACATACTGGTTGGTTACATGTAGCTTTTAGCTAGACTCCAACATATCACTTGGCCTTCAATGTTCCCCAAATACATGTAAAAGTGACAGGGCACATACAATGGCAGTCTGTTTTTATTTTAGATAAGGACTAGGAGGAGGTACATGTAAAAATAATACCATGGGTTGATATTATATTACAATTATAAATATAATCTTCATTGTTTTATATAGTCTCTCTCTCTCCCTTGCTCTCTCTTCGTCCCTCTCTCTCTCCCTCCCTCCCTCCCTCCCTCTCTAAGGGGCTCATAGTCATTTGTAAGCAGTGGGCCTGATCCTGCTACTAAATAGAAAATAAATTGCTTATCTCTTGAAAGAGAATTAACTCTTTCAGGGCACTGGGGTACCATTTAGTAAATTAATAATCCTCTAAATGACACTCCAGATACATAGGATCCCCACTTATAAATCTGGGAAATGAACGCATTCCCAGTGCTTAAAAGAAACCGGGGCATGCCTAACAGAAATCAGAAGGCAAGCTCAGGATACATGTAATGGGCTCTCCTCTCTCCTGTAATAACTTTATGTTCATTTTCATGGAAACTCGTGTGTGATGGAAGATGATTGTATTTGCTAAAAGCTGGCACTTGTGATCTTTTAATCTACTAATATGAGAGCAATAAATGGGAAGGGGTAGACGGTGAGGGAAGGCGCGCGGCGGTGTCCGCACACGTGGGAGCCGTGGCAGTTTGCTTGGCTAAACGGATTCTGAAAGGATGATGGCTTCTTCCCCAAAGCCATTTGGAAGGCTGACCTTGACACTTCCAGAAAACATCCCTCTACCTCCAGCACAGAGGTGAGTGCACTGGGCTTCACCTCATGGCTCTTCCTGGGCCCATCACTACGGTAGTTAGGGGCAGATATCAATCAAGTGGGGCGTTTTCTGTGGCAGAGACCAACCTCTTAGCCAGTCAGAAATGAAGCTGAGGACAGAGACAGCAACTCAGAGCTTCCAGAGGTCTTGCTTCGAGACCGTAGAGCAACAGACCTGAAGGACAGACTCTAGCTCATTCTAAAACTACTTGCCTGGCTAGCCTGAGGACCTGAACTCAACTCCCCAGGACTTGAGTTTAAAAAAAAACAAAAAACAGCCACGTGTAGTAGTACATGCTTATAATCCTAGTGTGGAGAGAAAAAAGACAAGAGGAGAAGCTCCCTGAGGCTGGCTGGCTGGCTGGCCTAGATCATTTGACAAATCCCAAG
>OU015753.1:19252964-19282181 GCA_907169655.1 Acomys percivali | reverse complement strand
TGTGTGTGTGTGTGTGTGTGTGTGTGTGTGTGTGTGTGTGTGTGTGTTTCTCAGGGGTAATGTTTGCTCCTTCTTAATTCACAAAGCATGCCTTCCATATCAGCACTGGGATGTGGCTACTGCTGGTGTTGGTGAGGGCTGGGTAGGGACCACAACAAGCAAAGCACATCCCCATCCATTCTGTGGAATTCATTTCACGCTGAAGATCTCCCAGAAACTTCTTTGTGATAGGAACTGAGTGGATCCTTTGCAAACTGGAAAGTAAACGTCCAAGAGAGATAGCAGTAGAGCAGATGCTGTTGTAGGCAGCAGGCAGGAGGATGTGTAGGTCCCACCCCACAGGGCAGGAAGGAATGGTCAGTAGAGAAGGTGACAGTTTTACATCCTGGAGAACCCTACAGAGAGAGAGAGAGAGAGAGAGAGAGAGAGAGAGAGAGAGAGAGAGAGAGAGACAGAGAGAGACAGAGAGAGAGACAGAGAGAGAGACAGAGAGAGACAGAGAGAGACAGAGAGAGACAGAGAGAGAGACAGAGACAGAGACAGAGAGACAGAGACAGAGACAGAGAGACAGAGACAGAGACAGAGACAGAGAGACAGAGAGACAGAGAGACAGAGAGAGAGAGAGAAAACAGGAGCCCTTGGAATGGTGAAAATTTGGTTCCACTAGGTGGTCTCACTCTTTAAGGAAGACCTTGCCACTCACAAATGACAGGGGGGCATACAATAACACCAGTAAGTAGAAATCCATGGACTTGCTGCCTGTCTCCCCTGTCCTGAGATGTCCATCTTCCCAGAGAGGAACTTGGTCCTTTTAGATTCTGCCCTCTGCTTTTCTCAAGCCTATTTCTCTCTTCTTTTCTTTAATTAAATATCACTGCCTGGCTCCTTCAGGTCAGCAGCAATGCCACTAGCATCAGCCATGAATCACGGCCAGGCTGACATTTTAAAAATGGCACCATCAGGGCAGCGAGCGCAGGCCAGACACCCAGGCGCAGTGGCTGGACCCCGTAAATTACACTAAAAGTGTAATCAGAATAATCAGCACCCTGACATCTTTATGCATGCAGACGGAGCTTGGGAAGGAACGGCCTGGCACTGTCCTGAGCTGTCACTTATGGCGTGTTCTCCAAGGATCAGGGAGAGCAGCCAACGTGTGTAGCTTCTGAGTCCTCTGCCACCTCCTTCCTCTGGGTTATGTCTTGTGATGAAAGCAGATCGTTTAAGCATGTCTTACCATGTCTCGGTTTGGGTACAGCTCCCAAAGTGTAGCCAGCCATCTCTATCTTGCAAGCATCTCACATGTACACCTATCCTCATCCATACTGGTCCACAGGAGGGGCTCTTCCTTGCTTCCTTATATGCAAGAGTGTGTATTCTGAAAGTGTCCACATTCCCACATGTTCCTACCTACCAAGCCACAGCAAACCCGCTCACTGTGAGTATGTAATGCAACATCTTTCCTGGTCTCCCATTCATGTGATTTTTTCAAAGCTCATGTGATTTTTTTTTTCTAAGCATTACCTTGTTTCAACTTCACTTCATCCTCCATTTTTATTTGGTACCTTTATTCCTTTTCCTCCTCCTTGAGTTTTTCTCCAACATTTCCATACTCCTGCTGCTTGCCACTCAAGTCTGCAAGCAAGCAAGCAAGCAAGCAAGCTCTCCTGGAGTTCTGCCCTTCTTCCCTGCTGTGGAAGATCAGGCCTGCTCTTGGCTGCATATATGCAGAAAATGCAGTTTTCTGTGATTAATTGGCCCCACCAGGTCAGAAGCACAAAGGGTCCATTTGTCACCAGTGAGCTCTGACTGTCATAGTGGGGGTCTGCCCAGGGCTGTGAGTGGGGGCCCCCCAAGCACATCAGCTGGCATAAGTAGTTGCTGAGGGATGGCCAGCCATAGCCTAAAAGAATGTGTAGGGGGAAGCAAGAGATGGCAAACAGAAGGAAGGAAAGTGGAAATGGGGGGGGGGGGGTCACTGTGAGTGCACGGGCCACAGGCCACAGAAGGTTTGTGTGTAAGGGAGGTGGACTCTGCAATGCTTTCATTACTTCCTCATCAACTGAGCACCTACTGTATGCCAGGATGGGCTGTGTCCCCTTAATCTGGTGCTAGAGATTATTGGTGCTCTCCCAAGTACCTTGGTAGGTTTTCTTTCTCTCTCTAAAAGGGAGCCATAGTTGGAAATCACATGCTCATTTGTCAAGTGGGTAAACTGAGACTGTCTCGGTAAGTGGTTGTGGCTGTGGAGCAGAGGCCATCCTTCCTCCAGTAGAATGTCTTTGCCTGTCCACAAACTGAAGGGCTCCATGAGGGTGACCCAAAGCTGTCGTCTATGTTATCCAGCACTGGAGATAGCTCTCAGGCTCTTTAACCCCTAGACAGAGGAACGACGCCTTTGGTTTGAGGTTTGGCTTTTCCTGTCCATAGTTTTGGGCAAGTCAGTTTACCCCTGGGATCCTGGAATTCATCTACAAAGTGGGCTTCATGCCTTAGAGTTAGAATGCCTTAGAGTGAGACGAGACAACATGGGCATATTGATTGACACACACCAGCACAGCTAGTGAACTCTAACTGCATTAGTGCTTAAGGTTCAAGCCTAGCTGAGTTTCTGGGCATCCTCTAGTAGTCTCAACATCAGTATGCATTATAAGACATAATGGACAGTGTCGAATCCGAGGGACCAAATGCCCCATGGTGTGATTCCCAGGTACATGCTTTCTCAGAATTCCCTCATACACCCCCCTGCCACCAATCCTACCCCTCCCTATCCTTCCCTGCCCTGTGGTTACTTACACACGCCAAGCATTTGCTCAGTACGTACTTCTTGTTCCAGGCTCCATGTTGCGCAACATGAAGCAGGTGGCACTGAGATCACCAGGAAGAGGAAAGCAAGGATGGTATCCTTTGGCTAGGCTTCCTTGGCTCCAGTTGAGACCACCAGGCAGATGCATCCTGCTTAAGAGATTTTGCAGCCCAGTCAGCAATTTCAGGACAGGGAGAATCCTGTAGAATCATATAAAGTTTTCTGCAAAAATAGAGCTATTTGACATTAGGCTAATAGTTACCATTGGCCCCAACTTTACAAACGAGTTGGCTATAGAGTTTCTCCAAATATCAAGCTGCCTCAGTGGCTTTCATTACAATGCTGTGTTCAAAAATCGTGGTGCTTTAAACTTTTGGGACTACTCTGCCTGCGAACAGTTATGTGAAAGATACAAGCAGAGCCAAGTCCAAGTAACTAGATACCTTAGTCGGTGTTCTATAGCTGTGAAGAGATACCATGACCGCAGCAACTCTGATCAAGGAAAATGTTTAATTGGTGCTGGCTCACAGTTTCAGAGGTTTAGTCCATTATCATCATGGCGGGGAGCATGGCAGCGTGCAGGCAGACATGACAGCTGAGAGTTCTACCTCCAGACCCAACAGCAGCAGGAAGAGAGAGAGAGAGCCACTGGGACTTGCTTGAGCCCTTGGAAGCTTGAAGCCCACCTCCCTGCTCCCATTGTGACACACTTCCTCCAACACGGTCACACCTCCTAATCCCTGTCAAGTAGCATCACTCCCTAAGGACTAAGCATTCACATAGATCAATCTATGGGGCCCTTTCCCATTCAAACAACAACATTAGAAGTCCCTGGAAGTCCTGCACCAACCAAGGACAATACAAGCAGTAAACATCGAACCCTTACTCAGATCTAGCCAATGGACAGGGCATTCTCCACAGTTGTGTGGAGAGTGGGAACTGACTCAGACATGAACTCAGGTGTCCCCTATTTGACCACTTCCCCTTGGTGGGGAGGCCTGGTGGCACTCAGAGAAAGAATACGCAGGCTACCAAGATGAGACTTGATAGCCTATGACCATTAAGTGGGGGGAGGAGGTCCCACTAGGTTATAGAGCTAGAGGAGGGGAATAGGGTAAAAGCAGGAGGGAGGGAGGAACAGGAGGATATAAGTGATGGGATAACAATTGAGTTGTAATCTGAATAAATTAATTAAATTATAAAAAGAAAGAAGTCCCTGAAAGAGCAAAGGCCAGCAATGGGCCCAGTGTGTAGAGCCTTGGCTGTATTGAGCATTTGACACCTCTGACCTCACAGAGTTAAACAATAAGGTAGATGTTACTTGCTCCACTCACAAACAAGGTGTCCAAGGCATTAAGCATGGCCAGTGAGTGACAGGTAAAGATCCTGAAGCCATTTTGTTGGTTAGGATGCTTTTGTGGTGAGACTGGTAAAATTCTATCCCAAACTGGCTCAAACAGTGAGGGAACGCTTTGTGACACCTCTCAGTGTGGCTAGCCCTAGGGTGGGCTCTCCAACGGGTGGACTCAGTGACTCATTAATACCATTGAAGACACGGGCTTTTTCATCTCTCCTAAATAACTCTGTTCTCAGTGTGGTGGCTTGCCCTCTTTTCAGGTCCCTTCAGATTACAGCATGGGTGAATTCCAGACATCACACTGTGACTTGGCATCTCCCAGAAGTTTAAATAGAAAAAGAAAAAGAACCCATTTCTGTTTGTTTGTTTGTTTGTTTGTTTGTTTTTAATTAATAATTTTGTGCGTGCATCTGACATGTTTTGATCAAATCCACCCTCTATTCATTCCCTCCCCTCCGGCTGGTCCCCAATCTCTCCTACCACTACTCTCCCCCAGTTTCATACGGTCTTCTTAAAAACTGTCTGTGTCCGTGTAGTGGGATCGTGAGTGTAAGGCCATCTTCTGGAGCACGGGCAGCCTCTGCAGGGCCACATCCACAAAGAAAACTGACTCTCTTCCAAGTAGCCACCAACTGCCAATAGCTCTTCGGCTCTGTATGAGTCCCTCCCACACCTAGGCTTGACCTTGTGCAGGTCTTATCTATGCAGTAAGAGCCACAGTGAGTTCATGTGTACAGCTGCTGGGTTGTGTCCAGAGAAAAATCATTTTCACTGTAATAATAATTGTCTGCCTCTGGTTCTTAAAACATCCCCATCATTTTTTCCATGATGGTCCTCGAGCCTTGGGAGCAGAGGTTGTGGTAGAGATGTCCCATTCAGGGTTAAGCACATGCAACCTTGTCCTCTGCACATTGACATGTTGTAGGTCTCTGCTTTAATCACCATCTCCTTGGGGGTGGGGGTGAGGGAGGGCTTCTCTGATGAGAATTGAAAGATGTGCTAATCTAAGAGTATAATGGTAAGTAAGTGATTTCATAGTATGGCCATTTAGCAGATTAATAGCAGTAGGTTTTCCCCTAGGGTCTGTGGCCTACCAAAATAATGGGTTCTTGACCGGTCAATGGTACTAGGCATGAATTCGGGGCTTTAAGCCAATCAGAAGGTGGTTGGTTACTCACATGACACTTGTGCCACTATCGCGCCAATGGGCATATTTTGCTAGACTGTGTACTATTGTAGACCAAATGGTTCACAGTTGAGTAGCATGCACAGCACCTTCCAGAACTGTGAAAGCTATTGAGTAGAGACAAGGCTTCCAGGTGAGTACCGTCTTGATTTATTTATGTTCTAAGACTCAAGTATGGAGGTGTCTTCATCAATAGAGTCTTGGCATCTTTTGGAAGATGAACAGAAACATTGGTAATAGCCCATAATATCTGAATGTCTAATGGGATACCACTGACCAGTAGCTTCAAAAGAGGTAGCCCATTTCTGATACTGAACATGGTATATTGTGTCTCAGTTTATTACTGAAACACCGTTTCCTAGAATCCCCTCTCTCCTTTAAACCGCATGACTGAACCTAAACCAATCACTGCTGTGTATCTAAGATAGCAGCCAGCAAAGCGCTGTGTAGGCAGGGGAAACTGGAAAAGGAAGAAAACAAACCAAAATCAGGAAGTCTGTAGGGTAGGGAGACTGACACTGTCAGGCACAGGCATGGTTTGAGCAACAAGGAAGAATTAGCCTTCTGCCTGTGATTAGGCCTATCTCACATTTGGCATTTCAGTGCCATCTCAGTACCTACGGGACGTGTGACTTATTTTTCCCTCAGAACTCTTGATAAAGTATTGTGAACTAAACTGTGCCGACTCCCCAGATTTCTCTGAGGAAGTTCTAAACTCCTGTTTCTCAGAACATGGGTGTGTTTGGGGAGAAAGTCTTTCGTGAGATAATCACATTGAAGCGGGTCCCTAAGGGGCAGCAAGATGGTGCACGCACTGTGCCTGATGACCTGATACTGATCCCAGGGACCCACATGTTGGAAGGAGAGAAATGCCTGCTGCATGTTGACCTCTGACCTTCATGTGTATACCTCAAAGTGCACACAGACACTCACAGTAAGTAAATACTAAAAACGAGGTCACTATGGTGGGTTCTAGTTTTACTATTTTATTAGCATCCCATAAGAGTAGAGCAGGGGCTGGATCTGTCATGTCAAGCACATCAGAAATGGATTCCGGATTGCAAGTTCAAGACCAGCCTGGGCAGCTTAGCAAGACTCTGCCTTGAAAATAAATAAATAAATAAATAAATAAATAAATAAATAAATAAATAAATAAATAAATAAATTAGTATCTGAGTGTTAGGTAAGGCTCATCAGACCCAACTCCTACTTATGGATCTCTAGGCAGTTAATAGATGCTGGGGAGGCCCATGACAAATGACTGCCTGTTCACGTTTGATGAAGAAATGCCTGGAGGCAGCAGGTGCTATGATAGGTCACTGCAAGATCTTGGGAGCTTCCCTGGGGACTCTGAGAAGGTGCTCTAGTTGGGAAACCCTGGCATGGTTTAATTTGGGGGGATTGTCTAAAGGTCTCTGAAATCTAGGCAGGGAGAGAGAGATAGAGGGGGGGTGCCAGCGAGAGAGAGCCTCTGGAAAAACTAAGTCCTGCCGAGTATTCATAGCCTGCCCAAGGGAAGTACTGGAGAAATGGAACCATGTTGTCAGCTATCAAATTTAGAATATCTGAGGCTGTCCCCCAACACGTGTAAATTCCATGCCTGCCAAAGGATTACCCCACACACGCACACACACACAAACACACACATACACATACACACACATACACACACACCACACACACACATACACACACATACACACACACCACACACACATACACAACACACACACACAGCAGGGCTACAAACATGATTATTTAGGTTCTCCTTCCTAGAGTTTCTTGGTTTTATTTTCTGTTGATTTTTATTGGCATAAAATGTTTTACATTGACTTTTTTGCATTTATCACAATGGCAGGGACATTTAGATGGTGGCTGTAAATGAAATATGTACGTATCCTAAAGATATTTGTGTAATTTAGGAAAATTATTCTGCACATTCATTCAAAGGAAACGGCCCCATCCCTGTCTTGCTAACACTGCAAAAAGGCTTCACAATTCGTACCCAAACACAAGAACGAGCACACATTACTTAAACATACCAAGTACACGAACATATAAATAGTGTTTAAAATATCTCTTACACGATAAATTACCATCACTATGTTAAAATACCAATTCTAGAGAAAATTGATTTAAGAAAAATAGCTAATCACAGTGCCCCATGAAAGCAGCATTTTTTTCCCTATAGCATTTAATTTTCAAGCCAAGAGATTTGGGCGCTTGTCTCATTTTGCGTGTTCCATTATAATTTTTTTTCCATTCATCTGCTGAACAATCATCTTCTAAAACATCCCACTTCTGCCGTGGTATCAACTGGCGAGCTACCAAAAAAAGATGTAAATGATTTAATTGAATTAGTTTAATTAGGTAAATTAACAGTTAAGCATATCACACAAGCTTGTTCTGTTTATACTACGTTAGGGAGATAATTTAGAGCAGGGGCGGGAGGGGCACGACCAAAATTCCAATGGAATGAGCCAGATTAGCTGGCAGAGGGAAGACTACAAAGATAACAGTGGCTGGGGTTACATCTGGGTAAATAATTCATGTGCTGGAGTTATTACATAACTCAAGACAGGCAGTCGGTTTGATAGTCAGCAACCAGTGAGCAAAAACGCTGTGTGGGTGTGCCTTCCAGAAAGTTCTAGCCTTCTTGGGATAATTCAGACAAATTGAGGCGATGCATGGCAGCCTGGGGAGACAAACCTCTGAACAAATGCAGAAAGAAACAAAGACGCCATGGTTGGACTGCTATGAATGCATACCACTAAACAAGGTTTTTCAACCATAAGACTACTTTCCTTCCTTGTTGGGGGCCAGAAGGTCTCATGCATCGTAAGATGTTTACCTACAGCCCTGGATCTACCTATTAGATGCCAGTAAGTATTTTCTGTCTGTAGCTGACAGGCAACCTATCTCCAGGGCGGAATGGCCCAAAACACTTGACTGAGAACCCCTGGAATAAACCTATTAAGTCTAGGAAGCAAGTTCAAGACAGCCAAGGCTAACAGAGAGAGATCCTGTCTCAAAAAAAATTATGTAAAGTAAACCTCTCTCTCTGTCTCTCTGTCTCTCTGTCTCTCTGTCTCTCTGTCTCTCTCTCTCTCTCTCTCTCTCTCTCTCTCTCTCTCTCTGTCTCTGTGTGTGTGTGTGTGAGAGAGAGAGAGAGAGAGAGAGACAGAGACAGAGAGAGAGAGAGACAGAGAGAGAGAGAGAGAGAGAGAGAGAGAGAGAGAGAGAGAGAATGTGTGAATATGTTAATATGTGTGCTTACACATGTGAAAGCCCAGAGGACAGCCTCAAGAGTCATTCCTCGGGATCTGTCCACCTTGTTTTGTAAGGCATTGAGACAGAGTCTCGCGCGAGGACATGAGACATGCCAACATGCCAACTCAGTGAGGCTACTTGGCCACTGAGCTGCAGGGATCCAGCTAGCTCGACTTCTCCTGTTTCATTTGTTTGTTAGACATATGTTAGGCTTGAACTTGGGTCCTCATGTTCACATGTACTTTTTACTGACAGGGTTTTGCTGACAGATGGAAGAGACTAGTGAAATCACGTGCATTTTTTGTGAGCACCTGAGGGACTCCCTGTGGACTGCGAAATGAGCCACCACCGGGGCATCAGAGGCTGACATTAGCTGGACAAGTGGCACTGTGACAAAAGGGAAATTTGGAGCATGGAGACTAAAAAGTCCATGTTAACCTTCAGAGAGAATAAAGTTTTTAAAGCCACACCTATTTAAATTAGCGCAGACCAAAGCGTAGTGCTGATGTCTGAGCTCTTCAGTCTTTACCTATAAATAGCAGTAGCATCGCTGTACATTTGCGTGAGATGGGTTGTAAAGGTCCTTGGCACTGTATCCACCCCATAAAAGTTCATCAGTAACTATTAGTTGTTCCATCTCTAGCCAGGCAGCCCCTGCCACGGCCTCTCTTGCGACGGCTGCACTGGGAAGCGTACGGCAGTGAGATTTGCAGCCAACATCTGGGTTGCATTGCGGCACATCGCTGAAGTTGTCCAAAACCTTTGCCACTGGGTTTTGTTTACTCTAAGGCTGAATGTTTAAATCCCTTAAATTGGTGCCGTCGGTTTGACGTCCATGTTAATCTTCCATGAGATTTTTGGGGTCTGGAGTCTGGAGGTGGCAGCCTTTTATACCACACCCCTGAATCTGGAGCCAAATGTCACGGCCACTACTGCAGGAAACTCGGAGCATGCGGACAAGCACCCACTGGAAGAATAGTTTTCTATGCAAAAGAGTTTTGCATACTTTGCCAACCGAGTTTCTGGCCACGTGTCTTGAATGCTGGCGTTTTTTAATCTCCTGGGACCTGGACAGCCGAGCACGAGGGGAAGCGAGAACTGTTTCCCATTTGAAAATACCATCAAAACCATACTGACCCCCCCACCCCACCCTCTGCAAATGTACCGCTAACAGACACACAGCTTTGTGCAGCTGATGGAATGCAAAGATAAGGTTTTTATTTTCCCCCCTTTGGGGTTTGGGCATGTCTCTCTCTCTCACACACACGCTCAGCTGTGATAGACAGAGAAATGAAAAGAACATTCCCAAGGACATATTTCCTTGTCCGAACCATGTAGTGAGCACCCTGGACCAAGACGCCCTCTTTCCCCCACTGCTCTGGCTCCCTGCTCAGGATCCCTTCCTGTGACAAGAGTACATTCTAGGAGCCCAGGCAAGGCAAGTCTGGCAGTGTCGTCTTTAGGATGACTGCCTGACTCCACTCTTCCCAAAAGACACTCCCCAGAAGTCCTTGCTCCATTGGGCCCCACAGATCCCACTGACAGAGAAAACGGTACCTTCTTTGATCCCTTCCATACCCACAGACTTATTTTCAGATGTTTTTTGTGATTTGTGTTTGTTGTGGCTATGATAGCACACGAGTTCAAGTTACCCCAACCTGAAAAAGTCACTTCTCTAAGACCTCAGATCATCTTTTGGTATTTAGAAGGTTCTAGAAGAACTATGCTATATTTTTATGCCATGGCTCTCTCCCTGTCTCTGCAGCCTTTCTTCTTCTTCTTCTTCTTCTTCTTCTTCTTCTTCTTCTTCTTCTTCTTCTTCTTCTTCTTTTCTTTTAGTTGGTTCTGAAATTGATTTAGACAGCAGAAGCCTTACAAAAGACGGTTGAAAGAGTCCCTACCCTTGCCTCACCCAGCCATTCCCAAGGACAGCCTTTTATATAGCCATAGCACAACTACCAAAATTAATAGATTAAATTTCTCAATTGATGGGTGCAGAACTATTGAGAAACTACAGGTTCTACTTTGATTTCACTGGGTTATTTTATCTATGACCTTTCCTCTGTGCCAGGATCAGTGCAAGAGCCCATATTGCATCTTGAGGAGGCCATGTTTCCTCATTCTTCACCAGAATCTGCCAGTGCCTCTGTTATACTCTGTCTTTCACAACCTGAACGTTTAAAAAAAGAAAGAAAAAAAATACTTGCCTCTTGCTAACTGGGACATTTCTGTTAGGGCGTGTCAATTTTCTTATGCAGACAGTAAGCTCATGTATTTTGATTAAGAAGATCACAGAGGCAATGTGCCTTTCTTGGTAGATCTTACCAGAGGTACCCAGTGTCACTTTATCTTACAACAGATTAAAACTTGGGTCACTTGGCTAAGGTGGTGTCTGCCAGGCTTTCCCACATAAAGTCACCATTTCTCCTTGTGCCCTGGGAAAATGTGTTGAAGGAGCCCCTTCAGCACTCTGTGAGCGCCTACTTTCCTCCTCAGATGTTGCTCTGCTGAAGGGTCCAGTATGCAGTAGCTACAATCAGGAGTGACATCACAGGAGTGTTAGGGTTCCTTTATTTCTTGAGCACAGAGTCCTTGGAACTCTTTGATCTGGCTCTCCTTGGAGTCTGTACCCTCACGTTGTAGGGGTTTAGCTGGCCTTACACTCTAGTTCCTGAAAAGCATTCTGTTAGTCTTTTATCAAACTAGGAAGGAAGATGAGAAACCAAAAAACAAACAAGTAAACAAAACACAGATGTTTAACAGGGATTATAGTCTGGGTACACTATATAATGGATTTCTACTGTCCTTTGGACTCTTGTTTTTGCAGTGCTGGCAACAGAGGCCGGGCCTTTACACATGCTAGGCAAAGGCTCTGTCACTGAGCTACACCTCCCTGGCTTAGCCCCCTCTGGCCTTGAAACTCTAGGATTCTGCCATGAGATAAGGAATCATGACAGAATTGGCAGTTGCCATCCAGAAAGTGTGAGGGTGTACTTAGGACAGCAACGACACCAACATGAATTATCAAAGGAAGGAAAGGGCCCATGAATCTTTTTACAAGCACCAATGAGGCCGACATTAATAATACTTTACACAGTGCAGAACCCCCAGCAGCCCCATTGGGGTGAGCTCTTTTGTCTTTGCCTGGTCTGGAAATGGATGAATCAGCCCTTTTCTATCCAGATTGAAGAATCCTTAGCACGTGTTTCCCTGTGTGTTTCATTACTTTGTTTCAGGCTTAATACCCATTTAAGGCTTAACGGCTGCAGAATTACACTGCATGTAAAATACCATTTTTTAACAGGGCAGTTTAAGAGCTGAAGTTTCACTTTCATCCACTAGAGAAAGCTCACAAAATACCCAGACGTAAAGATGCAAAATTATCTTAATTCCTCATAAGCAAAGCCAGCTTCTACTGATTTACAACAGAGAACCCGTTTTTACTGCTATTTTAAATATACGGTGAGAAACTGCTGGTTATTTTGGATGTCTTGCTAGATAGCTTCAGCATATCAGACATCATTATTAAAAAAAAAAAAAGACAGAAAGAGATGATAGCATGATAAAAAGAAAAATGGGTTTCCAAGAGTTACTTGTTCATGCTGACTCAGGGAAGACATCATACAGTTTCCTAGAGTTCTGGTTCTCTGTGTCAAACAGAAAAGATCCCAGGGTTGTGTGATGTCCAAATAGGTCCCCAAGTTCTTTATTTGACGTGGCGTATTTAAATTCCCAATCTAACAAACTCTGGTGCCTGTGATATGCCCCTGGGTGGGGCAGCCTTCCGGGCACACGAAGGAAGAGGATGCAGGCTATCCTGATGAGACCTGGTGGGCAATAGGGCCAGGGAGGGTGGGAATGGGAAGAGAAGAGTAAGGGAATAACAATTGGGATGTAATGTGAATAAATTATAATAAATAATAAAATAAAAAATTAAACGCCTGGTCTATTGCCAAACCTTTCAACCAAAAGAGAAACTGACTCACTTCTCTCCTCCCTCCATCTTCCCTTTGTTTATTCCCTCCATCTATTGCTTTTCTTTCTTTTTCTCTGTCTTTATTTTTGGAACCTTGGATCAAACCTAGGGCCTCATCCACCCCAAGCAAATGCTCTCTCACTGAGCTCTATGCTGGGCCACCCTTCCACCTTTTATTCTTTGAGGCAAGATCTCACCAAGTTGCCTAGGCTCACTTTGAACTCACTGTGCAGCCAAGTCCAGCCTTGAGCTTGTATGTAGTTCAGTTGCTTCTGCCTCTAAAGTAGCTGGGATTACAGCATGTACCTCCCTGTGCAGCTGGCATCCTACCACTTAACTACCCTCTATAGCAAACAAACAAACAAACAAACAAACCCAACTTTTCTAGAACAAGGCTGTTTTCTGTAAATATAATTTAGAAACACACAGAGGAATTGAGCATGGGAGATTAAAATGTGTCACAGATGATAGCTGAGAATCCATACTCTTGGATCAACTATTAGTTTAGTTCCCTATAGGAAGAGACACATGTCCTAATTATAGCCACAGTGCTAATGCCAAAAAGAATGCCGGGCATGTAATAGGTGCTTGTAAATCCCTGAGGCATGAACCGATGCCTAATCCCAGAATTCATTGCTGTGTGGTATAACCTGTTTCCTTTCGGTCATTTCATGAATGTGTATGGTTGTGTGTATATGCAGATGTGTGTGTGTGTGTGTGTGTGTGTGTGTGTGTGTGTGTGCATGGCTGCATGTGTGTACCTGTGTGGCAGCTGGATGAGGGTACTGGGCATCCTGCTCTATCATTCTCCACTTCCTTCCCTTGGGGCAGCATTCTCACTGACCTGGGAACTGCTTCCTGCTGGGATTAAAGGTATGCACAGCTATACCTGGCTCTTGCTATGGGTGCTGGGGCTCCAGGCTCAGGCCTCCATGCTATACAGCAAGCACTCTCGCCCACTCAGCCATCTCCCCAGCCCCTTTTGGAGTTACTTTTGAGGTAACAGATGAAGGGTAGTGGTAATCTAGCTGGTATAGCCATGTTGAAGCTCTCTATCCCTTATCTTCATGTAGTGCTTTGTAACAATGTTTTTCATGCTTTTCTGGGAAAGTTTGTAAATATTACTCAGTAAAAGGATCCTGTGGTCAAAACTTGAACTATGAAAAGCTAAACAGTTTGCTGCTGTTTTGAACTGCAGGGCTTATCAAAGCCTTTGATGGCTTGACTAGGCTCAGATTCCCTAAGAGAGCTACTAAACATTTTCCTTCTGTGTCTTCTCTCTTAAAATATCTTTCATGCTGGTTTAAAAACCGTTTATAACATACAGAACATTTTCTTAGTAAATCACCCTAGAATGTTCAGATTCCCCTGTCTTTGACCTTAGGCCAGTTGTTTGTCTTAGGAAAAACCTCCAAATCAAATGTTAAGATGGAGAAATGCCCCTATGCACATAGACTCTGGGTGGTGGCTTGACTAGGCATGGCCCCTGTCGATGCATGTGTTTAAATGCTTGTTCCATAGGGACTAGCACTATTAGGACGTGTGGCCTTGTTGGGGGAAGTGTGTCAATGTGGAGGTGGCCTTTGAGGTCTCACATATGCTCAAGCCACACCCAGTGTCACAGTCTCCTTCTGCGGCCTGAAGATCAAGATGTAGAACTCTCAGCTCCTTCTCTAGCACCATGTCTGCCTGCGTGCTGCCATTCTTCCTTACCATGATAATAATGGATGAAACCTCTGTAACTGTAAACCAGCTCTTTTTATTTTCCTTTATAAGAGTTGCTGTGGTCATGATGTTTCTTCACAGCAATGGAAACCTTAACTAAGACACTCTGAATAGGTGGATGGGTAGGTGGATGTTGGATGGATGATGGATGGATGGATGGATGGATGGATGGATGGATGAGTGAGTGGATGGTTGGAAGATGATGGATAGATTGGTGAGTGGGTGGATGGATGATGGATGGATGAGTGAGTGGGTGGATGGATGATGGATGGATGGGTGGGTGGACGGGTGGGTGGATGGATGGATGGATAGATGGATGGATGGATGGATTGGTGCATGGATGGATGGATGGATGAAGAGGTGTATGAATTATGAATGGGTGGATGGATAATGGATGGATGGATGGCTATATCACAATAATATTGTTAGATGAAAGAGTTAATGTTATCATCACTAATATTTGCCCTAAGCACAGTTATCTTCCCATATAACCTTTTTGCTGTTTCTGTTGTTTCCTCTGTCCCCATGAAGTTCTTAGTTAGCTTTTACTCACTGACATGACTTCTTTATTGGCCTTCCAGTCTCAATGTCCTTCTGTCTATCCATGCCTACACCCTTCATTCAACATGGCCTCAATGCAGCTCACCCACTCTCTACTTTCCTTTTCCTTTTTTGATGGGCCATAATATAGGGAACCGATGAAGTCTCGAGTGAATGTGCATTATCATCATGAATGTGGCCATGTCAGGAACACCAGTGCCCCAGGCCCATGAAAATCACAAAGCCTTTCCCAGGTTACTTTCAGGAGAATGTTAAGGTTTTCTTCTGGTCCCAGTCTGGACAAACTAGCTTGTGTGGGAAGTACTGACCACAGCTTTCTCATCATGGGTGGTCATAGGCTAAGACTGCTCCCAGACAGAGACCCCCTATAATAAACATAATGAGTTTCCAGCTACTGCTGATGTACCTCCATGCAAGCACATGGGCCACCTTATCCCAGCTTTACATTATCTGTGTCTGCCATTTCTTTATTCCCTATTGCCCAAGTCCAATCTGTGCAGGTCACAGTAGCCATAAGCTACCCAAAGCAGCCTACTCCATCCTCTGACTGCATTTTGAAATTCTTCACTCCTGGGAGTTTACTTGGATTGGTTCCTCTGGTGCCTGGGCAATACCCCATGACTTCTGGGGAGCAGGACTTGAAGTGTTACCCATTTTTCTTCTGTTTCCTGCCCCCTCCTTTGTTAGAGCCCTCACCCCACTCTTCCATGGATCTTCATAGCATTCTTATTTGACCATTCACAACTGCTGATGGCTCCATCTGCCCATCTCTTTGGTGTGCTGCCCTCAGTGCCCATACTCAGTTGCAACTCCCTGCATGTTAGTATTTTTTCCTGCTTTGCCAGCAACTTGCACCCGGTGCTGCTTGGTGAATTGCTTACTTGTCCTAAGATTCATCGGCACACTTGCGCCATTGTTCATTCCTAGTGGAAATAGGTCCAGAACTATTCCAAGAACACTTATGTTCCAAATAGGAAGCCTGATCATGTTCAAGAATTTAGAAATGCCATATTTACTAATGATGCAACACAGCCTGGATCCATTTCAAGTGCCTTGTTTGGGAATCTGGGCTAAATTTTGCCTTAGAAACTGGATATTCTAGCAGTGGGTATTCCCCCACAAGCCCACCAAAGCCTATTTAACTTGTAATGTGTCTAAAGTCCAATATTAATAGCATCCCCAGGGGTCCTCGGCCTCTTCTCTCAGGCCATCGCTGGTCTTTACACTACAGACCTTGCCCTGAGGCAAAGTACAAGACAGGGATGGACGAGATCAGGAGGCCTTTCTTCAACTGTGAATAATGGAGGGGAGGAGGGTGGAGAGAGGAAATCATCTAAGATGAGCAGGAAGGGGAAAGGCAGGAGTAACGCAGGGCCATGAGAGACTTGCAGGAGCGCCCCATCTGGAATGGCTACCTGAGGTAAAGGGAACATACAGAATGCATGGGCGGTGCATTGGTGAATAAACACATTCTCTAACACTCAGTTCTTTGAAAAAAATTTAGTATGTGTATGTTCTTGAGTGTCTGTCTGTGGATCGTGTTAGTGCAGCATCCGAGGGAGCCGGAAGAGGTCGTCAAATCCCCTGGAACTGGAGTTACAGGCGGTTGTGAGTCACCAGATGTGGTTGCTGGAAACTGAACCTAGGTCCTCTGGAAGAACAGCCAGTGCTCTTAACCACTGAGCCATCTGTCCAGACTTTCTGACATTCATTTCTAAAAGAGTCTTTGGAAGGCTGCCTGACGGTGCCTACATTGGAGGTTTGAACTACTTCTTCTTCCTTTAGTTTTAGTTACAGTGAAACTAAACACATCAACAAAGAAGCCAAGGACAGGCTGATTTGAACAACCATGGACTCAAACGGTTGCAGGATTTGGCAGCCATAGAAATTCACTTTGCATGGCATCAGGAAAGACCAGGGGACAGAGGCAACATGCGGAGTGTGTGTCTCTTAGAAATGGAGAGGCTTGCTTTCAGCTAAGCCATATAGAGCCAGCCTGGCCACCCATGGGGTAGGCAAGTACTCTGGCACTGAATTAAATCCCCAGCCCTCCTCTCTTTTGTGATAAGCTATCTGTGTATAGCCCAGGCTGGCCTCTGATATGAGCCTCCTGCCTCAGCCTCCTGCGTCCTTGGAAGAGCAAGCATTAACATGGGGCATGGTTGTCAACCTGCATTTTAAAAATATTATTGTCAGAGTTTTGTATGTTGATGGCGTTTTTGAAGCATCATCATGCCAGGCAAGTGCATATATGCGAGTGCATGAGTGCATACATGTGAGCACTCGTGCACACATTAGAGGGTTCCAACCCTAAAAACTTTGCTTTATATAGTCTTATTTTCTGTGAAAAATAAATTTACGAATTATAAATAGAGCTGTTGTGGGGAGAATTATATAGTCTCATTTTATGGACATTAACATTTCAGAGATGTATGCCCACAGAAAAAGATGTTATTGTTGTTGTTGTTGTTGTTGTTGTTGTTGTTGTTGCTGTTAGACAACCCTTGAAAAAAATCACACTTTAAGGAATAGCTCTTGTATATAATTCAAGGGCAAATGTCAAATTCTGATTTTTAAAAATTAACAATAATGCACCAGCCTTCTATTGAGTTTAATTGTTGGCACCTCTAAAGCCCATGCAGAAGAACTCAGGAAACAGGAAGTTTTCATCCAGGCACTGAGATGCTTCCAGGAAGAAACTCATGTTAGTATTTCTGAGCTCAACTCTAAAATATAGCCGCCCCCATCTGTATAGACACATGCCGAGTCTCAGGATGGTGTCTTTAGAGCTCACAAGCCTGTCATGCCAGCACAGGGGAGGCTTGGGCTGTTCAGAAGATGATAAGTTCAAGACTAGCCTGGGACATGTGAGATCTCATTATGCTTTGAATGTGATATCCTCCACAGATTCAAGTGGTTGAGGCTTGGCCCCCAGCTGCTCCCCTGTTTTGGCGCGTCGTGGAAACTTTGTATGCCCTAACTCCTAAGGAACTGGAGTTTGAAGATTGACCTTCAAAGTCATGGTGTCTCTGGTTCTGTTCTGTGTTCCCTGCTCTTTGACCCACCACCATGTTCATCTGCCACCATAGACGGAGCTTCCACAGCCGCCATGCCTCTTCAGGAATGATAGAACAGTAGCTCCTAGACCAGCAGGCAGAATGAATCCTCTTGCCTTTCAGTTGCTTCTCTGAAGGATTCTGTTTGAAGCAATAAGGAAAATAGCTATTATGGGCCCAGTCTCAGGGCATAACAAAACAAGCCTCAGGGGCTGGAGAAATGGCCCAGCTGTTAAGAATGCTTCCTGTTCTTCCAGAAGACCCAAATTCAGGTCTCAGCACCTCTGCCAGGTTGCTCACATGGCCTCTAACTCCAACACGCTCCTATGGCCTCTTTGGGCACTTGTAAATATGTGACATACAGTCACACTAGCATACACATACATGTAAATTAAAGCAAATCTAAACAAAACAACCGAAAACCCCACTGCTCTATAGTAACCACTAGGGTAAGCCCACTGGAGCCAAAGAACCTCAGCGGTATGCAGTTGTAATCCATTAGCTTTTGGAAACACCTTGCAAAGATGGCAGCTGTCCTTTTGGTGGCCATCAGTGATGTGATGGGAAGTCCCCAATGCTGTGACAAAGAAACATACCTGTGGCATCTATCAGAGCTGTGTGCTACACAACCATAGAGAATGCACAGGCACACTTAGTGTGGCATTTCGCCTTGAGGAGTTAAGCTCTAGTCCTGGGGTTGCTGTGACAAGCCTGGGAAGATCATTCAAACTCTTTGTGCTTCTGTTCCCATTATCCCCCCAAAAATCACCTACTGGTGGGGGACATTGTGGGAATCGCACTGGCACACATAGCACGAACCATTAGGCTCAGTAGATGATAGCCACTGGGACCGCTCATCCTTCATTGGCATCTTTGGCATCTTTAGAAGGTGTGGCCTCTCTCATTGGGTCCTTCCTCCACTCACCAGCTGTTATTATGTGATGTTGCCTTTATCCAGGCACAGTAGAGGAGGTGGCGTCCTTTGTGTCATAGTCAAAAGACAGACGCTTCTCAAAAGTGAGAGGTGCAGGGGCGATCTTTGGGAAAAAAAAATTTCTTGTCTGGACACATATTCCAGTCTGATGACTCAGCCAGGCTGTGTCTCCATGGATACATCATTTGTGTCTTCAGGGGATAAGAGCTTTCAAGTGCTATGTCCTTCCCCGCCATCTGCAGTACCTGGCTTGAAGCAATAGACCAAAGATACTAATCATTGGTTACGTAGCAAATAACCCAGTCTAAGGGTGAGTTAGCAGGTTCATTTCCCTGTCACTCCTCTTGACCTTAATCTGTCATACAAAGCCATATTTTAAAAAGTAGGAGAAAGACTTCTGGGGCTAATCTCTTTGAATTTCATCCCATATGGCACATAAGGACGACTCTGGTTGGGATGCAGCATGAGGTCACCAGCCCCTCCCCACAAAGCCCCATGTCTACCTGTCTGAGGCCATGCCTTTCTCTCTTCTGAACAGAGGCTGAGCCAACATCTGGACCAAAGGTCTGACTTTGGGATCACCCCAGGGAAACACACAGCTGCCCTGACCTTAAGCCTAGATGTTCCCAGATTCAGCTGGTTGGAAATCAGATTCTTAAATTCCTGCTCAGCCTGTGCCTCTTTCATCCCAGAAGCAAGTGTTCCTGGCTATGCTCGCCATATACTGTGTCATGGTGCATCCAACTGATGGGGTTCCAAAGCACCCTTACTTCCAGACAGATTGTACTAGGAATGGCACCGAAGGGTGGAATATTGAGGAGAGTCCATAGTATCTGTATTTGGTATTGGTTTGTGCTATTGGCATCCAAATCTCTCTTTCCGTCCTGTGTTGGCTTCAGACCCTAAGACCCTGCCAGAGACTTGTCCTGACTGATTTCTCTCACTTGTGTTTACCCTCTCTGGTTCCAGTCCGAGATCGTTTTCTCTCTAGGCCTGTTTTTATGGCAGCTACAATAACGGACTCTTCTTTCTCTGAGACCTTTTGGGTATCTCTTCATGCAGAAATGTCTATGGGGGCATTGGCTGAACAACCATCCACTTGGATCTACTCAAGTAGAAAAAGGCATCTCTATGAGGTTGTGACACCAGAGCTGTCCCCTGTCCCCTAATCCCTGCCCTTGCCCATCACTACCTCCCTCAAGAGCTTGAGGCTCCTGCTCCTGGGCATATCATAAGCAAAGATGGCACACACGCCTCCACTGCTGTTTGCTTTTTCTCCAAGCCTGTGGGAATCAGAGGTTGGGGAAGGAACTGATAAAAGTGAGCATTTTGCCATAAAGAGATTCTAAGAGGGAAATGGAAGGCCATCTTGTGATTCCCCAGGCTGTCTGTCTTTGAAAAGGAAGATCTGGCCAAACCTACAGAACTGGCTGCCTCTGGAGTCTACTCTTTATTTCACTCTGAGCAGCACGTCCTTGTGTATGAATTAAAGATGAAAAGCAACTTAACCTGCATTTTGCTCTATCTCTATATACGGAAGGGGAAACAAGGGAGGGAGCATGTGTCTTTGGCATGATCTCTGAGTTTGCACTCTAGACTGACAGGTAGGTGGTTAAGGTGAGAGGGCCAAGGGTCTTTTCCCAACCCTGCCACCCCTTTTGGGGCCTTGAACTAGACCATTGCTCCATCTCATGATTGGGGTGGGTAGGGCCATACTCAGAGGACTCCTGCTGTGGTCCTCTTATAGGCGCTTTGGGCCTAGGAGCACTGAAGCCATCATATCCTACTAGCCATTTAACAATGAACACAAGAGGGAATCACCATCTTGTGGAAAACTAGTGATTGGGCTTCTATTTCACTTTCAAGAGCAATCCACATTGGATGATATACAACTGAAGTTTCTAGTTCAAAAGGGGAACGCCATACTTTACAAACTTTCAGAATAAGCTTGTTAATCCTTGCAAAATTTGAGATCAGAGCATCCCTTCAGATGGAAGGGTATTATGTGTATTATAGGACATTTAGA
The DNA here is from genome assembly GCA_907169655.1 of Acomys percivali. Classification (NCBI taxonomy): domain Eukaryota; kingdom Metazoa; phylum Chordata; class Mammalia; order Rodentia; family Muridae; genus Acomys; species Acomys percivali. The sequence goes on along the minus strand of OU015753.1, from coordinate 19,261,287 downwards.
AGCATCTGTGGACCCTCCCTACACACTGGATGCCTCTAGCACCCTCCGAGTTGTAACAACCCAAATTATCTCTAAATAGTGCTGAATATGCCCTGCAAGACAAAAATCACCCTCCGTGGAGGCTTGCAACTACTAAATCAACCACCCTTAGAGGAGACATCCCCAAACCCTGATCCAATTAATTGTTACTCAGAGAAACAGAGACACAGATGCGTAGGCTAATTTGATGCCATATTCAGGAGCTGGAATGTCGCCAGAGAGTACAAGCCAGTTGCAACAAAAGCTCAAAAAAGATAAGACTGCAAAAAAAAAAAAAAAAAAAAGAAAAGAAAAAGAAAGAAAGAAAATACATTCCCAAGCCATTCTCCACTCTCTTGCAGGCATTCTTCATGCCACTAATATCCTGTTAGTGCGAATCATGGATCATTGACCTGATAAAGACCACCCTGCAGCCTGAGAGTTGCAGGAACATCTGCTAGACACTTGAGTTTTTTCCCCCCAGGTACAAGCAGAATGTGAGCAGGGAGGAAAATACTTTGCACACATGTATGGGCTGGGTATGCCCATTTGTCTCTGAAACTGTAGTTAAATATCTATGTAACAAATGTTAAACAGAATATGATGCATTCCGTACAAATGTTTGGGGTTTGAAAGGCATGGGCTATCAGAATCTGCCAAACTATGAAGTACATGGCTTGAGGATGAGCCTTCTTCAAGATCAGAGACTAAAGAAACAGATGTCGGCCTTAGAGGTGGGGACCATTATAACTGCGATCATCATCTGAAGTTGGCTCCCATTGCAGTTATCTGGTGGCTGGTCTGGTTGTTTGACCCCACCCATCCAACGGAGAAGGGCTTAGTATATGGATGTAGTGACACCTCAGTAGTGAACTAAGAGTAAGAAAGCCAGACTGTACCACCATGTGATACTACAAGTTAGCTCACCAGAGGAAGACCTGGAACAGGCCCACATGAAGTACCAATGCAGCAGGGTTTCCACCCACCCATCCCTTTGGTAGTACAAGCCAGGGGCCTGCTCTGGCATTCAGCTAACTCTTCATCCTTCTCTGTTCCTTATAGAAAGGGACTCCAGGGACAAGGACCCCAAGCACTGCTCCCAGACCTGTCTAGGGCACAAAGAAACGCAACCTCTAGAACCATGCTGGCTGTGTGCAGAGCAATGCCCACTGGCAGGTGTGCATGCTCGATGAGAATCAGACGTGAGAAGAGGGGACAGAGGGTGGGGTCCATATGCTCCACGCCCAAAACTAAAGCCACTAAGCACTCGTTAGTGATGAAACAAATTATTCTTGGCACCGTTCTGGGGCTGACTTGGGAATGAAAGAAGGAATCCAAGGTGTTCTTCACCATAGATACACAGCACAGTGTAGGATGGGGTATCCTCTCACCAGGCAATGTGTGTCCCCAAGTGCCCATCCCACTGGCTTGTGCTCCTGTGGACCTCTACAGCAGATGCCTCTTGGCAGCCACACCCCTAAGAGGACCCGTGTCCATGGCATTCACTCTCCTGCTGTCCTTGATTTGTATTTTGCTGTGGGTGCTCCAAAGGTCCTAGACAGTTCCTCTCCTTTCAGAAAGATTCCAAATGAGCATAAATCTTGCCGCAGCTCCGATGGCCTCCAGTCATCTGTTTACCAAAATAAACTTTAAGCATACATTGAAAACTAATTCCTAGTGAAATATGCATCCCCGTGGCATTCAAGGCCGGGATTTAATGTCTTTTTTATGGTTAATAATGCATCAAAAGTATCTCAAGTCTGAAGCTGTCATTACATCACACACATGATGAGCGGGGCCCATTTCAGTGGCTAAAAAACTTGGAGTCGGGTTTTATTTCATAGGAAAAAATACTAATGTATAATTATAGTGGCCCGCTTTCCCTCTGTCTATATTTCTTTTTATAAAACCGCGGCTTAATAAGATCAATCCACCAAAAATACCTGGAGAGAGTCTTTGCTTTGCACAGATAGAGTGACGGTCTGTATAAACAACTCCAAAATCCCCTCATTAGAACACGGTTCTGTTTGGAGAGGACCCCCCAGCCTGTTCTTTTATTTTTGTTGCTTTATTTAAGAGAAGGAAAGAAAATATGTGGGATTTTTATCAGTGTGAAACATTGCTCAGTCTCTCCTTCAGGTAGCTATGGGTGGGGCAAACAGTATTTAAGTCAAAATGTTGGCATCTGTTTCAATTCAGAGGCCCTGAAGTTACAAAAAAAAAAAAAAAAAAAAAAAAAGAAAGGAATGCTCTATTTGTGACAAAAGTGACTATCACTCAGAAAATATTACCTTATTTCTTGCCTTGCTTTACTCACGGATGCTGCAAGCAGTGTGGATAGTGGTGGTGCCAAGGGTAAAAAGTTCCCTCCGGGGTTGTCTGGAGGCTCATCTTGGACTTGAAGAATGGCAGCCCTACGGCCATCAGAGATATCCATAATGGCCACATACATGCCCCGAAGTGAGCTCCCTGAAGCCCTGAGCTGGCCGGTCCACATGTATGAGTGTGGTATAGTTCTGTGGGAACATCAAGGGCCTAGGTTGATTTGTTGCTCTAGGGACCAGAAGCTAATTAGATAATGTATATGTAAAATGTTTGGAATGGGCTTTGCGCCTGGGAAACTCTCAGGCAATGGAGGCAGGAGCAGGAGAAGACACACTAGAGACTGCGTGAAGGACTGGGGACTGGCGTGGGCACCCGGGACTCATAGGACTAGAAGAACCCTTGCCTGTAAACTGGGACTGATGATGATGATGATGATGATGATGATGATGATGATGATGACAACGACAACAGCCTACTCGCTGTCTTATGTGCACTTAAAGTTGGTTAAAATGGGATGATAGGTCCTCAGTCATTGCACCATCTCTCTTCATGTGTAGGCAAAGCAGGGAATGTGATGGCATCTCTGATTTGTGAGTCCCGGCCCTACTTTTAGGAGCCAAAGTGCATCCCAGAAGAGGTTCCCAGATGTCCTCGGAGGCAGAGGCACACGTGTGCTCTGTAGAAAGTGAGGAGGGAGGAAAGGATTGTTACTGTCCTTGTCAGGGCCATGGCGATGGGCTGTTCCAGGAAGCCATTCCAAGCTTCCAGGAGGAAGCTCTTTTTTGCACTTGAAGGGGGAGTCTTCTACCTACAGGCTGGAGGCTGGCTTTATCCAGTCTCCAGTGGAGGGCCTTTGAGGGTGCCCATCAGTGAGGATGCCTGTTATTTTAAGGGCTTTCTTCAGAGGAAGGGACACACATAGCCCTTAGGAGGAGTTCCCATCAAGGCATGGAGCTTACCCCTCCCTCAGAATGTTTTGTTAAGATCTAAATTTATGGGATTTTCCCAAGAGACTTTTATTTTTAAAACTCTGGCCAAAGGCTGAGGAGATAGCTTGGTCAGAGAGAGAACGAAGAGCCGTGTGTAGATCCCCAGCCCATGTGTAAAGAGTGAGGGGGAGGATGGCTGTGGTCCACGCAGTAAGCAGGCAGAGGCAGAAGGGTCCCTAGGCTTGCTGGCCAGCCAGCCCAGCCAATTCTGTGAGCTCTGGGTCCTGTGAGAGACCCTGTACCTTGTCTCAAAAAAATATGGGTAGGGGGGACAACCCACAGCCACAGTTGTCATTTGTAATTAGTTCTGAGCCCAGCTGTCACCAGAGAAGCCTCTCACTGCAGCCACCAGTGGTTAATGCAAAGGACTGTATCTGGCCAAAGTAGGAGAGTCGGTGATAGGGTGCTCAGCCCCAGCGGGGAGAGCTGCAGCTCTGAACTCCTCCAAAGCTCAGGGGACACTGAGGAAGAGGGGGCGGCGCGAAGAATGTAGGCACCGAGGATAGGGAGATTTGCAGCAACGACACGACCACCACAACTGTGGGTGTCTGCACAGCTGCTGGGGGAGGGGTACGCATGGCCTCACCCCTCCCTGAGTGACTACTGGCCATTTCACTTGTTGAGGGAGGGGTATTATCTTCTCCTGTGGCGTATGGAGAAGCTGACCTTGCTCCCGTGAATAACCTTCCATCCATGCATTAAATGCATCCATCCATCTCATTAAATGCAGGGTCTCCATAAAGAGAGAACCTGAGTGTGCGGAAGAGATTTGGTGAGAAGAATTGGCAGGGGAGAGGGAGGGGGAGAGGGAGGGGGAGAGGGAGGGGGAGAGGGAGGGGGAGAGGAATGGGGTACAAAGGACTAAAGTTCATTACATAAATGTATAAAACTGTCAGACAATAAAAATAATGAAGTAAAAAATAATAAGTGAGAAATGATTTAAATAACACACCCATTGTCAGCCTCTGGCCTACATACTACACGTGCATGAGCACACACACACACAGAGACACACAGAGACAGACAGACAGACAGACAGACAGACAGAGACAGACAGACAGACAGACAGAGACAGGCAGAAAGGGAGCGGGGGGGGGGAGGGGTCTCTGTACAAGATTTTTGCAGCCGCTTCCATCTTTGCTTAGAAAAGACCATCCTGAGATCCAAAGCAACAGTCATCCCAGTGTCACCAGCACCAGGACAGTTTTGGCAATCTGTCGGGGTGCTTTGGCCTTGAAGCTCCCACCCACTCCGTTTCCTGGGAGCTGACAGGCCTCACAGTCCAGAGACAAATGCTGCCCGCTCCCCCTTTCAAGGAGCTTTAAGAAGTTTCCCGTTTGGATGTGTTGGCCTGGCTTCCTTTGACTTTTCCGGGCACCTCCCGCCCTCCCGGTTCAGATCCCTTCTCCGATTCACTATTGTTTGACTCCATGGCGCTTTTTAAGTGTCAGAGCGAATTTGTGTTTCCAGTAAGAAAGCACCTTTTGCTTTTGGGGCCTGTTTTTTAAAAATCGCATGGGATCTTAATTCCCGTGGAAAACTTAACTGTATCCCCAAGAAAAGGAGAAAACCAGAGAGCGGATGCCCTCGTGCCTTCACACACCCTGGCAGACACACAATTGCATACAGCCAAGCTGACTAATGTTGACGTATCCAGGTTGGAAATGACAGGATATTGTGGAGGGCCAGTCACTTAATGAACCCCTGCGGGACCATCTTGGTTACTAACAATTTCTCTCCAACTCATCAGACAGGGGAATCTCAGCCCCCAGTGTTTCACTCCATCACATTTCCCACTGCCCCCTTCTCCCTGCTCTGCACAAACAAACCAATTATGGCAACGGATATAAATTGGACCCCTTTTCTGAAAATGCTCCCTCAACCTTTTTTTTCCTGTTCCTCCTTACTTAGCACCAATCAGCCTGCCCACCAGGTGCACGTAGACTCATGTGCACGAACACACGAGTGTACACATATGCACACTGCAGTGTGTACTCTGCAACTTGGTTTAAGTCATCTATATATTCCTTTAATATCTTTTTTTCATGGAATACAAATTAAAATTTCTTTTTAGTGCCTTTTATACTACAGCCAAGTGCAAACTCTTCCAACCCTCTCCTGTACCTCACTCAGAAAGACCTCCAAATTCATCCTCAGACAGTGCCTGAGTGATTCATACTGCCATTAATTGTCCTCTGTCTTGGATTTCAATTGATTACTTAGCTTCGAGACTGTAGAAAGACCCATTCATACTTACACAAAGCTATTAAGATATTGGGTTTACAAAATTTTTTTGAATAAATAAATAAAATTAAAATTAAAATAAATAAAATAAAATAAAATAAAAAGATATTGGGTTTACAAACTTTTATAAGAATAAAGGCATAAGAAATTACCTAGCTGTCTTATGAGCCACTATAAGAAGACAAGAAAATTCATGCTACTCAACATGTGGTCACAGGCCATTCCTGACCAAGAAACTATCTGTTAGAGATCTTCTACAAGTTAGGAAACTCAGAGTAAGCATTTAGAAGCACAAACACCGGGGCTGGAGAGATGGCTCAGCGGGTAAGAGCACTGTCTGCTCTTTCAGAGGTCCTGAGTTCAATTCCCTGCAACCACATGGTGACTCACAACCATCTATAATGGGATCTGATGCCCTCTTCTGGATTGCAGGTGTACATGCAGATAGAACGCTCTATAAAATAAGTAGAAACACAAACACTTGGGAAATAAAGATAGAAGCCTGAGCTAGCATGCTTTCCCCGTGTATAGAGAGGTCCTAGGATTGAGGCTCAGCCCCCCCAAAAAAGAAGCTTAGGAACTTTTCTTTGTGTGTATGTGTGTGCTATGTGCACACACCTCCACATGTGTTATATGTATGTATATGCATATATATATTTGTGTGTGTGTGTGTGTGTGTGTGTGTGAGTGTGACCTTAAGCCAGAACACTCAACGTCTTTCTCTGTCTTCTTTTTGAGGCAAACTCTCTCACTGAACCTGAAGCTTACGGATTCAGTGAGACTCGCTGGCTCCTGGATTTCTGGGATCCTCTAGTGTCTGTCTCCCCAGGGTTATGAGTTCAGATTCTCACCACCACACTCAGCATTTTAAGTGAGGGCCAGGGATCCAAACTCAGGACCTTGTGCTTGTGTGACAAGCACTTCACCCAGTGCGCCATCCCTGCAGCATCAGGATAGCTTTTTTTTTCCCCTGGTAATTCATCTTGTATGTAGCTCAGGGAAGACTGAGTGATGTCAGCTGAAACTGAAGTTGTCCACAGAAAGCTTCAAAGCCAAGTTGCACATCCTCCTGATGGGTAAGACAAGGATGTTCTGCATAATTAGGTTGCTTTGGTTCGGTAAAGTCTCGCCATTTAAGTGGTCAAACAAATACTGAAAAGGTGAAAACTGATGTATGTCACAATGAACTGAATAGCCCAGTCCTGAGTAAAGGCAGATACTCTGCAAGGATTCTATTTAGAAATAGCCTAGGGCAACAAATCTCACCTATAAAGCAACTCTGGATCCTTGTGTATTGGCTGCCCTATATGCATATTCTAGAAGGTGGTGGTACGCTGGCATGCCACTAACTGACCTACAGAAAGCCTGATATGCTTTTTTCGCAGGACGTTGTTAGTCTTTGGCATCTGTAGCTATCTGAGGAGTCAGACTTTAATATATCAGAGTTTTCTGTTTGCCAGCCTCCACGCCTCTGCATACACATTTCAAAGGCAGATTCTTGTTCCCTTCAGCATGAAGAATGATTACCCAATTATCAGAGCAGAGTGATGGGTGTCTATGACAAATCGTAGGCTGAAGACATTTTAAAAATAATAACTTGAATCTTTAGTGTACCATTCGATTTGCAAAGCACATCCAGGCCTATTTGTTTGCAGGATCCTCCGAGTTGGCCACAGCAGGGACAGGGAAAGGCGGAGTACTTTTATTGAAGGCAGGAATCCATTGCCTTTTGCTCCTCCGTGCTTGCTGTCCACCTGTCCATCCAAAGGCCCGGAGGACAGAAAGGATCTCTCTCTTCATAGCCGTTTCAGCATTGTGTAACACTAATAGAATCGGCAAGGGTTCGTGGGCAGATTTCCGCAGTCCTCTGGGCTTTAAGGATATTTAGGGGGAAAACACCTTTGGGCTTTAAGTGCTGTATTGTGACTGGAGGGACAGGGGAACACAGACATTAAAAATGACAAAGCACTTTCATTTGTAAAAGCCATCCAAGGAAGGTAGAAAGGAACTGATTTTTCCCTGGGAGAAGCAATTTTATAAGCCCCGCCTGGGTGCGTCTGGATGAGCAGGACAGCAGGACATCTGGGGATGGCCGCTGACATCCTCAGGGAGGGGCGGATGGTACATGTTTTCTCGTTATGGGAGTTGTATGCAAAATTAAAAGGAGGAGAAAAAAACATCTCAGTTCCTGCCCCTTTTCCTTTGATAAGGGCCTTACTGAACCCCAGACAGACAGACACTGTGAAGGAGCTGACCTTGAATTACCCTGAGGGGCTGGGGCTCATTTCAGGAGCAGTAGCTGAGAGACTCATATAGCCTGGCTTGGTCGTTGTAAAGGATGATGCTCCTGGGGGTGGTGGTGGGGGATACAAAGTAATAAATGCCTTCTGCAGCAATTAAACATGAGAGCAAAGGTGAGCCTCCAACTCTGCAGTGTTATTCCTCCCCTCCCCCTCCTTTCAGAACAATAACAACAACAAAAAAAAAGACTGCAACCCGGAAGCACTCTGCCCCTCACCCAGAACTCACTGAGGCAGCTGTCTGCTTTTCCTATTAAGTGAACACTCTGTTGCAAGCTCCTTGTAGGTTTGCAGATCAGATATTCAAAAGCAGCTGAGAGGGTCCCATTCCATCTTGCACTTGCTAAAATGCATTCAGAATCACATTATTATAGATTATGCAGGGCTAGAGAGAGAGAGAGTGTGTGTGTGTGTGTGTGTGTGTGTGTGTGTGTGTGTGTGTGTGTG
>OU015753.1:19194008-19238938 GCA_907169655.1 Acomys percivali | reverse complement strand
AAAGAAAGAAAGAAAGAAAGAAAGAAAGAAAGAAAGAAAGAAAGAAAGAAAGAAGAAAAAAGAAAAGAAGGAAGGAAGAGAAAGAAAGGGATTGATCTTCATGACTATGAAAATACTTCTGAAGGCAATATTGATATTTTGAGTATAGAGTGTTCTGGTCAGTTGATATAGCCCAGTAATATTTTATATTGCTATGTGGTGGAGGCACACGCTTTTAATCTCGGCATTTGGGAGGCATAGGCAGGTGAATCTCTGTAAGCTCCAGGCCAGCCTGGTCTACAGAATAAGTTCCAGGACAGCCAGGGCTACACAGAGAAACCCTGTCTCGAAAAGCAAACAAACAATTTAACTCGCTCCTTATGACAACTCAACAAGGTTAAGTATTTTTAAATGCAAATCAAAGCTCAGAGAATTTAAATTTCTTAGCTGTATTCATATAGGTGGACCTGAAATTCCAATCCGCATAGATCTGACCCGTGGGCTACTGAACCTAGTTTCTATGGGTCATATAATAAGAACCTTCCTATTCTAGTTGTGGGTACAAAGTGTTTGGAGAAGGGAGGAAAAAAAGAGAGAGAAGGGAATGAGGATGAAGGAGAGATTAATGGAATTGGTTGCCCTGGTGCTGAGGGGTGCAGAGAAGAACATGGACCCCTTAAGGAGCCTGGCCAGCTTAGCTCTGCCTGGCCCAGGCTACAGGTGCTTAGCTGAATGGGCACAACCTGATTCCTGAACCTTTCCCTTGGACATTTCTTCTTCAATCTGTGAACTGTATGACATATGTTGGCTGCAGTTAGATAGGAGCACTTGGGCCAATAGCCAAGGGTGGCGAGTGCCCGGCGCTGGCTTCTTCAGAGGATGTGCTGAAGTGTGTTCCTGCTTGCAGGAGCCTCAAAGAAAGCTTCCACGGGATTGACTCAGTTGCTCAGATATAGTCCAGGCTTTAACTTTCCCCATCAGGGTGATATGTTTTCTGATGCCAAACAGAAACGCAACCTTATGTGGCAGAAGCAAAGGCACATGTAACTGAAAAAGCCGCACAGCTCCTGACCCGGTCAAGTGTAGCATTTGATTAGGGGCTTAAACAAGGTCACCCCTTTCTTCTGCTCCCTTGTCACTTGCAGTTGTCAGCTCCTTCCTGCTGCTTTTCTCACAGGGCCCCCAAGGGCTCTGAGATACCGCAGCCTATGTCCTCTACTCTCACTGAAGACTCCACAAGACGAGAAAGAGGAGTTGGTGAGACGGTTTCATGAGTCAAGGAACTTTCATCCAAGCCTGATAACATCAGTTCTGTCCCCAGAGCAGAAGGAAAAGAGTCAATCCCTGAAAGTTGCTCTGGGACCTCCAGCCATGCTCAGGGCATAAGTGTGCGCTCACACGTAATAAAAACAAACAAACAAACCAAAATGATTCTCTCGGCAAATCTCCCAGGGAAGCCTATAGGACCCGGTGCTGAAACCTGAACCAAGTAGGGTGGCTGGGGAGAGATGCAGCAGTCTGATTGGCTTAAGCTTCCATCAGCTGTCTCACTGAAGTCAGCCCCAACCCACAGGAAATGAAGGATATGGGAGGTGAGAAATGACCTTCTCAAAATGGCCGCTAGCATGCCCATGATACTTAATGGACATCAGGGGTCAAGGATAACACATGTCCACACCCCTGCCTGTTTAGCTTTTGGGCTGTCCAAAAACTGGGTGAGAGTGTTCTGGTCTTCTGATGTATGCTGTTAGGCTTGCATGCACGTGAAACCAGAAAAGCGAGAATGCCCTGGGCTTTCTTTGATGGCGACTGACTCAGGGAATGTGATAGTATGAAGCTGAGTATGTGTGACTGTAGCTGGTGTCCATTGGCTGGGTGTATATTTGTTTGGAAACCTAGTTTTGGTTCCTAGCACCCATAGCAGGTGGCTACAAGAAATCTGACGCCATCTTCTGGCCTTTCTGGTCTTGGGAATGGGTAAGGTACCTGATGCTTATGTACACATACAGATACTCACATATACACATAAAAATTTTAAACTTTGTAAAGCTTGTATCATTAATACCTGGAAGCACCTTTTTTTAAAAATGGAGTCTTTAACCCCACTCCTGACAAACTAAATAAATCCACATAGTCACCCAGAAGAGCCGCTGGCACAGTTTTCTCTAAGGGACCAGAAAGTGATTCTTTTAGACTTCAAACCTACTCTTTCTGCAGATTCTCACTCAAGTCTGGCTGCGCTTGCAAGTTTAAAAAAAAAAAAAAAAAAAAACCAGCATGGCTGTGTTCCAATACATCTTTATTTGCAGAAACAGGCCACAGGTCACACTTGGTGATCGGGCTTTAGTTTACCCATTTCTGGCCTGGGGGACCAAGGCTGTGACTGGATTCGCCTGTTTGACACTTCTGCCCTCTGAGCTGACACTTTCAGAGGAATTGTCAGAACGTGATCCAAAATAATCTTTTGTTTACCTTTCCAAAGTGCACAGACAGCAGTCATCTTGCTTGGGAGGCACTGGGGCAAAGCAACCTCCACGGAGAGAACCCAGGATGTCCTTAGAGCCCACCGTGAATGTGGTGACGGCTTGCCGCTAGAAGGCCCACGCTCACCTGGTGCACACTCACGGCATGTGCTCGAGGACAGGACAAGCCTCCACTGTTTCCTTAAGGACCTTTGGCAAGTGGATCTCGTTGAACCCGTCTCCCTGGAAACCAGACACAGGCTCAGCGATGGAAAATAGAACATTCTCTCAACTTGCCTGGATGCCTCTGTGAGGCACAGAGTTGCAGGAGAGCTAACACTGCCTGCCGCTACCCTCCCAGCTCCCTGCCATGTGCTCCCCTTTAAGGGCTCCACCACCGGGGATTACGGGCAGGATAAGCCACACAGAGCTCGGTTGCCCGATGCTTGGGTCCCTCTGCGGCAATGCTATTCTCTTCCTTTTGCAGTAAATGTCAGCCCTGCTGCCTCTCCCTGCGGCTCAGATCTGTGTGCGTTCTTTCATTTTTCTCTAGAGATCCCTCCTGTCCAGGATGTTTTTTATTTTACACTTGAAAAAAAGCCGAGGCTGTCTGCACAGAGCCACAGAGCCTGCCTTACCAGCTCCAGCCCCAGTGCAGCTCTTCAGCTTTTTGCCTCGGGCTTCCTAAACCCTGTGTGAAGAGGCAAAGGATGCAGCTTTTTCTTTCCTGTCACTCCAGCTGCTGTTGCCACTGCCAGGTGGGTGGACAGAGTTTGAAATCCACTAGTCAGAAGAGAAATGAATTACCGCTTCACTCCAGCCGCTCAGGACTTGAAAACTCTTGGTTTCACAAGTGGAATGTGACTAGCAGCCTAGTCTACACCCCACAGCCCCCCCCCCCATCCCTAAACTCAAGAACAGAGCAGGAGTTGTTCAGGGTGCATGTGCACACCCTGAACACCCAATGCAGGTGTGTTGTCTTTCCGGGCTGTGATTATCAACGTCCCCATCCCCCAAGAAGGCTTCTTGGTTTGTCTTCGTCAGAGCCCAACAGCCAACCTGAACCAATGTGGACCCATATGACAGAGTTTCTTAGGACTCCCCCTGGTCAGAGGAAGCTCTGGGGTGTACATGCCCAGAGATGTACACTTATTTGCATAAAAAATAAGAGACAGCCCATGTTCTAAACTTCAAGGAAAGGATGGGAGAGTTAGCTCAGGAACACTTGGCCTGTCTGTCCTTGGAGTTGGACATAGATTCTCAGGAAGTCACCCTGCATTGACTGAGCGTTTACTAAGCCTTCTCCAGGGAATGTGCAGGGGCATTTGGCTGTCTTTGCTGGTTCTCTGATTGCTCTGACCTTCACAACCCAAACTCCACAGTGCAGCCCAAAACTCTAAACACAGCCCCAGCCTGTTACTCTATCCTTCAAGGCCCCCACAGTGCAAAACTGCATTTAAACTAAAATCCATGGTGTTTTGCACTTTTCAATGGCATTTTTTGTTTTATTCTTAACAATCAAAAAGAGCTTTTGAAGAGCCATGTATTATATGTAGGCAAACATTTTTGCCTTCACATTCTTCCTTATTTTTTTTCCCCTGCATAAAAGTTCTCTGGTTTTATGCAGTCATGTAGATTCCATGTTGTTTTGTAGCTTCTGGTTTTCCAGGCTAGATTATGATAGATGTCCCTCTTGGCGTGACTATAACCTTAGCCTACTTGGATTTGTCTTCTAAGATGCTGGCACAGTTCTTATTTTACATTGAAGTTGCTACTTCATCTCGAACCTATATTTTTGTCAGAGATCAGTGGGTGGGAGGAGAGCCCAGCAGGGAGGAAACTAATTTTATTTTACTCAAACCAAGTATTGACAAATTGTGCTCCACCCCAGCCTCCTGTGTTTATAAATAAAGTTTTGTTGGCATGCCAGTGCGCCCGTTCATTTGCATATGCTTCATGGTTGTTCTCTGACATGGCAGAACTGTCATAGCAGTAGAAAGTTATCTTAAGTCCTCAAAGCCCCAAATCTCAACTCGACAGAATCAGCTTGCCAACCCTGCTCTAGGTGTCTATCATTTCTGCCAGCACAATTTGTTAAGTAAACCACCTCCGCCCTCTGAAATGGAGTTCTTTCTCGTATATGAAATCCTAATGTATCCTTGCATATTTTCCTGGATTTTCCGTTCTCTTCTGATCTCGCCCATCTCCCTGCCAATACCACTTAGATTGGATTACTATGACTTTATATTTGGCAAGCTATATCCTCCATCATATTTCTTATTTTTCATGCTCGTATTTGCTGTTCACATGTAATTACCCTTCCATTACAGCCGAAGGTACTTTTTATCTGGTTTCAAAAGAGGACGAATGACCGTCGGAATTATAATTAGAATTGCATGAAACTCATATATGCCTTATAAAAAGAGTGGATATTTTTGTAACACTAGGCATTCCTACCTGAGAAAATACCTATTTAGTTCTTGTTTGGGATGCTCCAATAAGATTTTTATAGTTTTATTCACACAGGTCTGCACTCATCAGTCTGCTCTAAAACACAAACCAAGCCTATAATTTAAACAGGAAAATTTTATAGAAGACTTAATAACTAGTAAAAGATGCTTAGGAACTAAAAGGGTTGCAGAGAGCTCCTGGGAACACAGACATAGCAAATGCAGAACGCAGCAGCAAATGCGGAAAGCGGCAGCTGTTTTTCTAGGGCTGAGGGCAAGTACTGAAAAACTTGAAAGGAGGAACCTTGAACCCCAGACTGAAATTCAGACCTCACTGAAAGTGCTACAGTTGCCACAGGATGCACAAATAGGCTCTACCGCCATTTTATATTAAATCTGTTCCTTAGAGTTTTTCATCATTTGCCCCTCTAACCTTTTCTGTCATTTCTCCCCATTCTCGTTTCTGGGTACTTATTGCTAGTCAAGAGAGAAGCTATTGATTTCTATATATTTATCTTTACTAAATTGTCATTTGTTTGACCAGCATTTCATTATCATCTCTTGGGTTTCCTAGGTGTTCAAACGTATCAGCACCGAGATCATTTTATCTGTTTCCCTCAGTATTGATACTGAGGATTTCACTTGTTTGCATGAGTGCATTCAAAGTTGCTTGAGGATGTCCACTTTAGCAATTCATCTCTTCTACCAAGTTATTATTTTTTTAGAGTAAATTCCCTAATTTTTTTTCCTTTTAATCTGTTAAAAACCCGTGTCTAATTCTGAGGGATATTTATGGCTATGCCCACTCTTATTTTAATTAAAATCTTCTCATATTTTAATTCCTTGTTTTTCTTTATGTGTTTATTTGTCATGTTGTATGGTGCATACAGGGTTGAGGGCACACTATATTTCCTTTGCTAGCTGTGTTTTTAAAAATTCCAAGTGATACTCCTCATTCTGTGTCGATCTCGGGCCACTGACCGTTAGTCCCACTCCTGTTAAAGAGCAAGCACCGGAGTGCACAAGAACCTACACTTCTGGGCTCTTGGTTTTGTTCTGGTGGTTCTGTCACATGTGGCTGTCACTCCATTCCATTGACACTCACTTCATGATAAGTCCTGAAGGCTGCTGTCCTAGTTAGGATTAAATGTCAACTTGACACAGCCTAGAAACACCTATTTTTTAAACAAAGGGAGTCTTAATTGAGTAATTGCCTGTAACAGGTTGGACTTCGGATGTGTCTGTGAGGGATCATCTTGATTATCTTAGCTGATGTAGGAGGACCCGGCCCACTGTGGTCAGTGCCATTTCCTGAGCAGGTGGTCTTCAGGTACTTGTTAGCGTCCGAGTAATACACAGAAAGAGAAGCTACTGTAAACAGAGTTTCTTCTTGGCTTCTACTTCAAGCTCCTGCTTGAGTTCCTGCCCTGACTTCCCTCAGTGGTGGGCTGTGATCTAGAAGTGTAAGCCAAATAAACCCTTTCCTTCCCTTAGTTGCTTCTGGTCACTGTATTTTATCACAGCAGCAAAGATGAAACTAGAATGTCCGATAAGTCTAATTGCCATGCTCTGGCCACGATATGAAGGACGTAGGTAGAGGGTCAAGATTAATAGAGGTACCACTTAGCATGTTATGCAGTAAGCGAACAGGTGACAGTGGTGAAAACTGGGGCTGTTCTACTGTTCTACAAACCTCAGAGGATTAAAGAACAGTAAGTAAGAAGTCTGGGGACAAAAGAGGTGGCTCAGCAGTTAGAGCAAATACTTCCCTTGCAGAAAGCTGGAGTTCAGCTCTCAGACCCTTATGAAGCAGCTCACGATTGCCTATAACTCCAGCTCCAGAAAGATTTGATGTCTCTGATCTCTGCAGGCGTCTGCATAACACTCATGATGCACACATAATGATAATGAAAGTAACTTTGTATTCTATATAGTACACCACGGAACAACGTCCCCAACACCATCACCTCCAGTTTCATTGTTACAAAGAACAGGAAACTGGCCCCTGGGAAGAGCAGTGATTCTTCACTCCCTGAGCCGTCACCACACCTCATTTGGAAGCATCCAGATGCTGGGGTGCTGTGGTCATCACCATCCTCTCCAACCTCCACATCCCATCAGTCTTTTGGCAGCTGTTTCTCTCCTGTCACAGCCATGCCTTCTACACTGACTCTAGCCCAGTGAAAGGAGCAAGCCAGCACTGCTCCCATACCACACATTAGGGAGTGCATACAGCCAGGCATCAGTTTTAGATGGCTTAATAAATTATTTTAAAGGGTTTCTTTCCTTCTGTCAAAATGAATTAAATTCCTGAAAATAAGTTGTGGAAAGCCTTGCTGACCTGGATGGAAATTCTAGGAAAGAGCTAACTCAAGATCAGGGGCAGAAGAAGGTCTAAGTAAGAAAGACCTAAAGTCATTCTTCAAGAATTGTTCACAATGTTAAATAATTACAAGTCTGTAAGGGATTTTAAACTGCACCTTTATTCACGGTCTCTAACAACAGCTCTTATTTTACTGGGGTTCTGGGAAGGGGCAGAGAGGGAAGGAGAAGAGAATAGAATAGAATGCTGGGATTAAATGAAGCTTGACTGTCTTTGCAATCCCTAAAAAAGGAATGGATCTAAGTAAGGGCCATCAATGACTATTCACATAGGGGGCGTGGAAGACGTCAACAAAGCATAAACTTCCTAGAAGAAAATCAGGGCTCTG
The DNA here is from genome assembly GCA_907169655.1 of Acomys percivali. Lineage (NCBI taxonomy): Eukaryota > Metazoa > Chordata > Mammalia > Rodentia > Muridae > Acomys > Acomys percivali. Next base: position 19,231,336 of record OU015753.1, on the reverse strand, counting down.
TCGGTGACTTCGTCCTGCGAGGAGCGGAGCCGATAAAGCTGGATCCGCCTGTCCAGTAGCAGAGACAGAGCACTGGTTGTTGCGGTTTATCAAATAACATATCAAGAAGCAAATTATGGGAAGGAGGAGTTTCTTTTTGCCCATAGTTTTGTGGAGGTGAAGGCATGGAGGCCTGGGAATCTTCTCTTTCTGAAAATTAACACCCAGCTTGTCATATCTCCAAGAATCAGGAAACAGCTCTGGTCTGAAGTAGAGTTGGCCCTTGGCCCTCGAGGTTAGCCCACATGGCCCTATGTTTTCTAGCTAGCTGCCCCTTCAGTTCAAAAGGTCCCACGGACTCCCAAATCAGTGCCACCAGCTGGGGGACCAAGTGTCCAAATGTTTCTTAGGGGACATTTCACATTCAAACCATAACCGTCTCATTGTGAAATCTAAATCCACTTCATGCCTTGGAGCTCTGTGTCCTCACTGCTTGGGAGACATAAACAGCTGCCTTACTCTCTGGCTACCATAGCCATGAGCTACCTGGTTGGCCGCCATGTTTTCCTTGCTATGAAGGACTGTGTCTCGTCTAACCTTGAGCCAAAGGAAATCCTTTCTCCTTTAAGTTGCTTCTTCTCAGGTTTTTGGTCACAGTGATAAAAAGGGAAGTGGGCACCAAGACTGGCCATGACTTGATCATGGTCAACACTGCTGGGTTCTATGCGATCAAGTGCAGTCAGACTCATGAACCGGTATACTTGATAACAACAAAAAGCTTCCAAGGGCAAAAAATAAATCAAAAGTGAACCCCATTGCTTCAAGAGACTTTAAAGATCTGTCAACATGGCCTTATTAGATCTTCATTTAAACTTTAAAGTAATAAATTTATAAAGCTATCAAAGAAATGAGATTTCTGAGTAGACGATAGTGTAGAAATGTTTCGCGTATGATAGTAGATTTATGGTTATGAGTTGTTGTTTTTTTAAGACAGGTGGAACTCATGGTGATGGTAGCACATGCTGGTCTCAGATTAACTAAGTAGCTAAGGGTTGTTTTGGCTAACCCTCCTGCTTCTACCTCCCTAGTGCTGGGATTAAAGGCATGTGCCACCATGCTTGGTTTATACGTTGACTGGAATCAAACCTCGAGCCTCATGTACACTAGACAAGCACTCTGCCAGCCCCATGACTATGCTTCTAAGATGCCATTATCATTTAAATGTGCAAGGTGATGTAACATACCCAAGATAGGCTTTAAGGTAATAGATGGAGAAGAATGTGCAGAGTCAATGAACAGGGACAGCCATGACTTGCTCATCAGTAAAGTTAAGGGATAACTGCGGAGGTTTGTTATTTTTCCATGACAATAATCTATACAATCCATTTATGTTTGTGTATGTGTATATTTATGGTAGCCTTCTATGTATTGGAGTTGTATCCATGGGTTCCACAAGATTCTAGAATTCAACCAATTACAGATTGAAGATATTCAGAAAAAGTATTATATCTTTGCGAATGCACAGATCTTTTCCTCATCATGAACTCCTAAAGAATACAGGGTGGCATCTATGTACAGCCACACACATAGCACTGCCTTGTATTGGGTTTTGTAAGTTGGCTAGAGGTGATTGAAACTAGTATACAGGAGGATTATGTGTGAATACAATGCCATTTTATATGATGGAAATCACCCATGGATTTTGGAATCCCAGTAGCTTCTGGCACCAATCTCCTGCAGATACCAAAAGGAAGACACCCTCATGTTCCAACCATGTCATTCTTTAAGAAATGACCTACCTGTTTGCATACTCTGTTGGCTGCCTTGCTTTCTCTACTTACTGTTTTCCTGGCCTCTGTTGACAGAAGTGAATCTGGAGGACCAGCTGCAGGACTGGCCCCTCAGTGCCAAGGGCTCTGACCTATCTGCTGGAGCCCATACCTGATACACAGTCCCCTTCTATCCCCAGAGCACACGTACTGCAGAAATCTCCTTGTGCAAATCCCAAGGGTCTCCTGTGTCGGGACAGGCAGCTTAACTTGCAATACAGCATCTTCCAGTAGCTAATGCAAGTCCCCAGAGTCCAGTGTTAATATTATAAAGAACGCAAGTCGTCAAAAGGATTAAGCTGCAGCTTTCAGTCACTCCTTTATTGTGTTGTGCACGGAAACTGTGCGTCGTAGCAATGACCGAAAAGAGAGTTTGCAAAGCTCTTCTTGTAAATTCCTGAACCAAAGAGGCGTTCAGAGGCATGGCCTGAGGCGCAGGAGAATTTTATCGTGTACTGATTTATTTTGTTCTTTGAACATGGATCATCTTTGGTACCCTTCCTTTGCAGAACCTACGCTTTTGCTGGTCTTCCATCAACTCTTAAGACATCCTTGTACTGACTTGGGCTTGGAGTGAGGAGGAGTAAACATGGACTCCATGTTATTTCTAGTCCTGCCTCCCTAAAACTCTTGCAGGTCACCCCCAAACTAGGGTAGGAAGAGGCTCTTCTTCCATCTTGCTACCATGGGCTACATTCTCTCTGCATGCTTTTGGCTCCTAGGCTCAGGAGAGGGTGCATTAAACTGAACTCAGCCTATTTAACACACTTCACTGTCAGCTCCTAACCCAGGCTTCATAACAGAAAACACAACAAAAGCTGTGGGGCCCTGGAAGGGTAGCCACACAACCAGACGGATATGAATGCTGGGAAGAAGTTTTGACAATTGATTTGTCTCTCTTGAGTCAGAGAAACTAGACCAGACAAATCTGGAAACCTCCTAGCACTTCAGATGTTAGTTCCTGGTCCCCAATGTCTCTGACTCCCCACGGTGGAAAAGACAGAAGCCACAGACATCAGTGACAGCTAAGATTCTGTCTCCAGATGCTCAACTCATTAAAGTCTGTGAAAGCAATTTGACAGCACCGAGGATGTGTTTTGTCATTGGGGTGGGGTTGACACCGTTATTTGCTTTAACCAGAAAGAGGTGTGTATGGAGGTGTCTGCATGGGAGGGTGCTTCGGAGGCAGGTGTCACTGTGTTTGTGCGGGTAATGCGTGGGTGTGAGTTTCTTGAGTGTTTCTCTACTATTTTTGTTTTGTGTCGTTTCTGTGACGAAACATCCCCGAGTCCCCGAGTCTGGTTTTTGTGGCAATTCTGCTTTTTCTCCTGTCTCACAAGAATTGTCCATCCTCCCTCTCGCCATTTCACCTCTTTGTAACTTCTTCATAACCGAAGATAACCGAAGAGAAATATCTCCAAATTTTACACTGCCCTCTCCTCTTACACAGAGGAGCAAGCTGTCCTTTGGATAAAATGATCCCTTTATTGAGCAATGCAGAGAATAAAACCTTTGAATTCCTTTGGCTAAATTCTACTTTAAAAATTAAACCTTGCAAATAATTCTTTCGGCACAAATTATTTACCCGTTAGTGGCTTTATTTGAATTTGGATGGATTCAAATGCTTTTTGGCAAGCGCTTCAGGACAAATGACTTGTATAATGACCAGTAAATGTGTTAGCCTTCCCGTTTCCTAACAGAATAAGCAGAACCCAGCCATTTCTATTTCATGTGTTCTTTCTAAGCCCTTCATCGCCCTTTGAAAAGGAATCTTGTTTAATAGATCACAGACATGATCTTTTAAACTGTTTTCAGTGGTTATGCAAAATCTTCACCAAAGTACTTCGAGGTAGACTAGAGGGACTTCCGGACTTTAATCAGCCATGAGAGTCGGCAGGATTTAGAAGTCATTTCTCAACTCGGGATCACCTGCAGGTAATGAAAAAGTCCCGGGCAAGACTGCTGAGTGAAAAATGCCATTGTGTACATAGACTTTTATGGACTCTGAAAAGCCCTTTGACTCCTTGGAAATAGAAGCTATGTTGGAAGTAGAAAGAGTAGAAAAATCCGTGTGACATGCGCATGTGAACGCGGTACTGATGTTTAGGCTTGAAAAAGAGGGAAGAGGTGATGGAAGGGGGCGCAGAGCCACTGACAATCTTAACTGTCTGCCCAGAGGGGCTGGGCTGAGACCTTGAAGGGGAGGGAAAGGGCACTGCCATCCATGAGAGACACTTTGAACTGTTTGCCGGCATCCTTGGCTTCAGAGCTCCAAACCGGGCAGCCACAAACCAGGAATGGAAGTGATGCGGTGCGTGGAGACTGGGATTCACCTGGGGATGGAGAGACCAGAATAAAAGGAACTGTGATAGAGGATAGCAGCTGTTCCGCCAAAGCTGCCTCTGCGAGCCTCGCTTGTGTTTGCTAGAACAAACCAAGATGGACACTGAGGAGCTGTAGAGAGTCCTCTGGAGGCTCTTGGGTAAATGGAACTTACTTCCTGTCATCTGTGGTGCCCGTTCCTTTGGGGCCTTTCATCACTCCAAAAGTTGTGAGTGGGAACAGCAGACTTTAAAAACATTTTGCAGTTCAACAGCGCCATCCCAACAGAAATACAATAAGGAGCAAATTGTCCAGAAGGGGTTTTCCTAGTTGTGTTCATTGCCAAAACTCAGGGCCCTGGGCGGTTCTGCCCAAACTTCTGCCTAGAATATACAGAAAGTAAGGAAGGACTGTTAGGTGAGCTAACTGAACAAAGGGAAAGTGAAGTCTTCCACGTGGCTGATGAGGTGTAGATGGTTTCAAAGGAATAAGATACTGTGCCAGGCCAGGGAGGTAGCTCAATAAAAACGGGCTTGTTCTACAAGTGTGAGGACTTGAATTCAAGAACCAGAACCCTTATTTAAAAAGAAAAAAAAAAGTAAGTGTGGTGATAAAGTGTTTGTAATCCCAGGGCTAGCGGGGCAGAGGCAGGAGGATCCCTATGGTTCCCTGGCCAGACAATGGAGCAGTTAGACTCTAGCAGAATGGGTTAGAGAGGTGGCTCTTGAGACATAGCATCCGAGGTTGCCCAATGGTGTCTACATTCATGTGCACATACATACTTGTACACACACACACACACACACACACATGCACACACGTGTGCGTGTGCATACATGAACACACCCACACATGAACAAAAATTAAAAGCAATAAGATCCCCTCCCATCCCCTGCTCCCAAAAAAGCCACCTGTATCCATAACAGTATCCAGACTGCCCAAGATGGCACTCTGACTGAATTGGGGCGACACGCTGAGCATGCATGATGCACCATGGCGAAAGTCTCTTGCAGGCGACAACACTAACATAGCAACCACATCAGAACTCCCAGCCCTGGCATCCATATGTGGAAGGCGGAGATTACATTCTGGGAACTTGAATTGAGCCTGCAATGTGGACACGTGGGTTGGATATGTGGACTTTACTGTGCCCAACTGAACAACTGCAGGCACCCCTGAACTTCTCGTTTATGTTTGCACAACCCTTCCCCAATTAATACCCCGTTAATGGCTGCACCCGTGCCCCAACTCTTCTTTGTCATCACCATCCTGTAGCTCTGAGCCAGCCCCCAACCTGCCTCCCCAGATAACAGAACCTTAATTAACACTAGTATTCAGGCAGAACACAATCTGTTTTTATAAGTCAGGGACTTTGATGAGAGGATGAATGTGACTTGTCACGTGTAGCCATTCTTTCGTCCTCTGACACAGACACCCAGGTGAGAGTGCAGCTGAGCGACAGTGACATGTGCCAGGTAGCATGAAAGCCACCAACCTCCAATCAGTTTTTTTTTTTTTCCTGCCTGGATTTGAAGTCTTTCCAAAAGAGGGTTGATGTTGCATATCCATTCTCCCCGGCACTGGTCTTTTCTGGTTACGTGGCAACCAGGAGCTGGGAGGTTGCAAGTGGGAGGCGCGGAGCACAGTGTGAAAACTTTGGCCTTGAAGTTACAGTTTGAAGGAAGAACAATGCCTTGCCTAGTGGTATGAAAGGAATCCTTTGTGTGTCGCATAGCCGTATCACTGACAGACTGACCAAGTGATGGATTGAAAGGATTTCATAGGGTGAGTTTGCAGAGACTTAGCCCTTCAAATAAGCCTTGAGTGAAATCTCAAAACAAAGACACGGCCATCCAGCTTCTGAATCATTAAGCTGCGTGTTCTCTGCCACAAAACAATATCCTTTGCTTGGTCATGTGATGCCTCTTGATCCTGGCTGTGCCTTCGCCTTGCCTTGAACTGTTTAATGCCCAATTAATGGATATGGACAAAGTGTTTGAATCTTTGGGAGTAAAAACAGGCAGTGTGTGCATCTTCTACAAACTCACGCGAGGCGCCTACTGCCTGGTCAGGACTGAGAGGCGGCAGGATGCTATTTTACTGTGAAGCTGGAGTTTTCCATCCATCGTCTCATTTGTGTCTCCTCATGGTCTATGGGGTCTCTACATCGTGGGGAGAAATCAGAGAGACTTGAAAAGTCCCACCGCTTTGTTCAAGATTGTCACCAAGTCTTGCAGTCACCCGGACTTGACTCCCTCTGTCCTTGGTGCTAGCTTTATAACTTAGGCACATCCCCTGCTTAAAAGCCCTTCGATGGCTTACTGCTTTGTTGTTGCATATTGAAATCCTTATTTAGTCATATTTTTTTTAGACAAAGTCTTACAATGTAGCCGTCACTGGCCTAGAACTCACTGTTGGCTGGGCTTCAGAACTGACTGAGATCCACCTACTTCTACCCTACCAAGTGCTAGAATTAAACATGTGTGCTACCCCATCTGTTGGGATCCTCAGTTCTTTTTTTTTTTTTTTTTTAACAAGTCCACCCCATTTTTATTTGGCTTTGGGCCTTGTCAGTTGCATAGGCAGCCCTGCTGCCTAGACCCTTTCGCTGTGTTTTCTAAACTACAGTTTATCCATGATAGAGAATAGTAGGCATGTTTTTCCAAAATGAACAGGGGACCACTATCTTCAGTGTGTGAGCCAGGCAATCTGGGGGAAATTATTACGTTGTTGCTGAGTCCTGCCCTGTGAGTATCCGAGAGAGGGTTTTACCAATACTCACAGCAAATCCGTGTGATCACCTCACAGGTGGCCACCCAAAAAGGCAGAGGAGTATGAAACCAGACGTCAGAGTCTCCATAGCCATAATCACGGATTCTGGAGATGGCGTTCCCAGATGTGAGTCTCAACTGTGCCATTCCTCCGCTGTGTGCTCTTGGGCAGTTACTTGACATCTCTGAATTTCAGCTTCCTTATGGGCAAAGTGGTGGCTTAGCTGGTCATCATCGCCTGAGAGAATCTGTTGTTTTCAGGACTCAGTGACTGTATATAGACAAAGAAAAAGCCTGGAGTGTAACAGACAATCACTGAACACTGGGTCCTTTAACAACCTTTGCACTCCAGAATATTCCCCCATTAAAGACTGAAATAGGTATTTAAATGGTACCTTACTTAAGGATCTGAAGTGTTTTCCCAGCACTGGATAATATAGTCAAGGTGCAATTAGCCATACATTATAATATTTTTAAGTGATTCAAGTGACACTTCTTATGTCTAAGTGTAATCTCTCCCACTTTAGCATTTATCATAGTTTAATAACTACTGAATGCTGTTGAATTAAAATACTGTTCTGTCTGGGGACACGTTGACCCTTTGCATAGTAGAACTCATCCTGGGCTCTGCCAGAGCCTGAAAAAGAGCTCGCTGCCGCAGCGGGGCTCATGTGCTCTCTGGAGACAGATAAGACTGGAGGAGTAATGGGGAAGTTGTGACCTTCGGAAACTAGGCATCTTCCTATCTTCTCTGAGGCCAGGCTGGGGCTTCACTGCTAGTGAGAATATTTCTTTAACCCTTCATTCACCGTTCCTATCAACCTATGTAGTGGAATAAGGATAGGGTAGTAAGACCGTGTGTATGTGTGTATGTGTGTATGTGTATGTGTGTGTGTGTGTGTGTGTGTGTGTGTACATTGGGTGCATATGTGTGCAGGGGCACTTTGTGTGGGTGTATGCGCATGTATGTATGTTCATGTGTGTGTGTGTGAAGCCTAGAGGACAGCCTCCGCTGTCATCCCTCAGGTGCCATCTACCCTTTTTGAGACAGGGTCTCTCAATGGCCTTGAACTTGTGAAGCAGGTTGGATACCTGGCCAGCCAGCCACAGAGATCTACCCTTCTCTGTCTCCTGAGCACCGGGGTTATTAAGCACACACACCCCGCCCCCGATACCTGGCTTTTCACATAAGTTCTGGGGATCAGAGTCTGGTCTTCACACTTGCCAAGCTCTTCACTTGACTAAGCTGGCTCCCACCCCCCACACCTCCCCCTCTCACTCCCCGCCCCCACTTATAGAAGGCCTTTTGTCAGTTCTTCTAAATAGTTCTCTAGTAGTTCACCCAGGAGCCTACGTCATAGGCCGGGGACAGGTGTTAAGACCTTTGTTGATGCTCACCCCATGGATTCCCCAGTGCCCACGTGATGTATCCAATCCCATGTGCGCATCTGAGCAACGTTCCCATGCCACTTGATAAGTAACACTGCCCATTTTCCAGATGAAGGAAAAGAGGCCTCTGGCAATTTGCCTGATGGTACAGATCTTCAGACCCGGGGTGGACTGGCCTCAGCCTGGGGTCCTTAAAGCTCTCCTTCTCTCCACACCTGTGGGAGTGACCTTCACACTCTTTGATGGGAAGGCAGAGGCTAGGCATAGGGAGACAGTAAATCCTTGCTGACCGCGGACTGTGAGCTGGAAGAGTCTAACCGCAGACTCTTTCCTTCTCCAGATGAACTCCCGCTCAGCAGTGACCCCAGCCAATGTAACATTGTTTTTAAATTATTCAAACACTGCGAAACATTTGTTTTTCTAAGTGGCTATTCCTCTTGCCTTTATAGTGCATTGTTCTTCCTGCTTCACACCATGAAAGGTGTCAGCCTGATTTAAGACTCTGTGGTCTTCTGGGCAGTCAGCCATGTTGGTCCAGTGGGCTCATGGGATCTTTCTGTCTCGTGTATCTTAGACTTAGCCCTGAAACCATGAAGCTGGATCTAATCAGTGACTGTTGATGGAGAGGCAAGGTAATATTTTTTTGTAAATCCATATGAGGTTTTTGTGAAAGATTCTTTTGCTCTATGGATGGGTTTCCTGATGAGCCCCCAGAAACCTAAAAGCTTGATAGAAGACTTTGGGAGTGCATGTGTGTGCGTGTGCATGTGTGCGTGTGTGTGTGTGTGTGTGTGTGTGTGTGTGTGTGTGTGTGTGTAGTTATCTTTTTGTTGAGTCAAGTAGAGAGAAGGCATAAGCTTAAATCTCCTAATCTTCCTAAGTTGGGTGGGGTGTTAAGCCTTGTCCTTTATAATCATTGTCACTTAATTTCCTTTCCTATCATAAAACATTTGTCAACATTCCTGTCTTTTTCTCTCTTTCCACCTCTCTTTGCCACCCTTCCCACTTAGGAGTTAAACTAGGCAGGATTTTGTTTGCCCTTTTCTTTGGCCCCCACTATGTCATATCACAAGCCTTTTTCCTTGTAGTGTCACATCTTCAGGAGAGCCATTCTCCCAACTGCATTCTGTTCTACCGAGTAGCTGACTGAGAACCTTCTCAAGTATTTCTCTGTCACTGGGCACTTAAGATGCTTCTGGTATTTGCTACTTTAAATGGCACCAGAGCAAACAGTTTGATGGTGGTACTTCCCAGTCCCCTAGGCATCCTTTTCTATCCTCTTACAGTATGTCCCTGCCATTGTTTCATTTGACTTTTTTTTTTTAATCCTTTCTTGCCTGGTGTTTTTCTTCTTTATCTCTTCCACTAGATATTTGATTCAATTCCACCTGGCCACACTCCCTTCTTTCTTTCTTCCTTTTTTCTCTTGAACCTTCTGTTTCTCTCTTTCTTATATCCTGTCCCCTTCACTGAGTGTGCCCAGTGGCTAAAGCTCTCTCACATCTATGAAGTCTCATGTCCAGGTTACTCTAGAATATTCTTTCTTCCTGCCCACTCCTGGAATTTCAGTCACCACTTACTCTAAGAAAAGGCATTGCCTCCATGGCTGTGAACAGGGACATGGGACACAGTGCAAGGCTGTATGTTACAGCAAACTAGGGGCTAGAGGGCTGGCATAGCTTTGTGCCTATGTTTAGGAGTGCCAGGCTCTATAAAGGTGGGATTTGGAGCATCTGTGGGTGCCTGAAGCAGAAGAGCATCTAGGAGAGGGCACAGGGTTTAGAATAAGGCTGGCACTGAACCAGGTCTCAGCTCCGCCGTCTGCTAGCTCTACGCCTCACTGCGTGTCACTGAACAGGGTTCCTTTATCACCCAAGAGATTGGTGAGGTGTGATTCTGACAGTACTGGGCCCCCTCTGCTTGACTTTCATAAATGGTTGTTCTTCTCTGTCCCAAGCTTTACTACAATGTCTAAACTCATAGCTTGCTCACCAGAGAGGTTTAATAAATATTTACCAAATGAGTAAACTCTGACTAAGAGCTTAAAGGTGTGGATACCAGCACTCTTTTGCATCCTCGCTCATCCTGCCAGGGAGGTAAGCAGGTGGTGTGTCTGCTGTGTGTGTGTGGTGGGGGGAAGCAGGCAAGTCTGTGACTGCATATGCACATGTGGCCAGGCAGCAGCTGTTTCCAGATGGGAGGTGGCACCATGCCAAGTACCAGCGGCCTCTTCACAGAGTGTAGTAATGAGGAAGGTCCCACGTGCCCCTTCTGGAATGAGTCTGTCATTGTGGAGCGTGCAGCACTTCACAGATGTCCTCTCGGTGGTTTTCGTCACGTGCCTGCAAAGGAGGCAGTGTGCCACGTGGCCACGCAGGTATCCCGGGAACAGTTGGGACTGGATGGCACATGAAGAGAAAGGATACGAGCCAGGGGAGATGCTCATGTACCATTCTTCAGATAGAAAGAGGGCAAAGAGATGCCAGTGGCTGACTCACAGTTAATGGGAGGTTAGAGACAACCTTCAGAACTATTACCCCAGAATTTAAATATCATCGATACCACCCTCATAAATGGGGAGACACTCCCAGGAAAGTGCAGCTGTGGTGTTGATGGAAAGAAGAGACAGTCTCACAGACGTCTGGTGCTCATGGTTGGATACCCAAGTCCTAAACTCCTTTATGTTTATTCAATCTCAGTCCTTAACATCATGAGGAAACTCCCCCAGCATCTCTCCTGGCTTGAAGCCTTCCTCTTCACATGCCTTCCTGTCCCAACTGTTCGCAGGATACCTGGGTGGCACCATAACACACTCTTTCCTTTGCAGGCATGTGGGTGAAGATCACCAAGAGGACATCTATGGAGTGCTACATATCCACAGTGAGAGACTCTCTCCAGAGGGAGCTGGAATCTTAAAACTTAAAATCATAAACCTTTTGCTAAGCTGCTGGCTTTACCCAGACTTCCCCTGGCTACCCTCTACTCAGACTCCGTCCGTCATCCCCCACCCCATCTCTGTGACAGCCTTGCGTGTGCCATTCCTTTGTGGCACTTGGCTAATTTATAATTTTTTATAGGGAGATACTTATCGAGAGTGGAAGCTCCGGGAGCCAGGGGTGCGTTGCTTTACCTGTCACACATCTACTACTGAGCATTTGTGGGAAAGCGATGTGATTTATATAATGTAAATGAAGATACCAACAGAAAGTCAAATGACAGAAAAGGAAATGCTTTGTCCCAGGATTTGATGGCATTTCTTCTATCCAGTGTTACTGCTTTGTACCTACAGCTTTGCTTGATTTTTTTTTTTTTTTTTTTTTTTTTTTTGTAAACTCAGGAACAATTTTATTAGAGTTTAAAAGAAAAGCTCCAAAGCAAGTGAGCTGTAAATCTTAACAGGTACCCAGAGGCAGATGGGGGTGGGGGAAGGAGTTGGGGAGAGGAAGCTATATGTCTGGGTTAGACCAGCATGGAGGTCAGCCATATGGGGGACATGCAGCTACATGGCAGGTAGGGGAGTTCAGAGAAAGAGTCAAGGCCAAAGTATTAAGGAAATTGCTTGAATTTTCTACCTTCAGCTCCAAAGTAAAACTGATTCTAATTTATACAGAATTAATGGTGTGAGTGTCTGTAGCTCACAAGGCAAGGAATAATGCTATGTGTCTTGATTACCCACCACATAGACACATGCAGCACACAAACAAGTATTGTGTTAAGCAAATATTTGTTGACAAGCTGATAAAATTCACTAATCCATGTCCCATTAATCAAGAATATTTGAAAATTAAGACATGGTCTGATTGAGAGTTTTTCCCATTGAAATTTTACTTCATGCTTTGAGTTTATTGGTGCTCTCTGCCTCATTTAGAAAACAAAACAGAGGCACCAGCCACACAAAACTGCTTCTTGCTTTGACTCAGTAATCTATATTGAGTGTCTGTTCTGTTATGCATAAGATCAGTTGATGGAATAACAGGGGTAAAAATGGTTCACTGGTCTAACTTCATAGATCCTAGAGTATGAAAGCATGTTGGCTAAGAAAATAATGGTATTTGGAGCTGTGTTTCAAATATGTAAGTTAGTTTTTCCTACTTAACAGAGGACCCTGAAAGTTTATATATATTCAGACAATAATCACTTGTTTTCCTTGTGGTCTGTGGGTGAGTGATTTGGTCTCATTCATCTAGGCAATTCTGCTGACTGTATTAGACTCATCTGATCTTGACTGGGATCATGCGTGAGAAGCTAGGTTGACCAGTTGCCTGTCCGTGTGCACTTGCTGAGTTCTATCCCACTTGGCAGTAAGACTTGCATGGAAATCTCAGGCTTTCAAGATTAAGAGGGAGAGCCACAAGAACTGAGACCTGGAAGACACCAGAACTCATTCGGTGTCGTTCGTGCTGCATTGCATTGATCCAAGGCACAATGCCAGCCTGAATCCCAGTAAGAGAAAAACGGCCCTTGCCTCTTGGTTAAATGAATTACAAACTATTATGATCCTTTTCTTAAAAACATCCAAATTCCATTCACCAAAAACTGTGCTATGTCTTTGCATATTACTTTAACAGTTCTCAATGACGTATGAATTCAGTGTGCTCCTTAAAGAGATATAGAGGTGCTTGTAATTTCACTCAACAACCCCGTTAGCTCCTTTAGATCCCTTCCTGCAAGTAGTCCACCTGCCCCACCCCTAATACTACCCTAGAGTGAGGTCATTGTCCATTTTGACTTCCAGGAAATAAGGAAAGCTTCCTGCCTGTAAACACAGCAGCATGATGGCTGATGGTCGGAGGCCCTTCTCTCCCTGCGCAGTCTTGCATCAGTAACTGAAATATGAGAGGAATTCGTCTATGATTCTGGATGTTTCTGTGACTCATTTGCAGGGCATCCAGCAATCCTTCAGAATACTCTGTGAAGTGTGCTGTACGGGTCTGGAGAGGCCTAACACCCATTAGACACTCCTGCTGCAAATTGGATGTGCCAGTCCCTGTGGGCTGGTGCCAAGGTGTGAATTAGATAGAGATCCTCTTGCTTTGGTCCTCTGGCCTCCTGATTCTGTTTCTGGGCCATCCTGTGGCTGGCCAAGCCTCCAGGCATCCAATCTGACCTATGGAATAGGGGGATTTGAAAGTGGGTAACAGTAGCCAACTGTGGCAAGTGCAGCATCCCAGTTGTAAACTCTCACAAGATAGAGTTTCAGAAAGCTGAACCTCTTCTGATTCTTCTCCTGGGAGCGTGCCTTGGTCAGGCGGGAATATGGTGGGGGGTAGAGGTCCTTCGGGATGAGGAGGACACAGAGGCTTCTGGCCCAGAGTGAACAGCTAAACCTTGTTCTAGGCCGTTGCACTTGCCCCAGCTCATGCTGAAACCAGTAGCCCAGGAGGCTATGGAAAATCAAAGCTGGCTATTAAGTCCACTGGGAGCACACGCTCTTCTAACAAAGCTCAGAAAGGGAGGTAGGCTGGAGAGGTAGCTCAGTCACTAAAGCACTTGCTGTGTGCGCATGGCCTGGCACAGCAGCATGCAGCTACAGTCCAGCATTTGGGAGTCAGGGACAAGTAGATCCCTAGGGTTCACTAGCCAGCCAATCTAGCCCAGTTGATGAGACTGAGGTTCAGTAAGAGAGACTCTGTCTAGAACCCACATTCTGGAAAACACACACACATGCACACTCATATGTACATGCACACAAGCACAGATATACATTATAGGGGTGGGGAGAGAAGGGCAGGAAAAAAGGGATGGGGGAAGAAATCAGTGCGCTGGTATACACTGGCTACAGCAGGGAGGCCAAGGTATGACCAGGTCACAGTCAAACGCGGTTGGTGCACACATGCTTTGGTTTTCTCTTTCTCTCCTCTCTTTGCTTCTTGCCTCCCTCAGCCAGTAACTTAGAGAGGGGGAATAGGGACTGAAAGGGTCTGTGACCTCCTTTCTTATGCACTGTTTCCTTGACTGTCCCATAAAAAAAAAAAAAAAAAAAATCTCGCTGGGGCTGGAGAGATGACCCCGGAGATGTGACACCAGAACATGCTGCTCTCCCAGAGGACCTGATTTCAGTTCCCAGCACCCATAGTAAGTGGCTCACAACCACTTGTAACTCTAGCTCCAAGGGATCTGATACTCTATTCTGGCCTCCAGAGTCACCAGAAGATACATACATACAGAGAGAGAGAGACAGAGACAGAGAGAGAGACAGAGAGAGAGAGACAGAGAGAGAGACATACACATACACACAAATAAAAATGAAGACACAGAGAGTAGGAGAGAGAAAGGAGGGAAGGAGGGAGGGAGAGAGAGAGAGAGGGAGAGAAAGATGAAACAAAAGAGTAAGAATGGACTTGTAGGCAGCCCTCTGCCAACTTGTATGGCAAACAGGCATTCAGCATTTATTTGGTATCCATGTGCCAGACACTGCTATGTGTACATGAAAGCAGTCTTTGCAGAGTTTAACAGCCCCTGAGCCAGGTAGCCTGCCTTCACACTCCACTCTACGTGTCCGTCGTCAAGCTTCTGGGCCTTGGTTTCCACCCTGGATGATTATGAAGATTAAATCAACCCTGGAATATAAAGCAACAATGGCCCCTGGCACACAGAAGGTGCCAGACTAAGAGCACCTGCTGTCCCTGCTGCTGCCACCAAATTGTGCTTAGTCGGCACAGCCATGTGTGTTACAGATACTGGTGTCTCTTTGTGTCTGCTTGGAACCTAGCACACAGAGATGCTGAATCACCGCCACTAAGCCACACATCTACAGGGTCAACCGCTGCCACAGATCAGCACTGGCTTCCTAGGCTTTGTATTTGTATGTATTTGCTCACTAGCTTCTATCCTTCCGGCCCATTCAGCTTCACGCCCCACTCCACCCCCTACAAAGTAGCTTCGGGTGGGCAGCCATTCTGCCAATCGTCGTTTGATCATCTCAAAAGAAGAATATCATTTCATAAGACCTACCCAGTGATCAATACCCATACACACTGAATCTTTAATGCTGTGTCTTATCAAATTAGCAGCTTCCACCACAACTCGGGGTAGAAATCAATGTTTCCCTGACCTTAAACATGCACAGACTTGAAAAACGCTCCTGCCTCAGGCCTTCTGAGGCCAGTGGGTGAAGGGATCCACTCTCAGACACATCCACTTGAGCTTAGGAGGCACTCAGCTCCAGGTGTGTTGTGCAGTAACAGACTCAGCCATGTGGCTTCTCTGTCCCCAACCCCAAGGCACCTTCCTAGTGCCCTGAGGCATGACACATCTAAGCAGGCAGTTTCTGTCCTGCATATTAACCTACGAACATGGAGTTTGCAACCTCCTGGAGCCACCTCAAACTGTCCTCTTCATGGCAGGAGGGAAACATTCAGCTAAGTTCCTGCCCTGAGAGGAGTTACTTCCTCCCAGGACTGAGACTTCTCTTTACCCATTGGCTGTCACTGTACCTTCTCCTCTCAGGCCAGGGATCCCGATTTCTTCCTTTTGTGCTCACGTGGGGTCTAATAAGCTTTCATCATTCCTTTAAAATCTCACCATGGGATAGCCTAGGAAAATCCAGCCAAGTTGTTTTTATTGTCCATCAACCCCTTCAGTCATTTGAGTATAGAGGGCGTGACTTGGGGGCTGAAGGGCTGGCTGGCTTACCAGTTAAGAGCATTTACTGCTTTCAGGAAGGACCTAAATTTGGTTCCTAGCACCCACTTCAGGAAGCTCACAACAGCCTCTCACTCCACCTCCAGATGCTCTGATGCCCTCTTCTGGCCTTTGTGGAACCTGCATATCCTGGGCCCAAGCCCAGACACAGACACACACTAACAGCTACCTAAAACTGAAAAATAAAAAAATAAAACATGTTTTAGCATCTAAGTGTATATGACTTGTATCACCTTCCCTTGGTAAATGGCAGGATTTCCCTAGGCAGTTGGCAAGGTCCTCAATTTCTAAAAGCGATAGCCTCATACTAAATGATAAAAGGTATTTATTAAATACTTATTGTGTGCCAAGTGATTTTTTTTTAAACACTTTTTTGGGCATCGTCTTGTTTACTCCAATAACTTCTTTAGGATGACTACAACTAACGCTTGTATTTTTCATATGAAGAACTGAAGCCCAGAGGTCACACATCTGGCACAAAACCATCTAGGTGGCATGTGTGGGGGTCATAATTTAAAGCTTGGTCGTCTGACATTGGCACCTAGGCTTTTAGTCATAATATCCTTCTGGCTTTTACCCTGAGTAGTTTTACACTTAGTACCTACTGTTAAATTTTTCAGCAAAGTATACCCAGTTTAACTCAATAGAGAGACCACATCTAATGAGGAGAGATAACATTAGTTAGATTTTTTTTGGTGTGTGTGTGTGTGTGTGTGTGTATGTACTCTAGTTGCTCAGAATAACATTCATAACCTACCTTCCATGGCCCAAGAACCTGTCACAGCTTAGCTGATTACAACTGCATTCAATGAGTCAGCCAAGGCTACACACTGTCTCCTAGCTGTGCTGGGGATAAACTTCCCAGTTTGTTGTCAAAACTCACAGTGCCTTGTACCTTCCCATCTGCCAGCTGCTTTCTTCTCCTTGCCATGGAATCTCTCCAACGTGTAGTTCACAATAGGACACCATGCCTCATCAGAGGAGAGGCCTTGACAAGGGCTGTAGACCACAGTCTTTGGTACTCTGCTCTTTGGCTCTTGCTATTTGGTCTCCCTTAGAAGCGACACAAAAACCTGGGAGCCATCTCTGAAGCTTCCTAACACACAAGTCTAAGCAGAGAATTAAGGGAGGCCATGCCAAGCCAGGGCTGGTAAAAAGACACCTGGTGTACATAAGAGTTGGCCAAGATGGAAAGCCAGTTAGAGAAGTCAGCAGCAGGCCCCAGAAAGAACCTGCCTAGATCAAGGAGCAACAAGACACTCCCTAAGAGTTAAGCATGAGAGTAAGTGGGGGTGTGATGAAGACTCTATACAGAGCAGGGCAGGGACTTGCAGAAGTATCTAGAATGTTCATCTCTAGTAGAGCAATGAAAAACATTTGGAGAATTTGAGTTAGGAGGACCTGGTGAAGGTGAAATTTGAAGAAAGTAAAGGGCGAAGGGCTGTTATAGCTGGAGAGGAGGATTGCTGGGCCTAAGAGCTGAAATTGGGAGGAAGATTGACCCAAATAATTCACCACCCAATACAGGCCATGGTTTCTTTCTAGATCGGCTAAAATGTTCTGAGTGGAATCCAATTCCCTCCACACATCCCATCTGCTGGTCTGAGGCAAATCTGCCGTCTTCAACAACTTTTGGGATCTAGAGGAGAGGGTTCCCTGTAGCATAAAAATTTTTTGAGGAAAACTCACCAAGCTGTGGATAGGTCATCCTGCCTCTGTGATTTTCTTACCCACATCCTTCAGTCATTATTGGTGGTGTTGTGGTAGAAATCTTCAGCTGAGTTTTCTCGGAGCTAACACCAGAGACAAAAATGTCAAAACTGCATGTTCTGAAGGAGATGTCATGAAACACTTAGATGGGAATGGGTGATGGAGAGAAACCTATAAAATGTGTGTATGTGTGCATGTGTGCATGTGCATACTCCTGTCATCCATCCTCCCGAGGAATAAGGAGGTCCCAGGCTATGACAGCTAGATGACTCCTCCCAACCCTATTAACTTTTGCATAAATCCCAGACCAGGCTTGGTAGATTTCCATAGCTGGCAGGTGGGGTGGGAACCACAGATGTTTAAATATAGCAATTCTGCATAAGTAGAACAACCATTGAAAGAGCAGGCACTGGATCCAATGAAACCTATGACAGTATTAATCATAGCTAAAATGGTTTTCCTATAATGAGTCTCTGTCATCCTCACAGAAAAGCTAGTCCAGTTCTTGACACATGTAGGTGCTCAACAGATGTTAATTAAACTTGTTGGTGATCCTACCACATGTCCAAGGTCACTGGACTTGTAAATGTCAGAGCTGGGATTCCTACTGGGTCATGTTGTACACAGTCCACTGGCCTTTAGCTTGTAGAAGAAGGAAAGTGTCACTGCAAGCAAGGGTCCTTCCTGGCTATAGAGACAAGCTGAGGAGACGAGTGGCCCTGGTGCTACCAAGGCCCAACTGCAACATCACCATTTTGCTCCAGGTCAGTCCAATTAGCAGTATTTGTCTGATAAAATGATGAGGAGGGAAACCCCAGCATGACCTATGTGGCAGCAGATGAGCCTGTAGGAAGAACAAATGAGGGTGACCCAAAGTGCATGCTGCTGCCTGTAGCAAGCCAAAGGTACCAGACTGGAAAACATTCAATTAGTAGCTTATCTTGCATTTGTTTCTAGAGACCAGTGTAGCCTATCCAAGTGATTGTGGCAGGGCGTGTGGGGAGAATCCCACCTCGAAAAGCTCCCTGGTCAATGGAAAAGTGTTTGGTTCCTTGGCTGTGCTTATTGGTGGCCTTGATCTGGTCTTTTATTCTGGAGTCACTGTTGTTTCAGACTGTGCGTCTTGGGGGATGGCCTCGATGCAGAACGACAACCACAGAATAGAAAGATTGTGGGAGAAGCTGAGCAAATAGGAGCAGGAAATCTGGGGAGCTTGGTTAGGGTAAGCGCTTCCAGCTCAGCTCCTTCAGCAACTAGCTGTGTGAATTAGATTAAGAGAGGGAACGCCTGATGAGGTGGTGTAGACCTGTGAGCTCAACTCTTGGCCAGGTGGAGGCAGGAGGGTCAATAGTTCAAGGTCATCCTCTAATACATAGTTCAGGATCAGCCTGGGCTACATGGGACTCAGGCTCAGAGTAGAGAGAGAAGAGGAAAAAGGTATAGGGAGGAGTGGAGGGACAGGAAATGGAACAGATATTAGAGAAAGAATGAGTAACCCTACTGTGTGTTGGGCCTTGTGTTTGAGACACCTTTGCAGTTCGTTGCTGTTATCATCAACATGGCTCTTAAAATCATTGTTGTTCTCTCCTGCATGGGTAAGTAGAGGAAATACTTGAACAACTCAATGCCGCTCTCTGCCTGACTTCAAACTCCTTGCTCTTTTCTACCTGCCGTGCCTCGGTTTCTTAGTGTTTTATCAACTACATAGCCAGTACTTCTGTGTGTGTGTGTGAGTGTGTGTGTGTGTGTGTGTGTGAGTGTATGTGCACACACAGAGCATGTGAAGCCAAGAGGACAGCTTCAGGTACAGTTCCTCAGACATGGGCCACCTTTTTCCTTAAGACGGGATCTGTAACTTGCCTGAAACTCATCGCTGGTAGCCTAGCCTGGCTGGCTTGTGATATAAGCCTGACTCCACCTCCCCAGCATGAGAATTAGGAGCAGGTGTCACTACATAGAGCTCTTTTTATGTGTGTCCTAAGGATCCAACTTGGCTCCTTATGTTTCCAAGGTAAGCACTTTACAAACTGAGGTGTTCCCCAACCTTAGCCAATGCCCTTAAAACCACGTTTCTCCATGATGGCACGAGAGGAAGCAGGCGCCTCAGATCCCACCTTGCCATTTCAGACCCCTGTTTGAGACAAGGTGGGAGAAGAACGCTTGATGACCTATGACCCTTCCTTTCTCCACCCAGCTGAAGGAGTGTCTTCTGGAAGAGCCCTTTCGTGTGTGCAATCAAATGGGACAGGGTCCAAAGAGATTCTTTTTTTTTTTTTTTTAAATTGAATCTTAAAAGCCAGGTTTCCTTTATGTTTATTATTATCATTCATGTCAGAATTCCACTGGGGAAATCTCTATCTGCATTAAAACATACATAAGAAGAGGGAAGAAAGAAAAGCAGACAAGAGCGCTCCGACAAAGCGCGTCTTTGAGCCCCGCTCCATTCCTCTATCAAGTTCTTTCCTATCCTCTCCAACAAAGATGGAATCTGGGTTCAAGGTTGAATGGAAAGGCAGCTCCTGATGGACCACGTATCCCCTGAACACACCTCTAGGAGATTAGGCCGTCATTAAATATTTGTAGGATAACAGGAGAAGCCTAATTTAGTTTTTGTTTCTTTCTCTCTGTGGCTTAATCACAGATGAAAGAGACTAATAGCTCTACAGAGCTTTCTGGTGATCAAAGGCCAATCAATCCTCTTTGTGGAGTAATTAACTATTTGCTAAACTTGCAGAATTGATTTCCATTTAGGGCTAAAGAGAGAGGGTTTTAAATGAAGACCGATTCGCCAGGCAGAGGAGGGAATCTCGGGGCTGATGCCAGGAGATAGTCAGGGTGATGGATTGGAATCTGCTAATTAGAGACTGAAAAAAAATACAGCCAGAACCTGACCCTATTTGGGAAGACTTTAGGGGAAGGACAGCTGGGAGCGAGGGTGAATGTGGGCAGTGGCTTTATCTGCCAGGCATCTGTGTGCAGTAGAAGCAGAGAAAAGCCTTGACGTCCTCATCCTCATAGGATACTGAGCTGATACATATGTGGTCCAGAAACTCATGTAGACACCTGCAGATGATGAAGGCGTAGAAGGGGGTCACCCTGTGCAAAGAGATGCCCTGTCACCGGGCCATATCCCCTCGTCCCCTGGCTGTGCACACACCTTATGTTCTGTCCAGACATTTGAAGATCTCACTGGAAGCCAGTCTAAAATATGGATGCTATTTGTTTCCATACAGATGCCCTAAACATCTACTCAGACAGAGATATTGAGGGCCTCCAGGAACAAGGCCATGCCAGCTTAAAACTATTAAGGCTTGAGACCAGCTGGGAATGCCTCTGCCTAGAGTTGCCAGGCATTATTCACAGACCCCAGAGTATTTGAATGTCTAATGAACCAAGAATATTTTTCTCAGGATCCTAAATAACCTTTTGCTTTAGTACAAGTATGCCTCCAGATACTTGGGGGTTTCTCTAACATTTAGATTGAAACCTCATCACTCTTTTTTTCAAGTCAGGTTTGGGCCTTGTGCTTTCCATGTTTTGAACCTCAGTTTCCCCCTCTAAGAAGGACATTCATAGTAGTAACTGTTTCATTATGAACTCTAACTAGCTGGCTGTGAAGCCCTTCATACAATACAGTGTCTGACAGGATTTTTTACTCTCTGTAAATAATATCTGTCATTCGAAGGAATACTATTTATTTGATAAATAAAAATATAGTGGTGTTGAACATTAATAACTTATTTTCCTTTCTGTCATCTCCTCTTGTCCTCTGTCCCCAACCTCCTTTCTTCCTTGCTCGTGCCTCCTGCGTCCCCCACCGCCATCACCTTGTTTTGTTTTCTGCAAAGCGAGTCTGTGTTAGCAACATCCATGTTGTTTTGTGAGCTGCATCACCTCCCTCTGCTTTCCCCCTATATCTGGTCAGGATGAGTGAGGATGCCTGAGATGTCTCAGGGCCCTAGTTCTATGATCTTGGCCATGGTCTTTGACCTTTTGTGGTTGGGTTTCCTGAGACAGAGTGACAGTGTTGTCACATGTACCAGTATAAGGAGGGTGCTTAAAATAGTGCACAACCCCTCATCTTTATAATATGTGGGGGTTCTCCTGGGCTCTCTAGAAACAACACAGCCCCTGTTGAAATCCGGACCTACCACTTGAACCAAGCTGGACACTGGTTTGACCCAAGGGGGATAAGTAAATAGATATGGGTCCTAGCTTTGGTTTCCCTGACTCTAGCCACACACAGGAGTTCCTTGCAAGGCAAAATGCCTTTAGCCTTCGGTAAGATAGGCCTGTGGTGGGCTTTTCAAGCTTTATTAAGATGAGAATATTTTCCTTGCCTTCCACAATCAAGTTCTAGGCTGAGCCTCCAGCAAGTTAATGAGCATTGAACAGCATTTCATGAGAATTTAAAGAATCAATATCCTGATAGCTACTACCACCATGACCTCCTGGCCACTGGTATGTAGATTCCTTCTGGAATGGGACCAGAGCAGGCAGGGATGTCTCTTCTGGGATTCTCCAAGTCTCAGCCTCAGCAGCTCCCCACCCTGGACTGCAGCTGTTTTAGAAAATCGGTGTCGTACAGCCATATCTGTGAATTAGGCACAGGAGCCTTGAGCTAAACTATTACGAGGAGTCTGGGCTTGGCAGTGCCTCTGACTGATTAGAAAGCTGAGGATGTCACAACAGCTGAGGTCCTAGATAAAGACTGAGGGTGGCCAACTCTATCCAGTGTCCCTATACTGCACACCAGTGGCCGCTCTTGCCCCTTACCACTTCCAATTATGCTGAGCGTGGTTCCAAAAGCTTGACAGGCTTGGTTTAGCCTCCTAACAATGCAGTGCTGCAGGCACAGTTATTGTTACTGCCCATCTTACAGATGAAGAAATATAGGAAGAGAGAGTGCAGACTTCTCCCAACTCTTTGCTGTTCATCTTGTTACAGAGCACTAGCATGCAACTCCATGAATAGCTACGAGTTATGCCTTAGACGGTGTAATACACCAGATACTAAGCATGCTGTGGACCCCCACTCTTTCTAAAAGGACGTATATAAGTCATCACTGGGAGAAACATGTAGTTCCTCAGGGATGACTGAGTGATAAGTGGAAAGGAAAGCATTGATCTTTTGAGCTAACTGGGGTCCACCTAAAGAGGAAGTATTCCATCTGGGCAGTCTGGACACAGAACAGGCATTGCCAAAGCTTTATCCCAGCCCCCCCCCCAGCCTTGAGGGCTCTGAGATCTTGGGATGATGAGCTGGAACCTTAAAGGGCACACTCTGTTTGACTAACAAGGATATAGACCAAACTATGGGAGTAACAGTCTTTAGGTCATCACCATGAACGTGCCCTTGCCAGGCCTGACACACACAGTACCCAGAATGATGCTATCAGGGAATTTTGGAGATGGCAAGATGGTACCTACAGAGGCAGCCTGATAGTATTCCATTTGACTCTTTGTCATCAGTTGAATTTGCCTATCAAACAGCCAGGTCTTGCTATTCCTTGGCAAAAGAGACCGATGTCACCACCTTGCCTCGTGAGCGAGGGCTTAGATGATACCTGCTTAGGATAGAGTGGTACAAAATCCCCACTGCTCTCTGAGTGATTTAGGAAGGAAGGAAGGAAGGAGAAAAAATGGCTGCTGAGAGAGAGGGAGGCTCCCCAGTGGTGCTTGGAGAAGGCCCCTTGGCTCGGCCACGGCTCTCTTGAGCTGACCAGCGGCGTTTAAATGCAAGGGCTGCCGTGAACTGCCTCACTGCTGGATAATTACGTTAGGGACCAATACGGCCTGTTGAAAATCAATTCTGTGGGACCAGTGTGTTTGTTCGGAAAGCCACTCAGCCAATTCAGGAGTATATTAGGCAGCAGGCCCAGTGCAGTGACCTCTTCCGGATTGGGGTTGACACTTGAACGAAGGCGTTTGTCCAGTTAAAGGACAGTACTAGCACCAGGCTCTTATCTCCCATAAATTGGATTACTGCGATCTGCTTGTTCTCTTTAAAGATAGCGACTCCTGGGCTTTTCCCCTCTCTTTCCATCTGTCTAAGATGGTTACCTCATGATTACTGTCTAACGTGCCATCCTTATGTATTTCTGGACAGTATGTCTGTCACCAGCGTGACTTCCTTTCCCTGAATGGTACTGGAGCCGGAGCCGGACGCCTCCATTTGTCAGGGGAATGAGTTTAGATCCTGGTGCCTAGGCCTGTGTGTTCCCTTCAGAAACACGTTGTCATCGAATCTGTGGCATACTGTTCAGTCATCGGTAGTGGAGGCCTGTGATAGATAGCCCATACTTCCTTTCAAACAGGTCAGTTAATCCCCTATCAGCTGCTCTTAGTTTAGAACCCCAAGCCTTCTCACTGTGCAGCCAATGTCACTGAAGTTGGAAATGTGTCTACCAGATGGATGCGTACATGGCAACTATCTCTAGCCCTCTGGAGCATCCAAGTCCAGCAGAGAAATGTTAGAAGGCTGGAGGCATGCTCGCTGAGAGCAAACCCTGTGGAAAGCCCAAGGAAACCTTTCTTCAACATCTCTCACCGAGGCTTCACTCACTGAAGACACTGCAGTGGCCTTTTCCACCGTGCACAGGGCTGTAAGGGGTGTCACCAAGACAGAGCCCAGACTGGGGAAATGTGTGCCCTCATCCTAAAAGGATCCAGAAGAGACTTACGACTGCAATTACGTGTCCTTTTAATGACACATAAAATTAAACTGCTCCACATATCCATTCACTTCGACAGCTGAGGATCTCTCTGTGGTAGAAGGAGGGCTGTGCACACTGTCAGCGACTCACATGTCCGTACCCCAAACCCTGTCAACCAATTAGACTGCAAGAGCAAGCTGCACCATTTTCTAATGAAGCTATAATCAGGCTGCTCCCTCACCCAGAAAGAGCAGATAGTCTTGTCCAGAACGGAGAAGGTAATCGTCAGGGGAAAAGGCCTGAATAAATCAGAGGTGATTTCGGCATGCCTCACTATAGGCCCATTATAATTGGAAAAATGGCTGATGCAGACCTGGCCTCCTCCTCCAACTGCCTCGCTTGAGAGAAAATGCCTCAGTGCACCAGGAAAGCAACATGGCTTCCAAGACAAACGGCTGTGAAGGCAGGAGCTGCGGGTGTCAGGACTAAGTCCTCTGGGATCCGCTGACAAGTACAGAAAAGAGGGAGAAAAGAGGGAGGAAAAAAATGAGATGCAAGAGCAAACTACAGAGATAGGGCGAGGGAGGGAGAAGGAAGGGAGCAAGAGGAGAAAGGTGTCTTTACCGAGTGACAGAGAGGGTGGCATACCCATACTGTAGCATGTGTGTGGCGGTCAGAGGACAACTTAAAAGAGACAGTTCTCTCCTTCCACCGCCTGGGTCTCAGGGATTAAACTGGCCCAAGGAGGAGATAGATAAACCAGCTATCTGCCCAGCTACAAAACCCGACTGATAGCATCTGCAGCCCTTATCTCTTGAAGTGATACGGCATCATCCCCTTTAGTCACCAGGCTGCTAATACCACCCTCTCCCCCGAGAGCACAGCACTGCAGGGACGATTGCCCAGATTCTGTGTAACAGTGAGGACTGGGCACAGGTAATTCTCCTGCTCAGCTAGTTGTCCAGCGAGGAGTTAGAATACTCAGGAGAACCAAGAGAAGGGAGGAGGTGACCGCATGGGGACAGTGCACCCTTTTCAAATCTGAAGATTTTTCAGCACCTTCCTTGGGTCAGGACAAAAGTGTAGAGCCACGAGGGAGCCATGTATTCCCTTGAGTGATCCCCAGGGGGATCACTGGCAGGAGAGGGGGAATTGCTGGAATCCATTATGCATTCTTCTTCTTTAGGTTTCTTTGTTTGGCACATGCACATATATGTGTACATGTGTGTGTGCTTATGTATGTGCCGTATGCATGTACATAAGTGTGGAGGCTAGAAGTCAATCTCAGGGGTCGTTTCAAAGACTCTACAGTGTGTGCTTTTAGAAACAGGCTTTTTCATTGGCCTGAGGTCCACAGATGAGGCTGGACTAGTTGGTCAGCTGGTCAGTCATCCTCAAGAGTCCTTCCATCTCTGCCTCTCCAGCACTGGGGATATAAATGTGCACCCGACTCTCTGATTTTTATCTGGGTCCTAAGGATGAAACTCAGGTCCTCCTGCTTGCACAGCAAACACTCTTCCCCTGAGCTATGCCCTCCCTGCCCCCAAATCTATATTTTTGTATCTCCCCCCGCCAAAGACAGGTTGAGCCATGCAAGAGCTTGTGGATCTCAACCCGAGATTATAAAGTCATTCCCATCATTAGAGCAGGCTCTGTATTTATCAACTGTATTTTAATGAAGTAATTGATTTCCCATTGATACTAAAGTGCCACAAGAAGGTCCCCTATATAAAAGCTCTGCATCAGCAGAATGTGCATCCCCTGGACCTTCAGAGACTGAATGCACAAGGCTTTGGCCATGCTTCCTCATCTTCCTGCTTGAGAGCCAGTCATCCCCCCAAGGGTATTCCCCCCATCTTTCACTAGGAATGCAAGGTCCATGAGAGTGTTCTAAATGAACACCAAGGGTCCAGTGTGAGCATCGCTGGTGTCAATTTGGCTTGTGTGGCTAATTGCTGTGTGCAGAAGCTAACGTCTGTGAAGATCAGTCCATCCTCTGAACCCCAGACTGTCAAAGTCAACGACAAAGCTCTCTGGGTGAAGCACATCAGTAGAGCACCCGTGGGAACATCAAATACAGCTTCAAGTGGAAAGGGGCTGAGAGCAAAACTTTCAAGATGAATGAGAAGGCTAAATTGAATACATTCTTTTAGGCTCCAAAGAGGATGGGCCTGGGAGGGGGCAGATGACGTACTCTGAGGTTAAAGAACCCTTGGCAAAGAAGCCATTAACGACCCATCTCAGAAAGACATTTGCAGTGGCACAGAAGCTGGGCTCATACCCCACCAGGCTCCTGACCAACAGCACCAACACTTGGGGTAGTTGAGTGTATGGCATATAATTACACAATGTTCGCCTTAACAACCATGTCAACCATGGCTGTGGCAGATTGGGGGCTGTTTGCCTTTAAGCCATCTGCCTGCCCAAGTTCAAGGAGATTAGTAAACAGAAAGAGAGAGGCCTTGTATACAGTGAAAAGGAAGATGGCCATGCTGGGCCTAACGGTGAACAGGCTTTTTCCCCTCCCTTCATCAGCCAACTGAGAGAAGCAAGTTGAACACTGGCCAAAAATCAAGTCTAACATTCTTCTGGCTTTTAAAGAAAATCCTAATTTTAAAAGTTTCACTCAGATATGACAAATATTATCTTACAAGCTACAGCCCAGTGGGAGTCAAAATTCTTGGTTAATGCACAAAGATATATGAAGGTTTTGTTTTTAAAAAATCATTTTTAATTATGGTATGTGCATGAGTGAGGTGTTTACACATGAGCACAGTTGCCCCAAGGGCACAAAAGAGGGCGTTATATCTCCAGAAGCTAGAGTGATATAGATTCTGGGAATTAAACTCGGATCCTCTACAGTCAGTATGACTCTTAAACCACTGAGCCATTTCTCCAGCCCCAGGCTTATGAGTTTGTATGGTGTTCAGGACTTTAATCTACAAAGTATAATTTAATCCTCTTTGAGCAACCTGCAACACGGAGCCCCGGTTGAAAATAAACCATATGATTACTGTGGAGGCAGCCATGGCCACCTCCCTCCGTCACTCACCCTTAGTAAATATTTTCTGCAAAACAGATGGAATTAGCTACTGTACAGATAAGTGGGGACTGTCATGCCCACAGCAAAACTGTAACCACAGCAGTCATGCTTAAACTCAAGTGACAGCTCCTAGGTGGGACTCAGCTGCCTGCCAGTACCAATGACTTTCTTTCCCTCTAAGCTCTGATGTACCTGGTAACTACGGAACCGAATAAAGAGTTGCACATGAGGCACACAGTGGGGCAAGGAGGTTATGAGTGAGCAGCAGGCTGAACCCCAATGCTATTAGGTGAAACCAATCTTTATTGAGTGACTACAGCAGAATTTTGGGTGCCATTTTGGATTGCATGAATATACAGCTCTGGGTATCCAGACTTGGAGAGGAGAAAAGATTTAAGCCAAGAAAGAACAGTGGATTTGGGGAGTCTGAGTTGGTTCCAGGTGAAAGGGACCATTATAGCTTTGAATTCTTTTGTTGCAAGAAGTAGAATCAAATGGGGAAAGTTTGTTTGGAATGGCATGAATGGGGTAACTAGCCAATGTCTTAGTCACCTTTCCTCACTAGTGTGACAAAAATACCTGACAAAAGCAACTTAGGGAATGGAGGCTTTGTTTTGGCTCAAGGTTTAAAGTGATACAGTCCTTTATGGTGGGGGATTGCAGCAACAGGAGTTTGACACATCTGGGCACACTGCAGCAACTGTCGGGAACCAGAGAGATGAATGCTGGCACTCCATTATCTTCTCCTTTTCATTTATTCAGGGACCCTGGCCCAAATGGATGGGGTTGTCCATATTCAGGGTGCATCTTCCTTCTTCAGTTAAACCATTCTGGAAACTCCCTCGTGGGCACACCCAGAGTTGTGTTTCCATGGCGATTGTAAATCTAGTCAAGCCGACCATAGTGGCTGACCATCATAACCAGTAAAAGCTACATTTGGGTCATTTGAAGGAGCGAGCATTTATTTGGGGTGTCTTTTCTCTTTGGCTATGGTTATCACTGAGACACAGAGCTGACACCAGGTCCAGTAGTTATGGACCTCTCTAAGCTCCAGCCACTCCCCCATAAACCGGAAGCGGCCTTCCCTCCTTTACAGGCTGGCTACAAAGAATGCTCTGTGATCCTGAGGTGAAATAGTAACAATTATAGGGCGTGAGCAGTAGCCCTAGCTCAGGGGAGTGGAAGCTTCTATTTCTTCTCTGCCATTCTCAGGCCATGGTCTCTTTGGCTAGTGTTGTGGGTCCTCATCTTTGGGGTCTAAAACATATGATGATGAAGGGCGACCCATTCCAGCCGTTCTATCCAGAGGCTCAGCTTGCTGTTAAAGGGCCACAGGGCTACACTGAGTAGGTGGCTGACTCTCCTCTTCTAAGATGCTCAAGTGAAGGAAGCCTGTGTTCCTAAAAGTGAGCAGAAGTTTAAAGGTTTGTGTGACTGTCAAATGACAGATGTGGCCTAGGAGGGAAAAGTTTCTCCGGAAGCTAGAAAAGTTCCAGGAGACAGGCAGGGGGTGACCTCTTAATTCATCACACCTGATTAAGGCATCTGATTGTGATTCTGAAGAGTGTGTGTGTGTGTGTGTGTGTGTGTGTGTGAGAGAGAGAGAGAGAGAGAGAGAGAGAGAGAGAGAGAGAGAGAGAGCCTCTCAACGAAGGGCCCCTCAGCTCTCTCAGTAAGATTTCCAAGATTCAGGACAAGCAAGATCTCAGATAAAAGACAATGCCTTCAGACTGCCTGGGAGCCATCTGAACTTGGAAGAGACTCTGTAGAGAATCTCAATGTCTTCAGCTGTTGCATAGCTCAGAGCCAGGATACTCTAAACCTGAGCTACAGCTGGGGCTCTGCCCTGAAGGGCCTGAGGGATGAGCCAACCACAGATTCCCATTACATTTAAAAATAACTAGTCCTAAATAGAATATTTTATATACAGAGGGCTACACATGTGTGTACAGGTACAGATATATATGCCTGCACATGTGTGTACAGGGACATGTGTATGCATATGTGTGTCTAGGTACAGGTACATATGTTTGCAGGTTCATGTAGAATCCAAGGGCGAACCTTGGGTATTATCCTCAGGAGCTGTCTATCTTGTTTGTTTGTTTGTTTGTTTGTATTTAGATGAGGTCTCTCAGTTGGCCTGGTATTCACCCATTCACCTAGGCTGGCTGTCCAAAGAGTCATGTACTGGCTGGTTTTGTGTGTCAACTTGACACAAATTAGAGTCATCAGAGAGGAAAGGGCCTCGGTTGAGAAAGATGCTTCCATGAGATCCAGGTGTAAAGCATTTTTTTAATTAGTGATTGATGGGGGAGGGCCCGCCCATGGTGGGTGGAGCCATCCCTGGGCTGGTGGTCCTTGGTTCTATAAAAAAGCAGGCTGAGCAAGCCATGGGAAGGAAACCAGTGAGCAACACCCCTCCATGGCCTCTGCATCAGCTCCTGCCTCCAGGGTCCTGCCCTGTTTGGGTTCCTGTCCTGACTTCCTCCAGTGATGGATTAAACCACTTTTCTCCCCAACTTGCTTTTTGGTCATGGTGTTTTGTGGCCGTGGTAGAAACCCTAAGTAAGATGAGCTCCATGAATCTACTTGTTTCTGTTTCCTTAGCCCTTGATTCCAAGCATATGACACCATGCCTAACTTCTTTAACACGGTTTCTGGAGATCAAAATCGCATCCTAATTCTCGCATGGCAAGCCCCTTGCCATCTGGACTATTGCTTCAGCTGCCTTAAAAGATTCCATTTAGACAGCTTTATCCCAGGGCTATTTTTCTTGAAAGCTATTGATTCCAAAGAGGGATTTTTGCACAGGGCTCATATTCATATTCTTTAAGCTAGTGGTGTGAGTGAGTAGTTCCAAAAATGGGGTTGGATATAGAGATTGCTGGACCAGTGTGGGGAATTAAAGACCCAACAGTTTAAGCCACCTCTGTAGCGCCTCTCCAGGTACTAACACCAAGAGCATTTTGCTTTGTCCTTCACACATTCCCTCCATTCTCCTACCTCTGTGCTCACATTTTCTCTCTCCACATTTCATACACGTGCATATAGATAATAATTTGCCTCAACCATATCACTGTAAGTGACCACCCCTGAACCTCTTGATTCCTAAATACTTCCTAAGAGTAAGAAGGTTGTCTCGCATAATGACTATACACGTATCAAAAATCAAAAGTTCAGTCTTATGCTTCACCATTAATTAATCCAAGTCTGAACTGACACTTTATCCATTCTCCGTACAACACACTTCATTCAGAAAGGCACATGCCTGTTATCACATCTCCATCATTTCGCTTTAAGCCAGGACACTTCTTCACTCTTCCTTTTCCTCCTATTACCTTGACATTTTTGTAGAAGGCTGATCAATGTGGCTTTGTCTGGCTGCCTTATGATTAGAATCAGGTGACGAATTTGGGGCAGAAATACCCCAGAAGTGATCACCTCTCTCTCCTCCTGTCAAGTCAAAAGGGGCCATTGTTAATGATGTAATCAAGGTCACCTGGCTGAGATGGCCAGGCCTCAGCTTTCTCCACCGGAAAGTTGCTGTTCGGCCCTTTGTGACAAATAAGGAAATGTGTGGAGACACTTTGTGACTTTGTAAAAGCATCTTATCATCCAGCCAACTTTGACCCTCGGGTACTAACATCCTTGGTCAATCATTACTGCAATGCTTGCCAAATGGTTTTCTAGTTCCACTGTCCAACGTGTATTAGTTCAAGTCCACTGCAAGGGAGGGCTGTCCCTTCTCACTGAGCGATGCATTTGTTCACTTGTTCATTTCAGCATGGATTCATTGATTTTTATGGATTACTCATTGGGTCATGACGCATTACTGTCATTACTTATTTTGACGCTCAGATTGTCCCAGAGTTCCTCGACACTGGGAGCCCCTTCTATCCTTCTCACGTGCCCTCTTTATTAGTTAATTACTTGCCTAATGAATAAAGGCTCATTTTGTACCTCACCTGCCTCTGAATCAAGCATCATTCTAAGAATCCCTGGATCTTTATAGTGAAGAAGGGAACTGTATGCCAACAGTCTGGCCATCAGAGCTACTGGGTCCCATTGTCTTCTTTTTGTTTAGATTTTGAGAATTTCATATGTAAATAGAGTAGTTACATCATTCTGCTTTCCCCCTCCTTTCCCTCCCTCCATTTCCCTCCCCCACCTCCTCAAACCTTTATTCTTTAATTATATTTGTCTCACACACACACACACACACACACCACATTTGTAAACACAATCTGTGAGGCCTTTTAGTGTCGTTCATATGTATTTAGGACCTTTTGGGATTGGCTAACCTATCAGTGGGCCAGTCCCTGAAGAAGATTGTCCCTCTCTCAGCAAGCGCCAACTTCCTGAAGTTCCTCTTCTAGGGATGAAGACACATGAGAATCCCCCTATCTGTGTTGGCATGTCTACTGGTGATGTCATTTCCTCAGTCTTGTTTAGGCACCCATATGGTTGAGGTCTCTGGGCTCAGCATCCTGACATAGCTAGAAGACAGTTTCACAGCCGTATCCGTGATCTCCAGGTTCTTGCCATCTTTCTGCCCTCTCTTCCATGACGCTCCCTAAGCCTTAGGCATGAGAGTTGTGTTGTAGACATAGCAACAGGGGATAGGCACCCATGGTCAGTTATTCTCTACATTTCTGCTTTCTTCAATGGTCTCCAACTGCTGCTGAAAAAGAAATGCAAAGAAGCTTCTTTGATGAGGGTTGAGAGCTACACTTACCTCTGGGTACAAGGATATGTGTTAAGCATACAGTTAGAGACTTTTATACTTCAATGAAGTGGCAAGTGCCATTATTTTTAAGTTTCTCTCAATGGGCATAGGAGGAGAAAATGATAGAAAGGGAGGGAGGAAGATGGCTGGATAGGTGGTTGGTATTGATGATTGATTGATTGATTGATTGATTGATTGATTTAGATATAAATATGTTTAAACCACTTTGGCATTTTCATTCCAGTTCTGTGGTATATTAGCCTCCCTGATTTGTATATTTGACAACACTTCTCAACTATAAGACACTCAGCCCCATTTTTTCCCAATGTGTTTGTATTTATACATTTCTTCAAGCTTGGAAAGCAGAAAGCTGCCTTCAGATTGTCCATGCACATCCTCCTGAAGCCAGAGCTGCTAACTAGGATTCTGTGTGCTCCTTGCACATCTTTTGAGCTCTGGACTGTGGGGATGTAGATATAACTCCATGTTGAGTAGTCAGTTGGAGGCTGGGGCTGTCACTCTGTAGTAGAGGATTGGCCTAACGTGCAGAAGCCCTAGGTAGACCCCATTGCATCACACAGTAGCCTTACATCATTCCTTCCAAATCTGCCGTCATTTGTGTGTTTCTCTTGGGGGCTTTTCTTAATCTCTGTGGACTGCCTATGCATATAAAACATTGCCATCATTGTGAAAGTCAAAATTAAATGAAAAGGCACCCATCGCCTCCACTCACTTCTTGCAGACAACCAGTCTCATCCATCTCTGCTTTCTTTCCTGTTGTTTCTTTTTGCTGAGATGTATAGATCTCTGTGTTCATTGGTTCCTTTACTTTCTTATATTAGAGAGCACATGCTGTAAGTGACCTTCACCCTGTATTTTCTCACAGCACATCCTGGAAGTCTCCCTTCACATGAGTTCATTGGGCTTCTCTTCATCCCGGGTTAAACAGTCAATGTGTTGTGTGGCAGCACCATGTCCATCCCATCTTCTATTTCTACATTGCTTGACTCTTGCGTTAATGAGCATCTTGATGTAGAATCATCTGTGTATATGTCCTTGTACTGTTGGGCATGTATCTTCTGGGTGAACTCCCTGGGTAAATTCCTAGTAGAGTGATCACTGGGTCTCTTGTATTCCCTCTAGCCAGGTGTGGCATTGGCTTTTGCCTTGTCAACCAAATATATCAAATTTTCTAAGTGTAGTGAGTCTGAGAGGTAAGGAAGAATCCCTCAGTGCAGGTTAAATACTGTATTTGGAAGAAATTCACTTAAATTCATTTAAAATATACAGCCCAATGGATTTTAATGTATACCAACAATACAGATATTCTTAGAATGTGATGCTTTTTACCTACTATTGTCTTAAACACCCAGACCCACCAGTCCCAAGCTACTACTAAGCTATGGTCCACCTGCAGATTTGCCTGTATTTGATATTTCACATAAATAAAATAATACAGCATATGACATTTTGTCACTAGCTTCTTTTAATTTGCACCTTGTGTAAAAAGCTTATCTATGCTACAGCACATAGCAGAATTTTATTCCTTTTTATGGTCGAATATTATTCCAGTGTGTGGACAGAGCACATTATGTGTTAAGATGCGTTTATCTAGTGATGGCCATATGGGTTATTCCTACAACTTGTCTTTTATTGAAAATATGATCATAAATATGAATGCATAAGTTTGGGGGGAGTAGATATTTTCATTTCTGTTAGCTATTCACCTAGAAATAGGAATGCTATGTCATCTATAACTTGATGTGACTGTTTAAAGACGTGCCAAACCGCTGCAATATAATTTTCATTTGTATTTCACTTACTTATTAGAAAAAGTAGTGTCTTGTTCTAATGTTTAAAGGCTATTTTTATCCTTTTGTGTGTCTGTTCTCTCATCAGTTTTTAAGAAGTTCTTGAAGCTGGAGAGATGTCTCAGTGAGTAAGTGCACTGGCTTCTCTTCCAAAGGACCTGAGTTTGATTTCCAGCATCTACATACTGGCTTACAACCATCTGTGGCTGCAGTGACAGAGGATCTGATGCCTCTTTTGCCCTCTCACCAGGCACACACACATTGCAGAGGCATACATGCAGACAAAACATCCACACACATTAAAAAAAAAAATAGCCAGGTGGTGGTGGCGCACGCCTTCAATCCCAGCACTCAAGAGGCAGAGGCAGGCACATCTCTGTGAGTTCAAGGCCAGCCTGATCTGAAAAGCAAATTCCAGGACAGCCAGCTGTACACAGGGAAACCCTGTCCCAGACAAACCAAGTAAAATTTTTTAAAGTAAAATAAAAGTTTTTAAAAGCTATATGCATGTTTGGGCTGGAGAAATGGCTCAGTGACTAAGAGAACATGTCACCTGTACCAAAGACTTGGGTTTTGTTCCCAGCACTCACATGGTGGCCCACAACCATCTGTAACTCCACTTCCAGGAACCCAACAGGCAAGCACGTGCTGCACACACAAAACACTCATCACAAAAATAAAATAATTCAATCTAAATCTAACATATATGTAACTTTGTTGGCTATAGAAATTGCCCCTTTATCTGTGTTGTGACTCAGGTCATTTTTCTTTTCTGTCGTGTCTTTGAATTGGCTTATGGTGCTTCTCCCCTCCCCCCACCCCGTGCAGACTTTTTTGAAATGTTCGTGAGATCACATTTATCAATTCTGCCTTCCTGCACTTCTGAATATTGATTCTAGTTAGGAGCCATTTGTTTACATCCAAGAATTCATCTGTGTCTTTTTTTTTCCCCTAGAGCTTGTAAGTCCAGTTTTACTTGTAGCTCTCTTATTCTTTCTAGTCATGGTCAGAGGACCAGCTCTGTCTTGGCTAACTTTGCAATCTACCCAGTTGCCCTCCCATCATGTATTTAAAAGAGAACCTGCCCTCCAGTGAATTCCCATGAGCTCATAACATCTGGAACATCCGCATTTACTGTCCTCTGTGTCCAGAGTTTCTGCTCGAATCCACTTGGATGTGTACACAGGTATGGCTCTCAGGCTGTTGGAGTTCTTAGAAACAGCTCGGGGGTGGACGTGTGTTCTGGCTTCTTTACTGTTTCTGTGAAAATAGTTCACACATGCATACTGACTTAGGAGAGATAGGACTATAGAGCCACAGAGGCTGAGGGTCTGAGAAAATACAGATGCTCTGGGCCCTTGAGTTTATAGAAAAACGAAAGTAAGGAAAGATGTAAAATAGGATGGTACTGAGCTTATTGGTCCTTTAGGGAAAACTGTGGATTGTGCTTCATTTGGGGAGATTTGTATGACAGACAGTAGAAATAGGAAGCCGACGTTCTGACCAGGAAAACAGGGACCCTGACATCTTTCTGGGGTGACATCAAGAGTAAATAGAAATCTCTGAGAAAGAATGATGGATGCTTTAGTAAGAGGAAGAAATGACAAGAAGGAAATTTTATTTTTGTTTGTATTTGTTTATTGTATGTCTGTGATGTATGTACATGTATGTTTGCTTGTAGTCAAGTTTGCATATGATACAACGGAGGTCAGAGGACAACCTTGGGTACCAGCACTTGCCTTCCACATATTTTCATCATTTCTTCTTATACTGCATATGCCAGGCTAGCTGGCCTGTGGGTTTCTGGGGACTTTTCTGTCTCTGCCTCTCACATCACTGTAATAACACTGAAATTGCAGACACGCACTGCAGCTCTGGCTTTGCCTGTCTGTGTTCTGGTGATTTCAGCGGGGGTCCTCACTGAACCACCTTCCCAGCCCAAGAAGATAGTAGTTGAGATAGTAGTTGTTGTGAATTTGGTAAGAGCTGGTGACCTCTTAGGGATGATGAAGGATGGGTTCTGCATTAGGGATGTTGTGGACTCGGAGTTATTGAGAAATTAAATGGGATCTCTGAGGTCTTTGTATAGTCCTTGATCTCGAGTGGGTTTATGGAGCGCGTCACCTCCCTTCCCACCACCTTCCACGTTTCCCTCCACAGTATTCCACACTGTCGATGGGAGTGATGGTGGGAGTCCGGCTAGATTCTCCCTTCCCCAGGTGCGCCTCTGCATGCAGCTAGGCTCAAGACTGGGCACTGAATGAGAGGAAAGGAATCTAGAATGTGTAATATATTGAAAAGTGGTCTTCCTATTTCAAAGCAGTCACAACCCTCTCGATGGTAGCAAACCCAGTTATTGGAAGAAGCAATGTGAAGTTCATGGGTACGCTTAAGGATGTGGCATAGCTAGATGTAAGTTAGGCAGAACAACTGCTGAGGAAACCCTGCACTTGAACCTTGTTTGGCCAGCAGAGATGGGGCTTGACCGGCCAGTGTGGTGATCACTTTAGCTACGGTGACTCTATAGGTACCTAGGTCTATGAATTTGACAGGAGAAATACTTTGCAGTGGAAATCGCTCCTCTGCCGATACTACACAGATTCAGAAAAATTACAAAGAAGTGAGTCCTTTTACCAAATGTTTTGTTTATCTGTTTTGTTTGTGTGTTTTGTGCATCATGATGTGTGTGCAGCTGTGCGTACAGGTGTATTCACCCATGTATTCACCCACACCTGTGCACCAAGCCAGAAGTTGACATCAGGGTTCTGCCTATGTCACTTTTCATCTTATTTATGCCTCTCGCTGTCTGTTGGTCACCATTTAAGATAGTCTAGCTAGGCAGCAAGTCCCCAGAATCCTCCTGTCTCTGTACCCCCAACTTTGATGTTATAGACATGCACTACTATGCCCAACTTTAAATAGGTGTCGGGGATCCAAACTTGGGTCATTAAGTTTGCACAGCAAGCATTTTACCCATGGAGCCATCTATCAAGCTCTGTCTCTTGAATCACTGTAGCTTTTCATCTCATATTCATTCCAATGTTTGTTGGATTCAGCATTATAAATTTTCTGGAAAATTTTGAAGTTCTAGAAAGAGTTATTTGTTTGATTGATTGCTTTCTTTGTTTTATAAGAAAAACACAAGGTCTGGTGATTACAATTTTGTTAGTATTAATATTATCATTAATGTTAACACCATAATAGTTTGGCATCCCTTTCTTACTATAATGGCCCTTATTAAATTAGGAAAATGGGCTGCTTTATTTATTTCTTGGATTTCCTGAAAAATGCACTTGGGATATTTGAAGGCATGGATTTGCCACATAATCCTTGGTTTTGTGCTTACTAGTTTATGATCACTCTTAAATGTTTTTTTAACTGGGTTGTGAAGAGGGCTGCTGAATTTAGTTGGTCTGGGGGACCCATACACACACACACACACACACACA
>OU015753.1:19163208-19180254 GCA_907169655.1 Acomys percivali | reverse complement strand
ACACACACACACACACACACACACACACACACACACACACACACACAACAGACCTCCAACCTTTTCCTCCTCTTCCCTGACTCCCTCATTTGTCCTGGATGCTAGTCTCTGTCCAGCGTTCTCTGGAGAGACAGACTTGCTTTAGCATACAGCACACTCTCCTTAATGCAACCGAGTTCACTCTCATCATTTTAATAGTGGACCTAAGGTATGTTGCCATGTGAACAAGCCATCACGTCACCATAGCAACCAGCCAGATTGCAGCACACCAGTCTAAGGACTGGACCTTTCTACTCTCCCCCCCACCCCACCCCCACCCCCGTGTGTGTGTGTCTCTCTGTCTCTCTCCCCCTCTCTCTCTCTTTTCCTTGCCTCTGCTCTTTCTTTTGTTAAATTTGCTGAAGTGCTCACAATTCAGTCTGCTTTTTCAAGCGGGGGTTCCGTTTAAACCTGTAAATTGTTGTATAAACAGAGAGGCCAGCATGGCACTAAGCTTACTTTCAAAGATGACTTGATGAGGACTTTGAATGTGGGGTCCACCCCCCCCCACTCTCTCTGCCATGCCTTACAGTTTGATCAAAAAAGAGACGATCACACATATAGGTGGCATTTGGACTTAACCCACCCTCCGCCCCCGAGTTTCGTCTCAGCTTTCCCCAGCGGGACTCATGACGCTCCCATCCAGGCCTGGTGACCACAGCTAGCCCTTGACGCTGCTCAGAAGCCCTTGACAGTTCCCGAGCTCTGTAGGACCTGAATTAGACCCAATTAAAGATGTGAATTCCCCTTGCCCATTCCCTATTGCCAAGTAACCCGTGCCGGCTCTCATTCCAACCTCGTGGGGAGAGCAGGGATGTTGAAAGGACAGATGATAAAGGGACATGTACCATGTCTGCCTGCCCATATTCATCAATTTTGCTTGGCCTTTGATGCTCCTAACCTTCTCATCTTTGTTCGGGGAAGCAGAAAGCATCATTCTTCCAGGCTCTCACATCTTTCCCCATTTGATTCCCGGCTCGCTTGCACATGGTACATCTATTACCTGCCCCAGTCTTAACATACCCCTTGTCCCCACCCCTCTGAAACTCCTCCCCCCTCCCTTTTCAGCTCCTGGCCCTGCCAGGCATTGACTGCTGAGTGGTCTGACAAGTGTGTTGGCCGGCCAGGCTGTGTGTGGGCCCCAAGGCAGGCTCAGCTGCAGACAAGCACTGGGTGGGGTGAACTGCCCTCCATGGCCAAGAAGGGCCAGTTCTGTTCAGCTCATTGCATAAAATTACAGCAAACAAGCTTCAAATAACGAAGGACACTTTCATAATTGATTTATGCAGGCCGCCGAAACTTCTATTACCTTTTGTTTAGCTCAGGGGGCCTGACTCCACGCAATCCATTGCTGAAACTAATTACAAGATATAATTAAACTGTGACACAAAGATATTATACCGTTAGTTTACTAATGACACCACGAAGCTGTACCACCAGCACAGGACAGTGATTACGCTTCATTTATTATTTATCCTATTGCTAAATGAGACGCTGACATTTTCAAAAATTACTTTGAGGTTTCTTAATTGTCGGCGGCAGGATGGACGAGGAGGAGTTTGCCTTCCTCTTAGTTACTTATCCAAACCTCAGAAGCATTATTAGCAAAAAAGGAAAAAAAAAATCAAATGGTGGGAGGGAGGGGAGAGCCAAACCAGTCACCCAATAGTAATAAGAAAAGCTTAATTGCATCTGTGGACATTTTTGAATTCTTAGCAACAATGCTCTGCAGGGAATGGGGCAGCTGACCAATGGTTTAGGTCCGAGGGATAAATGCTGTGTCATAAGACTAAAGGTGACTCATTCTGTAATCTGGACAAGTGCTGGTATCCATGGAGATGTTTCAGAAGAGTCTGGGCCATGAGGGCTAAGAGGAAGCTGACCCCACAGTTCCAGCTTTTCCAAGAAGCCTGTTCCAACAGGCAGAAGGCGGGTAGCGGCAGCTCTCTGTTAGTATAACACGATTGGCTAGTCTTGCCACTCTCCCCAAACAAACAACTTCCTTGCATTCCTAACATGGAAACTTCTGCATGCAAGACCCATTGAATCCACTTATGGAAAGGAGTGAGGTTAATATGTGCCTCTCATTTGACCTGTTTTTAAAAGCATCTTCCACAGATAGGAGGGTTTCCTTGTGAGGGCTCTCCGTGCTCCCAGTAAATGCTTTCCCCTCCCTGGGTAGACAGCCTTCCTGCTCTCCTTAATTGTCAACACTGGCTCAGCCACCCAGCAGCAAGGGCCCTAGAAAAAATAACAGCAGTGGAAGTTCCTGCCACCAGCTCCCATGACTGAGCTTCTCTGGGTCCATTTATTTACTGTCCTTCCATTTCCATGCAGGAGCCTTGCTTTATTACCCTCCCGTTTTTCACGTTCTCGGAACAATAAAAGATTAATTTACTTGCCGCCATTTGATGAGTTTTTGATGCTACAAATGTGTGTGCGCACGAGTGGCTCTCCTTAGGGCTCATTTGGGTCAGGCTTCCTACAAGGTACCACTGGCCCCGAATGGCCACTAACCTCTCCGTAACCCCAGTGGTGATGCAATCACAGCAACTGCTGGTTGGCTTGAGACAAGGTTTAATTTCTTCAGAGTATAATGGCATCCGGCATCTATAATTATGCTATTTTCTCTCCTGTGCTGATTAAATACGATCTACCCAGAGAACTAAATGATGAATATTTGAGTGGAGTGTGTTGAGCCAATAGCTGGTAAAATAGCCACAATAAATAAACTTGGATGGGAGGGAGGGGCTCAGCAGTGGCTATGACTCTGCCAGGTGACATTAGCAGGTATGACTGGAATGAATACAAGATTAATATCGGAGCCAGACATTGCCCCTGCCCCTCCCCCACCTTACCACAAGCTCCTGCTTAAAGGATAAAGCAGGGGTGAAACCTGGAAAGCACGGCTTGGAGACTTAGCCGACCTCAGCAGCCATTACTCAGGCAGACTCTCTCTGCCTGTGTCAACATCATGCCCGGGTGTTGTTTCCAGAACCATCTCCCCTTCCCAAGTGTCACCTAGATTTCAGCTGAGACAGTAAATCCAGCATCATTCTTTCAGCATGTGTGTGTAGCTATGTGTATATGTGTATCTGTCGTGTGTGTGTGTGTGTGTGTGTGTGTGACTGTGTGCACATGTGTGTATGTCTGTGTGCATATGTGTGTGTGCACGTGCTTGTCTGTGAGTGTATGTCTGTGTGCATATGTGTGTGTGCATGTGCTTGTCTGTGAGTGTGTGTGTGTGTGTGTGTGTGTGTGTGTGTGTGTGTGTGTTGTTAGATTGGCTTTAATGATATGATGATATGGTCTGAGTAGCCTGGCAATGTTATCTTCACTCTGGACATGCCAAGAATCTAGCAGTTGCTCCAGCCATGAGTCTGGAAGCCTCCGCAGTCCCAACCTGGTCCTAAAGGCCTGGAGGATTTCTGATCTGCAGTCCATGTTAGAAACCTAAACAAGCTAAGAAGCAGTGGGAGAACATGGCAGCAGTGGCAGCAGTAGGGTAGATGAATTTGCCAATAAGATGGGAGACAGCGAAGCAGGAAACAAAAGGCCCATTCCCAGGGGCCTCCCTTTTCATCTGTGCTGCCACTAGAAGGTGCTACTCACATTGAGGTGAAAGAACCTGACTAAGAAACTCCATCCCAGGTGTGGCCAGTGGCTTATCTCTCAGGTGATCCCAGACGCAGTCCAGAGGACAACCAAGGTTACCTATCCTGCTCCCTTAACCAGCATCCTTTGCCCATTTTCGTGTGTGACCTAATATTCTCTCCTTGAGAACTTTTGGAAAATACTAACAGACCAAGAGCTCCTACAAACCTACAGCTGGGCCCTTCCAGATGGCTTCCAAGACACAGAAGAATAGATTTTCTCCCACAGTGCTGTGATCCACCTTCCTACTGTTTCCATAACTGTGTTTTAAAAGTAACTTCATTACGTTCTTTTGTTCTGTTACTATAAAAACTCCATTAAAATGTTAGTACATTGGCTCATGGTATTTGGTTAGTTTAAATCTGTGTCCCCAAGGCTATTTTCAGTAATAGTTGACTCCAGAATAACCTATCTCTTATTCTCCATTTGAGATGATAACCATCTTGATGTCAACAGAAATCACCAGATAGTCAAGGACATTGGGTGAGGGAGCAGCTGTAGGGAGTCAGGGAATAAGGAGGTAAGTTGACAAAAAGGAAGATACACATGTCTCTGGGAAAAGTCCAGTGACCTCTCGCCTGAAGACTTCATTGTTTAGGATCCTGGGGTTTTTTTTTCCCCCTCTACATTTTGTGTTGGTTTTCCTCAGTGATCTGTGCTGACTATGGGATTGGATTTCAAGAAATCGGTCTGCAGAGCTGGAGATTGGGTTCGGGACAAGGAGCACTTGCCACTCTTCCAGAATAATCTGACTTTGGTTCTGAATGCCTCCAGGCTCACAACTGCCTGTACAAACCCAAAGTATCCAACTCCCTCCTCTGGATTCCGTTGGTATCTGCACACACACACACACACACACACACACACACACACACGCACGCACGCACGCACGCACGCACGCGCACACACTCATAGGCACACAATACATAAATAAAAATGAAAATAATTCCTTTTTTAAAGTAAGAAACAAGTTTGCAAAGAAAATTGCCCCTTGTGTGCAAGACCTGCTGTCTTTGATAGCATATTTTTGGGGACCTCATGCTTCTAGGTTTTTTGGCTCTTGGTGTTCACCTTCTTGGTGACAAAATATTGAAAAAAAAAAAAGGAAGAATCTGAGAAAGCCTCTCAGGGGGAACCGGCTAGGGTGGGCAGCTGCTGGCAGCCCTCACGAGGAGATCAGAAGGGATTAGATCAAGCCAGGAATGCGGACAGCGACGATGACGGTAGATGAGATCCTCAGTGAGACAGGGTCTCACCTATCCTTGACTTTGAAGCTGCACACCTTCCTTAATGGCAGCACCTTCCTCCTCGCAACTCCCAGGGGTTTGGCAGATGGATGTAAAAGCTTCTCTTACACCGAACTATAAACAGGAACTGAGTGGGCAATGACACCTCCTAGGGAAATAGTCTTTGAGCATATGTTAATGCATACAGAGAAAACACTATTTCCTTAGGCGCTTTGCCTTTGGTAAGCATTTTTGCTTTCTTCTCCTCTTTTGCTAACTGTGTTGTTTTCTTTCTTCTCTGAT
The DNA here is from genome assembly GCA_907169655.1 of Acomys percivali. Taxonomy (NCBI): domain Eukaryota; kingdom Metazoa; phylum Chordata; class Mammalia; order Rodentia; family Muridae; genus Acomys; species Acomys percivali. The sequence continues at coordinate 19,175,032 of OU015753.1, read as the reverse complement.
GTTCAAATCCCCTACAATAAAACCGTTTTGTTTCTGCTTGAACCTCCTTGCCTTTCCCCACCCCAATACCTAGTACTGCAACATGGTTTGTTGGTTTGGTTGTTGTTGTTGTTGTTGTTGTTGTTGTTGTTGTTGTGTGTACACACGCATGCCCGCACACTTCTTTTGTCTGTCTTGTCATTTTGCTTGAAAATTATGTGAAATGCAAACCACCAAAGGAGAGTATTCATTGGATGGGCCAAAGAGAGAGCAGTAGTCACAGATGTCAAGAAGGCAAAAGTAAACTTAGTGTAATACCAAGAGCTTTCCTTTCTCCACCTGTAAAAGCCCTGACGGACTCAAAGACAGGGACTATGTCGTAGGAACTGCTAAAAATCAGGGCAAGACTTCAAAGGTTCGGAAAAATAACTATGCATAGGCTTTGAGGTTTTTTGGTTGTTTTTCTTTTTTTTTTTTTTTCCACCAGGCAGGAAAAGCCAAGGATAAATTCTATGTTGTTGAATTATTTTAAACATCTGCATTTAAAGACCAAGTTACCCCATGAGGGCTGAGGGCAGGGTAGCAAGAGATTTGCCTCTCTCACTTACAGAAAGAGAACCCTGCTCTCTAAATTCTTCAGTCCACTAGAACAAATGCCTACAGAAGACAAGGCATTGGGTTGAATGTCTTAGCTCTGTCACATCTTTAGAAATGGTCCGTGGTGACTCTACGGGAGAAATATACGGTCATTTAACAGAGAGAGGAGCCAGAGATGTCACTCTTAGTTGCCTGGTATCTGGCCATCTAGACTCTAAGACAAGCTTCATCTGGGAGACCAAGATCTCCACAGGCCACCTTTGAGGACGATCCCAGAAAACAGTCGGAACCCTAGCATTTACCAATTGTGTGGCTTTTTAAGCAGCTCATTCGCTACCCCTCGCTCCCACTGTCATTATATTTAACATGGAGATCACAATCACACCTGCCTGAAGTACCCAGGGTTCTCTGCGGAAGTAGAAATAAGGGGACACGTAGAGGTCTAAGGAGCAAGGAGACTATTTACTTTAAAGATTTGTATAACTATGGTGGTGGGCATATGGATCCCAAATCTTCATTTAGGGTCAGCAGGCCTAGAGGCCCAGTGTAGCCAACCATGCAAGTAAAGAGCAAAGACCACTTGATGGAAGAGTCCCTCCTGCTCACGGAGGCCAGTCAACCTATTCTTTTAAGGTGCTCAGCTGACTAAGGCCCACCCTCCTGGTGGCTGCTTACTTACTTCACCCCCTGAAATGTTGGTTCCCACCCAGAATACACTCAACTGACACATGAATCTAGTCACCATTCTACATAATTAGGTAGGCTCCATGACACTTAGTAGGTACCACACAAGTGGCATACCATCATTTTGACTGCGAAAGTGACAGAAATGATAACACTGTTATTGGTCCCTCCGTGGAGCCTCAATACAAGTTTCAAACCCGAGCTATAGTACTTGTCAGGAAAAAAGAGAAAGTGTTGCATTCATTTGCATATGGAGGGAGGGAGAGAGAGAGAGACAGACAGAGAGAGAGACAGAGAGAGACAGAAAGAGACAGAAAGAGACAGAGAGAGAGAATATGTATGTGTATGTGTGTGCGTGTGTGTGGAGACCAGAGGTTGACATATGTTGTCTTCCTCACTCATTCTCTGCCTTACTCTTCTTGAAACAAGGGTCTCTTCCTGAGCCTTGAACTCATCAATTCAACTAGATAGTCTGGCCAATGGGATAACAGCGGTTCTCTACCTGTGGGTCGCTACCCCTTTGGCAACCCTCTATCTCCAAAAATACATTACAATTCATAACAGTAGCAAAATTACAGCTATGAGGTAGCAATAAAAATAATTTTATGTACTCAAGGGTTTCAGCAGTAAGGTTGAGCCAGAGGGATTCTCTGGTTTCTACCTCCCTGGCATTGAGGTTAAAGGCATGCCTCTCAGCATGTGGCTTCGCATGAGTGCTGGGGATCTGAAGTTGGGTCCTCACACTTGCACAGCAAGCACATTAGCCATCACCCAGCTCCTGTAGATGCAGCATTTTAAACTATGTCTCCCCAACATGTGATAGATAATATACCATGATAACTATAGCAGTGATGTTGGCAAAGAGGAAGGGGTGAGGAAAGTTGCTGTTATCAGCATCGCAAAAGATTTGATACAATATTTGCCTTGGGCAGAGTTGTCCCCGAGTCTTATTACCTGTAATAAGTTTGGCATTTGGGATGTTTTAATTATTTATTTTGTCTGTGTGTGTGTGTGTGTGTGTGTGTGTGTGTGTGTGTGTGTGTATAGACATGCACATACTACAACATGCATGTGGGTATCAGAGAACAACTTGCAGCAATCAGTTTCTCTCCCTTCTACCATGTTTGTCGTCCCAGGTTTCAAACTCGAGTCATCGGGGATGACAAGAAGTACCTTTCCCTACTGAGCTGACCCTCCGGCTCCATATTTGGAATTTTGTCTGATGCATGGTATTGTGTGTACATAATACCTTCACTACATTGACGAGTAGAATAGCAAGGATTGCCACTTTCATGAGAATTACCTAATCAGGTAGATTCACTCACAACTCTTGACTTTGGGCAAGCTTTTGCAATCTTCCTCCATTTCTACATTTTCTCATCTGGAAAATGGGGCAGCTGTAGAACTGCAGTTTTCTTCAACATTATTTGTAAGGAGCAGGATGGAGCCCACGGAATACCTGACATCGTCCCTGCTCCAGGGTCCACAGCCAGTGCCGGTGCATGTTGCCGGTCTGCCCCGGCTCCTCCCGCGTGGAGCCCTGGGTTCTGGGCGTGGCAACACTTCCCTCTCATATGTTCATCCTCGCTCCTCTTCCCACGGATCCTGACACTCTGGCATCAAGTCAATAACAGCACCATTTGCTGCCCAAGGCAGCCATGCTATTTTTGAACTACTTTTAGACGTCAGCAAGTTTTCTCCTCATATTGGCAAATGATGTGTAAGAAGATAGGCTATCGATTGCCATCAGCTATCAGTGCTAGCTCTGTGCTCTGAGCCCCTGGAGAGCACACTTGTGCCCACACACACACACACACACACACACACACACACACACACACACACACACACGACAGCCTTCCAAACATTTTGAACACAGCTTTCGCGTCTCCCCTAGGCGCTGTTTCTCATCAGACTAAACATCTCTAGGTCCTTCACCCTTTTGTCACACAACACAGTTCCCAAACCCCTCGCTCTCTGGGTGGTTCTCAGCTGGACTGACTCCAAGTTTTCATTATGGTCCTCTTCAACTATGTCACACAGGACTGTGTTCAGCAGCGCAGATGCACGAGTTGGGCCTACGCCATCCATTCTAGGACAATATTGTATTAAGATACCCTAAGTTTGTGCTTGCTCTCTCTCTCTGTCTCTGTCTCTGTCTGTCTCTCTCTCTCTGTCTCTTTGTCTCTCTGTCTCTCTGTCTCTCTCTCTCTCTCTCTCATCTGTCTCTCTCTCTCTCGTCTGTCTCTCTCTGTCTCTCTCTGTTTCTCTCTGTCTCTGTCTCTCTGTCTCTGTTTCTGTGTGTGTGTGAGAGAGAGACAGACAGACAGACAAACAGACAGACAGACAGACAGACAGAGACAGAGACAGAGAGTGTGTTTGCGTTTCTAGCAATCTTATCAGCCCTGTTTACTTTCTAGCTTCGGTTGACTCATGCCCTTCATGCATTAATTGGTCATAAGCAAAACTAGCTTCCTCTGGCCTCTGATGGTTGAAGCAGTACACCTACACTTATAAGTCTCTTAGTCAACTTCATCTTAAGTTTGGCCTATGTTTTAAATCACTCAGACATCTTCAGGGAAGAAAAAATAAAACGTAATTCATGCTTCTTGTGTAATTTTTGGAAATAATTTTTTTAAAGATGAAAAGATATGATGCTTGGAAGCATCTTCCCAGCCTTGTCCTTTGGTTGTGTATGGATATGGCAACTGTGTGCATGTTTTACTGTTAGAAAAAAATCATTACATATGTATGTATATATAGATATGCATTATACCATAGGCAGTTCCATCTGTCTTTAGGTTATAGCAGGTAACTGCAAAGTGCCTCCTATGGGCATGTGAATATAGATAATGTGTTTAAGCAGTCTTCTCTTCTTGGAAGCAAAAAAAATTGTTTGCAAATTTTTTGCTGCTATAAGCAACTCCCTAATAAGCCCCTCTGTGTGCATGCAAGTCTGTCACCCTTGGTACTACGGGAATTTGGGGCTAGATTTGTCTTTGCTGTGTGGCTAGGTGGCACCGTATAGGATACTTAGCAGCACCCCACACTACCCACAAAGATGCTTACTGAACACAGATAGCATCATGGCCATGCGAGCTGTGGTAAACAAGACCATATGACGATGCTGCCGGCCTTAGCCTCCGTGGTTGCCTATATGAGGAGACACTCTGAGCATTCCTACTTAATGCTCAGCATTCTTCCCGGAGTACAGAGGATAAATGAAGGAGAGTTAAAAAATAAGCCCGCCATCGTCATTTTCCCCAGGTGTCAGGAATGTCAGTGCTGAGGTTCTCTTTCAGCTGGCCTGGAAGTCCCCAGTTCCTCCATCACCACCACGTACCCTTCAGCGGCTCTCACCATTGCCTCTATTATAAAGATTCTCAACACGAGCTGCTTGTCTTCCGCAGCCACATGTAGAGTTTTAACAAAACGGTTCTGCTCCTGAGTTCTATCTACTTGTTTAGCCATAGGCCGACCCTCAGAGATAAAGCTAAGAGGCTGTTGCTATACTCAGAAATGCCTCATTGCTCAGTTAAGCCCTATTTGCATACTATATCAAACTCAGCTCCTCCTCTTCTTAGGGTGAATTATCACTCCAAGGGTCCCGGAGAGACACGCTTAAGAGAGCAGGACACCTTCCTTCATTTACCAAACTGTATCCTCATGATGATATTCCTCTGCTTAAAAATTACATTCAAGTTGCCAGAGCAACTGCTCCGAGGTTGAAAACACTGTCTACTCTTCCAGAGGACCTAGGTTCAATTCCCAGCATCCACATGGTGACTCACAACCATCAGTAATTTCAGCTCCAGAAGATTCAACATCTTTCTGGCCTTCATATGCGTTTCACACTTGTGAGTCACAGACATACATGCAGGGGAAATAGCCATATCCAGAAAATAATAAATAAAATCTCAAAATAATAATATTAAATAACACCCAAGGGTTTTTTTTTTTTATTTACTTCTGGTTCAATGTAAAAAGGCAAAAAAAAAAAATTCTTTCCCAAGACCATCAGTCTCCTATAATCTCCAGGTGGGCACTAGCCAATGCTTTGGACTGATCTCTCTGTGTTCTATGTGCACACATGAGACTTCGTGACTCCACACATCACACATCCTTAGAACACCTTTCCCTGCTCCTGTCAGGAACCACTCCTGAGACTTAAATCCTTAGTTGATGCTCTGCTTCTCTCAGCCCTCAGCTCACTGATCTGGACCATGTCATGTCCCATTGCTCCACAGTTGATTATCTGTACATTTCTGATTTAGCAACCAGGTCTCTTCCAATCTTAATACAAACTTCCTGAAGACAACAACAGTATGTTTCTCTTCTAAGAAATTAGTCTGCAAATACTCAATAAATACTTGATGATAAATTTTGGGGGTTTTTTCCCTGTTCTTTATTTAACTTCCTTTATTCCTAGTTTACTTGTATACCATTCAATATGAGAATTAAAAATTAATATGCATATGGCCCTGATAGCTTAATATAACCTTGAAATTAGCTTGGGACTTAAACTTGAATCTCACAAGCTGTCTACCTGATGTTTCCATGGCTTATCTACCAGATAAGTATTTTCTGCAGCGTTCACTTTAACCCTTCCAGGTTCCTCCTTCATATCTTCAGCAGTCAAGGCCAAGCCTTCATGTGAACCCAGGGAAGACATCTGATATTGAAGTAAGCAAGGGGCCTTCCTGAGTCTGCTCATAAGCTAGGCACCCTGTGCCCTTTTCTGAATGCTACCCCACCACTCGCCACTTGCTCATGTAAACTGAAAGTAATGTCTAATGCTGTTTGTGGTAGCAGCCAAACTTTTCCAATTCTGAACTTTTTATGAAAATTATCCAATTCTGACCTTTCGTAAAAGGCATATACCTTTAATCGCAGCACTCGGGAGGCAGAGGCAGGTGGATCTCTATGAGTTCGAGGCCAGCCTGGTCTACAAAGCAAGTCCAGGAGAGCCAAGGACTACAAGAAAAACCCTGTCTCCAACAACCAAAAAAATAAAAATAAATAAATAAAATCATCCTAATCACAACATGGACTTTTTTTAACATGGATATTTTTAAGGAAAAAATTTTAAACTAAAAGTTTAACAGCCCATCATACCAAGAAATCAAAAGGCTGTTGAAAGAGAGGAAAAGATGGTCCAGAGTGAGAAAGGAAACAGAAAGACCCTGAAAAGCAAATGTCCCTTGAGGAAATAGCTGTGAGTACCCATCCGTGCTCTTGGTGGCTGTTGTAAACTACGAGATAGCCCAAGAGAGTGCCAAAGCAAAACCAAGTCAGCCTTGCCCCTGGTCCTGGTGTGAGAGACTCCCAGGGCTGTCCAAGAACAGACCAGGTTTTCTTCCATGAATATATCTTTGCAGAGAGTAACAGAGCTTTATTTTTTTTCCTTCCCAATTTCAGGGAAACCAGAGAGTTCTTTGAAGTCCAGCTTCCAAAAGCTCCTTGACCAACAACCTTCGGAGCTTGGTGTCCTCACAGGGTCAGCACGGATTGATTGGCTGATTAACTTCAGCATCTTTCTGGCTCCTCCAGACACCAGCCCATTTCAGGTGTCTAAATATAGGTCAGCCCAGGCAATTAGGAGAGAAGTCCTGTTTTTGAAAGATATTCAGCAGGCAGAAAGCCCAGTTTACAAACGAGCAATCACAGCGATGAGGTTCAGCCTCAGAAGACTTCACTGGCGGGGACAGTGGCACTATCAGCTGCTTGCCTTCAACACGTCAGGATATGCCAGGAGCTCTGATGTGCTTTAACTCCAAAGATGACATTAACTCTGAGGGGTTCCATGTGTCATTGAAAACGCACACTCAGCAACAACCTTGTTACCTCTGCACCAGGCTGCCACTCTTACAGTCTTGCACTCTTACTGTGCTGGAGATAAATTGCCCTGTGTTAGCTAAAACCATGGTCCCCTTCATGGCACACCCATGACTGGCCCTCCACAGCAGGATTGTTCCAAATTTCTTGTGATTTTGACTCTGCCTGTTTCTCTCCAGAATAACCAAAGTGGGAAATGAATAGCATGGCCCGGGAAGCTGGAAAAGATGTTATAGCTTAACTTCAGGTGACTCAAGGTAGTGAGTGTGTGTGTGTGTGTGTGTGTGTGTGTGTGTGTGTGTACATGTGTGTGTATGCTCACAAGTGCATTTTATTTTATTTTCTTCTTATGACAGGGTATCTCGCTGGCCTGTTGGCCACTAAGTAGCCTAGCTTAGCTGGCCAGAGAGCCTCTGGGATTTACTTGTCTCTACCTCCCCAGCACTAGGGCGACAGGGGCTTGCCACCAAAGCCGGCTGTTTCACATGGGTTACTGGGCTGGTACTCTGGTCTTCACGCCTATGATTGCAAGCACTCTGCCAGCTAAGCTATCTCCTGAGCTTCCCCACTCAAACTATGCTGCACAAGACAACCGGAAACAACCTAGTAGTCTATCATCACCGGGCCAGAGGGCCAGTGGACACAAACTGAGCGAACACTCACCAGGAATTTCAACTACACTCTTGTGATTAATTTCATCTGAGAGATGTGTCCCATTTGGGGACACCGGGCTTATCTGTGTGTTCCGTGATCGCATCAGTCACTTTTCTGTTGCTGTAATGAAACACCATGACCAGGGTTACTTATAGAAAGAAGTTCTTACAGTTCTAGGGGGGGTGAGAGCCCAGCAGCAGCATGGCAAGGAAAGTGCTGGAGCAGGCAGGCATAGTGTCTTGAGCAGCAAGCTCAGAGCACATATTTTATGCCGCAAGCAGAAAGAACAAATGCAAACTTGAAAAGAAAGGGAAAAAAAACTTAAGCTCTCAAAACCTCCCCCCATCCCCTGACCCCGGCATGGTGACACACTCCTGTAAGCCCTGCACTCTGGGAGGCAGAGACAGGTGATCTCTGAGTTTGAGGCCAGCCTGATCTACAGAGTGAGTTCCACAGAGAAGCCCTGTCTTTCAAATGAAGCAAAAACAAACAAACAACAAAAAAGGAAAGGACCACATGTGCAAATATTCAAATTTTTGTTATTATTTTACATAGTGTGTGTGTGTGCGTGTGTGTGTGTGTGCGCGTGTGTGTATGTGTGTGCGTGTGTGTGTGCGTGTGTGTGTATGTGTGTGTGCGTGTGTGTGTGTGCGTGTGTGTGTGTGTGCGTGTGTGTGTGTGTGTGTGTGTGTGTGTGTGCATGTGTTTTAATATATGACGAACTAGGACTCAAATACAAGATAAAAAATACCCTGGGTTTCCCTTGGGGTTGGAGCATACATAGCCATATGATGAGAGCAGTGTGTGCATAGTAAAACTCTGTGGTTCCTAAATGCATTCAGTACAGTAATTTAGGCAGCAGGAGCAGCAACTCAGGCTCAGGTCAGGACCACCAAAACCAGACTTTGCCCCATCAGATCCCTAGGTGACCCCTGTGGACATCACCCTGGGGTCTCTTATCAGGCAGGGATTGAGTGGATCTCAACGCACACAGAAGCCAAGCCTAGACATTGTTGGATTTTTGTGCCCTATTAAAAAAGGATGCAGCATGTGAAATGAAAGCATATACCATTGGGCAATGTTAACATATCAAAGCCATCTTTGCTTTCTTCCTTTCCTGAGCTCTCTCCAGCTGTAATAGATATAGGCTGGCAAGTTATTAATGCAGAAACTTCCTGGGACCGTGGGGGCATTTCAAAGGATCGGAAATTCTTGGGCATCGCAGTGGTGAATGTTGGCTTCAACCCTGCCGGGGAGCTCAAGTTGCAAAGATGGTAACTAGGAAAACTCACACGGCTGCACGGACTCACGTTCCTGATTCTATGGAGATATATGAGTCAGGGCCATTGGGCGAGGGGGAAGCTGACTGCTATTTCTAAGCTCCAGTCATGACCTTTCTTTCTCGCCTTTAGCTTCTAGAACACAGCAGTGCACTAGGACATTGTCTCTAGGCTACTTCCAAATCCACTGTCCCCTTTCCATGGGCCGGTTATCTGGACCCTACCCAATGCAATGTGCACCTATGTGATGCATGGAGTTCCTGTCCTTTACGATAGATTGTTGACCCACACGTGGGTTTTTCTCTTGCCCAAGAGCTTTACCTAATAGAAAAATCTCTTTCTCTAGCTACCCTAGTCTCATTGCTTTCTTCTTGAGGAATCCAGAACTGCTCCCCCCCCCCCGATACAGCCTCCTCCTTACAGCCTAACCCTGCCATCAGATCGCCAGTCCCTCACTGGTGTGATGTTAAGTATGGCTCTTTCCCTCTTCTTGGATCATTTTCCCTAGTCTGCTCCCCCACTCTCCACCCTCCACCCCCACCCCCCACCCCCGTTTTATTTTTTATTTTATTTTATTTGTGGTCTCTGTCACTCTGCCGGGGCAAAAGGGTAAAGGGATCTGGCACTAAGTGCGAGCAAATGCTGAATCTGGAATCTATCTTCCAGGCGGTACAATGATAAAAATTCATGGCAGGACAGCCACCACTGACACCCTCTCAAAGACATATTGCAGGTAGCATTATTTATTGTGGCAAGGAGTTCATAGAACTGCCGCCTCAAAGCACCCCGAGAGATCCTAAAAAGCCCATCTCCCATCAGGTGAGGCAGATTTATGGAGGCTGCTCCAGAGAGGTCGGCCAGTACGGCTTAGGAAGCAGGCTCCTTTCAGGAGGCACGGATTTCCTTAACATATTCAGTGCAGTGCGATTGGTTCAAAGGAGGGCTTGAGTCTGTAATGTTGACCATAAAATTGCAGTGACACGCTGCTTTAGATAAGAGGGCTGAAGGAAGGGGGCAGGGACGCCGCAAGCGCAGGAGCAGCCAACACAGGCAAGACCCTGGAGCATGCGCTCAGATTTGAGGTTAATGTGTGGGGGAGAGGGCTGGGGGGATGGGCCCAGGCAGATGAATGTTCACACAAAAGAAAGCTGAACCTACCAGCCCAGACATGCCAAAGAAACCCCGAGTCTGTGCCTGAGCAAAGCCAGGGGCACACAGGCACATGGAAATACATGCAAGACCTTCAGGGGCATATAATACGTAGTCATTCAAATTGGAAAATATACTAAACCCAGGGCAGATAAGCTGGGTTCACCATTGTCCTGTAGTAAATGGTGGGGGGGGAGGGGAAGGGGAAAGCGTGGCTACTCAGGACCTCTGCCAATTTGATAGGTGTTCCACACACTCTACATCAGCCCTGTTCACACAATGCCATCCTTTAGGCTTACCAGTCCTGGAATCAAAGCTTTTTAAATTCACAACAACCATCTAGGCCAGTGGTTCTCAGCCAGTAAATTGAAACCCCTTTGGGGGTTGCATATCAGATCTCCTACCTATCAGCTGTTTACATTACGATTCATAGCAGTAGCAAAATCACAGTTATTGAAATAGCAACAAAATCGTTTTTGTGGTCCAGGGTCACCACAACATGAGGAAACTGTATTAAAGGGTCACAGCATTAGGAAGGCTGAGGACCACTGAGTAGGCACAGCCCTAAAACAACGTCCTTCTGTGAGCTCAGAGCTACCCAGTCTTGTGGACAAGAGGACGGAGCCCCTTGCCTCTAGAATGGGTGACATTCATGCTGGGGCAAGAACAGAGCCAAGCACCCTGCAGCAGCACACCCCGTGGAGTCAGGCCAGTGTCTGCCACATGTGAATTCCTTTTCCTGGTGGTTTCCGTTGACCTCGTTACAAAGTCGCCGTATTCACCCTCCAAACCAGTGGCCTCCTTGGTTGGCGGGGGGTGGGGGGGAGGAGATTTTGCTGCTGTCGGTTTCCACGCTTCAAGAACGGGGGATGGAATGTGTGGAGGATGAGATGACCATCTGAATAATTGAGGTGATTATCTTTGTCTGAATTATTCAGTCAGGACTTAAATGGCCCTATAAATTTAGAGAAAGGTAGAGGGTTTTGTTGTTGTTGTTGTTGTTGTTGGAATTTTACAGAGAATATATTTAATTCTTCCCGTCACTCAAGCCTACGAGGCCAGTTACACAGTGACTCCTCCTTTATCCATCACAGATAGCATGGAGACTTGTTTGGTTCCACTTGCTTCTTAATATCCCCTCCAAACATGTGTCCTTCAGCTGTGAGGGCTTTGGGGGTGTCTTTCTAGGTTCAGAAGTGTAGGCTCTAGGTGCAACCTGAAGGGTATAGGAATATGAGGGGTATAATGGGCGTGTTGGAAAGAGCCTCTCTGGTCACGGTCTTATCAAGAAGGCAAAGCCATTCAAATGGCTCTGCTCCCCTTGGCTGGCTGACGTATTGTACAGCTCTCCCGTGGGTTATTGAACTATGAACTCCTGTCACTGTCTTATTCTTTCAGTGCACAGCAGACAGCCCAAGCTGCTGCTGTTTTTCTTCTTTCTTGCTTGTGCGTGTGTGGGAGTCAGAGGTCAAGTCAGGTACCTTGCTTGGCCACTCTCCACCTTATTTCTGAGATAGGTTCTTCTCACTTAACCTGGGCTGGCTGGTCAATAAACTCCAGGATCTGCCTGTCTCTACCATCCATCCCAACCAACCAAATACACACACACACACACACACACACACACACACACACACACACACACA
>OU015753.1:19149500-19159980 GCA_907169655.1 Acomys percivali | reverse complement strand
TCTCTCTCTCTCTCTCTCTCTCTCTCTCTCTCTCTCTCTCTCTCTCTGCTGCTGCTGCTGCTGCTGCTGCTGCTGCTGCTGCTGCTGCTCCCTCCCATGTACACAGGTATTGGTGTTGTTTGAGACAGGCACTTGTTAAATACTTCCCAGCCACATGGGATACTCTGAAAAGCGGGGACCTTGTCATAGGTCCATCGTCGTTATAAAGAGATGAAAGAGTTTTGTCCCTAGATGACATCTGATGAATAGGTTCTTACTGAGCCTGTTTTGTCTGAAGGCAGCGTGTCTTCCATTTCCTGGATCTCTTATGCCTGTCCCCATCCTATCAGAGGAATAATCACCAATAAGAAACAGAAAGATTCACACACTCACAATTGCCAGTATCTGTTTGGCCTTGGCAAATAATGGCACCAGAGTTGGTCACCTCAACACATGGTAAGCTTAGCCCAGAAGTCTAAAATACATTCTGAGAGCTTTCTTTCCACCTAGCTGTTCTCCGCAACAGTGGGCATCAGTCTATTTTAGCATTGTTATTGAAGGTTTAGAAATCAACCCAGCAAAGAGAATCATACTCTCATTACATGCTAGGCTCTGGGCTGTCATTCCTTCCTACTGCCCACGAGAGAAGCTACCATCAAAGGAAAGAATTCAAGTTCAGAGAGGTTCTTTAACCTGCACAAGGCCACATAATAAAAGAATAAGACCTGAATCAACTGTTCCCGACTCCAGGTTTCAAACATGTTCTCCGAGTGTTGTCCCCCACAAGATATGAGTGCCGCCTCTGTCCCATTTGTCTCTTAGATGCCTGAGCAAGCAACTTTCAGGTGGAATAACTTGCCTTCATTCTGTTTTTGACGGCTTCTCTTACATTTACCTGGTCCTGCTCACTCAAGACGTAGTATGGGGTGGGGTCTGTTGTCTCAGCAGTGGGATACACGCCCAGAGTATGTGACACCCTGGGTTTGGTCTCCAGTACTTCAAACAACAAAAAGACACCCTTTATGAAGAAGCCTGATAATGAGCTCCTCATAGATGGCTATACAGACTTTACAGCTATTGCATTCATGGGGGAAGAAGAAGTTGCCGGCATCTGGGGAATTACAGGGCCTGCAGCAGACACACAAGCAAGTCTGCCCTAGCATTGACACTTCTGTCGCCGGGACCGTGAGAGGGCTCTGAGACCGAGGTCTGCACCCTGACTCCAGCACTTGCTGGCTCAGTGACCCAAGGCAATTATTAGGCCTTTCTTAACCCCCATTACCATCTATTTAAAAACAGATCATAATTATTTTTTGCTTCATGTGCTTGTTTTTAAAGGAGATGAGATAATGCATATAAAGCCCTCCGGATAGTAAATTGCCCATGATAGATGCTCAGCAAACGCTTGTTATCATTATCACAGGCAGTGTCAGTATTTCCTCCTTTGCAGGTTGAAACAAAGACTCCATCCTTAGCCAAAATGCAATACAGATGCCTCTCCAGTTGCAGTGCCACCACACCCTGTCAAAAGATAAAAATCAATACTCCTAGTCTAACTTCCCCGTTCCCTGGCGACTTTGAGTACACTCTTCTCATCCGAGGCCCAATTTCTAATGAAGTGTCAAGTATTCTGTATGACTTGAGGTTAGGGGGCGGGGGTGGCTCCATGGTAAAGCAGTTGCCTGGCATGTCCGAGGCCGAAGGTTCATTCAGCAGTACCAGAACCAAGGTCACGTGTGACTCCTGGACCACTGCACTGAATGCTTTCACATTGGTGCAAAGTCACCATTAAGTCAGAAGCTGTCTGTATGAGATGATCTTGGGTTGCTGAAAACCAACAGAGGACCCAAATCCCATTTCTGCATCTCTCAGAGTAAGGAACTAGGAAATAAAGGGATGGCAAGCAAGGAGGAAACAGTGAGCAGAATCACCCATTGGTAAATTGGGAGTGTGGGGGGGCTTCCAAATGTATGAGTCAATCTTGAATATGTTCAAAGAGAGTGTTTTTCTCACTGTGCTCATGTGTGTTGGGCTCACAGTGGGAAGGGACTGGCTGCCCTTGGTTCTACCTTCAGAGTGAGGTCTGGGAACATGGCTGCTTCATGCTCATTCCAAGCAAAGAGGATGTGGAAGGACCATTAGCAACCTCTCGTCTACCCTTCCCAGACTTCGTTTCCACAGTCTTCATCACAGAGTTGTACCTTCGCCTTATCATTTTGGGTCTGAGTTTGTAGCGATGGTCTGAAATGAGAGGGTTTGAGCATTCTTATGTTTTCTTTTGTAACTTGTCTCCTAAAGTAAGATTTCATGAAGGTTTGTCTGGTGCTAGGAAACAATTTCTTGAGTTATTACCAAACAGAGGATACAAAAGTCAAGGTATAATGGTTCAAACACCATGCACACACATGTGCGCAAGACTGTAATGAAATGGCTCAAACTCTGAGCCTCTCGGAGAATGATACATAAACTGTGACTGAACCATACAACTCCATCCAAGGGTGGCCTTGGTGTGAGGATTGCCACTGCCTTGTCATTTGACCCCCTGTCTAGCCTAGGTCCAGTTTCTCAGTATCACCACCCACTGGCTCCTTCACAGACTCCTGATTCTCCCATCAAGGAAAGCACATGGGTTGGCTGGTGTCTTCAGTGGTGTCACCTCTTTCTGGAAATAGGATGAAGGCTACCGTAAGAAAGCAGTGAATGTTTCTGAGATTCAATAAGTGTCCTCAAATCCAGTTGCATAATATTAACTTCATTCTCAGACCCAATAAGAAGAGATCAACAAGCTAATTAAACCTATTTTTTAAATGCACACCATAGAAGCAGGCAGAACTCTGTGAGTTCAAGGCCAGCCTGGTTTACAAAGCAAGTTTCAGAACAGCCAAGATTATATAGAGAAACCCTATCTCAAACAAACAAACAAACAAACAAACAAACAAACAAACAAAAATCCTTTATTTTTATATAATTTTTAAAAATTCTTTGAGAATTCAAAGAATGTATTTTGATCTTAGTCACCTCTCAAAATAAAGCCTTTCATCCTTATGGTGCTTTGTGGGATATTTTGTCATAACAATGAGGAAAATAAATATTGCACTAGATTTTATAGCGTTTTAATTCTCATTCATATAAGCACATCAACTTAGAAAGTCAGAAAACCATCCAAGAGTTTTCTGTGAGTGTTGAATCTTCTCAGAGTAAACTAAATTACATGTGTATGCAATGGCTGGTCTTGCCAATGGCCACAAATCCTAGAAGTCTGTTGGCCAGTGATGCTTCCTGACTCCACAGCTATATGTTGGCTTTGCCAATAAAACTCCAGTGCAGCTCCAACCCCAGCTTGTAGTGGACTTCTCTGAATTGTTCTCCCTGAGTTCTCCCTCTCTGTGAGTGTGTCTAACCAGCCCTGTTCCTGGAAGACATGTTTTCCTATTATTCATGGGTATCCCCAATGGTCAGGTTGGCTTGGGTAACTTCTCTCCCTCCCCCTCCCCCTCCCCCTCTCCCTCCTCCTCCCCCTCCCTCTCCCCCTCCCCCTTTCCTCCTCCCCCTCCCTCTACCCTTACCCCTCCCTCTTCTCTTTCTCTCTCACACACACACACAAGTTAAACTTTAAAAGTTGATATTTCTTTAATTCATTTCCTTTACTTCTCAGTCCTGGGGGACTCCTCTGTTACCTTTATGCAGCAATAGGAAGAAAAAAAAGAGTAGAATAGGATAGAGTTAATTAAACTATAGGGACATTACAGGCGCTGGACTCTTAAAAGTCTTATTTATAGGCATCCATACCTTTCAGCTAAATTCATAATCCTCTTCCTAAGACACTCCGCGGGACCCTCTGCCAGGCAGCCCTTCCGCACCTTGCTGTTGTTTTTAAGTGGTTGAAACATGGCTCTGGGGCAGAGTTCTGTGTCTGGTGGGATCTGGAGCAGCGGTTCTCGACCTTTCTAACACTGTGACCTTTTAAATAGACTTCTTCACATTGTGGTGGCTCCAAACCGTAAAGTTATTTTTTGCCGCCACTTCATAATTTTGCTGTGATTTTGCTACTGTTAGGAATCATAATGTGAATATCTGATATTCAGGATATGTGATGCAACCTCATGTGAAAGAGGCCATGACCCACAGGTTGAGAAACCACTGCTCTAGAGTCTTTTCTACAGAATGGTTCCCAGAATTGGCTCCTGGGGTCACCCGAGTCATTTCTCTTAAACACGCCGTCCTGTTCCCACCTCCAAGACCGTGCCCTTTTTAAAGTGTCCCATTAAAATGGCGCCTGTCATATCTGTGCTCACAGACATCTAGATCTGGGATGGAAATTAACTCACAGACATTGCTGTGGCCCAACACTCTTCTGGGGGGTGGGGGCTGGAATACTTCTAAAGATTTAAAATCTAAAACATCTGAGGCATCTTTGGCACTTTCCTCAAGGAATGTCCAATCTGACAGCCACTGCCTTCTCCTGTGCTTGGCCGTGTGTCCTAATTGTAACTAGTGCCATGCATTACTTCCTCCTCATGCTGATCCTCTTCTGTTGGCTGAGGAGATGACTCAGTAGATTAAGGGCTTGCTATCCAAGTGTGAGGAACTGAGCCCAGATGCCCAGCACCTACGTAAGGAAGCTGGGTGCTGAGGTAGGCATAGCTTCGAGCTAGGGAGGAGAGACACTTGACTCCTCAGAGCCAGCCAACCTAGTCCCATCAGTAAGCTCTGAGCTCAGTGACAAAGTGCCTCAAAAAGCAAGGCAGTCATTAAGAGAGGGAGGCACCCAGCATCGACCTCTGACCTCTACTCATATGCATGCCCACATGGGTGTGCACACACATAAGCCTGCATGTGTGTGTAAAATACACATACACACACATGGGGGGCAGGAAATCAGTCTTCAAGCTGTCTAAATGGCTGTGAGCAAATCTTTTTTTTAGGGTTTTTGTACCACATAGCTGCATGGAAGGTAATTAATGACCAATTTACAGATGATCTTCAGAGAAATCTCAGGACTTTCCTCATATCAGGGCTTCAGGACTGGTAGTACCTTCAGTAGTAGGCATGTCTCAGAGCACCCCACCAAGACCATGTCTACATGTGGAGCTGAAACCTTCTCAAGCAAAAATCAAAATGTTTGGCAAATGGACAACTCCCCGAAAGACTTTCCGGAACATTTGGCATATCGAAGCCAGATCCAGGACCAGCCCCAGTGAACCTGGTGGGAATCAATCTCTCACCTAGCTGGTCTCTCCACACTGGTACAGTGTTCAGACCAGTAACAGTAGCACTTTGGATGACATAGACAGAGGGGCTGTCCCAAGTTATGGGCTATCCCAGGGTACAGAGTGAGTTTCAGGGCAAGCCTGTGCTACAGAGCAAGATGAACCCGTTTTTCTAAATCAAACAAAAAACGAAGGCAACAGCAACAAGCACATGGCGTTTTCACACTAAGTCCGTGCAGCATTGTTGCAATACCTGGGATGCGTCTATTTCTGAAATACAAGCAGTTAAAGGCACCTGCCTGGTCCTTTTGAGTTCACCCACCTGCTTGCAGGTACACTGCTGGGGACTGTATAGCCACAGAGAGGTGAGATGAGTAGATGTTGGCCTGGATCCAGGCTTTCTAATCACTGGTGAACAGATGCTGTCCTAAACAACTCCATGTAGAGATGTCACTAATGTAGAAATTAGTGTTTTTCTCTTTCTGCCAGAATGCAGGATTTACATGATCCCTCACACATATCTCTTGAGGCCTGGGCTATAATCTCATAACCAGCAAGGAGCCAATAAACCTTCACCGGGGAGAAAATGCAACTCCCAGAAAATTCCAGAAGCCTTATTTCACTGGCAGTTTCCCAAACTCTTCTCTGATGCTTCAGGGAGCCTGGTCCACTTCTGAGGTGCTTGGGCATCAGCCTGAGGTCTCTTGTGTGCCCTTCAATAGGAGCCGTGAGCAAGCTGTGGTATAGATGCCCCGTGGTGTCAGTGCAAGTGAGGATGGAGAGGAGGCAGCTTGGGTAGACACACATGAACTTGATGTGGGTGTCTTGTGTACCATCAGAGGGAGAATGGGGAACCAACAGCTCCCTAGAGACCAGCTGAGCCTCGAGTGAATCACCTGAACCCTGTGTCATGGCTCTTGGTTGGCCTGGATGTGTTGTAGCTACTAAGGTCTAGTTGATGACTGGGTCATCTTTCTGTGGTTTTATATGCTTCAGACTCTTTGAGGCTGCCATGAAGTCTCTGACCTTGTGTAAAGTTTCGCTGAATATGGTTTTCAAATGCCATGCTTTCTCTTGCCCTCTGCATTGCAGCATTGCAAGTCTTCCATTTGTTCACCTATAATCCTCCTGGCTTTGCCTGTAGGAGGGACTTACTCCGCTATCCAGTGTTCCTTCATTCAGCTCCCAAGCACACAGCAACGCTCAGGGGTTATCTGGGAAGTTGAGGCAGAGGTAAAGTGGTTGGGGACTCAGTGAAGACCCTCTGTGGCTGGTCCTAAGCATCACTCCTAAGCCCATTCCACCCCAGAAACATTTATGTGTCTCTGACTATATAAGTATATAAAAATACATATACAAATTAAACATCCACTGCATTTACTGATAATAAGTCACAAAAAGATGTCTTTTTAAATAAGTTTACATAAAGAATTAAAAATGTTGTAGGCAATGGAGCAGCTTCAACATTTTCCAGAGTTGATTAATATTTTGAGAATGTCACTTTATATAAGAACATACTACAAAATGCCATTCAGAAATTCCTGAGAATATTTCCCCAATCCCACACCAAGCTTCATTGAATTTGTTGTTGTTGCTGTTGTTGTTGTTGTTGTTGTTGTTGTTGTTTTAATGAGACTCAAGTCGACAATGCAAACAGCAGTCCTTAAACTGGAACATTCCAACAATAAAAAAAAAAAAAGGTGCAAGGATATATTAATGTAATACCTGCTGAACAATGACAGCAAGCGGGCCTATTAAGCATCTTTGTTTTCCATAATTAAAACACTGTGGTTTTGTAGGAGCAGAAAGCTGTCTGTAAAGTAAAAATACTGTTGTCTATACCATATAACAAGGAGTCTTGAGGGTAAGCCAAGGCATTGCTCCTAGCTATTGCATGGTGAAATGGCATACACAGCGCAAAGTCCACACTGTGTGTCCAGAAGCAAGGCTTCTCTGAGATCTGCACTAAGACACTGCTGAGCATTGCTGCAAACACCCAGGATTCATAGCTCCTCGATCTGACTTAATTTGGTCACTTCATGTTCAGAAACTTTTTGCTGTTGCCAGTTTTCCCATAACCTCTGCATTCAGTTATATGAACCCCCCCCCCATATAGGTGTCTCAACCCACAGTTTAAATTTTGGGGTCTAGAACAACAGGGCATGTCTCAGTAAAGACCGGACGCCTCGCTTGTTATGCTGAGTAACCTGATAGGAGATGCTGTTCTCGCCGTTAGTCCCTCCTCCAGACCCAGCTTCAGCTAGAGCTGCCTACTACTCTACGCACACACCCTGCTTGGTGTGTGTGTCCTAAACCTACCAGTTAGGTTTCAGAAATGGCAAGTTTGTGGATGATGGATGGTCCTACGATGTCCTTGTTCCCTTTTCTACATCACAACCCTGTCCCCTGCAGGGCCTTTGCACAAGCTCTCTCTGTCTGGATTGCTTTTCTGCCAGCTTCATGTCTTCTCTTTCCTCTCTTAGTTCCACCACCTTTGTTAACAAAATCTTTCCTAATACTCAGGTAAATGCAAATGTCACTGAAAAAAAAAACACTATTTTTAAAGATTTACTTTATTTCCAATCATGTGTATGTGTTCATGAATATGTGCACCTTAGCGCAGTGTCCATGGAGGCCAGAAGAGGGCGTAGGATCCCTCGGAGCTAGAGGTACAGCTGGTTGTGAGCTGCTCAATGTGGCTGCAGGGAACAGAACTCTGGTCCTCTGCTCTTAAGTGCTGAGCAGTCTCTCCAACCACACACTGTCCATTTATGCTCCGTTGTTGGATTAGGAGTTTCTTAAACTGCTATCTCCATGAAGGCAAGTTCAGAGGCTGTTTGAACTCCATCTTTAATGTCCCTGTTGCCCAACATAGTGCCTGGCATAAAGTGAACATTTGGCAAAGCCTTGTTAAACTCTTGTGATCTGCAGAAATCAACTTATTCTCTACTTATATATAAATATACAGCCACCCATCACTGTCTGTAGGAGATTTATTCTAGAACCTTCTATGGACACTAAAATCTGTGGACACTCAAATCCTTTATGTAAAACGGTGTAGTATTTGCATGTAACACATGCGTACTACCTTCTTTTTTTATTTTGAACATCTCTACATCATTTATAATCTGTAACATTATGTAAAAGCTGTTAAAATAATTTCATTGTTGTTGTTGTTGTTGTTGTTGGAAGTGTGCATGTGGGTGTGTGGACTCAAATACTCATTTGCAACATGCAGAGGTTACAGAAGACATCAGGCATCTTCCTCAGCTACTCTCTGACTTACTCCCTTTAAGACAGAGTCTCTTCCTAACCAGAAGCTAAAAACCAGTTCAGCTAGGCCATCTAGGCTACGAGCTCCCAGGATGCAACTTGTCTTCACTCCTCAACGCTTGAGTTAAAGGCAAACACAACCATAGCTGGCTTTCTTCAGAAATTTTGGGGATTTGAACTCAGGTTCTTACGCTTGCATAGCAATCACTCTTACGCACTAAGCCATCTCCCCTGCTCCATCATCATCATCATCATCATCATCATCATCATCATCATCATCATCATCATTATTGTTACTAGTACTATATTGCTGTTGTATTGAGTTTTTAGTTTTTCAAATACATTTAATCCATAGTTGACGGAATCAGCAAAAACTGAACCCACAGATGTGAAGGACTCTATGAGGGTATGTGCATGTGTGTGCTTAGACTGCAATGTACCTATGGTATTGATTCTCTAGCTACCATCCTTCAAGCAGGGCTCAAAACTCATCTTTATAAAGCATTTCTGGACCACAGTAATGAGGATTCCAAAAGATGCTATGTGATGTGTCACATAAGGGGCCTGTTGAGACTTTAGCTAAGTCCTTCCTCATCACCCTCCCTCCTTTACTCCTGGTTTGCTTCCACAACCAGATTCATCCAGCAAAGGCTTTTGCTCCTTTGATGACTCCCCAAGAGCACGCATGAGTGGCTAGTCGTCTCCTTGGACTCTGCCAGCCAGTAGGATTCAGCTCCATTGAGAGGGTGTTCGATAGGACAAATGTGACTTCTGCTAAAAGACAGCACTTGAGGGAATAGGACCAGGCCTGTCAGCTTGGGACCTCACTATGGATTAGGAGGCAAGTTCCCATGAGCCGCTGAGAAGTGCTCTTTCACCTCACACCTGCCCCTTGTTAGAGACAGATATCTGGCTTGTATCACACTGGCTATGAAGCGGGGTGGGTTTTCCAGCACATTGAAAACTAACAGCTGGCTTCCCTTGAAGATGCCGTTTGGAACCACCCTCTTACATTCCAACCAAAATGGTGGGGTGTTTGCTGATGAGGAAACCACATGGGCTCTTGCTTGCCTGAGCTCCGAATGTCTGAAACAGGACACACCTAGACGAGGGGCAGGCAAGCTTCAACCCACCAACTTCAACTATACATTGGATGAGTTCTTCTTTGAAGAGTTATTCAGACAGACAGCAACCTTTCCCTTGCAGCCACATGGATCCTTAAAGGGGGATTCTGCTTCAAAGGGGACCAGGCCAGTGAAGGGACTCTTCTTCTAAAACAGGAGAGAGATGGCCCCTGTCCCATTCCCGCCTTGGTCTCCTTCACCGTGCACTTGATTCTCAAAGGAATCGGCTTGATTCAGTACTTTGGGGACTTGGTGACATTAACGTATCTGTTTTAGGTAACACAAAGTCATTATTAACAGCATCCTAGATCATAGAAAAAAAAAAAGCAGTGTAACAAGAGACAAGGAGGATTTTCCCCCTTGAAGATAATAGCAGGCAGGCTGAAGGAGAGTGGGGTCGTGGAGCTGCGTTCTGATTGGTGGTTCACACCCTGCATTGACATTTCTGCAGTTTCATCAGAAATTCTAAATAATCCATGTGAAAACGGGTGGTTTTTTACCGAAGATATACGCGCTGTGTGTGCACATAATGCACTGAAGACATAATCTTGGCTCTTGGGGCTGCCTTTTGTGGCCGGTGGAGGCAGCAGCTGTTCTGGAAAGCCTTCGAAGAGACGATCCAAGACGTGTGTGGAAAACTGAGTTAATGGCTAACTATGAGGGCTTGATAATGCGCATGCTGAAGAAACACACCTCCATGGGGGGGACAGCAGGAGGGAGTAGCTAAGCCAGCACACCTGGCTAGCAGCTCTCACTGGGGCCAAGCCTCAGAGCCCAGACGCAGGCTCTGAGTTTTCACCCTGGCTCCTGCTTTCTATAGATGAAGAAAAGCACCTTCAGACCTCAGGGCAGACATGGCTCTATGGAGATTCGTCCTCGCTGGCTTGTCCATGT
>OU015753.1:19116582-19136547 GCA_907169655.1 Acomys percivali | reverse complement strand
GTTACTCACACCCATTACTCACACCTGTTACTCACACCCATTACTCACACCCATTACTCACAATGCTGGGGATCAAACCCCAGGGCTTGGTCCATGAGAGGTAAGCTCCCTACCAATTATTTCCAGCCCTTGGTATATTTTTTAATGAATAAAAATACCACAGGAATTACCAGTATCCAGGTTCCTGCTTTGGAGATCCCAGTCTGCACTTCTCCTCTCCCCATACAGAACACAGTGGTGGCTTGAATAAGTATGACCCCCATAGGTTCATGTATTGAAGTGCTTAAGAAATAGCACTTTTGGAAAGGATTGGGAAGTGTGGCCTTGTGACAGAAGTGTGTCACTGGGGGTGGGCTTGGAGGTTTCAAAAGCCCAAGCCAGGTCCAGAATCACTGTCTATTCCTGCTGCCTCCAGATCCAGATATAGAATTCTCAGCTCCTTATCCAGCACCACGTCTGCCTGCACGCTGTCGTGACTTACGCCATGATGACAATGGACTGACCCTCTGAACCTGCAAGCCAGCCCCAGTCAAATGCTTTCTTTCATAAGAGTTGCCATGGTCTCGGTGTCTCTTCACAGCTATAGAACACTGACCAAGACAAAGACTGTATAACTGCAGCATCTCTCCACACTGCACGAAGCCCGATCAGATAAGACCCCGAAGCCCAAGTGTCGTTGCTTTTGAGGTAAATCCTCTTTTGGTCATGGGCACCTGCATTGTATAAAGTCCCCAACTGGTTCTAATGACCAGCCTGGAAGGGACAATACTCTCTCTATTGCATGGCACTGATGCCCTCTGCACTGTTATTTTGTATGGCTGTGATGAGATATGTGCAATATACTCGTTAAAACCGTTTTATTTTTGGCTCACAGTACTGGAAGTCCCTCGACTCCACTGTTCATGGGCCATGGTGAGAAAGAACACATGGCAGAAAGCATGTGGGGAAGGGAAGCTGCTCACTTCATGGCTGACAGGAAGCAGAGAGATGGGAGGGACCAGAGACAAGATACAGCCCACCACCTCCCACTGACCCACCTCCTCCAGGGACACCATCTCCCGGTGGTGCCTTCAGGTTACAACTCAATGAACAAGTCATCAATGAAGTCAGAGCCTTTATGATCCCATCAACAAACTAAACCTGAGCCTCCCAGGGACACTCCTGTATGAAACCATTGCACCCTCTACTGTAAAAAAATCTTGCCGGCACTCTGACACATGCCTGTAAACCCAGCACTCAGGGGGGCAGAGGCAGGCGGATCTCTCTGTGAGTTCAAAGCCAGCCCAGTCTACAAATCTACAAGTCCAGAACAGCCAAGGCTACACAGAGAAACCCTGTCCAAAAACAAAACACAGCAAACAAAAAAGAATTTCCCACCAGTTCATGTGCCGTCTCTGGTTTTTGTATCCGCCACCAAACCTGAGCACATTCCCACGGGGTCCATCATTTTTCCTCAGCCAAGCATCAAATATTGGGTGCAAAATGCCTCCATGACTGTTACATCAAACTAGTGGAGGAGCCAAGACTGTGTTGGAGCACCTGCCGACCTTGGACTCAGAACTGAGCGCTCTGGGGATGCTGTCAAATCCAGCCTCGGGTTGAGCTCAGAAAGAGGAAGGGTTAACTATGGGCATTAGCTGTTGTCAGGGCATCTCTGACTATTGCTGTTGTGACTTTCCTGAGCTTCATGTTTGAGGGCACCATGGAGGGACCCGATAAATCTCTACACTAATAACTTGCATGAGAACCAAGGAGTTTGGTGTTTTGTTTTGTCGTTGGGTTTTTTGGTTTGTTTGTTGTTGTTGTTGTTGCTGTTGTTATTGTTCTGTTTTGTTTTTAAGGGACATGGTTTCTCTGTGTAACTCTGCCTGTGCTGAACTAGCTCTGTAGACCAGGCTGGCTTTGGACTCTGCTTCTCAAGTGCTGAAATCAGAGATATACGCATAATTTTTAAATTAATAAATCCATATATACATATACATTTCTTCACAGCAAAAGCAAAAGGTGGGGCCAAGTAGATCGAGGTTCTAATCTCCTCTATCTCTTGATAATTGTGTCATTTACACAGTGTTCCTAGTGTCTCTATGTCTGGTTGTCCCAAGTGTGGGACAGAAGCACTGTTTAATTTGAAGGTCAACTTCTAAATGTATGTGGAAAACCCATGTGCCATGTCCCAAAGAGACGCTAACAATCATTTTCATCACCATAATCCGGCGTTTTCCACCCAGGAGCAATTTCACCTCTGAGAGTTTTGGCCATATAAACCCACAAAAGTCGACCGCTGACATTCGGGATCCTTTCCAGTCGCCCTCTGCCCCTCTGCCCCTCTGCCCTATTTTCTGAACCAGGCATCAGAATTAGCTTCGGCTAGCAACTTCACAGTATGGCAGAGTCAGTTACCTGGAATGGGGGAACCTCATCAGACTGGTACATCTGTGAGGCATTTCCTTAACTGCTAATTGATGTGGGAGGGTCCAGCCTGAGGTAGTGTTGCTGGGTGGCTGCGCCTGCCTAGGCTGTAGAGGGGTTGGCAGCTGAGTGGAGCCAAGTGAGCTAGCCAGGAAGCATCTTCGTTCCCAGAGGTCTCTGCTTCAGTTCCTGCCTCTGGGTCCCTGCTGTGAGTCCCTGCCTTGGCCTCCCTTGATGCAGATTTTCGTGTGGGAAGAGTCGAAAGTGTCAGCCAAGTAAGCCTTCCCCCACCCACCCCCGCCTCAGCCAGCGCCCCAATCCTGCAAGAAGGAACAAACAGTCGAATCTCTCCACTCCTTGACATAATAGCGGCCTCGCTGTTAGTCAAAACTCACTACCCTGCACCTTTTAAATAGTGAGGATTTTTCTTAAATAGAAATTATATCTCAATGAGCCTGACTTAAAAATAAAGCTTTTTTAAAAAAAAAAAAAAAACAGCAAATGAATGATTCGAGGCCAGGCTGAGTGGTTTTTTTTGTAGAATAAAAGCAGATGTCTGGTCAGACGAGGAAGCTTAACGAAAATAACCGAAGTCCTTTCAACCCCGTAGCGTTAGCCCTGTCTTTGTTTCCCCCCACCTGTGTGCATGGTGGCTGGAGGCCGGCCTTCAGCGGTGGGCACTGCTGTAAGCCAGGCAGCTGCATGCCCATGGGTGTTCCCTGGGCCCACCCTGTTAGCTTTGGCTAGCTGTGAATAACGGCTTTGGCTCCCAGCTGTTCCATCCTCCCATGGCAGAAAGCTTATATTCAGGGCCAAAAACCAGGCCACAACCACTGCCTGCCCTGGGTCTCCATGGTTATCCCTCAGCAAGGAAAGAATGCAATATTTTTGGGTTGCACCAACCCCTCATTTTTAAAACAAAGGCCTGATGAAAGGGCAGGTGTGCCCGGAGCCCTCTGCGACGAGCTGTAATTCTCAGCAGAGTCAGACACGCCTGTTCTTCTGAATTAGCACAGAGCACAAGGCCTTTACCACCGTGCTAATTGCTATTGGGTGTAAACAAGCAGTCCCAGTATGTGGGCATGAGGCAGGACAAAACAGATGCCAGAGCCATTCAGAGCCCTGCCCTGAGCGGGCCACTGTGCTGGTGGTGGCTGAGAGTGACTTTGTCTAAACGTCAGTCTGCAGTGGGCCTGCTCCCAAGCAGTTCTAGCCCGGGGAACTGAGCAAGTGCCCACCCTTTCCTCCTCCCCGACCACACCTGTGGTGCGTGGCACTCAGTTCTGCCTTCCCCCTAACTCACACAGTAGGAAAATATGTCCCACCTGCCACCTTTCCCCTAAGTGCTACCGGGCCGAGAATTCACCGCTTTGCAAGGGAGAGCTAGCTGCAACCCAAGGTTCACTTTGCCCACTAAACTACCTTTTTAAAAATGTCTCCTATGAGTGTGTAGTAATCATATATGGTGGGTTTCTTTATGACATTTTTATTCATGTATGTGTATATATATATATATATATATATATATATATATATATATATTTTATCATAGTCCTCCTGTATTCCACTCTTTTTTTTTTTTTTTTGGTTTTTTGAGACAGGGTTTCTCTGTGTAGCCTTGGCTGTCCTGGACTCGCTATGTAGACCAGGCTGGCTTCGAACTCACAGCGATCCGCCTGCCTCTGCCTCCCGAGTGCTGGGATTAAAGGCGTGCGCCACCACCGCCCGGCTCTGTATTCCACTCTTATCCTAGTCCCACTGTTCTCTTCCTCTTCCGTCCTTCTACTGTTCTGCTCCCGTGTGTGTGCACATGCACGCGTGCCAATGAGTTTCACTGTGGTTACTTACAGGCCCACAGTGAGGGTTGTTTATAAGAACACTGGCAACTTACCAGTGGCTATCCCACTGAGGAAACCCAGTTTCACTCCCCACCACCACTATGCTCCCAGCCTAGACCACCACATTTCTTTAAAAAGACTCAGTCCAGGAAAAAGGAAGGTTGTTGCTCATTTGTTGTGGAACTCAGGACTGGTCGGCTTCCTCCTTTGTGTTTCTTCCTGTCTTCCCAGCCTTCACTATAGACCTGTAGAGACCAAATCCTCCAAACTGAAAGTGGGTGATCTGTTCTTGTGCTTCATTGTCACAGGCCTACCCACAAAGATGGAGGAGGGACTTCAGAGACAGGAGAAATAAATGCCCATCTTTGTGGGTTTCAAGTGCTCCTTTATTTAAAAAGGAAAGGCTTGCGGGGGTGGGGGGGGGAAGCCCACAAGGCCTTCAGCCTACACAAAGAACTACAGGCAAATGAGGAATACTGATAGGGAAAGAAAGTCTTCCCCAGGGAGGAGCACACCGATTGGTTATACAACTCCAAGTGGTCAGCCTTGAAAGCATACATAGAGGTAACACTATATAGACTGTGCAGGTTGTGCGTGCGTGTGTGTGTGTGTGTGTGTGTGTGTGTGTGTGTGTGTGTGTGTGTGATGACAATTAATGAAAAAAGAGACCATGACTTTGAAAGAGAGATGAGAAAGGTATATGGGAGGTTTTGGATGGAGGAAAGGGAAAAGGGGCACGATGTAAATACGTTATCTCAAAAAGCAGGATTGGAAGACAGAAACCTGAAATGTAATGAGAACCGAGAAGTTTTCCATTTGTTTCTAATAGCAGATGCAGACACCTTGAGGCAACAGGATGGAAAGTTACTAATAAAACCAAGTGAGTGGAGATATGATGGCTGCTGATGTGGCTCAGTGGGCAAAGTACTTCCAGCACAAGTCTGATAGCCTGGGGTTCGATTCCCAGAGCCCACATACCAAAAAGTTGTCCTCTGACTACACACACACATGCCATGATATATGAGTATTCACGCGCACACACATGAATCACACTAAAATAAATTGTTTTGTTTCTTTTTTTTTTTAAGATGTATTTACTTCTTATGTATACAGTGTTCTGCCTGCATGTGCACCTGTAGGCCAGAAGAGGGCATCAGATGACATTTCAGATGGTTGTGAACTACCATGTGGTTGCTGGGACTTGAACTCAGGACCTTTGGAAGAACTGGCGGCACTCTTAACCACTGAGCCATCTCTCCAGCCCCATTTGTTTTGTTTCTTAAGGAGAAATCATGGCCAGAAGGATAGAGAATAAAAAACATGAGGTCCTCTGACTCAAGAAACTCAATCCCAGGCCTTATCTCACAGGATGCTCTTCCAGCCAGCGTCAGGTCCCGTGGGAGTAATTGCATGACAGTGTGATTTGTATGACCCATAACTGGGGTTAGAGTCTGGGAGGAAAGAGGTGGAACAGAAGGAACTCTGCAGGCAAGGCTAACCGCAATCACTCTGGCTGTGGCTGCTGTGTTCTGGGACTCAGGAAGACATGGATTTTCTCTGCCTTACAGGGTCCTAGGCAGACAAAAGGGTCTTTCTGGGAATGGGAGGATAATGACCAAGTAACATGGGGAAGGGAAAGTCAACCTCAGGGGAAATCAATCACCCCATCTTTCCTGTTACATTGTAATTATGGACTTACTGAAGTGAGGTCAACTTTTGAGTTCACTACCCTAGGCTTTTGCTACGTCAAAGAACTGCCAGACCTACCGCCTTGAACAGTACGCGTTTATTATTTAGCTCAGTAGCTGAAGGTTGGCTGTGGTGTCAGAGTAGTTACACCATCTCTTCTGTTATAGGACAACTCTGTTGTTCTCTGTGGTCTGCTGGTGGCTCGCTTTGGGCTGGAGGATCTTGCACGCGTGTCCGGCCACTGGCTAGTTGGTTGGTGTATGAGGGCCCCCGCCAGGGCTTCTCAGATCAGCTTCATATACTCTGCTGTCCTCTCAAGGCTACTCCAGGGTTTTTTGCAGGGTAGCAGCATTCCAAGAAAGTGAAAGTGGCTGTAAGATCCCTTGTGACAAAGGCTCGCACTAAATATTGCATCTTTCCATGGGGAAATAAACCTGCTTGCTTGATAAGTAGAGCTAATGGAATTTGTGCCAATTTAAAATCTACCACCATCAGGCTGGAGAAATGGCTCAGGGGTTAAGAACACTGGCTGCTCTTCCAGGTGACCCAGGTTTGATTCCCAGCACCCACATGATAGCTCACAACCATCTCTAACCCCAGTTCCAGGGGATCTAATGCCCTCTTCTGGCTTCCGTAGGTACCAAACATCCATGAAGCCGAGGCGTCCATACACAAAGAACTATTTAAACCTATAATAGCAAACAGTCTGGGGATGTTGCTCTAGGGTTGAAAATGGAGTTGAGCATTTTGGCAAGACAGGATGACCACCAAGCTCTTGGGCTTTACCTGTCTCCAACCCCAGTTCCAGGGTGACAAACATGGCCGGGTTTTACAAAGGGGCTAGAGAGAGGAACTTAACTCCTCTTTCATGTGCTGCAAGCTCTTTACCCCCACCCCCGCCGCTCCACCCACCAAGCCACCTCTCTTGCTCACAGGTTGTGGATCTTTTTTAATTAACACCATATTTTTGACATGATTCTTTAATCTTTTGTAGATAATCGGTATTTCTGCATACAGATTTAAATAATCTATCGAACCAGACCCCTATTGACGGATCAGCGGGCTATGCCCAAACTTTTGCTATTCAGTGTAATATTACAGTTAATAACTTTATATATAAGTCAATAGTCAATGTACCTGTTGAGCAAGAAATTGCTGTTGAATCCAATGTTGCTATGTTTAAATTGTGTGCCAGCAACTGGAAATGTACCTAGCACCCAGATCTTGGTTCTTTGGTGGACTTTGGCACTTAGAGGGGTCAAGAACACTTGGACAGTTCCAGGACAGACCAGGGAGGCACATTGTGGACCTGTGATGCCCCTATAGTGCCAGACAGGTGGCCAGTTAAAATGAAAATATAGAAACATGACAAAAGACACAGATGCTGGCTCTAAGGATGGAAAAATGGGTCTGGTAGAGGGCAGCCATGAAACCATGCATCCACACTGATAGAAATAAGATATTCCAGGCACAGAGCATCTCCATGAACGATGCTTTCTAATTACAAAGTGAAAACAAAAGCCCAGGAGACACTGCTATAATGAAATGGTTTTTTTTAAATCACCTTAATGGACACAGGACACAGTGTATCTTAGCGGGGTGTATCATCTCTCTGGTACTTTTTATCAAAAATAAATAAATAAATAAAAATAAAAGCCTAAACAAGCCAAAACTGAGGGAGACTCTACAAAGTTAAAGGTCAAGCAATCTTCTTCAAATATGAAGTTCCTGAAAACTTAAGGCTTCGTCCGTGTTAAACGAGACTGGCGCCTGGAGAGACGGCTCGGTGGCTAAGAGCACTGGCTACTTTTTCAAAGATCTGAGTTCAGTTCCCAGCAGCCATGTCACATTGCTCAACCTCCTGTGACCCCAGCCCCAGCAGGTCCTCCTTACGGCTCCTGCAAACACATGCGCACATATGTAAAAATGGAATTTTTGAGAGAAAGAAAGAGAAGTTGAAGGCAAGACAACTAAATGACCTCACACCTGGAAAAGGCAAAACTCTCATACTGTGAAAGTATTGATATGATACGGATGTAGGTGAGGTGTGAATGAGACATACAGGATCGTATTGAGGTTAATTTCCTTGTTTTACAGCTTCTCTCTTGTTATTTAGCAGTGTCTTTGTTTTCAAATTTTTCAGAGATAAAAATCATTTTTTAAAAAAAAAAAAATGTGTTTATACATATGTATGTCCACGGAGAAACACAGAAAGGTCAATACAAAGGTGAAAGCCAGAATTTTTTTTTCTATAATGCAAATGTGATAAAAAAAAAAAAATGTTGTCATTGAGACCTTCTGGGTATGCCGGAATTCTTTGCACTATTTTTATGATTTTTGAAATTTTAAGTTCAAAGCAAATACGTATGAATCGGAAATCTGACTCATGTTGTTAGCTTGCTTCCTCTAGAGGAAGTACATGCCCCGACCAACACCGCAGTGTTCAAAAGTGGGCCTTCATATATACAAATACACACTCACACAATGAGAGGACTTCAAGAAACAGGCAAAGGCGTGTCCTCCACGGTTGCGCGAATGAGGCTCCCAGAAGTGAAGACAGGGAGAGGAGCAGCTAAGAACCGGGGAGTTTGAGACCATAATTACATGCTAGTTCACCCCAACCAGACTGGGAAACGTTATAAAGTTTGAAAATACGGATGCTTGGTGAGGAGAGCAAGAGACAGCCTTGCTGTGCATTGGAAGGAGTGTAATTTAGTACCATTATCTTGGAGAGCAATTTGCCAATATCTAATAACTTTAAAGACGTGCTCATCCTGTCAACCCAGGAATCCCGCCCACAGCCACCTGTATTTCCTATGTGTTTCCACATGTGCATGCACGCACAGCCATCTTCCCAGAAGTGCACCTTGTAATAATAGACAATGAAAGTTAGCCCACGTGCCTACCAAACGGGTACACACCTGCAGTTTCAGCATGCAGGGGGCTGAGACGAGAGGATTGGGAGTTCAAGGCCAAGCCTGAGTTACATAACAAGACCCTGAGTCATAAAGACTCTTTGTGTGTGTGTGTGTGTGTGTGTGTGTGTGTGTGTGTGTGTGTGTTTAGAATACCAAATGTATCTGAGTGCAACTACATACATATAAGAAAGGCATGAAAGCCTCTCCCAGGCAGGATATGGTATTGGCTCTGGTAAAATGGTCACTTGGAGAAGAAAATGTGACAGACCGGATCAAAAACGCCTCAATAGGAGTTTCACCTAGGACAGCGTTTCACTGTCTCCAAACAGATATGAAGCAAAGTGTGCATAAATATTACCACTCATTCTATTGAGGAACTGAGTACTTGAATTATTTTTTCATTGTGCTTTTTCCTCCTGAGTGTTTAAAACACTTCATAGCAAGAAGGCTAGAGAGATGACACTGCAGCTGATAGCACTGGCTGCATGCAGAGGACCCACGTTTGGTTCCCTGCACCCATAAGCAGGCACACAACCCTCTATAGCTCTGACCTAAGGGGTGCAACGCCCTCTTCTGACCTCTGCAGGCATTGCACATGAGTGATGCACAAACATATATGCAGGCAAAACCCTGATACACATAGTTTTTTTTTTTTAATTAATAAATCCACCTGTATCTTCATAGCAAAAGCAAAAGGTAGGGTCAAATAGCCCCAGATTTCATTTTAGATAGTATAATCATATATAGAATATAATGCAAATACATCTGGAACGTGTGGCGACCCAGAGCTGTGGTTTAAATGAACAATGGCCACATGACATAAAGCAAGTTATTGATGTAAAGATGATGAATGGAATTAGACTCTTGGAATTGGCTTGATTGCAGTACAGTGTGCAGTCAGGATCTGTTGTTGCTGCTGCTGCTGGTGGTGGTAGTGGTGGTGGTGGTGGTTGTTTGTTGTTGTTGTTGTTGTTAATGAAGTTATTTTATTGAAGCTATCTTTGCTTTATTGTAGGCTCTGGTTTGGTGACTCTGTCATTGCGACTGAGCAGAGGACCCCTCTAAATCCCTGCTGTCATCTCTGGGGCAGATCTGAAGAGGGTAAGTGCAGCTACTCTCAGAATTCCTTGGGTTTTTTTGCTCTTGTTTTATTTTCTGATATTCGCCTTGGCAACAAGGAAGTTCTCATTAGCTGTTTCAAGAAATATAAAGGTGATTGCATGGTTATAACTTCATTTTAGATAGTATAAGCATATATAGAATATAATGCAAATACATTCTCGTTTCTACTTATGTGAATGGACACACCAGATGTGAAGGACAAGAAATTCACCAAGTGGAAAAGGACAGTGAATGCAAAGGGCACTGTGATTAGTTGTCACTTCCGAATGCTAACCTCCTGTTTGTCGATGGCTGGGCGATGGTGGTGACGAGTGCTTGCCCTCTCAACTCTTTCACCTGTAAATCGAAATTTTTGAAAGGAATTATTTTGAATGTATTTCCTTGAACTTTAATGTGCTTCACCCTTGGGAGAATTGAAAAACAAAATGATTTCCAAAGTACGACGGACAACCCCTCCCCCAGCCTTTGTCACCCCCAACATCTCCCAAGTTGGGGGGGGGTGTGAGGTTAAAGAAGGCTGCCTTTCTGGCACAGGCCTTTCTGCCAGGCGCTTGAGAGTAACATAAGGGAACTGCCAGCTTGTTGTCTGTTTGCACTCAGAGCTGTGAGACAAAATGAGACGGGTGTGTACCATACACATGTGTGTGATAAGCCGGACTCACCTTTGCGTTTGTAGAACTAGAGTTAGCAAGCTCAACAGCTGATGATGGTTTTACCCTGTGACCCTGGCCTCCACATCGTCCTTCCCTGTGGGTGTTACCTTCCACTCAACACTTCCTCTGCAAGGCCTGAACACTGAGCGTGCTTCTCTGGCTTCCTTCCCCTTGGCCGCTAATAAATTAGATTAAATTTCTTTTTAAAATGACTAATGGAGAATGGCATACATCCTCCTGTCTGGTGTCCCCAATCTGATTGTGTCAGTGTGTACTGCTTTCCCAAATGTCACCTTCGTCATTTTCTAACTTTCGATCTGCTTTGAGGTCAGTCTTTGGCTACACCAAGTTGGGCTTTACCCACAAAGGGACCATCACTGTAATATGCCTAAGAGAATTACATTCGGGTAAATGGTGTGTGTTTGTAGAACCAAGATAAAGTTCCCAGAGAAAAGAGGTGGTGTGGACAGATCTCAAAATCAGACTGCAACAGGCCACAGTTAGAACTCTTAGAGAGAGAATTGGAAAACCACTCTGGCGGCACCACAGTCCGTTTCTGCTGCCAATATGGGATTATGTGGCATTGCAAGCTTTCCACGTGGCGTGCCTCAAGGAATCACAAGGACCCCTAAAGAGACTCACATCTTAGAGGAAAACTAAATCCTAGCTTTGAAATACAAACACTGTCTCCCAGTGCTGCCTACAGAGACTCCCCACCAAGATCAGTCTAATTGCTCAGTGGGGTGACAGTTGCTCTTCTCCAGGGGCATCAGCAGATATGATTTTTCTGGCATCAAATAAAGGGAAATGGAGCCTTAAGAATATAGTGTCACTGTTGTCGGCTGTGGATTGGATATAAAACTCTTCTTCAAAATTACAGGCAAGGCGTTGTGGGTGATCTGTCAGGTAAAATACTAACAAGTGCCCATTCATGAGAAAGCCACTCACCCATAAAGAACACTCCAGACAACACCCACTGCTGGCTGGGATGGATGTGGCTTTATTTGATTTGGGGTTGATTTATTTGTTTGCCTGGCTTCTAGAACAGCATAACTTGGATTTAATGTCTCGAATACTGAATCCAATACTTCTAGGTTCACTGACTTGTTATTATTTAGCATTTATGAAGTATATGTCAATGCACTTAGCACTTTACAATGACTCATAAAAAGGCCTGATCCTGGCCATTGAGCAGAAGGTTGCTATCAGTTGAAATGCTGCCAATGTGGAAATGATCCCAGGATAGCTCTGTATTCCTTTCTCCCCGCCCTCCTGGTCCCCCACCCCCAAACAACAATGTGTCCCAATTGCTGAGTGTATCTGAATCCAAACAGATGTGGGATTGCTGCTGTTACCACGTTGATGACAGTATTCAGTGCAGAGCTCCTGACACTTATGGGAAGCTGAGCAAGAATGGGTGTAGGGATACATAAATGGATGCATCCACGGATGGATTCATGGGTGGAAGGGTGCATGAATGGATGGATGGATGGATGGATGGATGGATGGATGGATTGCCTTATCCTAAGTGGGCATCTCCTGTTGCCCACCTGTCTCTCTACCATAAACTATTTAAGCATTCCCCCATACATTTATTTTGTACAGATTGCTGGCTTGGAAAAAAACAGTTATGTTAGTGGTGTTTATATGATCAATAACTGTGAGGTGGCCTGATTGCGCAAAATCATCTAAACTAGGCAACAGTATTGTGTCAATGCAAGTGTCTTGGTGTTAATGTCATAATAGAATTGTATAAGATGTTACCATTGGAGGAAACTAAGTGAAGGACCTGGGGGACTTTATTATCTTTGCTTACTGTGAATCTGTAATTATTGCTAAAAAAAAAAAAATCACATTGGCTTCACATACCTGAAGCCCAACCTCAGTGTCTACACACACCACTAATAATAGCCATACCAGTTGTGTCAGTTCAAGACTCCACCAACGGAGAAGCCAGATCTGAACTAGCTCTACAAGGGCCTCAATGGGGGAATGCCTGTGGAGTGTACAGCAACAGGAATAGAGCCAGTCCCTTTAGAGCCTTCACAGGGACAGGCAGTTCCTGCACCTGCAAATGGGGACAGGAAAGGAAGACTGGGTTGGACGGGCTCAAGCCATGAGCCCTTCAGAGAAGCATCTCAGCCAAGCCACTGAGAAGGCCTGTACCAATGTTACCTGGAAAAGAATTCCCAATGGCAGGAGCTTAGTCATTGACTGAACATTACAGCCTAGAACAAATGCTGAATGCACTCAAAGGTGCAGAGGCAACTGGAGATTAGTAACTTGCTGTTTCTAGAGTGGATTTTATTTGTTGTAACTTGCGTTTTGTGTCCAGGTTTCACTCTGGAGCATTACAACTCTCCAGACTGGTCTAGAACTTGTAATCCTCCTGCCTCTGCCACTCCAGTGCTAGAAAACAGGCAAGTGTCACCATATCTGGCCAGAATGGGTTATCTTTAATAGAAGTTCTGAGAAGGACACTTCTGAGACTACTATGGTGGGCAGCACTTTCTCAGTCCTTTAGTGACCTTGACCTTGAACTGATGTGACTTATTAGCCATCACAATCCACTGCATCCAGCTTCTAGTCACCCACCAGTCCCTCTTCTGGCCCCTGTTTCATATATATGAAATATATCCATATATGTATATATGGATGCATACGTAATACACACACACACACACACATACACACACACATATATATATATATACACACACACACACACAT
Source organism: Acomys percivali (assembly GCA_907169655.1). Lineage (NCBI taxonomy): Eukaryota > Metazoa > Chordata > Mammalia > Rodentia > Muridae > Acomys > Acomys percivali. Next base: position 19,123,188 of record OU015753.1, on the reverse strand, counting down.
GCCCTGCCTACTCAGTGCAACATAAAGTCACAGAGTCAAGCCAACAAATCTGCTATATCTGTAATTTGCCTCAGTTGGCCCTCCCTTCTGCTCCGCAGATCTTGCTTCCTCTCTCCTGATTCCATGTCTGATGTCTTTTGCCACCCTCCTCCTTCCTAGAGCTTCACCACTGCCCACACTGCCACTGTTTTCTGGAGAGGGCCTTCCTTCACAAACCATCAGGCATCCCTCCACATGTGCAGGCCTCCTCTTTCTCCCATTCTCTTAAGTGCTGGGGAGACCTTCCAAAACCACATCCATCCTTGGACCCTTGATAGCCCTTTGCCTGGCTGGCTCAGGCAGATGTACTTTTGTCTCACACTCATTTCCTCCCTTTTGTTTTGTGAACATTGGCTCCTTTATCCAAAACAAGCTTTCTCCGGATCATCCTGCCAGGAGAGCTGTCTTACATCTCTCTCTCTCTCTCTCTCTCTCTCTCTCTCTCTCTCTCTCTCTCTCTCTCTCTCTCTGGTCACCATCAGTCATCCGCGTTTCTGTGCTTCCTCACCACACGTCCTTCACCACCCTTCTCCTCTGCTCTACCTGATGCACCTTCCTCACAGGTGCCTGTGGCTGAAAGCAGGGCCTCTCCTTGGGGCTCGGCTTCCCTAACCTTCTAGTCCGTGTGTCACCTTCCTCGTCCTCCAAACGCCCTCCTCTGTTGCTCTCAGCTCTCCTCCTGTCTATGACCGTGCCTCTTTCATTCTCTCTCCTTATTGCCTGTCTATCTGTCTTTCTCATTCTTGATTTGCCTCTGCCCGCTTCAATGCTCATGTGCCTGTGATCTTAACCCTTTAGGCTCTGCGGGGATCATTAAGTTCCAACCCTCACTGCCCACTTCAGTCCCTGGACAAGGTTCTCGTGCATTTTGCCAGAGTTTTCCAATCCATGTCCATATTCTCTTGTCCTTGAAACATTCCTGCCCCGCTTCGTGAGAGGCTACCTCACTCCGTATATAGGTCATGAGGTTGGACTTTGGCAATCAAGTTGAGACAGGGCCTCCTCGCTAGGCAGCTCATTCTGACCTAGAGATCACCAAATACCCTAGGCTGGGCCTCCAACTCATGGCAGTCCTCCTGCCTCTGACTCCCAAGTATTAGGATTAAAAGCATAAGCCAACTTGCCCAAGCTTCAACTTGTGTATCAGTTGTCCCGGCCACTCTTCCGCTCCAGTGTCCCTCCCAGCCTCTCTGTCACTGAAGTCACTCCTCCAGTTCTATCTGCCCCACCTCCGCAGTGGTGGCTCTCTTTGGCTCTCTCAGCTGGACTCTCTACCCCGAGACTCCTCTCCGTCTCCCAGTCTGTCCTATTCACCGGTGAATTTTATTTTGCTGAAGTTCCCATTATATCTCTTTTATGCTGAGAACTTCGGAAAGGTCCTCACCATATCCAGAAGCTAAAAGACATCAGCTCTGCTCCGCCCAACAGGGCTTCTTCCTAAATACTTTCTGTCTTCTCTCCATTAGTACTGAATGGCTCGTTCGCCCAGCCCCTACCCCACCATCGCTGGTCCACAAAGAAATAAAGATGGAGTTGGGGGTGCTTCAGTCTTATTCCTAGTCCATCCCTGTCTGTTTCTAGTAGGATAAACTATCTTCCCAGGGATGTAGTGGTAGGGTATCCTACCCCTCTTCTCTGAGACAAAAGTCGTAGTGTAGTGATGAAGAGCACCACTCTAGATTTACCTGCTGACTCAAAGGCTATAGACTTGCATTGGTCACTTACTTCTCTGAGCCTGAGTTTGCTCAACTACAAAATAGGCTGCTCCCTGTCTACCTGACAGCAAAGTGACTAGGTAAGGTCATGCGCAGTGGAGGCTGAGAGCCTCTAACAAACACTCTAGACAATCAGGCTAAAGAAAAGAAAGGCTTATTTGGCTCATGGTTTCAGGGGATGCCATCTACGGTTACATGATCTCCTGACTCTGGGACAGGTTGCCAGGCAGAGCATTGTTCTGGGAGAGCATGGTTTACCAAAGCTGCTCTTCATGGCAGTTAGGAAACAGGGTGGGTTGGAGTCCCAGCATTCTCTCCAAGGCTATCCCCTCCTGCCTACCTCCTCCCAGAGGGCCTGCAGCTTTCACTGTCTCCTAACATGCCAGCAGCTGAAGTCCGGGTCTCCAACACACGAGATTAGGGAGATGATGTCTAAGCGTTGCATTAGGTGCCATCGTCGTTTTGTCGTACTTGGCATGTGACATTGTTACGCATCATAGTTGTTCACTCATTAGGAGGCAAGACTAACACGAGTTCCACACAACCAGTGATTAATATCCTAAGCACTTCATTTAAGACTTGAGGTATTAGAAACATTACAATGAACAATTTTGTGGTATATAAATTTTACAATAAGGAATATGTGCCCACAGCCCCCCCAAAAAAACTGGACCGTTTTAGTGAATACTTGTGTAGTAATACTTTAAATCATTTAATTTTTAAGATTATAAGATAATTATGTAGTCTCTCCCTTCCATTTCCTCCCTCCAAATCTTTCCAACTATCCCTCCCTGTTCTCTTTCAAACTCATGGTATCTTTTTCATTCACTGGGAGAAGGGTGTGCTTGGGTATCTATACGTGTGTGTGTGTGTGTGTGTGTGTGTGTGTGTGTGTGTGTGTTCCTAAATATTTAAGTACAACCTGTTCAGTCTGTATAATCATACCTGTGTGTATGTTTTCAGGGCTGACCAGTTGGTTTTGGATAACCAATTGGTGTGCTCTTCCCCGGGGAGGACCGTTTCTCCCATCACAGCTTCCCTGTAGTTCTTTGTGTAGGGTTGAGGCCTCCTAGGCTTGCCCTCCCCAGGTCCACGTTAGTGTGTCTGTTTGTTGCCCTTGTTTATCATCTATTCTCTCAGTTGATGAGCCTTTATGGGTGTAGCTTCTCACATTCCTAGGAGAACACAGTCTTTTCCCCTCCTCTTCTGCAGTGATCCTTGTATCTGTTGTAACTTGCAATTGGGTTTCACCACTTCATCGTTTGGTCGGCTACGGTTATTTCATTTAATAAATGTTTTATTGTGTAGCAAATGTGCTGATGTCAACGTGATGCCCATTGAGTACCTACTGTGTGCCAGTCCCTTGCTTGGTAGTCCATATCTGATATCTAGCTATGTGGATGAGTCTGTGTATTGATAATTGATATGTCGTTGCTAATGAAGGAAAGATTGGTATATGAGATGGTAACTACCTGTGAGGTCTTGTGACAGATGTGTGGAAAGTACACTTATCTTTATTGAAGGGAAATAAAAAAATGAAAATAAAAAGTTGCTTTTAAAGTTGTTCCAAAAAGGTTGTACCATGTAGAGATGGGGAGATGGCTTAGACAGTAAAATGCTTGCCACATAAGCCTGCACACTCCAGGGAGGACCCCCAACACCCACATAAAAAGCCAGGGCCAGCAGTGTGCTCTGTAATCCTAGCATCAGGGTTGGGATGGGAAGAGGAGAATCCAATAAGGCATGCTAGTCAGCTAGTGTAGACTAATTAGTGAGTTCTAAGTCCAGTAAGAGACCTGTCTCAAAAGTAAGGTGGAGGGTAGAGAGAAAGCTCAGCTGCTGAGACCGCTTGTTGATCTCCGGGAGCTCCTAAGTTCAGTTCCCAGCACTCCTGTCAGGGGGCTCAGAACCACCTGTAACTCCAGGTCCAAGGAATCCAATGCCTCTTTTGGCCTCTGCAGGCATCCACACTTATGTGGTGCGCACACACACACACACACACACACACACACACACACACACACACACACACACACACCACGCAGCACCTTCCGCTTTAAACAATGTCAGCAGTGAACCCTAAGCCACTTCACCCCAGCAGAGTGTACGGTTTCCACCCGTGCTCACACTGTTATGCTGGAATATTCCTTATGTCAGCACACCGGTGCGTTGTAATATTCCCCATATTGGCATATCTGGTCCATGTGGAAGCAGCCTCTAGCTGTGGTTTGATTGAGAGCACTGACTGGCCACTAGGTTTCTCAGTAGCACGCTTGTTCAAATCTCCCTGCAATTTTCCTGATGGGCAATCTGTCTTTTTCTTACTTATATGCCAATATTACTATTGAAAAGGCTGTAATAGGATTTTCATTAATTAATGTTAAACCCTGAGGAAATCTTAGTGTAGTTGGGCAAGGTCACCATGTGTAGCAGCAAAGACAAAGTCCCAGGGTCAGAGGTCAGAGGATGTGCACTACGTGTCCTTTTCTGTGAATGTCTTCAAAAACAATTGGAGACCCTCCCCACCGCCCCCACCCCCACCCTCATCTCCCTCCCTGTACAACTCACTAATGGAAGAGACAGAATTCTTTAGCAAAAATCTAGCATTCCTTCTGCAGTCCCTGAAAGCGTGAATACAAGCGCAAGGCCACCTTTAAATGACAATAATGCAACTGAAATAGATCATTCAAAGGAAGGAGACATATTATTAAGGGTGACACAGCCATTGACACTTGTTAGCTTGTCTGTGAGCAAACACTACAGAGCAGCGCAGCTTAAAGTGAATGAAACGGTATCCATTCTCCAGCTAATGAAAATGCTTTGGGCTCTGGGCCAGAGAATAGATTTGGATCATAGATGGAACTCTTTTTCTAGGGCCTTAAATGTAAATGACTAGAATTATTTTTAAAGTACCATCCTACCCAGTCTTTTGGAATAAAAACATGGTTTTCCATTTTAAAAGAAAAAAAAAAACTTCATTCAACATAAAGACAGAATGTACCAGCTTTGGCCAACCTCATTCATGGCTTCAGTTATATAGATAGCACATTCTAATGTGGATGGGTTATATAGTAGAAACAGATTTTATGGAGCCTTCCTTGTCCCACAGTACACACATGCATACACTCCACATGCATGTTCATATGCATGCAAAGTATACATGTATATACATGCAGACATGCAAAGAGAGATACATTATCTATACAATATGCATGCAAATGTACACAAAAATGCATGCATGTATAATCATGGTATATATCCATACATGTACACAGAAAGACATAGACATATACATAAATGTACGTACTGATGTTTTGTGCCTATGAAGCTTGCAAAAATGCACTCTGACATGGAGTAGAGAGGCTCCATTTTCCCTCTATAGGCAACACATATATGTGAGTGTATACTATATAGTGTACATATAATGTGTATAATAATTATATATTATACACACTTAATATCATATATATTGTACACATAAGTTCATACAATAATATATTATACATATTTATGGACTTCTAAAACACCCAGCTTCTCAACCAATCTAGAACAACGAAGTATTTTAGAATTGCTAGTTTGTATGGAATTTAATTGTCTAGGAACTAAAGTTAGTTTCGAGATTTAAGAGTGAACAAGCAAACCTCAATTTATTGCTTATTTCAAAATGTCATACCTAAATGACTTGCATTAAGACATGGGCATTTAGAAGGAAAATACATAGTTATAGCGACCTAGCTTTTCTAATAAATGAGGTGGCATTAACAGTAAGTATACATTCATTGAGACATCCTTTCAGCTGAGATAAAGCCCCCTTCCAAATGAGGTATGGTGTAGCTATGTCCAAAACCCGGTCTACCCAGCACCTTAGGCCTCCGTGGGGGCCAACCTGGATCCTGGATTCATTGTCCATCACTCACATACTTCTTGTCTCAATCCTTGGGTTCACAGTTCTAAGTTCACTTGAAGACGTCATGTCTGGGAGCACAGATATCAAATATCTGTGGCTAAGGAGCCCTTTGTTAGCCAAGCCTTGTTCCCCTAAGCACCTGGTCATGAAAAGGACACGCCAGACCACAGCAGTCTCCAAATGCTGAATCCCAGTAGGACTTGGAGGAACTTCTGGTAGACCTTTCCACAGCTGTTCAGCCATGCCCAGGGTTCTGGGAATCCTTGAGATGCTGCTAGTGAATGTCCAAGCTCTCTTGGTATGATGTGCAATACCTCTCAGAATTCTGGGGTGCCTTCATCACTTGTCTTCCACTTGTGGGCTCAGACAGTCATGGACTCTTTAAAGAAGTGAGTTCATGTTTTCAGAAGCAGACTGGCAGATCCTCCGCTGCCAATTGCATTGGAGTGACTCTCTAGCTACCCGTTCCCCACAGGGGACAGAATACCCATGGGAGCCTCTGTGGTGCTCCATACCAACCAAGATGGAGGAACCCACATCTTGTTCTCAGCCTTTCTTTCCATGAACAGCAGCTTTCTGCCATGCAGAAATCCTCCAGAGCCTCCACGCATCTGCACCATTCAGACTTGGTGCTTAAAGGGAGCCTTGGAGTCTGGGAAGATGGTGTGGTGAAGAGAGTGCTTGCTGTACAAACACGAGAGTCTGAGTTCAAGTTCCCAACATCGTTGTAAAAACTGGGTATACCAAACATTTGTAGTCCCAGCACTGGGGAAGCAGAAACAGGCAGCTCCTGGGAGCTTGCTGGCCAGCCAGTGTACCCAACAAAGCTCCAGACTCAGTGACAGATCCTGTCTCAAAAAATAAGATGAAGAGATAGATATTAAGAATATTTCATGTCAACTTCTGGCCTCTACAAGCATGTGCATGTGAGCATGCATACATTTG
>OU015753.1:19112582-19114524 GCA_907169655.1 Acomys percivali | reverse complement strand
TGTGTGTGTGTGTGTGTGTGTGTGTGTGTGTGTGTGTGTGTGTGTGTTTGTGTGTGTGTGTATCTCCTACTGGATCCAGCCACTATTGCCCCTGTGCATATAAGAGTAGGTCTGGCCACTGGCGCATGGGCAACCCAATTTGGGGGAAGGAGCATCCCTGCAGAACACTACCTCTCCCTTGCTTAGCAGCCATAGACCCGCCCATAGCACCTCACTTGGGGTGGGGCCTTGTGAGTCATTTTCTGCTTCATGGAAGATGAGACCTCCCAAAGCCATCTTAGTCTTTATCATGTTAGTCTGGGCAGACCTCCTTGCTATTCAGATATACCTAGTACTGAGCACACCCCCACTCCCACCCCCCCCCCTACCCCCACCCCCACGCCACTGTACCACCCCCACCCTCTCATCTGTTATTGGAGACAGACAAAGAAGCAGTCCCTGACCTCAGGCACTTGTACCCTTGTCGTGACCAGACTTAAGGTGACAAAAGGAAAGTAGAAACATAAATAGTAGGGTGAACCAGCTCCCTGAGGCATAGCTCAAGGGAAGCAGGGCAGTTTTCTAATGGCGACCTTGAACTGTTAATTTCGTGTTTCTTCCCAGGAACTCCGCAGAGGAAGTTCGCCTGTGGCCGGGGTTTCTAATTAACTCTAAAGTTCCTACCACATCGACTAACACCTACAGACCACCCTCAAGCTTGTCTCTCCCCTGACAGAAATAAAAAAATAAAATAAAATAAAATAAAATAACTTATGTCGGTGAGAACTGTACCATAGGAAATCTCTCTTTGTCTGTAGGAAATGATGGCTAGGTCTCCCTTGGCCTGATTGCTTTGGAGACCTTGTAACCCTACAGCTGAAGAAACAGGAGCTGTGGCATTCTAAATTAAAAAAAAAAAAGCAGTGTTGTGTTAGGAAGCATCAAGTTTGTGCCAAGGTGCTGGGAACACAGGGGGAGAGAGGAAGTCTCTTCTCCTATACTTTGCACAGTCAAATGAGGGAACTGGGTCATTGTAAACGTGGGATAAACACTGCAGGGCAAGGTAGTACAGATGGGGCTTGTGGCCGTACACATGAGCCAGGCGGAGGCTTGGAGGTGGCACAAATGCTTCTTGCTTGGACAGAGTCGTGAAGGTGGAGGGATCCAGCAAATGAAGTACGTAGGGGGTGGTCATTTCCTGGTGAAGTGGTAGAGGTTAGCATCCTAGTATAAAGAAGAAGAGACATGAAAGCGTTAAGGAGCATGGAGTGCAAAATAGGGGACTTACCAGAGAGAAGACAAGTGGGAAGTGATGCCTGGATCATCGTAAGTAACCTTGAAAGCCAAATAGCAAGGAGCAGTCCTCTGAAGGATGTCACAGAGGCCATCAAAACCAACACATCCGCACTCCCCGTGGTGGCTCAATTAAAGTGGTACAGAGGCTGCATCATGGGCCGTGCACATCTGAGGATGAAGAGAACAGTCTAGCCAGCTCTTGGGAAAACCACTAAGGAAATAAACCAAGAAAAGAGAAACACAGCAAAAGGCCACAGGGAGAGGAAAGTGGGTAGCCAGCTACCTGGGGTTGCCTTACATTGTGCAATGCAAGCTGTGTACAACTGAGAATAGGAGGTCACAGGCCTGTTCACAGGCAGACATATCTAAGAAAGGGGGCGGGAAGGAAAAGATGAGGTGTCCAGAAGTGAAGCAAGAAATGAAGTGTTGTGGAGGAGGGAGAGGTAGACAGAATCCAGGGACTTGACCCTGAGTGACCAGGAAGAATGCTAATAAGAAGTAGATAGAAGTGAAGAGGAAAATGATAGGCAGGCATCTGTAACAGTGGTCTGTATCTCAACCACATCAGAGGCTGAGACAGGCCCACCTTGGCTACAGAACGAGTTCAAGGCCAACCTGGGTAATTTAGCAAGACTTGGTCTCACAATAAAATGTGAAGGGGCTGGCA
>OU015753.1:19095082-19110082 GCA_907169655.1 Acomys percivali | reverse complement strand
GTGTTTGAAGCTATGGATACATAGAACGCTTGGCTGGCATGGGTAAGGCCCTAGAGTCAATCCCCAATAGGGTATTTTTAAAGTTAAAATTAGTTTATTTCCTATTTAAACATACCAATTCTGGCGCCTGCTGGGACACTGGAAAATTGAGTGATAGCAGGTACGGCTTTGTTTTCCCAGATGCCGGACAATCAGGGAGAAGGGTTCTCTCTGCTCTCTAGACCACACAAGCCCTTCTCCTATACGTTATCTCTTGAAATTGGGCCACTGATCCCTGAGCATTTCAGAGTATGTGACCCCACTTTAAAGCAAACCCATTAAAGAACAATGGAACAGATACTTATTTCTAATGGTAGAGTAGTCAAAACTTAAAAAAAAAAAAAAAAATTATATTTAAAAAAAAAAAAAGTGCCAAGTTTGTTGGCAAAGGCCTGCAATTACAACTACTCAAGAGGCTGAGACAAAAGATGCCAAGTTCAAAGTTCAAGTTTGATTCCCGAGTTCAATGCCCGCCTGTGGTATGACATGAATCCAAAGGATCCTGAGTAACTTCATGAGACTTTTCCTCAGATTTAAAAGAGGGTTTGGGATAGTATTCAATGGTAGAGGGTAGAGTTCTTATCTAGTGTAGCCAAAGCCACAGATTTAGTCCTCAGCATCAATAAAAAAAAAAAAAAAAAAAAAAAAGAAAGAAAGAAAGAAAGAAAGAAGAGGATGGGGTAGGGGGTGGTGGAAAAAAACAGAAGAAAGTCTAGTACCTACTAGAACGCTAAAGAAATGAGGAAAAGAAAGGAAAGAAAGCTATATTTTCAATAGCCCAATCCTCAGAGAGGCCTGGCCAGCTCTTGGGTTCTTAGCCAGCATTTTGCTTACCTTAGTGTGGGCTCCTTAGATGTGCAAGTCAGACCTTTACTTTATATTGCTTCCTTGTATTACAGAGATCAAAATAAAAGCAACCCCTGTCTTTATGGAAGGTCCAGTGCATAGCCCCCCCCCCCCCCCCCCCCCCCCACCCCACCAAAAAAAAAAGATTTGTTTTACTTTAAAAGTCAAAGCAAAAAAACCAAAACAAAACAAAAAAAAAAAAAAAGTCAAAGCAAGAAACTGGGATATGGCACAGCAGGAAAGGTACTTACATAACATAGTCAAAGCCCTGGATTGTATCCCCAGCCCTTTGTAAAACTGGTCATGTTGGGTGTATACCTGTAATCCCAGTAGTTGGGTGGTACAGGCGGGAAGATCAGAATTTCAAGACCATCCTTAACTACACAGCATGTTTGAGACTAAAACAAAAAACAAGACAAAACAAAAGCTTAGAGGCAAAGCAACTGTGGATGCTTAAACCTAGAATCTAGAATCCCAAAACTTAGAAGCTGGAGCAAAAGGGTCAGCAAGAGTTCCGGGCTAGCCTGAGCTACAACATGAGACCCTGCCGGGGAGAGAGGGAAACACTTAGGTCAGAAGCAATTGCTCAAAGGGTTCCAGGGTGTTCTTCTGACCTTTACAAGATCAAGAAACTGTGATAACCTGTGGCTGAGCCTGAATGGAAAGACATCTGGTAGACCACACTTGTCATTTGCGCTCATTGAGGTTAATTAACACAGACATGTTGATCGTGGCTGGTCTGTGCCACATAGGAGAACTATTTCCAAGCCGTGCATTCTTTGGCTCTCGTCAAGTGGCCCCGTTGTCTGTGGAATTTCCTATTCTCCAGCCACAGAGGAAAAAGCAAACCTCGCCCCCACCCTCCCCCCCCACCCCCGCGCCCCCGATTTGGCTGTTATGAGGTTTAAAGAGGACCATTTGTTTTCATTACAGCCTTGTGAAGACCTTCTTTCCCTCCTCATTAATGAATTTCCAGTCTCTCATTAAAAACAAAAACAAACAAACAAACAAAAAGGACCTAGTTAAGTGGCTGGTGTGCACTCCTGTGCTGCCTTTAGAGAGAAAGCGGATGGCCATTTACTGATTGTGAGGAGGGGGGTGACATCCTTGGTTAGTATGCTAATTTTGTCTCTTTCATTTAACATTCAGATCAGGTCTGTACAGGCCCTCCAGAGTCGCAGAGTCCAGGGATGGGTGGCCGTCTGCCTGGCAGCACAGAACACGCTCTGCATGAATTATATAAATGCCCAAGCATCCAGTCTGCACAGACCTCACATTTTCCCTCTGCCTCCCAGAGACGCGTAGTCACCGGAGCCACATGCATGCAAGCACACCCTGCACATGATACTGATACATGCACCCACAAACAGCCCAGGCGTGGGTCTCTATGAACACTGGTGGCATTCAGAGAGAAACCATAACTACCCGTAGCTGGATTTAGTTCATATTCTTTGGGTCTCTGCTATGTCAGCAGAATGTCTACTACAAGGTATATTGGGGAGCAATATAGAAGGTTTTTTTTTAACCCTTTTGTAGGATACTCTTATCTACAGTACTACATTCAGCGTGTTTAAAAGCCCCATTTCCACTCATGGGAAAGAGTACTATATAGCTCAATTAACAACACTCAGAGGAAGGAAAATCCAACTGTTTTTATTTCTTGGTCCCCACTCTGTCCATGTGTGTTTGGAACACTATATAAAGAGTTCACGGTTGGTTTGGGACTCACCAAGCCACAGCTGGGTGACAACAGAAGAGGAATCCCCAAACCAGCTCCCACATGTCGGTCCAAAGGGCATGTTTGCCAGAAGCCCAGCCAATGGAAAACCGAGTCTCCCCAACCTCCTCTTCCCACTGTCACTCCGTGATGGTGAAGCAGTTTCTGGAGACAAACAAGGAAAGAGTAGCTACCAGCAGAAAGCATGGATTGGAGTTGCTTTAAATAGAGGGACCGATTTTGAGCCAGCAAGGCAGGCTCCCATGCCAAAGAAAGGATATGTTGGTTTTCGCTGTTTGGGAGTGGTATGGATTTGGTTTGGGGCTTTTTCCCCCCCTCTTAGTGTGTGGCATAGCTGTGTAAGCTGGCATGCCATGACTCTGAATCTTGTCCTCTTGTGCCCACAACAATATTCCCAGACTCGCCTGAGGAACTCCAGCGGTTCCCATGTTCCCATCGGAGCTTCCCAAGCCATAGGTGTTTTCTCCGAACTGCAGACTTGATTTGCCTTGATTATTATTATTTATTTATTAAATTTTTTTTTTTTTTGGCTCTGATCCAAGATGTCTTCCTGTCATCATCTCACCGTCTTTTCCGGTAATCCCCTTTTTAAACGTCGCCAACAATTAGTCGATTTATCTCCATCACCAAGGACCACCGCCCACCCCACCCCCCCACCCCCCGTATCCACATCCACATGCAGACATACACTCGGCTGAGCCCCCATCCCTGTCTTGTTTTGCCTTGAAGTATAAGAAATCACAGCTTCTCATTAGCTGGAGAGCACGTTTGGAACGGCTTTGTGTTTACTCACTTAGTAAGTGATGCTGGCCTTTTTAATTATCCTCCTTCCGCATGTAATTTAGAGCAGCAAGCTGTTCAAATCAAACCGAACGGGTGCACATCCTCAGCAAGGCGGTTGGAAAGGAATCCTGGTTTGTTTTAATTTTTTTTTTTTTTTTTTTTTTTTTTACCTCACTGCTGCTGCATTCTTCCTTGTCTGTCAGCAAGCCAAGGAATCCCCCCACCAAAAGCTCTTACGTAGGAAGACACCAAAACCGTGAGTCACTTTTCACTCCCAGAACAGAGGAACCCACAGCGTTTTGCACCTAGCAGCAGACCCAAGATGATGGGGCTTTCCTCCAAGCCACTGAGATCCCTAAGACCAGATGTCCAGTCCTCACATCATTTCTTGCTGTTGCTCCCTCTTTCTCTTCCACCCTTCTCCATCCTTTCATTCTGGAGAGGTCTCTTCTTCTTCCTGTGTGTGATGTGACAGCCGCAGACCACAGCCAGAGCTGGGTCCCTCTCACCTTCTGTTATTTTTTCTCCCCTGCAGCAGCCTTTAGCTGCTACCCTCTGCAAGCAGGATCACCAAAGACACACGACTCGCTCACAATGAATAATCAATACGGATATTGATCTAGGGAAAAATGTTTGTAAATTCCTGAAAGGGAATCAGGAGCAGGGGGCAGGGAGGTTCGTGGGGGACGACGCTGCAGAGCTCAACGGCGCTAGGAAGCAGGACCGCTTTTGGATCCCCAAGTTTGGCCAGCTCCGAGGTGACGGGTACCGGAATGCGTGCCGATGAGGGTGTGCGCATGTGAGGAGGGTGCTGTGTAGTCTCATTTCTCTACAGCTGCTTTCCCTGAAGAGAAGAACCAGGAGCCACATGCTCGGGAGCCCCCCCACCCCCCGCGTCAACGCCATGTCTTGGCTGCGGGCCAGCACTGTTTTGTTTTCATTATCACACGCTACTTTGCAATTTGCATAAATACAGGGTTATTTTTTATCGTGTCGCCCAAAAGATAGAGCAGGGGGGGAAAATAGACTCTTTGTTGTGTGCAAGAGGGGCTTGCTGCCTACTCATTGAGGCTAAGGATTTGCCTCTCAGGCAGGACTTTGGGGCATAGAGTGAGGGCTCCAGAAAGAAATACAGGCAGAGGAGAGATAATGACAGAGGGGAAAGAATTGAGGGGATAAAAAAAAAAGTGGGATTTAATGGGAACCTCAGGAAACTCAATTTGGTAAATGCAAATATTAAGGATCTGTTTTCTTCTGCAGAGAATGACAAAGGCTTGGGCAACCAAGGTAGAGAAAGAGAGCTGACCCACCTCCCCTTAGGTACCTCACATGCTTTCTGCAGGGACGAACCATTGGTTGGAGGGGGGTATGTAGTACAGTGAACATATATATGATTTATCTTGAGCCTCATGCAAAGCATGGGAACACCAAAGCTAGACCATGAGTCCGCTTTCAGCTCCAATGGCTTCACGCCTGCCATTTCCTTGCCTTCCTTACAGACTCGGTCCTCCCACTCTCCCAATTGCACCTGCCCAGGAAAACGGGTAGCCTTTGCTCACCCTCTCGGTTTCAGTGAAGTTGGCACATGAGCATGCCAGCTAAAGGACAAGCCGAGAGACAGCTCTGCCCTGCCTGTGCCTCTTGGCCATAGAGACGTGGACCCACACTCCCAAAGTCACTCCCCAAAGTGGTGTTGGGCATGCACACATTCCTGGAAGTAGAGCATCCGTGTAGAGAAACCGCCCAAGTCCTTCAGCACCACTCTGATGGGCACCTTCCCACAAAGGCCCCTTCCATCTCTCCCACTCACTCTGAATTTGCAGTTTGGTAATTTAAAAAGAAAAAAAAAAAATCTCTTTGAGATCAGTCTGTCCTTTTTCCCATGGCCCTATCTCCTCCTGGGCTGGTGACAAAGGGGGGTGTGTCACTTGCTGTCAGAAGTAAGACCTCTACATGAGGATTCAATTCCAGCACCCCACCCGTTGTCCTGAGAGGAACTGTCCACTTTATCAGCAGCCAGCAGTACCTCAGCAGCCGCAGCAGCAAACACAGCCTTTTTTTTTTTTAATTCCCTTTCTAGCTTCTGATTAGCTCTGGCAATCCAATTAGCAGAGGCATTTATATCACACAGGCCGAGGTTCCCCTACACATCATGGCAGCTCAAACCACTCATAAATCCCACCGATACTACATCTTCCTGCGACATGGATTAATTACAACACCGGACCCTCCTAAGTAGGTCTACCAGTGCAAGTACATAAGAATATTAGAATTAAGGAAAGGGGCCAAAAGGAATGTCTTCCGCCTGCTATCAGGCACGCAGCAAGGCTGCCGTCGGGGAAGGTGCCATCCTTCATCTCTGCACATGCGCGTTATTCAAGCAGACGTGGAAGAGGCCAGCAAGGCCTGAATAGTGCATCATGGAGGATTCAGGCGTGACCTCATCATGGCACACCCATATGTTTGTTTGTTTTTCATACCTTTGGGCCTTTCTGGTGAAAGTTCAGAGCTCTTAGCGACTCATTTCCTACTTGTGGCCCAAACACAACCCAAACAGTGCAACTGTTTTTAAAACCCTTCGTGACAAGAGCTGACTTTCTTCTCTTCATTGGTAGTCCACTGCAGTTGGGCACAATCGCGATATTATGGTAACTTTGCATCTATCTACAATCTAATTCCAGATCTCCCCTTACATTCATCAACCTCCAGCATCTCTCTATCCATTCATCTAGTTATATTCATTTAGATATCAACTATTTATTCTACTTCCCGGTCCTCTATCCATCCGTGTGCATCTCACTATCCATTTTCTAACCGTGTATTGATCTATGAATTTCTTTCTATTATCTGTCATCTACTTGTCTATACATTTGTGTCTCTCTTAATTCATTCCTCTGCATTATCCATCTCTCTGTTTTTCTATCTATTCATCAATCTATTCTATTCGTGCGTCCATCCATTCAGCCATTTATTGTTGGCTTATCAGTGACCAGTCCCTTTTTAGTCTTTGCCTTTTGTTAGTAATGATCTTAACAGGATCCCGGATTCACATTCTCAATCACTTTTAAGGTAAATAATGGCCACTTTCCAAATGAAGTCTATAAATGTTATATGCTTGGCTGTCCGTTCTTAAGTTTAAAAGAATGAACTAAAGAAATAAATCAGTAAAATCACATGATTTTAAGTGAGTTAAAATTACAAGGAAAATATTTTATCCTAGATTCCTAGAGCAATTCACTTGCTTAATAAAATAGGCATCTCTGCTCCCAGCAAGCCATGCCTTTAGAAGAGGTGAGTTTTAGATCATGTTTGCAGCATAAATCTCACTCAGTCTGTTACATTCGCCACTGTGCATCCTTCATGCAAATGATCTATGCAAATAACTTGAGATTACTTTTATCATAAAGCAAAACATATATTAACCCTGACGTGGTAGTGTAGTTGTACGCATTTATATTTCTTCTTTATCTAGAGAGAATTCAAGACCCCAAGTGCACATGAGTGTGTGTGCGTGTGTGTGTGTGTGTGTGTGTGTGTGTGTGTGTGTGTGTGTGCAGTGTATACATGTGTTCCAAGAGAAATCTAAAGACAAAATTGAACTTTTTTTTCTCATTACTTATATTTAAAATTAATTTAAGTCAAGGCTCAAATGTGGGCTTCAGTGCTTTCTCAGAACCCTAGTCTGAGAACTCAGAACTTATGAAAATAAGTTTATGGGGAAAGGAATAAATTAGAGGCACTTCTACTGAAGAGAGAAACCCCACACTGTTGCTGAGTGATATAGACTGAGTCGTGTGGCTGTGACTTCTCGGAGTTTGCAGGACACTGTTTCCCAAGCATTTTGTCAGTTTCAGAATCCTAACTGAGCAGCAGGCCTCATCTCTGACAAGACTCACCATCAATAGTATGGTAGCATACAGAATGCATTCCTGATGAAGAGTTCATCTGCTTCTTGGTGGTGGTGTTGTTGTTGTTTCCGGTTTTTTGTTTGTTAGCCCTCTATATGCATGGGTTTCACATTCCTGGATTCAGCCAGGAACTATTTAAAAAACATTTTTTTTTGCTCTCTATACTGAATGAATGCAGACTTGTTGTCATTCTCTAAGCAATGTATGCTTATTTACATAACATTTACATTGTACCTGGCATCATGCATCATCTAGAGATGGTTTGAAATACACAGGAGAATATCACTGAATCAGGCACTACAAGTCACCTAAAAAGACTAGAACCCAAGAGGCTGTACGCAGAGTACAGATAAATAACGTCACTGTTTCCTACGACTCTTCAAACATCCTTCCACTAAGGTATCTAGAGGGTCCAGGAATCAATCCCTTATACATCCTGAAAGATGACTATATATTGAGGTGAGGATGGTAAAGACAAAGATAGATCAACATGATCAACATCAAACCCAAAGGGACAAGGAGAGACCCAAGCCATGCTATTCACTCTGTCCACATAATTGTCAGGGAGACAGAGATCACTCGGTTCTTTTCTCTTGTGTCATTTCCGTTCACCATGGTCTCCCAGAGTCTGTTGTAATCTGGACTGGGATGACATAATCTTGTATTCTAATCCTGTTTTTACTGGCCATGCTCAGCAGCCGATCTCTCCAGTCAGTACAGTCAGCTTGAGGTCTAGCACTCATGTGCAGGGGCCCAGGAAAGTACTTTGCTTGCTTTTTTTTTTTTTAAGAATGTTGTCTTTATTTCTAATCATGTGTATGTGAAGTGGAGGTGGGATGTGCATATGAATGCAGACATTTATGGAGCCCAGAGTTGTCTGGGGGCCCTGGAAGTGGAGCTACAGGTGGCTTTGAACTGCCCAGTCTGGAAACTCAGATTTGAAACTCAGAATAGCTGGCACTCCTAACTGCTGAGCCACCCCTCTGGCCTCTTGATTTCTTTTAAAAAATCATTCAGCAATGAACTTTTGGGTCAAGAAAAGTAACATATAATAATAGCATTTACCATGCTCATGTTTATGAGTATACTAACACAGTTCTTAAATGTCTTATTTAAAGACATTTAGAGAGTGGAGTATCTCCTGGTGGAGCACACTGGCCTGAGATGTCACGTAAAAGGTAGCTGCCCAATTCAACTATAATTTCTTATTCCTGGAAGAATCTAGATGGTAAAGATCTGTTGGAAGCTGAACTGCCCATGCTCGGATCATGAGGCCACTCCTTGTTGTCGCTGAATTATTAGATAGGGTGGCTCGCATATGTGATCCCAGCACTTGGAAGGCTGAGATAGAAGGAGTGTCGAAAGTTCAAGGCCAGCGTAGGCAAGACTTTATATCACTAAACACTCAGTTGCTCCTTTTCTTTAGCTGTAACTGGAAGTAATAATAGCATCTATCATGGTTTAGATGTGGACAAAAAAAAAACCTCCCAAACACTTGGTCCTCAGATGATGGATACAACCATGTCAGGGTTCTGACTTGATCAGTGTATTGACCCCTTCATAGATTCATATATACATGAGTATATATGCATACACATATGTATATATATATATGGAGAGATAGGGGAACTATGACCCATTTGGAGGAAGTAGACTACTGAAGGTATCACTTTGAACAGTATATCTCACCTCTGCCCACTTCCTATCTCTCGTGTCTGCTTCCTGGCCACCACGAGCAAGCAGCTCTGCTTCCGGTCATAATGATCTTCCTTCCTTGCCTTGGGCCCAAAGCAACAAAGCCAGCCAACCATGGACTGAAATCCTGAGTCCAACTAGACCTTTCTCTCAGGTGTTTGTCACGGTCATGAAAAGCACACCAGCGTGGTGCCGAATGTGCAGGGATGTTGTGGAGGGTAAATGAGATCATACATGGGAAGATGCCTAGAATAGCGCCCGCATGTAATGACAGCACGATAAAATTCATTACAGCAATTGTTGTTATTGCTTAAGCTGTGACATCTTGGCTACAAATGCCTTCTTGTTTATATTCTAGCAGCTACAGCTAAATCAATTTTCACTTTAAAAAATTAGGTGATCTTCTTGACATAAAGGAGGGAATAAGAATGCAGTAATTGGACTTTTCTCTCTTCTCTGGAAATCAGAACATTTTCTCTCAGAGAAGTGCTAAATTCTGTGCTCTCTACCTGGAGCGAGGTCTTAATTCCATATTACAAAATTCCTCTAATAACTCATCGTCACCTCTCCTGATGGGGGTTAGATCCCTTCCGAACCTAAAACCATCCTGCAAAAAAACCTTATTAAGAACCACAGGTTGAAAAGAATATTGTCAAAACTTTCTCTCTCCTTTCCTCTTGTCACTTTATTATCTCTTCATTTTTTTTTGTCATTTAACTCCAATTATGAGATGCTAAGTGCTTTTGGAAGTTCCATTGTTAATATCCTCTTACAGCACTATTAACGTAAATCAAGTTTAATAGTGTCCCAGCAACTGTAAAAGCAATCAAAAATTCAGTACTCACGAATCATTCTGTAATTTCAGCATAAAATGTTAATAGAAATAATATCTAATACCATAAAATATCAGTAAATTCAACTTTAAATATAGGTGATGAATCTCTTCACTGTCCTATAGCATGCGTGGAATATTCTAGTATGAAGCCTTTAATTGGCCAAGCCATATCTCAGTCATGCACAGCTGTCAGAAGTCCCCTCCTTTACGTCACCCTTGCTAGCCAATCCTAGCAGAATGAGGGGTTATTACCAGGCATTTCTTCATGTCAAACACACCACATTATCTGACCATTGTTGGGCAGGGGATGGGAAAGTGGCTCAACATTAAGGTGGGAAGTACAGCCAACCTGAAAAGGATGCAAATTAATACGAAGATCTCCTCAGGACCCCTAGGACCCTGTGGTGTACACCATCAGCAAAGACTGCTAGTACATAGACTCTGTCTCTGGGGAGCATGCCCCTCCTGGGACGGACCGAGGCAAAAAACACCTAATGCTATTTCAGGACCAGCAGTGGACACAGCTATCACAGGGCCCCGTAAGAAACCTCTCATTCACCAATCAGTAGCTGACCAGTTTTTGAGTTTTTAATTTTGATCAACGTAGGTAATTTTTTGTTTATTTATTTTTACGACTGGCTACTCTTCAAATACTTTGGCTTATGATAGCATCCATGCATTCGTTGTTCGCCGGCCTGTTTCTTTCAGGGGTTCATAGTATCTTCTTAGCATGGGCCACTGCCATGTTACTCACGTCTGTCCGCATTCAGCTTCATGGAAGTGAGAAGAGAGCCTAAGGCATCTGGGAAGGCCATCAGAGTCAGTACTGCCGCCCGCCTGGCCTGCGTATCTTTTTGCATGCATCCATCCTTGTGTTATATTTCAGTTTCATTAACATGAATAACTTCCATAAAGGGGTTGGAAGCAAGCAACTGAGTCTTTAGCCAGGTGTATCTGAGGAGCTGGGGCCACAGTGCTAAGATGCTCCAAAGCAGAGATTGGGTTCAAATAGAGACTGGGCAAGTGGCATGAAGCTCTAGTGCCACCCTCAGTGCCAGAAAAAGAAAGAAGGACATGAAAGAAGCAAGGGAGAAGAGAGAGGAAAGAGGAAATGAAGGGAGAAGGACAAGGACAGGAGAAAAGAGGAGAATGGGACATGACAGGAAGAGAACGGGAGAGAACGGGAGAGAAACAGGAAGGCGTGGTTTGGTTGGTGTTATGTGAAGAGCCAGGTGAAAATATGCCATGTTGGGCCAGAAGAAGAAAGCATTGCCCAGTGTTCGCCCTGTGCTGCAAACATACTCAGCAGATCTCAGTGCTAATGAGTCCCGGCCTCTGGGAACCAGTACTTCAAAAACTCCCAAGTGATCCCTAGCTGTGGCTCTGACTTCCAGGCATTCACGGGCATCTTACACCTGCCTTTCTTTGCTACCTTCAAGACTGTTCTGAAAGACACATGTCAGGTGCTTCTTGCCTGCTCAACATAGTTGGGTTTTCCATAGTCAACCTTCCTTTAATCAGTCCTTCCTCCAGGGTGAGACACACGCCCAGTGGGACACGCATCGCTTAACAGACCACTAATAATCTTTGTCATGTTAACCTGTGTTTATAAATACATGTCATTAGGTCGTAATCTCTTGGTTTCGTGGATACTGTCTTAAAAGCTGAGGTTCAACTTATAAGTAAAATTTAAGGCCATTAAATTAAAATATTAAAAAAAATGGTATGTCATGATAGAGTTTCCTGAACTAGAATAAAATCAAGATGGTAGCTACCAAATGACTGAAGTCCAAGAAAGCAGCTTAAGCTGCAGAAGATATCTCTAAATAAGGATACTCTTGGCTGCCAGGGGAGATGGCTCAGTGAGTAAAGTGCATGCTGGACAAGCATAAGGGCCTGAGTTCACATCCCTGGCACTCACATGCTAGCCAGCCGTGGTGTCATGTATCTGCAACAGCAGTACTTGGAGTGAGGAGGAGACAGGAGGATGACAGCATTGCCTGGCTAGCCAGTCTTGCTGAGATGGTAAGTTTCAGGTTCAACGAGAGACCATGCCGCAAAAATAAGGTGCTGGTAAGCAGGAAAAGACCTCCAATGTAGACTCTCGATCTCTGCATGCCATGCACAGATGTGTGCACATGCACATACTTGCTTCTGCCACACAAACTTTTTTTTTAATTTAAGACAAATTTCTGGGTTGGGGATGGAGCTCTGTTGGTAGCTGACCCACCTGGAGTGTAGGAAGCCTTGGGTTTAAGCTGGGTGTCATGAGACATGCCTGCATTCCTAGCCCTCTGAAGTTCAGGGCCATCCTTGGCTACATTGAGAATTTAAATGAACAGAGTGTTATACAGTTCATCCCTGAAGGTAGCCTGTGCTCATGGAAAGCGGCAAGCTTTTGTTACCATCGTGAGCTTCTGTTTGATTGGTTGGTTGAAATGGCCAGCCGTCCATAGGCTGATGGTGTCTCTTCTTCACCTAAAGCTTCATGGGAGGATCTGTGTCTGTCTAAGATGACTTGCTTTGGCTGGATGAGCCTTCACCTGCTCTCCATAGCTGAGCTCTTAGAAATCTTCTTGTCTAGGACATTGATGCTCCCAAGAGAAGTGGTCCTCACCATGAGGCCAGTTTGGAAAAGAAAATTTTCCAGTAATTTTAGCTGGGTGCCTTAGTTGCTGAGTCCACTTTTTAAGGCAGTCTTTGTTTTTCAGAGTTGTTTCATGTTCCTGGCAAGACCGAGCAAATGGCCGAGACTTTTCATGTGGTCCACACCCCACCCTCACACACACAGAGACAGCCATTGTCACCACTTCACACCAGGCTTGTACATTTCTTACAACTGAGGAACCTATGTCACATCTCAATGTCAGCTAATATTCCCAGTGGACATCAGGGTTCACTGTTGGTGTTGAATATTCTCTGTGTGGACAAACATGTAAACTTTTATTTACCACTAGCAGAAGACTATAAAAGCAAGGTCTGTATTCCTCTCTAACAGTCAAAGTCCACTTGTTCTACTGTTGTTTACAAAGACCATCTTAGGGCTTGAGGAGATGGCTCAGCAAGAATGACTTGGACCTGAGTTCAAGTCCCCAACAACTAAGTAAAAAAAAAAATCCAGGCACAACAGGGGGCTAGTTATCCCTGCACGGGAGAGTGGAGATAGGTGAATATAGCTTTCTAGACAGACAGCCTAGCCAAAGCAAGGAGCTTACAGTTCAGCGAGAGATCCTAAGTCAAAGCCACAAGGTGAAGTGCCACCCAGGAAGACGCCTGCTGCCCAGTTCTGGCATACTTCAGGACGGAATGCTACAGTGACTGAGACAATATGATGTTGGAGGGAAGAAAAGCATAAATCTGAGCAGGTGGAAGCCAGAAGTACACAATTAAAGCCAAGAAGTCTTTAACAAAGAGTCTATAGACTTATTAAAAAAAAAAAAAAAGACATGAGTCTTCTAAAATATTCTAGAAATGTGTAAAAAAAAAAAGCTTATCACTGAGTTATGAGTAACAGAAAAATAACATGTCTAGGGATAGAAGACACATTTGATACAGTATAGTACTCCACTCAATTGTATACTGGGGCTGCCATGGTATGACATGATAGCGACATAGGAAGTATATTTACTGTATTTATATGCAGTTTTTAAGATAGTAAGTTATAAAACAAAATAGATAAGTGGTAGTGCTTTTCCTTTTAAATCTATAAAGATATATACCATTTAAAATAAACCTATGCATATGCATATGTAAATATCTATGAAATAAAGTGTATATGTCCATAAGAAGTGAATAAATATAATATGCCACAACTATTACTGTGAATAGAAGTGTAGTTATTTTTTATTTTCTACATTACATGTCTTTAAATTTTCCAAATTTCCTGCAATGGTCATATATGTCTTTTGTAAACAATAAAAAGATACAGTAGCTAGATAAACAGATAAAAGGTAGATGATAGGTAGGTAGATAGGTAAATAGTTAGATAATAGAGAGAGATTATACATACTCATTTGATACAAAGTTTCACTCAGGAGCCTGGTGTATAGAAGTGTTTTATCTCTGAGTCACTTGGCTATAGTGCCATCACTTCATAACTCTACGAGCCTATTTTGTTCAGTATAAACTCTTTTTTTCCATTATGACCATGACCACAGATTCAAATGTCATGTGTGTGACCAGATTTTCTTCTGAGAATTATTCCTCATGAGGTAGCAGCATTCAGGGAACCCAACTGTAACTATGAAAAACTAAGATGATATCAAAATAATTTAATCGCCCTGAGTTGATGCAGAAGGAATTTCATAGGCCCTGAATACTCCCATCTTGTTTTATCTTGAACATTGGTGAGCTCAGATCAGGGTAAGCATAGAGACGAGAGCTGGCAGATGTGTCTGATTTGATGTCCAGCTCAAATTCTCCCTGGGGACCTTCTGACCCCACCCATTCCTGTGTTACTGGCCCCTTCTCTGGGTTCTTGGGCCTTTAGAGTATGTACCTCATCCTTTCAGACCCATCACCTTTTCTTCCTTCTCTGGTGTCCCAAACTTTCATCGAGTCCCAACCAAGGAGGAAAGCTCACTCAGGAGCTCAGCGTCCTATGGAAGTCAGAAATGCATCAACTACAGATACTCAAATACAATGGCTCTATAACAGCATGGCTCTGCTACACTTCTAAGAGCCTTTGTGCCCAAGGAATTCTGTGGTGTAGTGTTCTCTTTGGTTCATTTGCCCTTGCAACAGAGTGTGTTGCACGTGTGTGTCCCGTGTAGGACCTGCCCACCAGCCTGTACTGTGGCTGTCTCCTGGGGACACCCTCCTCCACTTATACAAGAACACCCACCCCCAGACTCCACCAAAGCAGGCCCGAGAACACTGCTACTCTCCTCACCATTCTTGTGGAAATTAAAAAATAGACTATTCTTAGAATATTTAGAGTACAGGAAGGAAGGAATTGTAGTGGTTTGAATAAAATGGCTCCACACAGGCTAGTGTATTTGAACACTCAGTCCCCACTAGGTGGCACTGTTTGTAAGGTGTACCCTTGGTGGAGGAACTATGTCACTTGGGATGGGCTTTGAGAGTTTAAATACCTGAGCCACTTTCACTTCTCTCTCTCTCTCTCTCTCTCTCTCTCTCTCTCTCTCTCTCTCTCT
>OU015753.1:19079446-19095072 GCA_907169655.1 Acomys percivali | reverse complement strand
TCTCTCTCTCTCTCTCTCTCTCTCTCTCTCTCTCTCTCTCTCTCTCTGTGTGTGTGTGTGTGTGTGTGTGTGCACGTGCACACACACACACATGCATGCATGCTTTCTCTTCCTTATTGTGATTTGAAATGCAAGCTCCCAGCTTGCTACTCTGTTCTCCACATAGGCAGCCATGCTTGCCACTTCCCCTCCTTGATGGCCTGTCATCCTTCTGGTACTGTAAGCTCAAATAAACTTCTTTAAATTGCCTTGGTCGATTTATAGATAAAACTGGGTTTTATCATAGTAACAGACAAGTAACTAATACAGGAAGGAAGAAAAGAAGAAAGGAAGGAAAAAAAAAAGGAAGTCAGGCAGGCCTATCAGCGCGTACAGCCCCACAGAACATTGGCTTGACAGACTATAGGAAATACACTTTCAGCTCTCACTGTCCCTCTTAGCCAGATGTTTCAGTTAGCACAGAAGCTACAAAATGAACAAAGCATCACTAATGATCCAACAATCAAAAGAATTTAACAAAAGTCTCCATATTGTATCTGGTCTCATGAAGCTTATTATAAATACTGTGGCGTTAAAGGCTCTGAGAACTCATGTACCAAGACCTGGTCAACATTCACTAACCTAGCATTTCTCTTATAGTAACGGAAACCCATTCTTTTTGTCTCTCAAATTTGTTCGCGCTTTACCTAGTTTTCCCCAAAAAACATAGTTTCCTGAAGAAGTCTTAACCTAGTGCCAGAGAATCCCTATTGCCTGGATGAGGCAGCCTTCAGTTTTTTACCATGCTAGAGTTTTGAACAAGACCAGCCTACGACCTATTACCATGGCATTCTCTGCTCACATCATTTTTTTTTTAATTTCATCTCTTACCAATAGTCATTTGTCTAGTAATTGTGGGAAACTGCAATGCCCCTTAGACAGCAGAGTGTGGACTACACTGGGCGCTCCCCGCCACCTCCCTGCCCACTCAGCATCCCACACCAAGGCTCAACTCCCTTCCCCTCCACAGTACATCCTCATAACCCTTGCCCCACCCTCTCATCATCAGAATGCATTCTTTGTTTCTGATGTGTCCAACAGAAGCCCGTCGTGGCTTTGAAAAGACCAAGCCATACTGATCAAACATCTCCAATAATATTACTTACTTGTCAAAACAACCCACGGCACTAGACCCTAGGCTGTTTCTGTGACTTTTGTTTATCCATCAAAGCCATACCTGTGGATGTAAATGTCCGTCAACGGATTAATCCATGAACACAGATCCAGCATATCTATATATAAAGGATTATTACTCAACCACAAAAAGAAATTATCTGGAATGTACTGCAGTATGCATGAATCTTGAAGACAATATGTTAAAGGAGAAAGAGTTACAGGCTTTATATTGCATGACTCTATCTATGGGAAATATCCAGAATGAGCAAATCCATAGTAGTAGAGAGCAAACTGTGGTTACAGGCGTGTGGGGAGGGGAGTTCCGTGGGGCTTCCTCACACAGTGGATCTTCCACGTGGAGTGATGAGGGACTCCAATGTTAAAATGCAATGGTAATGCAATAAATATTTTAAATGTGCTTAATGCCACCTTAAAGTGGTTTTTTAAAAAGTGTGAGAAATGTATTTACTGTCTTAAGTCAAGTGAACTCAAAGAAAGCTCTGGAAATCACAGAGATGCTTAAAATATTAGTTAAGTGGGGGTGGTGAGGTGGTTCCACAGTTGAAGGCACTTGCCCCCAAGCCTGATGGCCTGAGATTGATTCCTGGCACCTACAACATCAAAAAAGACAATCAATGCCAAGTTTCCCTCTGATCTCCATATGCATGGCATGTACACTCACATATAAATAAACAAATAAATGCATGTAAGATTTATATTTAAAAAAAATAATGAGTTGGCTTATCCCCACCATCAGGCCACCATTATTCCTTATCTTCTTCTCTTTATGCATCCCCAAATCTCCACTAGATAGATGAGCCCCATATTTCTATGGTGAGCTCCAAGACACATCACACAAGCTTAGGTTTGCCACAAGTTGCCTTCATGTTTAGACATGGTTGCAACAGGCTACAGCATCGCCTGCTGTGTTGTCTCTTGTGTCCTAAGGAGCCATGCTGGATCTTATGCTACCTTCTGGTGACCTGGGTCTTCAGGATGCACAGAGCCTGCAATACACCAAATAAAGGATGGAGTGACATGGCAGCTTTCACTCTCATAATGAAACTGAAGCAATCATTTATTTTATTATTTTATTTTATTTTATTGTCTCCTAGAAATGATATCTGGACAATAAAAGTCATTAATGGTTTCTTTTTCTTCTTTACAGTCCCAACATCTATAGGTTAAAGGAATTAGCTGTAAGTTTGCAGTACTGATAAAGCCACCAGTAGAGGCAAGACTGATAAGGGAGGTCCATACCATCTTTGGGACGCCAAAATGTCCAGGATTCCTCTGTTAGCAAGAAAGCTTTTTTTCCACCTTCAATCAGAAAGAGAGAGAGAGAGGGAGAGAGAGAGAGAGAGAGAGAGAGAGAGGGAGGGAGAGAGAGAGAGGGAGGGAGAGAGAGAGGGGGGCCTATTGTGAAGCTGTGAGAGAAACAAGCTTTAATCCTTGCAAAGCCCAATAATATTATGTATATTGACTGAAACCCATGGAGTGGGCCTGACGGGTTTTTTCATTACCAGGGTACATTGTAACCTAGCTACCTTTGAAAAGTAACCAACCTCAAGAGGCACTTGACATTTGCAAAGAATTATGGGTGTCCTCTCTATGTCTTCTCAAGTTCCCAAATTTACAATGGTCTTAATTTAAAAGTTAAGCCAGGGGGATCAATTGCTTAGTGTAGGGCCAGGCTGCCCTTTTTAAAACAACACAAAACAAAAAACAAAAAAAAAATACCAAGCCCCTGTGGGCCAGTGTGACCTGACTTCCTCCCTGGGCTCAGGTTTTGGTGAGTCACACACTGCCCCATGTTTAATTTGGAAGGAAGGTGTTTGTACTTGAATCCAAGCAGCACGTTCCACCCCAGGTGTTGCTGAGACACAGGAAGGCCACAGCAGCTGGTAATGAGATGGTGAAAATGAAAAAAGGACATAAGTCGCTTCTTTAGCAAATCCCCTGGAAATGACCCGGAGCCTTGAGGATCGATGACATCGATCCATCTGAGGCCTCCAGCTCCTGCCTCTTCTTACTCAAAGCAGCAGTCACAGCCCAGGAAAAAAACAGTAAAACCATGCCAGCCAAAACTGTGCCCAAATCAACTCAGGGGAAATCCAAGTGCAACCTCCTTTCGGCTTTCTCTATTTGGGCAATGGCTGTAGGTCAACATTAGAGCAAGGATCAGGCTGAAATCCCAAGGGGCAATCTCAAGTGGGCCATGGCCTTGCTCTCCCACATAACTTTATGACTTTCACTGATACTCACACCTCCGCATCTCCTGCTGAAACCCACATCATGTGTAAGTCAAGACTTAGGGACAAAAGAGTAAGTGAAGCTGTGTGACTCTCTTGAAAGTATCAGAAGCTATGATGCCACACTCAGGAGGAAGAGGCAGGTAGATCTCTGTAAGTCTGAGGCCAGCCTAAGGGAGGAAGGGAGGGAGGGAGGGAAGGAGGGAAGAAGGGAGGGGAAGGTAGAGGGAGGAAAGGAGAGACAGGGACAGAGAGAAAGATAAAGAAAAAACACACATAATTTTTGAACCTAAGGTGATTACATAGTCTTCTTTTATTTCCTATCAAAATAGACAAGCCATAATCATTCCTAAAAGAATTCAAACAGTTTTTGCCACAGTCTGGTGGCCAGACTCCAAAGATGAATGGGCTGACACTTAACAGTAGACGTTCCTGTTTGGGATGGATAGATTATTAACCGTATCCACTATAATTAGTAGAAGACCATGGGAATAGTCTAGGATCCCAGAGGAGGGGAGCTGATTCAGATAAAGAATGTTTTGCAGAGAAGCAGACCCTTGGTAAGGTACAACTCTATTGGTAGGAGCCTTGAAGAACGTAGTAAAGATTGCAAATTTTATCTGCAAGCAGAATCAAGTATAAAACAATGGACTGGTATAATTATTTGTCAATTTTTTTAAAAAGATAATATAGGTAGCAAATGTATCAGTCAGCTATTGCCACAATTATGCTGTGTAACAAATCTTCCTCAAACTATCTTAAAACATCAGGCTTTTCATTTCTTCTTGTCTAGCTACATGTGTTCTTTGGTCCTGTTGGGTTGAGATGAGCTGGGCTGGGCTCCAGATTGCAGCATGAGTTTACGTCAACTTCATTGCTCAGGCTTTTCCAATCAGTCACTCTCCAGGGCATATTGATCTATAACAGATCCACAGAGCATGGAGCACGGATTGAAGAGGCAAAGCCTCTAGAGGTCTCACTCTAGAACCATCACGTGCGCGCGCGCGCACACACACACACACACACACACACACACACACACGCGCGCGCACTATTCACACATACAAGCACACATGCATGCATATGCACCCACAGGCATGAGCACATACATGCACAATCATACACGAATCACACACACACCCCATGCATACACAGAAACACGTGGGCACAAGCACACACACCAAGAGACAAATGAAGCCATACAATTAAGCCACACACCAACAAATGAAGGAGCACACCCTGCGCCTTGAGTGGGAAGAGCCACAAAAAATCACAAGACAAAGGCTGTCGACGTCTGATTCTCAGATGCAGACGGCATGAAGAATTGTGAACAGCGATCTATCCTCCCACGCCAGGGAGAGGACAAGCTGGGGGGAGGGGGGAGGGGGAAGAAACCGCAGGCAGCTTATGATATGTCGAGCGTGGTCCCATGTAAAACAGGAGGAAACAATCCATTGAGGAGCACACAGAACTCTTCAGAAACGCAGGGATCCAACCGAGTTGGCCTTGTCCGCCTATTGAGAACAGGGAGAGAACGCTAGCCGGATCGTTATTAAATGGCTGGTTGGAACAGTTAGGAATTCCTGGTTGAGTTATAGTCTTGGCAGCGGCTGTGTTGCAGGCCCATCTGGTTTGAATTGGCAAGAGTGCAGCTGTGCTTGTTGTGTGGGTGAGCCTCTCTTTTGAGTAATGGGTCTGCATGGAAAGGGTGGAGAAGGGATGAGACTGTTGTCATGAAAAATGGGTAGAGAGGAAACAGAGCTACTAGTGGTTTTGCTCTGCTGCAAGGAAGCGGAGCTGTGGTTCTGGGCTGGAAGACGGAGAGTCCTTACAGAATGTCTGGGTCCCCCTCTGTATCTCCCGGGCTGTCCTAAGCGCTGGGCTCACACTGCCACATCTCATACTTGGGTTATGAATTGATCGTTTCACTTTTATGGGGACTTGGATAATTAGTTTCATGTTTTTAATTTATAGCATCAGCTAAGCTTTTTAATCCGTTATTTATGGCAAAGAATAGAGAACTAAATTGCCTCCCGCCCCCTCCGCAGGAAAGCTTTCCAGGTCTCGTGGTTGGTGACGGGGTGTTCAGCCGAGCCTGCGGCCTTGTTAAAGGAAAACTTTTCTCGGAGATGAGTTAGGATAGGATCCTTAAGTCTTCCCTCCCCAGATCTTGAGAAGATTGCAAAAATCAACAAGAAATGGAGCCTGAGGTGTTTGAGGAGAGTTATGTGTCTCTGAAGCTGTTTTAGGAGAAGGCAGAGGTGACGGAGCTAAGAAAAGATGCCTTTCCATGTAGAGAAAAGCCCTCAGGTGTGGTGCTTTCTCCCTCCCTCCCTCTTTGGTGAACTTCCTTCTCAGTATCACCTAGGTGCCCTCCCTGGCTTCAGACAATCACAGAATTCATAGTGAAGTCCAAAAGTAGACAGAGGAACGTGTGATAAGCAAAGACCACAGACATGGCCGGCCTCTTGACATTGTAACACCATGTTGTTTTCTACGAAGCTCACAGTACAGAGCCCCATTAATAAGTTACAAAAAAAAAAAGAAAGAAAGAAAGAAAGAAAGAAAGAAAGAAAGAAAGAAAAAGAAAATCTCATTTTAAGTAGTTTACAATTCTTATGCTAGGCCCCATTCATGGCTGTCTTCTGCCATGTGCTGCTATGGTAGCCAAAGGGCCACAGTCTGGACATGGACTGTTTGAGACTGAACAAATTCAAACCAATGCCTATAAGTGACAAATTCTAAGTGTCCTCCATTTACATCCAGGTTAGTTCAAGGGACTCGCATGCATCCTGTCTAGCCTGTGAGAAAGGCTGGCAGCATCCCGCCATCGCGGGAATAAAGCCCTGTCTGAGCAGCAGGTCTAGGAAGCCAGACCCCAGGCCTTTCATTTAACCCTACTGCCAAGGTTGCAGGAGGCAAGCGTGGATTGCATCCAGACTGGTAGCTGCAGCCCTGAGCTATAGCTGTAGCTTCTACCCCATCTTTGATCCTTCGCCCAAGCCCATCTAAGCTGGAGTGGTGAAGGGTTAAAATACAAGACACCGGACGGCGAGGGAGCAGTAACTGGGGACAAAGAGGATACGGATGGAGAGCTGGGGTCCTGCCCCTCCCTCCCGGCATCTAGGCCAAGGGGTCTCGGTGTTTACTGAATATTAAATAAACACCAATTGAGTCGTCTGTTTAATGAGGTGTATCAAACACGTAATAAGATACATATCTATTAAACAGTTATGAAATCTCAGTAAATATGTTCCTAATAATCAAGGGTGCAGGTGGCTTACAGATCGGACCGGAGAACAAAGGCAGGAAGGAGCCTGCGCACGGGACAGAAGAGCCATCTCCTGAAAGCTGAGAAGGCAGAGAATGCGCAGCCAGAATTTGATACATGTATCTGGGCTGAGCTAGAGTAAAAAATGGGAGCCAGGCCCATAAAGGGGAGTCTGTAAACTTCAAAACTTCAAGATGAAGGGAACCAGACGCTGAAATGAAAGACAGAGAAGTGGATGATCACACACACACAAAAAAAGCACCCCCTCTCCCTTAACCCCCCTCCCTGGGTTTTAAACACACCTTCAAGCTCCGGGAATGGACAGAAATCTCCAGCTTAATATTTGTTCCTTGAACATCCCCCAAACGGCAGTGACTGGCCAAAGAATGAGAAAACAAAAGAGTCACATGATATGTCGAGAGGGGTTATTAACTTCTTTTGCTCTCTCTTAAAAAGTGGTTATTATCATATTATATTGCAATGTGCTATTGAAGTTAGCTCAGAACCCTCCTGAAAACTGATCTCTTTCTCCCTCCTTGTGTATGTAGGTCAAACCCAGAGTCTGGTGAGGTGTGATTGTTTAGGCAAATAATTGGTGTTTGGAACTGAGAAAAGGACAGAGGGAGCAAAATGTCTCTTAAAAGGAACTACAGATGGGCACGGAAGCTCGAGATCATGCAACATTAACATTGCCTGACTTAATGGGCACAGCGATAAAGATGGCCTCTGTTCACCACCCTGCAGCAACCCAAGGCTGGGTGCTCTCAGCTTAGCTCTGATCCCATGCGCCGGTCTAAAGGGCAGGAGAATCGCCCACTCACACTGTCCCATACAGACACTCAGAGCAACGAAACTCAAGCATCTGTTAAAGTGTCTCAAGTAGTGAAAAAGTGCACTGATCGGAACAATTGACATTGCTGGTCCTGCCTGGATTAGGAAGGACTGGACATCGGCCTTGACATTTACATGTATTAAGGGATCTACACAACACAGTAGCCATGAACGGAAGGAAGGTGGGCTAGAGAGGCAGCTCAAAGCACTTCCTGCTCTTGCAAAGGATGGAGTTTGGTAGCCAGAACCCACCTGCTGGCCCACAACTGTCTCTAACTGTCTCCTGGCCTCCGAGAGCAATAGGCATGTCCATGGTGCACATACATACATGAAAACACTCATACATATAAAAAATTAATTAAAAAATCTTTTTGAAAGAAATGGGGAGAAACTGGCTGGGGGGTGGTTAGTTCAGTGGATAGAGTGTCTGCTGTGTGAACATGAGAACCCCAGTTCTGAATTCTAGTGCTCACATAGAAAGATAGGTGTAGCCATGTGTGTGTCTGTAATCTCAGTACTTTAGCAGGCAGAGACAGGATTTCCAGGGGCTCTGGTTTTTTGGTTTGAGCTCCAGGTTTGGCCTCAAGGGAATTAAGACAGAAACTGATAGAGCAGGCCATAAAATGTCCTCCTCTAGTCTCTGTACATTCATACACATGCTAATGTGTGTTTGCATGTACACACAGAAGAAATGTGAGGGATACAGACGCAACATGTCCCAGCAGGTAAATGATGTCACCAAGCCCCAGCATGCCTGATTGATTGTCACGAGCATGCCTGTACCTCCTATGTCAGTGCTTTGCAGGAATGTGGTCATGTGTGAAAGCATGGTTTTAGAGCATATGTACAGAAACACTGGACGACGTGGCTTGCTTGGTGTTTTTCTCTGTTTCTGTTTGGTTTCTGCTCACTACCATGCTGTCCTGTATTTCATATATTTGGATTTGTCTTGGAAGATAACTAGGGTACATAAACACGTAACCATTCTGTGGTGCTACTGGGGCTTGGCCTTTTAAAAGAAAAATCCAGAAGGAATCTTGAGGTTCAGAAACCCTAAGCACTCATGTATTGCCCAAGACTGCATTCATGGCAGTTTCCTACCATATAAAGTGGCAAGTTGAGAGCTGAGAAATGGTCCAGCGGGTGAAATGCTTGCCACACAGGCCTGTTGTCCTGAGTACTTTGGATCCCCAGAAACTACTTAGGAGTGGATGGGCACAGTAGCACAGATGTCCATAATCCCAGCCCACTTCCTGGAGATAGGAGGCAGCGATATGAGCACAGCCTGAAGCTCGTGGGCCAGCTGGCCTGGATATGAAGCAAGCAGATAGCAATGGGAAAGGCCTGGTGGGAAATGGAAGGCAGGCGAGGACCAAATCCCAAGGCTGTCTTCTGAACTCCACACATATACATGAAAAGAATTTTTCTAGAAGGTGAAGAAGGAGGAGGAGGAGGGAGAGGAGGAGGGAAGGAAGGAATGAACGAAGGAAGGAAGGAACTAATGAACAAACAAACTTTGGGGGTTTTAGTTTGTACTTAAGATTTTGGTGGTGGTGGTGGTAGTGGTGTTTATGTATATGTGTCTCTGTGTGCATATGTGCAAGTGTGGATATGTGCATGTGTGTGCCTGTGCCCACAGGGGCCAGAAGTCCTGAGATCCCCTGGAGCACAGCTGAGTGTAAGCCACTAGTTGTAGATACAGGGAGTCAAATTCTAGTCCTCTGCGAGAATCCTGAAACAATGAACCTTCTCTTCCACCCTCCGTTTCTGTTTTAAATAAAATGTGGTGCCGGGCATGGTGGCGCACGCCTTTAATCCCAGAACTCAGGGAGGCGGAGGCAGGCAGATCGCTGTGAGTTCGAGGCCAGCCTGGTCTACTGAGTGAGTCCAGGACGGCCAAGGCTACACAGAGAGACCCTGTCTCGGGGGGTGGGGGGAAACCCCGAAATAAAATAAAATGTGGTACCAATGACCAACCAACATTTTCAGCTGAAATATGGAGGTGATGTAAAATCAAAGTCAGCCTGTGACATTGTGCTGACATGAACATTAAGTCTGAAGCAGGCACTGGTGACCCTGGGCTCCATTCTGTAGAAGAACTCAGAGAGAGAGTTCCAGTCATCCAGTCCCAGGAGGGAATCTGGATAAGAACACAGAGTATAAAAATCTCATGAGTCACTTTTATTCCCAGTGACTGGAGAGGGAGAAGCAGGAGGATCTCTGTGAGTTTGAAGCTAACCTTGTCTACAGAGTGAGTTCCAGTTCAGCCAGGAACATACAGTTCAACTGCGTTGCAAAATAGAATAAGGAAAACTCTCTGTCTTTACATTCTGTCTTCAGAGACCTGCGGTTTTGTTACGCGTGTCTCCAGAGTGCTTAGGAAACTGGGGTGATGTTTGGAACGATCTTTTAGGGGAACCCCAGAGATGAGGATGTTCTTCTCTTCTTCATCCATAGCATTTTTGTCTGAGGCCTCAGTTGTCTTCCCCCCGACACCACCCCACCCCAGAAGAGTGGCCTGGTGCCTCTGAAAGAGGATTAGCTGTGACACTGTAAATGTGGCTCTTCTGAGCTCAACTGAAGCCTTGCTCTGTATGCTACAGGTTATTAGGGTTAGCAGAGAGAATGTGCATTTATTTACTGAAGGTACTTTATAAATCAATACCTTGTTTTTGAATTCAGGTCAATAGGAATAACTCTGAAACACAACCAACAACTACAGCAACCCTAAAACAGCACTTTCAACTTATTGATTTTTTGAAAAGTATCTTTTCCTGGCATTATTCACACACTCTTGATAAGCAACTCAATGCAATCAAAAAATGTAATGGATTTTTTAACCCCCAAATATATATTTATATCCTTTTTTTTTCCCAACATGTCTTTGAGTGGTAGCCAGGTGGCTTCTTTGGACCAGCTGTGTTTGTGGGAGACAAGGGAAATGAAGTCTGCATTTATCCCCTGCCCTTCTGCTGTCTATTTAGAGAGCAGCCACCAGACCGACTGCTATTTCCATTTAATCACAGCCCATTTTTCGGTGATTTTAGATATTTATCTAATTTTGCTGGAATCTGTGTTTCTTTCCGTGCCACATCTATTGAATACCTTAACTGGCCACAGCCTTCACCTGTGCACTTCCTCATGCACACAGCCAGGTAGAACATTCTTAATCTGAGATATCCATAAGCTCTATGGTATTAGTGAGCACCCAAAGTTATTTACACATCCATGAGTGCTTATTTCTTGCCGAGAGGAGAGCGTATCTGATTCCAGCTGAAAACCATGACCCTGAAAAGCTGTTTCTGGATCCTCTAAATTGTACTCGGGTTTTCCTGTGTCTTCTGGGGACAAAGGAGCTTTCATATTCATTTACAAAGATTTTGGCCCATTTCACTTTAAATTCTCTCAAAAGTCATTTTCTTATGGTTATGTGATACTGCACACACACACACACACACACACACACACACACACACACACACCAGATATATATATAGAGAGAGATATATCTGATATATATAGCAGATACATATATCATATGCATAATATATATTTGGATTGACACATACATATATATACATACGCACACATGGGGGAAGGGAAATGATGATGATGATGTGTATGGTACAAGGACAGACTAAATAAAAAGCAGCTGTCCTTTGTTCAGTTTTATATTTAAAGATATATGCAACAATGTTTCAATTTTTCCCCAGCAAAACTAATGTTGGCTCTATTCCCAATGCGGTTGTCCTGAAAGGCTAGCCCTAATGGTAACACTTATGAAGAAGACATAGAAAGGGATTATCAAAGCAGCAGACTCCGCTCAGCAAGGGTGTGCTCGCCTCGCATTCACAAAGCCCTGGGTTCAATCGCAAGCCCCACCAAAACAGAAGTGGGATCCCTTCTGTGTTTTTTCCTCCCCCACAAAAGATGCATCATTGACAGAGGCATCACCTTGGAGACACAGACTAGACACTCATGAGACCCCAGCTGCCATCTTGATCTCAGCATCTCATTTTCCAGAGCAGTGTACTATAACTTTCTCTTGTCTGTAACTTAGTCCATGGTACAAATGGACTAAGGTAACACTCACTCTTCTCATTAAACTACTTTGGGTTGGTAAGTATTATTTTAATTAAAACTTGTTACTTATACTAATGTGATTATTTTTAACATTTTATTGGCATTCATTAATTATATATAAAAATGGTTTCAGTATGACCTTTTCATATATGTATGTAACATATTTCAGTTGTATTTACCCCCGTTGTCCTCTTTTGACTCCCTCTGACTCCTATTAAACTTCTTCTTCTCCCCCAACTGTCCTTCTTCTAATTGCATTGTCTTTTCTTTTTCCTTCTTGTAGTCAATAGAATTGTTTTGGGATCCTTTACAGGAGCATGTGTGAGAGTTTGTTTATAGGACCTTGAATCTTACTTTTGTCACTATTATAGAAAGAGCTTTCATTTTATTTAAATCACCTTGTTAAACTCATATAAATATTTAGATTATAAAAAACCAACCTGCTCCTTTTTTAAATCTTTAAATATAGATGCTAATGTAGAGTTAAGTCATTCTTGATGTCACCATCTAGAACAATCTGTGATACCTCAGGTGTAAAGTCCTCTGTCAACACAGATTGTTTGGCATGCTTGGCATAGTACTATAAATGTCTTTGGGCAAACTCATCTCTTAGCTCAACTGGAAGTTTTTCACCTCATTTCTCAAAAGTAGCATCACTACCAGTTAGCCATCACAGGCTTTTATCATGCGTATATGATACCTATGACGATAAAAGCAGGAAGTAGTAGAGAGAATGTTCTAGAAACTTTCATAGTTCTGTAGGGCTCATTCCTCTAGGTTGAACCACTAAAACAAAAGGAATAGATGTATGTTTATATCTTTTATTTCCAAATTGGTTTCCAAACTATCCTAATTTGCATTCCCAGCTGCCTTGTTAGAGGGGCCATTTCACATTTTCACGCTGGGATCGGGGTTCTGTTCCTTACCTCTGCTCTAGGTTTCCAGATGAACTTAATAGACAAAATCTTACTCTATGTCAATTTGCATGACTGATTTTTCCTGATATAGACATTGTTTTCCCAATTATTTCTTGTTACTCTCTAGTTTTGCCCCTCTGGTGAGCCATATTTATTTTTAAGATGGTTGACTTCAAGATGGCTGACTCACATTGGTGTCAGACCATAATTCCTAGTCTGTAGTTATAAAACAAGTGGGCCAACTGGCTCACAAGGCTCTGAACTCGCTTTGGCTTCATTATTACTAATTGCCGACAAATGAATTAAACAGACATCATTAGAAATTTCTGGTCAGAAATACAAAATGTTGAAACCACAAGAAGACTTCTCATAATTAATGTTAGGTACTACATTAGTAAGCCCCTTCCACAGTCTTATTGTGTGCCCTTTAATTTAAAAGGAATGTGAATAACTTATACTTCAAAGGAAAAAAAGCAGCAACAGAGGAGGAAAGTAAAAATGTGTTTTGTTTTCTTGGTTTAGGAAACCCTAACCCTGTGAAACAGCATGACTGAGCCTGAAACCTATGAGTCCTTTTGTCTCTGTCCCTTGTGTTTGAGTTTCTTGGTACATAGACTCTCGAATAATTGGGATAGTAAATCTTGCAACAAAGAGACTGTATATTGGTCCTTTTTACAGTTATATACAAATAGGGACCCTTAATGTTTTGCTGTAGGTGCACTCTCTAAGCAGTCTGCTGGGCTGTAGGTGTCTGTCCTTAGTATCCACGGGGAATCACTTCCAAACTATCCTTAGGAACACTTGATTCCAAGATGCTCAAGTCTCTTACAGAAGGTGCTATCACATTTACATAGAGCATGCATACATCCTGATAATATGTTTTAAATCAACTCTAGGTTACTTACAGTGCTTGATATAATCAAAGGCTGTCATACTGTATTGTTTAAGGAACAAGACAAGACCAGAATCTGTACATGTTTATCATGAAGACACAATGTGGTGGGGTGGAGGTGGGGGCAGGGGTGTGCATGTGCTTTGTTAAAGGGAGAGGTGAGAGAATGGTGAAAACAGAGGGCTGACTATTAACACGGAGATAGCAAACGTGTATAGGAGAAAGGGAAAGCAGGGTGGGAAAAGGTGATATATTTAAGAGAAAGCAGCACTAATGGTAAAGGAGAGGCTACAGTTGTCAGTACGAAAATCCTCAAGCGGTCCTAAATGACGTAACCAGGCTCTGGCCTAGATATAAAAGAAAGAGTGAACTCAGGCTCCCCTGGGGATGGGAAGAGATCAAAATTGAAAGGAAAACGTCCTGACATAAATGTCTTAAAAAAACAGCAGACTCCCTGTTTTCCTGTGTTCTGCTGACCAGATCGCTTCATTAACCATCTCCCAAGCTCGCCAATATCAATAGTGGTTCATAATGATGACCCGAGGGCACAGCAAGATCTCGAAGTGCCCTCTGACTCATCAAAGAAATATTAAATTAAATGTATTTTGCAGAGGTCTAATTCTTTTAAAATTGGTGATCCATGTGTGGTGTATATGATAATTCCCTATTAATTCAATATTTGATTCAACCAGAGCAATATTTGAGTAATCCGTTTTCCGACAAAGTGAAGAGTTGATGCTCCTTTTAAAAATGTGTTGAGCGCGTCACCGTCGCACATCTGTTCTGGGATGCACGTACCCTTGCTGAAGGATTTACATAAGCACAGCAGCTTGATGCCTCTTATTTTCTTGCTCTGCTCCGTGATAAAAGTTCATTCTTGAAACCCTACGTTGCGATTGGGCCAAGTCCATTTGCCAACTCTTTAAGAACTTCAGCAGAATGGTAAATTGCAGAACTGTCGGCATCATTTGCATACATAATCACGTTAGAGTGATGGGACAATGAAACACATCATTTACAGGAAGGGGGGAACAATAGCAGACAGCTTCCAATCCTTGGGACACTCAGAGTAATTTATTACATGGCTGATGTTTTCTTTCTAATCTCCACGAAATGATCTCTTCTTGAAGGCTACACAGGAGGGGCTGCTGTCCCTTGTGTATTATCTTTACTGTCTTACAAATCTTGAATTCAGAGCCAATGTGATCTCTCTCTCTCTCTCTCTCTCTCTCTCTCTCTCTCTCTCTCTCTCTCTCTCTCTCATACACACACACACACACACACACAGACACACATATACACACACACATACACACACACATGCAGAGAAAGAGAGAGAAGGAGAGAGAGAGGGAGAGAGAGAAGGAATTAGTGTAAACAACATCACGGGAATTCAATGAAACATCCTCTCAGAAGAGCGGCCCTGTATTAAATTAATTTAATCTCTGCATATAGTCATTGGGCATTGTTCTCTGAACATTGACAATTTGCCAATTGCTCACTTCCTATTTGTAATCAATCTCACAAATAATTTACCAGCCAACGAAATCGTTTTACTAGCCTATCACCCTCCTCTACCTGACAGGGAGCAAAGTAAATACAATCAGGCCTGCTTTACACCCTCAGAAATTTATGATGACCCCAGGCAAGGCGCTTTTGCCAAGACTAATTTATGTATAGTGTGGCATCTGTCACTGTGGCACTTGGACACGTCCTGGGCTTGTTTATTAGTTATTCCTGGTAACAGTCCTGCGAGATCACAAGGTAGGGTCAGCGGTACCCTTCTCCCAAGGCTTCCTAAATTGCCTTATACATGTGCATTGCGGGTTCAACCCTCAAGTCAAGCACATGCCTTAGTAGACCATAGATCAAAGTCACCGCAAATGCAAGGACTCAGAATCTATGCCAGGCCCAAATACATTATTACACGTCTTTTTTTTTTTTTTTCTTCCTCCACAATAAACAGCAGTTCAGTGAGGAAATCAGTTTTCTGAGGTTGTAAAACAATTAAACAGTAGTAACATTGTCGCCCTTGAAAGTTAATGGTTAACCCAAACTCAAAGAAGCCTGGATTCAAATCTTGATCCAACCTGCTTACTCATCCTTTGGCTTTGGTAAATTGTTTCAGTTGCCCACCACCCCCGTTTTCTGCAAACACTGTCCACATCTTCTTCCTTCCTTCCTTCTTTCCTTCCTTCCTTCCTTCTTTCCTTCCTTCCTTCCTT
>OU015753.1:19049975-19075909 GCA_907169655.1 Acomys percivali | reverse complement strand
CACACACACACACACACACACACACACACACACACACACACACACACCCCAATTTGTATTGGCCAACTATTCCTGAGCGTAGGATCTACCCCAGAATGTGGGTGATATAACCATTCCATTGAAGAAAACTGACTTTTCCCCTCCAAGAAGCCACTATCCTAGCTAAATAACTTCTTATCTGGGGTGGGATTCTGTGTTCACCTCCCTTTCTGCATGTTTCGCTCTTGTCTGGCTGGAGCTTGTATGGCTCTTATATGTACCGCCGAAATCACTGTGAGTTGGTGCGTGCATCAGCCCTATTCTATCTGGGAAATGTCTTTCCCTTGAAATCATCCACCACCTCTGGCTGTTGCCATCTTTCCACCTCGTCTTACACTCAGAAAGATTCCTGAGCCTTGAGGCAGAGAGAATGATCAAGACATCCCATTTACAGCTGAATGCTCCGAAGTCTCTCACCCTCTGCCCCTTAGCTACTTGTGGGCCTCTATGTTAATCATCATACGCACGCCCCTAACAGACATATAGACTCTTGTCACTGTTGCTGGCTACCCCATACTACCATACCTTATTGCTGAAGACATCACATACTTACATCATAGAACATGGAGAAATATTGAACTGGTGTTCCACTGGCACCTGTCTACGGACTGGCATTCACAGTGTTGAAAGGTGCTCTACACACAACACCAAGGGGAACGATTATCACCAATCCCACCCAGCTACAAACCTGAGATCTACAGTAGAGACCCACCTGTAAGATATACTGGAACAATAGTGGCGTGAATGTTATGGGAGTAACCAACTACTTTTTAGAAACTGGATTCAGGGCTCACTCCATGAGGTGGAACCCATGTATGACATGGTTAATGAGGCCAAGAACCCGAGACTTGACAGGAACATGGGCCTAGGAGAAAGCCTGCTGCAATTATTCTGTTAAGTGAACATAGTAAGAAAACAACCCACGAGGACATGTTGCTATACCCATAGATCTGTGTTTCACTCCAACCCTCATCAGGGAAACTTCTGGAAGCAATGTTGAAGGTTTTTAAAAAAACATCTCCGTCTTGCTTTTGAAGGGGTTGTTCCCATGCCATGGAAATTGTTTTAGCTGCACTTTCTCAATAACAAAACCATTAATCTCCTCTTAATGCCATTAACCTGCCTAAACATTCTAGACTTATTTCAGAACAAAAAGAAAATCACTTGAAGCATGCAGATTGCTTCTAAACACAATTATCCTCATTAATCAGTGCTCAGTGATTGAGAGTGACGGGAACATGACTCCCATTAGCTTGAGCGAAGCTGAGATTGTATTAAGCCATAGGCTAAACTACCTGGGCAGGTTGCTTTGGGCTCAGGTAGTCACTGGCTCCAACAATAGTACCTGACTCATTGCTTCTCCTCACACCCACTTCGTATGTTTTTCTCCTTCTATTTGCCTCGCTCTAGGTGGGATTTTCTTGAAATGGCCAAGATAACATTAAGTCAACTCAGCCTCCCCTAAGGGAAGAAGCTCCGCCAGGGTCAAAAGTTCCAGTGAGAGGCCTGGTTTGGGTTTCTTCATCTCTTAGTTTGGGTTCATCACTGTGGACAGGTTAGGGTTGTACCTATCTGTTCTGGCTTGA
The DNA here is from genome assembly GCA_907169655.1 of Acomys percivali. NCBI lineage: Eukaryota > Metazoa > Chordata > Mammalia > Rodentia > Muridae > Acomys > Acomys percivali. The sequence continues at coordinate 19,074,284 of OU015753.1, read as the reverse complement.
GCCAACTAGAGCCATAGGGACAGTCTGTCCCACTGCAGATAAATGATGTGAGAGGTGCCTCCTCAGCAAAGAAAAGTGTGGGAATGTGTCCCCAGAGTAGAGGAGGGGATACTCCAGCAACAAGCCCAATTCATTATCAGTTCCTCATAAGTATGATGTGAAAAGTCAAGTAGTGGAGGCTGGGGAGGTGGCTCAGTGGATAAAGTGCCTACAGCACAAACATGCATTCCTGAGTTTGGAACCTCAACATCCGTGTACAGCTGGGCACAGCAGCAGAGGTACTCTGTGAACCCAGTGATGGAGAAGCAGAGATAGGAAGATGCCAGAAGCATATTGGCGAGTCGGCATAGTTCAATCACTGAGCTTCACGGGTAGTGAGAGATCCTGCCTCAAAATTAATGGTGCAGAGCAACATGAGAAGATGACCAATGTCAATCTGTAGCCTACATACACACTCACACACTCACTCGCACACACGCACGCTCACACACACACAAAGTGCATATACTGAACACACAAATTTTTTTATAGAAAGAATGAAGAATTCTAATTCTTTTTCTCTTAAGAAAGAAAAGAAAATCAGGGAGCAGAGATCAGTTGAGGGCATATCACAAACAATACATGAAGCAGGTAACAGAAAATAAGTTGTCGTCAAAACTGCTTACTAATTTCAATCTTTTGTTGTTCAATGGCTCTTATGACTGAGTCATTTGCACTGGTTTCAACAAATGAAGCAAAAATTATCTTTTCACCTGAAGACACTCTTGTCCATTCTCTGAACATTCATTGTTTTAGAATCACCTAGAATTTGCTTTCAGGCCATAGAGTTTACTAGCCATACAATCCTGCATAAACAGTGCAACATTTAATAGCTTTATTTTTTTTCAGACTCCAGACTCCCCAGAGGCCACTGTAATAGGCACTTCTTCAGCTTTTTATTTAAAACCATTTTATGGAAGAAACAAAGGATTGAACTCTATCTTTGGAGAAAAATACATCTCATCATTTTCCTCTGGATATTTTATAATCAAGTTATTTCATATTTATCAACATCCTCAGCCACAGCTCTGTATTATATGAAAAGTCATGCAATAATTTTTACAGGTAAAACAAAAAAAGCATTCCATAAAAATATACAACAGAATTGGTGAATATATTTTTAATTCTTAAATTGCATTAATCTCTAACTTAAATAAAAATAGGAAAATTATACATGCTACTGGAAAGCCTTGTGATATTTTACTACACTGTGTCAACAAGCTAAATGTAGCTGTCTCCTCAAATGGTTATAGCTTCTTTATGAAAAAAAAAAAAAACCATTCAGAATCCTTCATCAAGCTTTTTGTGATGTATAGGATGCATGACTATCTATAGCCGCCGCTGTGTGGTAACATACAGAATTCCTGAATTCTACTTGACAGTAATTTCTTTATGTCCACTGGTTAATTCTTCCCATTCCTCCCTTACCCCTTTCCGAGACATGTAAACAATTCACACAATGTGGCCATGATGATACACACACCTGTGATTCCAGTGCTTGGGAAGCTGAGGCAGGAGGGCCAGCCCAGGCTACAAAGGGAAGTTCTATCCTCAAAATATATTTTTAAATTATAAACGTTTAAAGTTTTTTATTACATTTATTTATTTGCTGGGGATAACACACATGCCATAGTTCCGGTGTAGAAGTCAGAAGACAACTTTAGAAAGTTGGATCTCTCCTCATACGAGTCCCAGGGATGGAACTTCAGTCATCTGGCTTGGTGGCAAGTGTCTTTATCTGCTGAGCCACCTCAGTGACCCCATTGAATTATAAGCTTTCAGAAGTAAAAGGAAGAAAGCCTGCCTATGAGATAAGAAATCTACCAACTACAGTTGGCCAGTTTCATGATGGATCTAAATGATTCCCTTGTTTAGAAATAATTACTTTTCAGTTTGTTTCCCTCATTAAAACATTGATGTGTTTTACCTAAATAAAATAATTTCTCCAGAAGACATGTCATTTTATTCTATTTTCTCTATCACAATACAATGATTCCGTTTTGTTTTGTTTTTTTAATTTTCATGTGTGACCTTGATTACAACAAAGGCAAACACACAGTTCATAAGTTGACAAGGAATAGTTTTTTTTTTTTTTGAAGACCATAATAAATCTAGCTTTACCAGCATTAAGCTGATCTCGTGGACTGCCCTGCCTCTCTCCTTCCTTCCTTCCCTCCTTCCCTTGTATTAATACCCTACAAAACACCCTTGGACTCTACAGCCAAAATGAAAGCTGTGCCACATCCTGTAACAGCAGGAACGTGGCAGCACTGTCCTAAAGTTGGACCCATTCATCTCCCTATGTTAGCATCTGCAATTTTTTGATGTTCCCCACCCACCATGGTCTCCCAAGGTACTTGTTGGAGGGATGAGATTCGCCAATTTTTCATCATTTGAGACAGGAGAGTAGCTGGCGTTCCCTCTCTAGTGGACTCATGATCTTCTTACCTAGAGGTGTTAAGAATCGCTAAGGGCTGTAGGACCTGTGTAAATTACAGCCATGCAGAGAGGCGTTGAAAAATCAATAAGTAATGAAATAGTACTGGAGTGAAGTAGCCAAGAGAGCAATGGGTGGGAAACTCCCAAGGATGCAGTTTCATTTTGTCAAAAGGTAAAAGAAGATGTTCTAGTGTGTTTCTATAAAACTGGGCTTCCTAGGAAGTAAGAAGCATTGGGCATAAATAGCAGTGGAGCCGTGTGCTGTGAGAGCGCAACGGGCTGTGGAGTCTTCAATACTCGGTTTTATTTTAAATGATCCTGCATTTTGTTCCAATAAAATAGTATCATTGGTATATCTTAAGGCCAGAAAGTATCTGCCCTTAGGGGATTTTTTTGGTACCCTCAACCACATCCCATTTCCCCCTATCTATATTGACAATGTGGAACAGCTCCATCTTTTCTGATCATGTGTCAGCAACGGTCCCCAGTGATGCGACGGAACCAGGACCTCAGCTCCCAAGGGCTCTTACTACTCATGATTGACTCTAGATATGAGCAGCTAAGGGGCTGAAGCTCCCTTGTCAGGCCCACTATCCAAATAAAGGGTTTCCTTGTGAATGAAGTGTTCATAAAACCGAACGACCCCAAGCAGAAACTCCATCAGATGGTGTTGTTGCTTTTTAGTTATTATTTGAAAGTATGCCCAACACACCTCTCTTGGTAGGTGACTCCCACTCCTCACGTGGCCATCTAGAACATAAGGAAAACTCCTCTAGGGAAGGCAGGTGACCAAGTGAACCTGCAGGTGTGGACCAAATGGAAGTAAACTACAAACAGTCACCACAGACCTCAACAAAAGTGAGGGGGTTGGGCCTGCACCTTGCATGTCTTTATCTATACAGTCTTCAGTCACAAATAATCTACAGAGTCATATATTTATAACGTCATGGCAAATCCCGATGTAGCTTCTGGTCTTTATTCCTTAACGGAGAAGTGAAGCCTGGGGCATGTCCCTACGTTCTCTTTTGGGTCAGCTTGTGTCTCTCTGTCTCCTGAAGGTGAAACTTTAAAAGAAAGAAAAAAGATGCCATCGTGGAATAAAGAAAATAATCACTCGTTTGTGCAACAAAAATGACTCATAGTCTTCGTGATATTTTGACTTGAGTCCTGAGACACCAAAAAAAGTAGCTTGGCTTGTCTCCCTCCTCTTTGCTGGCCCCCAGGCATGTGCGCAACAGGGACAATGAGAGTCTTTTATACCTGATAAAACAGGGCAATAACCATAAACAGAACGGTGGGGCTGCACCCAACTGGATGCCCATTCGTGCTCTGTCATGTATATCTCCCAATAGTTAATGAACTAGCGTTCATTATTGTTTTTAACACAAGTCCGTGTCTGCTGTGTTGTGCAACATTAGAAATGAAGACTTGTTACATTAAATGGAAGGACGTGTGGTTTCACACACACACACACACACACACACACACACACACACACACACACCAAAAAAAAAAAAACCACTTTTCCATGAACTATGTAAACAGGATGGCTCCAGCTAGCTGGTTCACCTCCTTCCATGTTCACATGTAATCTAATCCTTGTCATCGTGTCCATCACGTACTACACTGCACTACAAAGTTGTCAAGATGAAAACTCTAGCAAGTGACAGGCAGGAAGCTTGCACTACTCGGCATCCTAAAGTGGCTCACTTGTCCTCTGCCCACTGGCCATGGAGAGAGCAGTACTCACCTCCTCTGACGACTCATCCATTGATGACATTACCCATTGTCTATGACATTGCAGCCACAATAAAATGAATTGGCATGTCTTGATCTTCGAGGCACTTAGACAGGAGGCCACACATAATGAGAGAGAGAGAAAAAAAAAAACCAATGTGAAGACTCAGTTCTGCTCGGCATGGGCAGGGAATGGATACTGGGCAGGAAAAATGCATTCAAATTGAAGAGAATTTTGTTTAACGTGACGGCTTAAAAGACAAACAGTTATGATGGGCAGTAACTCCTTCAATCAGAAGACCACCGGGGAGGTCCTTCTTAGACCAGTGTGCTGATGTGATTCCAAGTCATGCTACTGCCACAGAAACACTAGGGGGCACCATACTAATACCAGTGTCCCAGCTCCATTGCCCTCCAGAAAGCCTTCCATCATGCTGACCTTGGCTCTCAGTTTATTCAAGGCATGTTGCTGAAGGTTCATGACACGTGACCATTTGAGGAATGTAGGCTGAACTACAGTCCTCTCCAAAACTCATTCTAAGCCATTACATCTTAAGGGCAAACTCCATGGGTCTAGCCCTCACTTTAGGCTTGAGTGTATTTATCCCAAAGCCCCTTGGCATTGCAGAGCCACCATCTACTGGCACCCACTTCTATCAGGGTGAAACAGCACTTGCCCTCCTGGGCCGATGTGTTCTATGAGATGTTGATTACAAAATGAGTGCCTCTTCCTTTCTTTCTTAGCTTTGTATTTTCCATTCCCGATTCAGAAATTCTCTCCAAAGAAAAAATTTTACCATCTCTCTGTCATCTACTAAGAAGCGATCTCGATGGTCAGGCTCATCCACAATCCCCAGGGTCAGGTCGAGAGACTGGGGATTTGGCTGCACAGGGGCCTCCAATCCCACAGGGCTCTGGTTCTGCTTACTCACTCATAGTGTAGACGTGAGGAACGCCCTTGCCTCACCCACTTCACCACCTCATGCCAGAAGCACTCCTTACCTCCCTTGGGGTAGGGCTTCTGAGGCTTGCAACAGATGAAGATCTGTAAATGACATTTAAACTACAAAAAGGGGGTGGAGGTGGGAAGGGAATTCCAGAGGGAAAGAAATGATCATTGATGATGGCAAGATCATAGCCCATATGAAACCCGCTGCTGTGTCGTACATTAATTTCAAAGCCTGTGGCATCGAATGTATTCTCCTTGTTGCTGTTCCATTGATTTATTGAGTACCTAGTATATGAAGCAATGAGGGAGATCTGAAGACACGTAGGTACAAAGAGAGTAAATGAGAAATGTGCATCCTCTTCCCTGCCCTTGCCATTGGTGTAACTCTCTTACCCAGCATGCTCTTTTGTACCTATCACTTTCCTCCTTGTGATGTCATGGTCTCTATCCCCATCTTCTCCTTCTCTTTATCAATGTTAACTGAGCATAAGTGTAAAGAAACCCAACTGGGATGGGGAGGCGGCCACATAAGGGTGAGAGTGAGCTCAATCCAAAGAAGCCACACATAAAAAGCTTGGCACAGTCGTCAACGCTTAGACCCCCAGCCCTGGAAAGAGGTTGAGACGGGCAGATTCCTGGATCTCTCTGGTTAGCTTGGCTAGTGTAATGGGCCAAAGAGAAACCCTGTCTCAATAAACAAGATAGAGAGCCTTTCAGGAATGGCAGCTGAGGTTGTCCCCTACCCTCCATGCACACATGCACCTACACACACTTGTGTGTGCACACACACACACACAGAGAGAGAAACCAGACTAGATTGTGTAGTATTTATATTTACAGTTCTTCATTTCTGAAGCCTTAATTTTTAACGAACCCTAATGCTTGTCTATGGTGTTTGCATTTTGGGTTTTGTTGTTGCTGCTGCTGCTGCTGCTGCTGCTGCTGCTGCTGCTGCTGCTACTGCTGTCATTGTTGTTTTCTCCAAGAATCACAAGCCTCTGATAGAAAAATCAAGAACAACCACCCTCATCTGCCAAAGGGCTTTGTAGAAAAGCGATTGAAGGGACTTCTATGTAGCAAATGAAATGTTCAAAGTCAATGGTATAAAGGTTTAGAACTAAATCAGGAACATGTAAAAGTTGCTGTTTGTTAAGTAAGTCTACCAGGAGGCTGAAATGTCAAACTCTTACAGGCTAGCCTTTAACTCCTGTCAAGACAATAGGAAGTCATCCCGGGGCTGAAGGGTGTCTCCGCTGTGATGTAAGATCTCCCAGACCCTAGCATGTAAACACCATTCTTAAGAGAAGGCTTCCTGTGACTTGAGATGAGCAGGGGTCTACTGTTAACTGGGGTTCATGACCTTGACTTTCAGAATTGGGAATTCTTCATGAAGTGATGTTTGGATATTCATAGTTGCCATGGAAACCAAGAGAAAGTTTCTTTCAGGAAGAGAAATATGAACTAGTGGGCTTGTAGAGGTGCCTGCTGCCAATCTTGACAACCTGGGTTCAATCACCAGGACGTACATGGAGGAAGGAGAGAACCATCTCTGAAACATTAGAGAAGAATGCCTGAGCTGGGGGTGATATGTCGCTCACCTAATATGCACAAACTCCTTGCTTAGATCCCCACATAACCTGAGCATCGTGGTGCGGCGTACCCATAACCTCGTCACTTGGGAGGTGGAAGTAGGAGGACCAGAAGTTCAAGGTCATTCTCAGCTAAGTAGTGAGTTCGAGGCCCACCTGGGTTATATGAAACCCGGAAGCTACTCCACAGGCATTGAGCTCGTTCGCGGGTCATAGAGGCAGAGAAACAGGGGTTTAATGGCGTAGTCGGTACGTTTTTGTTTTCTTTTGTTTTGTTTTTTTCAAGACATGCTTGCACTGGCTGTCCTGGAACTCACTCTGCAAACCAGGCTGGCCTTCACCTCACAGAGATCTGCCTGCCTCTGCCTCCAAGTGCTGGGATTAAAGAGGTGCACCACCACCCACCAGGCACATAGTTGGTAAGTTACAGACTCCAGACTCAGATATGTCTGAATCTCCTTTTTGGTCACTGGGTCACACTATAACCCCAGTAGACAGGGAAACGAGGAGGGAGGGGAGAGGAGGAGGAGGAAGAAGAGGAGGAGGAGGAGCTGGATGGTGAGCACTACCTTCTCGTTTCTCCAAGGAGGGTGTGAGCGGAAATCTGCCTTTGAAGGCACCAGTGCATAAGGATAAAATTAAAGAGGACAATTACAAGTGATTAGTCACTGGAGTGGGGCTCCATGGGTGTCTTCAGAAACAGGATTGGCTCTCACTCTTTGGACCGGGTACAGAGAAGCCGGCCATCAAAGACGTCTTTCCTGGGCCTGCAATTCTGTGATTAACTCGTTTCAAGGAGCCAGACTGCTCATTAGGAGCCATGACCTATTTCTCAGGAGGTGCCGAGTCAAGTGGTCTTGAGGGAATGTCTTTGGCACCCAGTGATGGCGAAATTAGCACCCAAGGGGCTGGTCACAGATCAGTGTCTGCAGGGTCCTTGAGAACAGAGCAATCACGCAACCTCTTGGTCCCACAATCCCAGGAAGTGCGGGTCCATTGCTGGTTCACATTGCAGCACCTCGGAAGAACCTTGTTAAACAGTCTCTTTTGTGGATTTTAAGTCATTCCAAGGTCCAAAGAGGGGCTGCAGTGGGAGTGGGAAGGAGGCAGTGTTTGGGAACTGATGAAGGGAATCTGAGCTCTCGGGGAAGGGCAGGGGTGCAGCAGAAGCTTGGAGCTGCAGGGAAATGAGTTGGGGCGGTGGCAGGTTGGAAAGCCCTGCCCCCAACTCCAACTCCTTTCAGAGGGAGAAAGGAACCGACCAGAATGGAGGCCTTCAGTGAGTTCACATAGACCACTTGTCACTGACAGGCAGGCAGTGAGCCTGAGCCTCTTCCAGGAACACTTGCAGGGGAGTTGGGGGTACTGGAACGCCGCAGCTTTGATGTGATGGGCGGGTAGCAGGCCTCTTTACCAAATCTCTCCCTTGCTTCCAGTGTTGCCTGGCCACACCGCACATGAAAGGCAGGCAGGCTAGCCTCCTGCTCTCTTACTCGCCTTTTGAAACAGCTAAGGTTCTCATGGCTGCCCCTATGCAGTTGCCTGACACTAGACTCTGGGGAATATGGGGTTCTCCTACAGCAAAAAAAAAAAAAAATACATAGCTCCAGGCTTCTCTCTGTAAGCGCCACTGGCAGGAGGAGTCCAAGAACGATCCGAGTAATGATCACTGAGGGGAAAAAAAGAAGCGAAGCCAAAGGGGAGGGGAAAAAAATATCAAGTAGGGTGGAGAAGACTAAAAGGAAACAGTTTTCTTAAAAAAAAAAAAAAAAAATTTTTTTTTTTCCTCCTACAGCGGTTTCTCTTTTGGAGATCTGAGACTCGCAAGTGTTACGTCAAAGCTTTCTCCAAACCACTAGATGAGGGGGTTTTGTTGTGGGGCTGATAGACTCCCGAGACTCATTGGGATGGCAGGATAAAAATTAATTAGACGCTGTTTGGAGGGGGCTTTGCAAGACAGCCTGAGGCTACGCTTCAGTCTGGCTGTTAGGAACAATATTATCACCACCACCCCTGCCCAGTGAACAGACATGCACAGGGGCGGCGAGGGGGAGCCACAGAGCATTCAACACAGACATCAGAGACGAGCCTTCCTCCCAGAGAGAGTACTTACCCCAAGCCAGTGGATCTACCTGCTGACAACCTCAGAAATATGTCTTGTTTCATTTTCAGATTTTTTTTTTTAAAGAGGGGTTACGTTAGCAGGCTTGCAGAATCCTGATGAAAACTGCTTTAGCAGAAGATGGGGGGAGGGGGCGGTCCTGACTCACTCACGTCTCTATGGCATGCAGGCTGGGAAGAGCCATGGGCCAGCCGGGAGGAAGGGGGTGATGTGCTTTCTAACCATGAACACACGGCTCTCTCTTTAGAGGGTGGCAGGCTGAAAACAGAGCTCCAAGAAGCTGGCATGCAACAAAAGTATATGGCCCTTGTCCCAGGGTGCTTTCTGTCACTGTCATAAACACCACAATCAAATGCAACCTGGGAAGGGGAGAGTTTACTTCATCTTACAGCTTATAGTCCGTCATAAAGGTAGCCAGGGCTGGGACTCAAGCGAGACCCTGGAGGTAGGTACTGAAACAGAGACCACGGAGGAGTGCTGCTTACTGGCTTGCTCCCCGTGGCTTGCTCAGCTTGCATCTTTATACAATGCAGGACCACTTTCCCATGGATGTCACTGCCCATAGTGGACTGGGACTACATTGATCATTAACCAAGAAAATTGCCTACAGGCCATTCTGACTGAGGCGTCTTCTCAGTTGAGGTTCTCACTTTCCAGATGACCTCCAGCTTGTGTCAAGTTGACAATCAAAAACTACTGAGCACAGCCTTCGTCGATGCTTTGTGTGTCCGTGTCTTCCTCGGCTCTCTGTTGTGTCCTTCGCGAAGAACCCTGCTCTACCTGAGTTGGTAGTTCTGTGAGTGAGCTTGAAGTTTGATTCGTTGGGAACAGACTCCTTCCATCCGGATAAAGCATTTTAAAGTATGACGTCAGGCCTGGGGAAATGGCTCAACTGATAATGTGCCTGCCTTGCGAGCATGAGGACCTGAGTGTGGCTCCAACACCCGCCTAGAAGGAAAGTACAATAGTATGTCTGTAACCCCAATGCTGGGGGGTGAGGATGGTGCGGTAAGGATAGACAGAGGGACCCCTTGAGTTCGTTGGTTAGCCAGCCTAGTCAAATTAATGACTTTCAGGTTCAATGAGAGACTCTATCTCAAAACAAGCAAACAAACACACACACCACACACACACACAAAAAAAAAAAAAAGGAAAATGACTGAGGAAGATACCTTATGTTGACCTCTGACCTCCACATGCATGTACGTACTCAAATGAATATATCCATATCACATACACACACGCACGCACACATATCCATTATATCAGCCTTGATTATATCAGCCTTGGGATGTCATGGATCCCAGTATGTTTTAGATGTCTGGGTCACCTTCTTAGGTACCTGTCATCACCCTGAAAGATCCCCCTCATAGTTACAGTGTAGAGTTCCTTTCCAGATTGCTGTTAAAAAAAAAAAAAATCTCAGCTAATTCATCCTTCTAGCATTTTCTGTGAAGCAAGCAATAATTAAAATCCCTGTTTTATGCATGGAAAAACTGAAGTTCTTCTCATTTCCCACACCCAAGGGGAAACAAAAGCACTCTATGTATGAGCGCAAAGAAAACTTGGAAACCCCCAGGACCCTTCCCCTCCCTCCAAACTTAGCCCAGTCTCTCTTTATTGTCAGTAATCGTTTCCTTGTGTCATGGTGGGAGTGGGCCATAAGGAAAGTCAATGAGAGCAATTATCAACAGAAAACCAGCCAGTTTTCTCCCCAAGCAGTCATTTCCCAAACAAATTTGCCAGCTGTGGACTATGAAATCACAGCATCACAGGCACTTCGGCTACCTCCTTTTGGGTCTGTGGAAGAACTCTTTAGGGTGAGGCTTATTCCCTTGACCTTAGATGCTTGTCTGACCGTGGCCTTGCTGCTCATCATCTCTTCTGAGGAAACAAGTGGTCTCTTCCAGGAAAAGCTTAATGCTGAACCTACGCCTTTGGCTTACTTCAGAGCAGACATGAAACAGTGGTGGGCCACTTGATGTCTCTTCCACCCCTCCTTTGCTGGTTCCTTATACGTTACCAGGTAGGACAGCAAAAGTCCCAGCGTACAGAGACCATAATCCTTAGTTACTGTGCCCTGAAAGACAGCCCAGGGCCACCCTTTAAGATCCCTTCACTCTCTGCTACAAGGAGGTGAAAGGAGATATGGAAGGATAGTTCTCAGAACCCAGGTAGCTTCTTGTATGGGGGCCTAAGAGTTATGACCACATGAAGCCAGATCCCTCAGCGGGCACCCCCAAAGCCAGCCAATATGCCTGAAAAGTCAACCTGCTGCTTTATAAACAGCCAACATATTTAGAGCCATGGAAATTAAAGCTGGAAAAAGACCTATTAAGTCTTGTAGTTCATTCCCTACACCCCGGTGCAGGCTGGTTCCCTGTAGTCCATCAGTTAGTGGTACATAAGCCCTCATTTCAAGTGTCTCAGTGAGTGAACACAGATAAAACTGCCCATCTCAGGAAACATTGATCATGTGATACCAATTCCCCAGGCTGCTTACTGGCCCATGGCATGATGGGAAAAGTTTAACGTTTCCAAGTCTTATAAGGAGAAGGAAATAGAAATTTCTAGAAGGTAGAAACATTCAAGAATGCCTTCACCCTTTTCTGTTAAGCACTGCAGCATACTACCTTCTGGAAATATCCGGATGGACAGTGGTCTCTCTGTAAGTAAGTAGCCATAAGGGAGGAAGAGAGAATACAGGTGTCTCAGAATTCATTTTTGGAGCTAAAAAAATCTTACTTTCCAAGTCTAATACCCCACCCCACCCCACCACCACCACCATTTTGGTTCTAGCTCAGCTGGCAGCTAATCAGCCAAGAATTCTAAGCAACATAAAAATGGAGGAAACATGCCCAGAGATGGCAGGGTCTGGAACACACAGAACCAAGTGATATGAAAAAAAAAAAAAATGCAGGCATCTTTCCAGCAGCATGGTTCAGGCTGCTTTCTCTCTGACCCAACTGGAGAGGAATCCAGTTAACACCATGGTTTCTGGTGGGAGGGTCTACCTGAGACTAACTGGACCCCAGGACACGGAAGGAAGTGATCAATCATCTTTTCTTTCCATTTTGAAGTGATGGGGAGAGTTGCTTTACATGGTCCTGTTTTAAAATGTCAAATCTGGAAGCTGGAGAGACAGCTCAGTTAGTGAAGTACTTGCAACACAAGTGTGAAAACCCAAGTGTGAACCCCAAAACCCATGATTATTGTTGTTTAAAGCCATGTGTGGTAATGCATGCTTGTTAACTCAGAGCTGAGCAGGCAGAGGTATGTAGATCTCTAGGACTCAGTGGCTAGCAGCCTAGCTTACCTGGAGAGTTCAGGGCCCGTGAGACACCTTTTCTCCAAGAGAAAGAAAGAAAGAAAGAAAGAAAGAAAGAAAGAAAGAAAGAAAGAAAGAAAAGAGAAGCAAAAAGGAATAGAAAAAAAAGAGAAGGACAGCTCCTGAAGAATAAAAAAATTTGACCTCTAGCCTCCAACTGCATCATACACACACACACACACACACACACACACACACACACACACACACACCACACACACCACACACACCACACACACATAAACACAGAGCCAGTGCAAAGTTCATCTCTGTCACATCACTCTGATACCACACATCATAGAAAGCATCACAATTTGACATCCATGCCCAAACAGGACAAACAGCTACCATCTACATAGGACCACCTACCCAACTCTGAGCTAAAAGGTGAGATCTGGTTTGATGCTGTTGTTGTCATTGTTTTGAGACAGGGTCTCATTAAGCATCCCAGGTTGGCCTCAAACCTCAAGATTCTCCTGTCTCAGCTTTCTGAATACTAGAATGACAGACAGGAGCCACCACACCCAGCTAAGACCTTTTCTTTTTTTTTTTTTTTTTTTTTTTTTTAGCTAGATCTTATAAGCAAAGCTGAACTTTTAAAAGCTTGAAGTTTGACTTTTAGTCCAGCATCACATTCTTTTCTGAAGCCTCCCAGCCCCTGTGCTCCCCATCACAGCCCTTTCCAGCCCCTGTGCTCCCCACCACAGCCCTTTCCAGCCCTCCATGCTCCCCACCACAATCCTTTCCAGCCCTCCCGTGCTCCCCACCACAGCCCTTTCTAGCACCCACACTCCCTACCACAGTCTTGCCCTCTAAAATATTATCTCATCCCTAGCATGGCAAGCATTTTTCAAGTTCAATGTCAATGGCTGGTTAGGAGAGGGCAGGGGTCAGGGAGTAGGACTCCAAACTGTCCCTGGCCCTTCTCTGTAGGATGGACTGCGATTTGTATCAAGCCAATGGGGGGGAAATCCCTCTTCACTATCTGAGAAAAGATCAGAACAGGAAAATGTCAGTTTGAGAGCTGACAGGAGTCAGATAAGAATGAACTAGAAACGAAGGACGGAAAGGAAGAAATGCTGTCACTCGGAGAAGCTTCTAATCTAATGTTTTGAGACAAATATGTTTCCCGCTGAGTGTATAATTTTCACACACAATTGTCCATCCCCCCCTACATCTTTCCCAGGAGTGCTGCTTGAGGCCTGATTCGATTTGATTTGTTTCTCAGGTCTTTCCAAACCATGTGAAGATCCGGAAAGGGTCAGCCTTGCAGGCCTAAGAGCTGGAAACACATTCCCTCCCACAGACCTTCCGAGACCCAAAATAGTGTCCACCCTCCAACGTGCATCTCCATATCTATTAGAGAAATGGCTCCCACGCTGTGGGTGGAGAATGGAGTGCTACAGATAGAAAGTGTGTGGCTGTCTCTGCGCTTCCATGCCATGCCTACTGTAAAGGCTTGAAGACAAAATAATGGGCATGGCCTCTCTTGCTCTGGCTTTTAAATGTGAGCAGAAGTCATGGGTGATATATGGTGTGTGTGTATGTGTGTGTGTGTGTGTGTGTGTGTGTGTGTGTGTGTGTGTGTGTGTGCACATGCCCAGAAACTAGAAGCCATCAAGTCTTCTGCTCTATTGCTCTACTTCTTGTTCCCTTGAGACCAGGTCTCTCACTGAACCTGGAGCTTGGCTGACAACCAGCCAGTCCTGGTAATTCCCCCAGCCTCCACCACAATGGAGTTACAAGCATACACATGGTCATGTTCAGCTTTTGAGGTGGGTGCTGGGGCTTTGAATGCAGTTCTTCACACATGTGCTGAATGCACTCTCATCAACTGAGCCACCTTTCCAGCCCCTAAGTATTTTGTTTTGTTTTCTTTTAAACACAGCAGCTTATCTGTTAGAGGAAATGACTGGTGTTTTTAAGTACAGTTTGCATGAAACATCAAAAAGGGGGCCCCTCGTTAAAAGATTTCTTCTTCATCAGAGGGCAAGGCCACGTCCTCTGATGAGTAAAATGTCCAACAGTTGAGTGATTTTTCTAAACTAAAAAAAAGGAAAGAAAGAAAATTTGGTCAGGAAATGAGAGAATTGCTTGTTACCCACAAAGCATTTATTGAGCACCTGTCGTATGCCTAGTACTCTACTGAGCTTTTTACATTATTCCAGGAAATCCTACAATAACTTTAAGTAGACAACGCTGTCCACACCCGGTAGTCTAGGAGATTGTCCTAAGGAAGGACTGAAAGAGAAGAGGAAGGGAAGGAGGAGCAATAGGAAGAGGGGGAGGAGGCCACTTGTCACTTAGGCCCTCAGCATTGCCCATAGATGTCCCTTCTAAAGCACAGTTCGGTTGAAGGCATCCCTTCACATAAACCCCATGGTAAGGGACAGTGCCAATGCCTTAGCATGCTCACAATGTTTTCTGTAAGCTCTCCAAGCTTGCCAACCCTGTTTCCTGCTACCACGAGTGGGAGATAATCAATCAACACTTATCATACTAATCAACATAACTTGCTGCATATCACTCTAAATTTGATTGAGTGAGAACACACACACACACACACACACACACACACACACACACACACACACACATATATATTTAAGTTTAAAGCCTTTTTCTCCCAAAGATGATTTCACAGATACTAAATCCTCCTGCTTCCTCCTGCTTACAAGTGGGTTTTACATTTTAGTTAAAGATACTAGACAGTTTAGAATGTTCCAGAAAGATAAGATGAAACCCCACCCAGGAATGCTGGAGAAAGTGTCCCTAGAAAAACTTGAGTCAGGAAAATCAGCCATTGTCCCCACTGTAGGCTTAGCCCCTGCTCTAGCCTCTGACCGAGCCCATTTGACCACTTCTCCCCAATACACACCTTGGGGGATAGCAGGGTACCTCTTGGTTTCAAATAAAGCAGGCTATAAATACAGAGGAATTTTACTGGCTTGTCCTCAACTCCCCATTTTTTTTGTCAGTGTTTCCATTTCTATAAATTCTCTTGCAATTGACAACAAAAGTGTCACACACACGCTGGGTGTTGGGGGTTGGGGTGTGTTCTATTTGCGCTTGGCTTTCCATGAGTGAGTCCTTGTCATCCGGGAAGGTCTTGTTGGTAGCAACATGGTCGCTGCTTCTCATTGCCAAGGTGTTGACCCTTGGACACTCGGAAATCAGAAGTTCAGGGCTCTGCTCTATGCCTGGCCTGGCGACAGCTATGAAAAACACCACTCAGCACATTGAAAACCCTGCAGCCGCAGAGGGAACAAGGCACGGGTCAAGGGTCAAGTCTGAAGGAAGGCTTGGCCACACCTTAAAAGAATCTACGTTCCACTGTGGAAGACAAGAAGCCAAAGCTTGCTGACTGGAGTGGTCAAAGCCAAAGACACAAACCAGGCCTTTTCCCAGACACATGGCCTCATCCCCGAAGCCCAGCTCCCTGTGGACCCATGCGTTGGCAGAAGTTCGAAATTGCTGCCGATTCTGCAACTGGTTTTCATTTAAAGGGCTCCAGGTCAGATATTGCTGAGCCACAAACAGGCAGCCTAAGATCGTAGTCCTCCATGGGCTGCTGGAGAAACCTCAGCCTCCTAGGCTGGAGAAAGCTAACCAACGCTATCCAGTCCCTACTGTGTGCTTCCAACGGGAGATGAACATGGCCTGGAAACCAGTCAGAACAAGTTCTGTGGGGCAGAAGAGCCAAGCTCAGCAGCTCTGAACATAACTTTAAAAAAAAAATAGTGACAGGAGAGCTCAGAATTTTCCAGAATTAAAAGCACGTGGCTTCTGCTCTATCAGCCCCACCGCCTCTGGACAGATGGAAAGAGATAGGCCCAGAGATACTTCCAGACAGGGAATGCACCCAGACACATGAGAAGATCAATACCTCACAGTAACTCAACTTAGAGATCTCTTAAGAATGAAGACACAGGCGGGTCAGGGTAATGAGACAGGCATCAGCCAGCTACCACAGCCTCTTCAAAGGCCAGGCAGGAGCCAATAAGGCAGTGGTTCTCAACCTTCCCAATGCTGTGACCCTTTAACACAGTTTCTTGTGTTGTAGGGACCTCTTCCCTAAAATTATTTGTTGCTACCTCGTAGCTATAATTTGGCTACTGATGGGAACCGTAATGTAAATATCTGTGGTTTCCAGGGGTCTTAGGTGACCCCTGTGAAAGGGTCATTTGACCTCCCCCTGGAAGGGACGGAGACTCACAGGCTGAGAACTGGTGGTCTATATGCTCTTGGTGAGGTCTTCTGTACCCCTTCGTTTGTCCTCACAAGGTCAGGGTTGTATGAAACTCCCCCAGATCAGCCCATAGCTCTGTGCCGCTGAGAGACAGGCATCAGGCTCCAGAGAGACAGGAGGGCTGTCCTCACTCTAGCTTGACAAACCCATGTGGCCTGCACGTGAAAAAAAATGCCACCTGTGCCTTGGGTGAGCCCTAGGCTGTGTCTATACACAGGTAGCATTTGGATGCCGGCTGCTTTCAGCCCACAGTTGCCCTCTTGGCAGCTTTGCGTAGTCTGCAAAGGGTCTCAACACACACACACACACACACACACACACACACACACACAGAAATCACATCCCCAACACTCATCTCCTATCGACAGACAGCCCATAAATGATTCTCCCTGCCCCAGTTTGTCATGAAACGCATTTGTCATGTGGTGTTTTCGCCTGATGTTCTCTGGGCAGGTGTTGCAGACCCACAGCCAAAGGCATGAAAGGAAAGGCGAGCACACTGTAGGTTACAAGGGCAGAACTTGACCCCAAGTCCATGCTGACATAATGGAGCCAGAGAGGATGTTACACAGCCTCCTGCAGACCTCCCCTGTCCGTCATGCAGAAGCTCATGCTGCCCCTTAACACATCAGAACAGTTCGGGAAGATAGACCTACTTGCTCAGCCAATGACGGCAAAAGAAAATTCATGGGACACTACAAAATAGGATACCCTTGTAACTACAACCCCAATGAGACTCTGCCCCCAGATGCTTGAAAAAGTCATTTATTTTTCAGTTCTTCTTTTTTAATTGGTGTATATTAATTGTGTAAACTAACAGCCTTCATTATGACAGTCTCATACATGATTATATATTATACTCTAGTCATGTATACCCATTGTCATAATTCAAGCGTGAAACATCCCTTACACACTCAATGGTTGTGAACTCTTGGTCCCTAACTGGTGGCACTGCTTTTGTAAGATGGTAAAGCTGCTGGGACCGTAGACTAGCTGGCAGAGGTAGGTTGGTGGAGATGAATCTTGGAGATATCTGCTTCCAGTTACTGCCTGGAGCACTGTTTTCCTGACCCTCTGAGATGTGAACAAGCCGCCACAGGTCTGCTACCTCAACCGCCATGCCTTCCCTGCCTTAGTAGACTGCGCCTTCTGAGCTATGTGCCAAAATCATTCCTTTTTACCTTGACTTGCTTCCATCAGAAGGTCCCAGCAGGGAGAAAAGCAGTCCCTCAGTTTGTGTTATTCAGGAATGCTGTAAGGAAGTAAGATGAAACCCGCTGGGTGGCTCAGCACATAAAGGTGCTCGCTGCCAAACCCAACAACCCGAGTTCAATCCCCAGGACCAGCACAATGGAAGTAGAGAAATAAGTTCTGCAAGTTGTCCTCTGATCTCCACATTCAAGCTGTGTTCCTTGGACACACACACACACACACACACACACACACACACACACACACACACACATGAAAGGTTTAAGAATCCAAATGATAAGTCACTGTGCAATGAATTTGGAGAGGCTAGGGTAGAAGAGCAAAGCTTTGGTTCCCTGGGAATGCCAATGTGAGCATGCCAAGCTGCTAATCGTTATAAGTTGCCGGCCTGGCAGAGGGGTAAGCGTCACAGCCCGCCGCTCAGGATTCCTCCGCTACCCTTCAGCATCTACAGGCTTGGAGCTTCTGCTAGCAGGTAACATATGCAGAGTGGACATTCTAGCCCCCACTAGTGACTTTAGGTCAGACTTGAGATTGAAATGGGGACTGAATGAGATAAGAGGGTCCCTTGTAAATGGAGCTGAGTCCCAAGTCTCTTCCCAATTGTTTAACTGCTTAATGATTCCCTGCAATTACTTGGATCCGTATGAAGCAAGTCTGAGCTCTCTTGGTGACCCTTGAGTCCAAGAGTTGGCTGGAAACAGAAACAATTGGCCAAAGGCAGGATGGATTTGCCTGAGCTCGGTCCCTGTGGGCTTTGTCCTTTAATCTGTTTATCCAGTTTCCCGTAGGAGACTGTAATTTTAATCAGTAAATATCTCCCGTGATTTATCACCTTCTATTGACATAGTGGTAATTTAAGCCTCAGCCCTAATGCTGGACCCTCTCTGTGTGTTTTCCCCCTTATCAAGTGTCCTTTGGATTTTTCTCAGCCCTCTTAGGTAATTGGGCCACCTCTTATACCCTCTATATGACAAGGCTGTGGTCAGGGGTCAGTGGGTTCCTCCTTCCAAAGCACAGAATGCTCTAGCCAATCACAGCACAATCCCATCTCAACTTTGCCAAAGCCAGGGCAGACAAACCACAGACTGATAGGACCCAGTGGACTTTAAACCTAGACATCCAATATGGTTTCCAAAAGACACTGCTGTTCTCCATAGCCCCAAAGACAGTTTGGTGACTCAATCCACAGGTGTAGTTTAGCTGAATTAAGCAGAGAGACCTTCCTTCATAAACATGGATTTGCACAAGGCCTGGCACTCAGGTCAACATTTTTTATTGTTTGTGTGTTTGTGTTTGCTTGTTTGTTCATTTGTTTGAGACAGGGTCACCCTGTTTAAGCCTGACTGGCTTAGAACTCCCTATATAGACCAGACTGATCTCAGACTCACAGAGATCTACCTGCCTCTGCCTCCTGAGCACTAGAATTAAAGGTGTGCCTGCCACACTTGGCTCGGTTCTACTTTTTATTAATGTACATACTTAGTTTATTCCCTACTGATACTAGGAAACTGCTACCATTCTTTGGACTCCATAGTATCAAGATTTTAATATCTTCTTTGACCATAGATGTTTGTGATCTGTCTGATGAGAAGGATAAAGGGATGAAGATTTGTTAGTCACAGAATGGGGCAGTTGCCTTGGCATGGCCCATGGTGGTGTACTGAGTGATTGGTGTCATTTGCAGTTGGTGACTAAAGGGAATAGCTAGATGCTGAGGGAGAGTGTCTTAAAAATAAAAGAAATGTTAATAATAATAAAAAAAAAAACCTACAGTCAGTTAAAATCCTAGATGGATCCCCTGCCCAAGGATAAAATTAATATAAAGCAAATGACCTTTGGTTTCAGAAATCAAATACCAAGCCACCAACAAGAGGAAAGTCTACAAACATAAGTTTCATGAGGCTATGTTAGAAGTTCAGTGTTTGCAAGCTCCATAGCTGCTGTGTAGCAGGCGACTAGGACATATTAACGAAATATTAAGTTGCGTTCATGAGTATGGTTCCCTAGAACCATCATCTTGGAAGGCTTGGCTTTTGTTGAATTTTTGTTGCTGTTGTTGTTGTTGTTGTTGTTGTTGTATCAAGTAGTAGTTACAAGATTGCTTCAAATCACAGACGCTCAATGGAGTATAGAAAGGGAGGGGCGGAGGGGAAAATATAGGGCTGAGTGGACAGTAAGGGGGAAACTAACTCAGTGGTCAACATACATAGAGAACATTATATTAAATTTTCAGTGTTATGTTTAAGGGTGAGCATGACACATTTGGGAGCATATTAAAAAAAAAAATGCGGGGACCATGCCATGAATGAATAAGCTTTAAAAATGGTTGTTACACTTGATCTGAAATTTTTAAAATGTCCAAGAAGTGCTACAGAAGAGGGCACTGGGAAACAGAAGACAAATTCCACTTCGACTGGGAAGGTCAAAGGTTGATGTCAGAAACGATTGGCGGAAGCTCTCAGTACACAGATTCCACTTGACGTTCTATTCATCTGGAAGAGTTTTCCAGCCGGGAGTGGTGGTAGCACACATCTTGATGCCAACACTCAGGAGGTAGAGGCAAGTGGATCTCTGTGAGTTCAAGGCCAGCCTGGTCTACAGAGCAAGTTCCAGGATACCCAGAGCTGTCATAAAGAGAAACCTTGTCTCAAGAAAGAGAGAGGCAGAGGGAATCTCATACACATGGAAAGTAAGCTGGTGAGTCATTCTCTTAAGGATGTTTCAGGCATGCCTTATGCAGAGCAGGGCTTCTCTGTTGTCTGTACCTCTGTAACGTATAGACAATGTGACTCCCATGATGCTCTAGTTAGTACTGCTTCACAAAGATGCTTCTGTGTATGTCTCCTCTATTCAGTTGTAGATTCCTTATAATCAAGCTGGGGAGATAGCTCAGTAACTAAGTGCTTGCAATCAAACAGGAGGACCAGAGTTTGGATCTCAGAATTCATGCAATGGCTGCTGCTGGTACCTATAATTCTAGCCTAAGAAGGCAGAGATGGGGGAATCCCCAAAGCAAGCTGACTAGCAAGATTAGTCATATCAGCAATCTCTGGGTTTGATTGAGAGACCCTGCCTCAATGGATAAGATGGAAGAGCCATGGAGGATGGTTTCTGGCATTATCCACAGGCCTTCACATGCATGTGCACCTATGTGAATGCACATCTTCACACACATGTGCCCTCATGCACACACATACAAACAAACTAAGCATTTATGAAAATAGTGGTAGAGGGAGCAAAAATCCTTGCAAACAAGGCCCATGCCTTTCTTACTTTTTATGCCTAGTAGATGTTCAGCATTCACTTTACTTCTTGAGGTAAGTAGAACTTGGCTACCTCATTGATTCAAATCTAAGACCAAAAGATTATTTGGTCTATATTTAAGTGTAGTGATAATGTCTATGTTACCTGAAAGAAATATCATTGTTACCTTTCTTCCCTCAAGCCCTCGCCACAAAAAAAGTTGCTTTCAGTAAAACCCATTGAAATGTTACCCAATCAAGAATCTCCAAACTAGTGGAGTCTTTTTCTGTATGACAGAAGATGTCTTTATTGCCTCCTTCTTAGAGAAATAATTCAATATTTGGGATCTCTCTATGAGAGATCCAGGCTTCATCCTCTGGTCAGAAATGATATCAGAGGAGCCTTGAATGTGCAAATAAGCTGGAGCTGTTTGATGTTACAAGTCTTAGTAGGGCCCAAAACAAATGATGAAGACATTCATCTGTGTGCTGCATCTGTGAAAGGAAGGAACTGCTTAGATGGGTGGACAGTGCTACCTCTCATTATGGCATCATCGGCCTCACTGTGCATTTGATGGCTGTGGGTAGGGTGGGACCATCCCTTCAGTGAGAAGACCTTTTTTTTTTTTTTTTTTTTTTTTTTTTTTTGGTGCCTAGCTGTTGTTTGGGCTACAGTCCATCACACTACCACATTCCTTCCCAAAGCTGGAAGCGAGCTGGTTGCGGTGGAGAGGGAGGGGAGTGGAGATGGCTTCCAGAGAAGTAATTAGCAAAGTGCACAGAGGCTGGAGAAGGGAGAAAGAACTACACCCTATCAATCAATAAATAATAAAATATTCAGTCGAAGGCATTTTTCATCTTGGTGTTCTTGGCTATGAGCAAGAAAGAGAGAAAGGAAGAAAGCAAGCGCGAAGAAGGGCTTCGTGGGCTGGGCCAGGTCATCTCTTCTTAGCTCATGTGACATAGCTTCGAGAGAAAAGTCTGTGCACACAGGGTGGATGTAATGAGGGCCAAGTCTGGGAACTAGGATTTCTCTTCTGCCTGACTTCCTCCATCACTTGAGTCTTTCAGGGAGGTGTGTGAGATACCTGTTCTTGGCTATTCCTGGACTAATTGCCTAGGCATTGATCTCTTAATGGGAGCGGATGAGTTAATTTATTCCCAAACTCTTCTGACCTGGCAGATGAGGAGTTATTAGTCATTGGACTCGCTCGGTAGATTACATATTCTATTATTTATCATTTACATATAAAGGAAAGTGTGAGGCTCTCAAAGGAGAAGCTGGCCCAGGAGCAAGAGCAAAGAGCGGAGAAGTGAGAGTGGTGGGGGCAGGACTGAAGGAGTCTCCCTGCTGTTAGCAGGTCAGTAATGGCCAAATGATGGGAGGATGGATGCATGCTGGACTTGGCGAGAAGAGTGTGGCTTTGATGTCAGGAGATGAGAGGTATAAATCTCTCCCACCCATGCGTTCGCTCCACAAATATTTCTGTACTAGAGATGGTCATTAAATATAGGCCTGCTCCCAGGTAAACAAATAATATGTAGTCACAAGTTAGAAAAAAATGCTATGGGAGAAAATAGGAATGGGAATTAAATTTGTGTGGATAGGCTAGTCAGAGAAGATGTCAAAAAGGTTAACATTTAAACTTGGACTTCAAAGATAAGGAAAAGTCAGCTGTATGAAAAAAGTTGACAGAGGACTTTACGAAGGCCTTGAATCAGAAAAGTCCTTGGCAAATGTTAATGGCATTTCTGTTTATGAAGTAACCACCATTAGGAGATGCTGGCACAGATGTGTATATGTGTGTGCATGTGTGTATGTGCACACATGTGTTCACCTCTCCCACCCCTGAAGAAAGTGTTGTTATTCTCCCACTTTGCTGGTGAGAAAAATGAGGCTAGCATGGCTCTCATAGCAAGGGCAAAGGAGAGGAGGCTGAAGATGAAGCAGGACAAGCTGATTGGGACCAGCATGGTTTTCAGTAGGGAGCCGGGCTTGATCTCCTGTGGACTTCCTAAGGACCCCTGTGGCTCCCATTGATGAGTGGACTTCATTGGGGCCCAAGGGAAAGTGGAGACACCCTGAGAAAGCATGGTCAGTTTTCAGCAAGAGGCCTTGAGGCTGGGCCAAGAAGCTTCTAGGAGAGGCGGTGGAGGGAAACAGGGAATTTGGAGGCATGCTTTGATTGTGTTGAGAGATGAGAGACAGCCAAACAGTGAGGACACAGAAAGAAAATGCGTAGATTCTACCCTAATCCCTGGTAATTTCTATCATTCAAGGAAGAGAAGCAAGGGTTGAGTAACAGTCCCTGAAATGACAAGGTTTTCAGATGTGTCACCAGCACCTTGCCTTATCCAGTCTGACTTAAGAACCTGCTGCCTATGACTGTCTTTGATTCTTCTGTACTCCTCCACAACTTTAAGCAGGGGCACACAAACACACACACACTCACACACACACACACACACTCACACACACACACACACACACACACACAGAAAGAGAGAGAGAGAGAGAGAGAGAGAGAGAGAGAGAGAGAGAGAGAGAATCCTACTTGACCCAGCAACCAATAAGACCATCAAGCCAGCTTCCCCCTATGACCAAGGAAGAGAGTACTACCATCCAGAAACTGCAATTAGAGGGAAAAAAAAAAGATGTAGAGTTGAGTGTGATGCTATCACAGTGCAGAGGTATCACAGTGCAGCAAAGCCAGGAGGACAAAGTGAAACCAACCTGGGCCATATAGCAAGTTCTAGAGCAGCCTGGGCTACATAGCAAAACCCTGTGTTGAAATAAAGGAAAAGGGAAAAAGGAACATGTTGGCTCTGTTTCTTAACAATTAAACTTTATTATACAATCCAACTAGCTTACACAAGAAGGAAAAAAAGTTAAAGAGACAAAAGAGTGAACCTTCCGGTATCCGTTCCACAGGATGAGTCCTTAGGTGTCTCTCTGGCCTGCGCGCTGGTCCAGCCTGTTCGCTGTCTCCCACGAGCTCAAGCCCCGGACTCAATCATTGTTCTCTCCTCCCCACCTGCCTGAATCAAGTGGGAAGGGCGGACTCCTTCTCCCTTTGAGGGTCTATTAGGAAAACAATAGCCCAGGTAGGGTTCCCAGGTCTGCTTCCTGAATTCCAGGCACAGGATGGCTCCACTCAGTCTGTTACAAGGTATTCATGGGGTGCCCCAAGGGTAAAGCCCACCAAGACTGCTTCCACCTGTGACAAAGCTTAATCTTTCCCACAGGAACACATACCTTCATACATGTGAACATAACCAAGATGTGAAAACAGCTCACCTGGGAGAGACAGGTCCAGCTAGCCTCAAGCCAGTCCTCACCTGAGGATGCTCACTCTTCTTCTTCTTCTTCTTCTTCTTCTTCTTCTTCTTCTTCTTCTTC
>OU015753.1:19032152-19049965 GCA_907169655.1 Acomys percivali | reverse complement strand
TCTTCTTCTTCTTCTTCTTCTTCTTCTTCTTCTTCTTCTTCTTCTTCTTCTTCTTCGTCTTCCTCTTCCTCTTCCTCTTCCTCTTCCTCTTCCTCTTTTTAGTTGTTTTGAGACAGGGTTTCTCTGTGTAGCCTTGGCTGTCCTGGACTCACTTTGTAGAGCAGACTGGCCTCGAACTCACAGCGATCCGCCTGTCTCTGCCTCCCGAGTGCTGGGATTAAAGGCGTGCGCCACCATGGATGCTCACACTCTTGAGAGTATTTTCACCCAGGAAACTCAGGGCTTAGTTTGTTTTCAGAGCAAGGTCCAAAGAGGGACGCAAAATAAATAAACAAGGACTGGATGTTTCAATTATCTTAAGCGGCTTCCACCCCAACACCATTCCCAAATCTTACAGCAATGAGAACCACGGGCAGTTGTCATGAAGGCCTTTTTTTGTTTCCCTCCACAGTAGATGACCAACAGCCCTGTGTCCCCCCTCCTAGGGCAGTTCCACAGTCAGATAACCGACAGCCCTGTGTCCCCCGCTCCCAGGGCAGTTCATTTCTGGGCACAGGTGGATACATCTATAGGCACATAGCAACTTTGGCCAAGCCTGTGTCTATGTGCCTGATGAGTTGTCTGGGCCTCAGAGGTTTGCTTCAGAACAGTAGCCACAGCACGTTCCCTGGGGACTGCCTTGGAGCCTCATATGATACAGTTGTTTGTCTGGGTTTTATAGAGAACCAGAGGTCTCAACCCTGGAGCACACTAGAGAACAGCCTTGTTAACGAAGTGTCCAGAAGGGGGAAAAAAACACTTTAAGGGAAACTGGGAAGAGCCTGCAGAATGCAGACCCTTCATCCATGGAGGCCCCAAACATGCTCCCTGGGTGTGGCCTTTCAAGCCAGCAAAATCAACTCCAGATATCTGAGGGAGAGCAAACACAGAGTACAAATGTGTCAAGAGGAAAAAAAAGAAACTGCTAATATGATCAAATGCAAAGAGAATACAACAAGCTGTGGCCCGTCGAAGATCTCAGGGGACACAGCTCAGAAGGCACAAAAGTCCTTCAGTGGAGGTAATGAGGCGCATCTAATTATATTTAAGAAAGAAACATCGAGAACGACCCTAAAAGCATCCACTCCCCCTCTTTTTTCCCTAAAAAGGATCAAGGGAGTCTGAAGGCTAAGCAGACAGGGACAGGGCGACTTCAGAGCTAGTCAGGGATTCAAGGCAACCTCACGGGAAACGAGGTTGTCCCTTTCCCAGAACTGAGGAAAAATATCACACACATCTTTCTCTGTCTATTGTCTTTTAATCACCACCCCACCCCATCCCACCACCACCACCCCCCAAAAAAAAACTGCAGGAAGAAGCAACAGGAAGAGGAAAGGGGGAGGAAGAAAGAAAAAGAAGAAAGAAAGAGAACACACGGCAGCACCCCCACCATGAGAAATCAAGGCAGGCCAAATGACATCTGACACCGCCAGGCCACAGCTGAAGAACAGGGGAAAAGTTTTAGGGCGACTGTCATTGACCCATAGTCCTTCACTCCTAACCTTTCCCTCCAACATATGTTTCTCATTTCCTTGCTTATAGCTGGTCCAAGCTAATGATATGTGTTTTGGCCAGGGTCCCGAGCTCGGCATACAGCCGGTCTTGTTCTCATTGTCCAAGCTACTTACAGAAACCTCTTTCTCCATCTCTCTCTCTCTCTCTCTCTCTCTCTCTCTCTCTCTCTCTCTCTGTCTCAAAAGAAAGGAAAAAAAAAAAGCTTTAAAGAATAGTAAATATTCAAAGTAGCCCCTGAGCTCTATACAGCTACCATCTTGAACATGGCCCTATCCACCCTAACACACCCCATCAATAAAGGCCTGAAGTGACTGCCCACGGGTGAGGGGTAAGTTCAACACAAAAGCGGTGGAAATTCAAACAAATTGGCCCATTAGAGTCTCACACAGCTATAAATACAGCGCACACGGGCTATTTTGAGGGACGGTGGCATGGGAAAGTTCGGCCTGGAATCTTGAGTCTGTCAAAGGAGACAGATCTCTTCCAAGACATGGGAAGAGGACGGACCCAGAACTTGTTCAAGGAGGGTAGGGAGGAGGAGGAGGGCAGGGAACCAGTCCTCACAGGCCTGAGTGAAAAAGCAAGAAAGTGAGGCTGATTGGCCAGGCCTTACCCTGCATGCCAGGACAGCAGGACTCCAGTGTTCAAAACTTGGACCCTGCCAGTGTCACTCAGAGAGTCCCCAATCTCTGAAAAAAAAAAAAAAACTAGACATGCCCTTTTGCTTCTTAGGGGTCAATGGACCAGTTCACTCTTCCTGAAGGACCCAGCAGGCCAGAGGAGGAGGGGTGGGAACCAGTGTGTCCTGGAGAGCCAGGGCAGCCCTCCTCTGAAGGAGAAATTGCTGACTGACCCTAAAGGGAATTTTTGAGGAGTCTGCATATTTCACCCATCAGACCCTAAGGAGCAGCATCCAGTATGGATATAGGGTGAATGTGGGGTGCTATAACATGAATTGAGGGAAGCTGGGGCCCATAAATGAGAGTTAGTAAAATGTAAAATGTTCAGGCAGACAATTCGTATGCAAATGTCAAGAGCTGTTTAACACGTCCCTTGGGGCCTGTCAACAGACAGCAGTGAACTGCCAGCAGTTAGGAATAAGTAAACACAGGCTACACGTCTACTTAGGCATCAGGTACCTGCCTGGTCTTTATGAATGGCTTCTCTTTCGCGGTCCTCCTGCAATCCGCAGAGCTTCCGGTTGCTGTATCTTCAGACCGCACACCCAGAGCAGCCACAGGTTTACTCAATCACAGTTTGAGCACTGTCTGTATACCAGAGTTACCGTTTTGTATCTGTCCTATGTAGTTGTAATTAATAGTCCTAATATTGTCCCCATATAATTATTGATAGCCCCCTGCTTCTCACCCTCTAAAGTGTTCTGGTTTGAAAGCTAAATTATATGATACTACAGCTACGGTCCTTCTTTTAAAAGTCCCATTTCGGTGCCTATATAAGTGTGTGTGTGTGTGTGTGTGTGTGTGTGTGTGTGTGTGTGTGTGTACACAGAAATAAAAGTGCAAATATATAGCATCTTCTATTTTAGAGGCTCTTTGTAACTTGCTGAAGTCAAGAGATGGTTCCCAAATTATCAAGAAAATAGCTCTAGCAGATTAAATTTTAATTAGTCCGGGAAAAGGCTGGGCTTGAGTCCTTGCTGTGTGGTATCGTGAAGCCCGTAGTTGCAAATGTTGTCGCCTCTGGATTTTCCATCTCTGTGTCCGAAACTCTTCCAACTGGTTGCTGTCCTCCCCTGCCAGCCAGCCAGTGGGGGCACGCAAGGGCACTTATCCCAGTACAGCCACGAGGGGAAGAGCCAGCACCGGTTACCATGAAGACACCCTTTCCTGAAAGTCTCTGATTGACACTTCCTGGGCAGACAGGAAGTGAGGACCGGAAGACGCTGAGGTCGTTTTCTTCCCATGTGCTGCTTTTCCCACCTCCCGGACTCATCTGAGAGTCTTCTAGCTGTGCTTCTGTGCCTTTCTTCTTCCTGTTCCCACCTGTAAGGCTGGTCCAGGGTGGGTAGCAGGCGTGGGGGGGGGGGGGGGCAGGGGGGCAGTGCAATCAGTAGCTTTTGTCCCCCTTTTCCCCACAAGCCACGGGGATCTCAGACATACCTCATTAATAATCGATGAAAGAGACGTCAAAAAATTATATAGCTGATTCCAAGGTAAAAATAAGTGCCTAATAGACTGACTTTTATAATCAACGTTATGATGCTTACAGTTATTCAACAAATGTTGTAGAGCACGGACTGGGTGCCAGACTCTCTGCTAGGGTTGGGCATAAAGCATTGAACAATATAGACACAGTCCCTGTTTTCTAAAGCTGTGTCCATCTCAAGGGAGGGACTGGCCTCAGAGGACTTGCCTAGCAGTGAACCCACACATACCAGTTGTCATAAGTGCAGCAAAGGAAAAACACAAAGTATTAAAGATTGTACCAACAGGCATGATGAAGGAAGCCTTCTGGTAAAAATCAGCCTCAATCAAAGACCAACAGGAAGAATAGAGTGTGGTTCTCTGCTACACCAGGGAGGCAGAGGTAGGAGGGTCACAAATCTAGGGATAGCCTGGGCTACATGGAAACATTCTATGTCAAAACCATTTCTTAGGGGCTGGAGAGATGGCTCAGTGGTTAAGAACACTGGATGTTCTTCCAGAGGACCCTTGGTTGATTCCCAGCACCCACCGGGCAGCTCACAACTATCTGTAACTCCAACTCCAGGGGATCTGATCTGGCTTCCTCAGGCAATCCATGAACATGGCACACAGACATACATACAAACTAAACACCCAATACATATACAATAAATAAATCATTTTAAAACCACATCTTAAAAACAGGAGGGAAGGAATGGGGCGAGATGGGTGGAAAGGCTGCAGCCGCCCACTGAAAGTCCTGCAGATGGAAAGCTGCATCCATCCTGTCATTCTTAGCACAAGTGCTGGAGACACCCCCAAAGTCAAAGGGCTGGAGGCTGAAGAAAAACGACTATAACTGCAGCTTAGTCAGACGTTGGAGGACAATATTTGAGAAGGGGTGAAGAGAAATGCTTCTGGGGCAAGTGCGAGTGCAGAGGTTTCTGACATGCAAGTAATGAAACTGTGGGAATCCAAAGGAAGCTCCACCAGCCGGGCGTGCTGGCGCATGCCTTTAATCCCAGCACTCGGGAGGCAGAGGCAGGCGGATCGCTGTGAGTTCGAGGCCAGCCTGGACTACAAAGTGAGTCCAGGACAGCCAAGGCTACACATAGAAACCCTGTCTCGAAAAACCAAAAAAACAAAAACAAAACAAACAAACAAAAAAAAAAGGAAGCTCCACCAATGGGGGTGTGGACGTAAGCTCAGGCTCCGAAGGACACTTGTCCAGCAGCATGAATCCCTGGCTCGAATCTGCAATACCACATAGACTGTGGGTGGTGATGCACACCTTTAATCCCAGCACCAGGAAGACTAACGGGTAGATCTCTCTCTATTCTATACAGTGAGTTCCAGGCCAGCCTGGGCTATAAGACCCTGTCATGAGACGATTTTGTTTTTGTTTTTGTTTTTGTTTTTGTTTTTTAATAGTGTGTGTGTTATGCACATGTGAGCACATGTGCCCCCAGAGGCCAGAGGCAAAGGATGCCCCCCTGGGACTGGAGTTGCAGGTGGCCATGTGCCACCTCATATGAGTATTGAGAACCAAACTCAAGTGTCCGAGTGCAGTACTTTTGACCACTGACCCATCCCTCAAGTTCCAGAAGCAAGACTTAATAGGAACAATTTAGAGGGACAAAAAAAAGAAAAAAAGTTTAAACGAATGTCTATTTCATTCGCTGGTGGTGGGAAGTGTAGTCTCTTGTTAGGGTGGGGGATCTCCACATTTAAAAACCGTTCACATTAGACTGGAGATTAATGGGGAAAAAGAAACGTCTGAAAAGTTTCAAAGAAGTAAAGGGAGCTGGAGTGTGGTTGGCAAGCTTGGCCAAAAGCCTAAAGCACGAGCTATTGTCCTTGGTAGAGAGAGATGGAGGAATTTTCCTCAGAACAGACATGGTTTAAAGTCGCTGCTCCTTGGTCCCCTGTAGTTCCCTGAGATGGTGACAAGTTCCATAATTGTTCTGACGTTGTTTGCTTGTCGTTGCCTTCACAAACCTGTTTGTGAAAGCCCCATAAGATGGCCTTACCTAGCCCTCTCTGTCTCCAGAAACGTGATGCGCTATAGATTGAGAAAAATTATTATATTTTTTTCCCTTACTTCACAGCCTCTTGGCACAAGTTCAGCCCTGAAATGGTTAAAATATCGGCACATTTCACTAGTCTTGAGTTACTCATAAACATTGGGCCGAGCAATTTCACTCAATCGCACATATTAACTTCTTAAGTTCTTCTCTCTGAGGATGTGGACTGTTATTTTATGCCAAAAGTCCCGTAATTAAGTTTGACATAAGCGCATGGATTAAATATGTGGTTGGGGGAGGGGGCGGCAGAATGGAAGGGCTTTCTTTTTTCCCAGTCTCTTTTTGTGCCATATGGAAACTGTAACCAAATAACGTGCAAAAAAATGTTTAAGACAATTTCCAGTCCTATTACTCAGTGTTGTTTCCCAGGTAAGTCTCAACGTGACTGTACTGGCAAAGCCCATTTTCTTCTACTTTCTCTAATTTAGCCTTAAAAACAACAGTAAGGTTTAAGAGCAGGCCATGTCTTTAATCCCAGCACTGGAGGCTGAGGCAGGTGGATTTCTGTGAGCTAGTGGCCAGCCTGGTCTACATAGTGAGGCCTTGATGGCAAAAGAAAGCAAGAACCAGCCACATGACAGCCCAGGGAACTGGGATCACACTCTGGACAGGGCAGAGTTAGGAAGTCTCCGGAGATAAGGGACCATGGAGCCAGCCTAGAGCCAGTGCAGCAACTGATCTAATTCAGGCATGGCATAGACACAGGAACCATGGTGGTGAGGGAGCTGGACATTATGTTGTCTTTGTCTGGTGTGTTGAGACACGTGCAGCATGGTGGTTTCCTGTGTTCTGATGCCACCAAGATATCATGAAAATCTCCATCTGAAAGTTCACCGGGCATCTCCGAAGGCCCCTGCCCTCACTTCAGGAGCGTAATTATATTTTTACTTTCAATTTCTAGCCACATTCGTAAAGGTTTCTTGTGGTTTGAGAGAGGGACGCTAGTATTCTTCCCTCCTTAAAGCCAGCTGAAAATAACCTTCCCTATTCTTGCAGAGAGAAAGCACCCTCCTTGACTTTCCTGTAGCTGAGGGATGCTTCAGGAATTAACCCTGAAAAAAGAAAGCCAGGCAGTATGCCACGCCTAGCCCACCTCCCACAGTCAGGTCCAAGTGCCCTTGCCAAACCAAGTCCCTGCTGGACTTAACTTCTCTTCATTGCTTTTACTGGGTTTTTGTCCCAACAGAACTTACTTAACACATCAAGAGGTGTTAGGCAGGTCCTCCCGCCAGCCTCAAGGTCAACCTGCTCCACCATCATTCTCCAAAAAAAAAACCTTCCAAATAGGACTAAGGAGATGGCTCAGCAAGTAAAATGCTTGCCATGCAAGCCTGATGACCTAAGTCCCGTCTCCAGGCCAGGAGCTGTGCACTTGTGATCCCAGCACTGAGAAGATAGAGATGAGAGGCTCCCTGGGGCCTGCTGGCCAGTCAACCTGGCCTCCATGTTGAGTTCCAGGTCTCAGTGAGAAACTCTGTCTCAGTAAATAAATAAATAAATAAATAAATAAATAAATAAATAAATGGGTCTGGTACCTGAGGAATGGGACCTGAGGTTGGCCTCTTTCCTTCATAGTCATGTGCACATGCATATGCATGTAACTGCCATACACTGGCACCTGCACACATATGAACATGTATACATGTGCACATACACTGTACATGCTCGCGCGCACACACACAGAGCTTAGACTTACCCCCACTATAACCTTGTCACTTGTCTTTTCCTACACTAAACTCTGTGCCTTTTCCTCTTAAAGAGAGCGGACCAGGGGCTTCCCACCATGGGCCTAGGAAGCCCTGCATTCCCACTGCTTCCTAAAGAGCATGGCGTCGCAACATTTTGAATCGTACTCAAGAAATCACAGGGGGGAAGAAAAGACCATGCTCCCATCATGTGACACACCTACCATTGGACTTAGAAGATGATGAGTCCAAACTCAACTGAGCCCAACAGTGTCTCAGTCCCGAGGATACATCAGAGACACCTGAGCTCGGAGGAGTGCCTGCTTCCCACTTCCTTTATCAGACTCAATTTCATTTTACAATAGGAGGCCCAAACCGAGTGCATTGCTAACATAAAACCCTAAAGTGTGCCACATAGGTGTGTGGATGATTTGTGTAGGCTCAGGGTAACCCACAACACTCCCCTCCCTACCCTTGGGAGGGGTTCTCGGCCACATCTTTTAGATGCCCATCCCAAGCCCAAGCCTCATTAAGTTACATTAGTCTGTTATGAGATTCAACCTTAATATTTTTCAGGCATTCTGAATTGCATTATACTCTTCTATACTGTTCCCTATCTTAGCCACAAGCTGGGCGCCAGGCAGAGTGTGACCCAATCGCCTAATCCCAACCTAAGCGGGGCAGAGTGCAATACGTTAAGAATCCAAATGCTGAGCAAGGTTGTGCAGATCTTCTAGCAGTGGCTGTTGAAACCTCTCTGCACTTAAGATGGTCTTAAGTCCCCGGATAAGAACACAGACACAGCTTCTTTCTTCTCAGAAAGATCTTTGTTTCTGGGCTGGGAATATCCCAGCTTGCACCTTGCACTCTTCTTGTCCTTCTGGCTCCCTCTGGGATACCCGCAGGGCTAACACCCTGCTGGACCATGGGCGTTTGGGCTCATCACTTTCTAATTCTGATGATGGTAGCTCTGTTGTGTGATCGGAGCATGCTCTTCCCCACCCCCACCTCACCCCCGTGCCCTGTGATTTCTGTATACCATTCTTTGACTTCTTGAGTGTGATTCAAAATGTTGCAATGTCATGCTTGTCAGAAAATGGCAGTATGCGACAAAGTGCAAGCCCAGAAGGCCTGCCACTTGTAGCCACGTCTAGACTCAGACAGCTTTCATCTTTCTCCTCCAGCATGTAAAGTCCTTGCAACTTACTGGCCTCGTCTGTATAATAGAGATATAATGGCACCTATCTCTTGAGGGTCATTGAAGGGATTAGGCACACACTGGTTAATGGCAGTGCCTGGTCTGTGTCTCAGCAAATATTGTTAGAGCCAGGAACATAGCTCAAAAAGGTGGAGAGCTTTCCTGGCATGCACAGAGCTAGGGAGTTTGACCTCCGTCTCCAAATAGACTAGATGGGGTGCAGTGTGCCTTAACCCTACTACTTGGCATGTGGAGGCAGGAGGATTGGAAGTTCCAAGTCACCCTTGACTCTGTAGAGAGTTTGATTCAAGACAGCATGAAATATATAAGACCCTGTCTCCAAAATAAATAAGGCTGACGTGGTAGCATATGCCTTTAATCCCAGCACTTATGCAGAGGCAGGTGGATCTAAATAAATAAAATAGCTAAGCATTAGCAATAACAAAAAAAAGCATGGTTTGGATACGAAATTTTCTAAGGAGTATGAGCCACATTGTTTTGGGGTTGAGATGACTCAGTGAGTAAAGTGGCTGCTATGCAAGCATGAGGACATGAGTTCGGATCTCCAGCACCCATGCAACGGCCAGGTGCAATCATTCATACTTATACCCCAGCTCTGGGAGGTGGAGACAGGTGTATCGTTGGGGATGGCTGGTCAGTGAAGCTAGCCAGTTCATCAAACTCCGGGTTCAGTGAGAGGCTCTATGTCAGAAAAGAAATAAGGTGGACAGCACTCAAGGAAGGCACCTGGTGTCAACCTGCTGCGTGAATGCACGTGCTTGCTCTGATGCCTTTAAGCTACTGAGCAAAATAATACCAGAGAGGGAAGCATAATTTGTAATATGGCAGGAGGAGTCTAAGACGTGTGCACGCACTTACGCACACACAAACACACTCATGCACGCATGCACACATGCATTCACACTTACACACAAACATACAACACAAACATGCACACTCATATATATTCACACACACTCACATACACATGCTCACACTTATACCTGTACACACACTAACACACTCACATACACACTCACTCACTCACAAAGGTTTAAAAGGCTTAGGTTCCTCAGCAGATGAATGAAAAGCCCATCAGTGTGCTTGGGTTCCACTTGGCAGAATTTCAACAGAACCTTACATCAAAAACTAGCAACTAGCATGTATGTCACAGTGTCTCATAGCCATGGATTATACAAGGACATAGAAATCAAGAAAGGAACACATTGGTTTAACAATTAATAAAAGTATTGAGATTTAGAATGTTCGTCTTATCCTCCGCTGCACCTGGAAAGAAGGTACAGAGTTTACAGACAGGCCCTTTGGAGAAGACAAACTTTTCTGGGTTTGCAGGGTGGGCTCAGCAGCTCTGCCCTCTCCAGCAAGACTTTTAGCCAATCTCTGACCTTCTTCTGCTAAACTGAGGACACACACCACCATGCCTACCTCACAAGGATGCAACAGACAAAGAAGTGAAAGTATATGGACCCCAATCATCATGGTTATTACACGTTGCCATGCTCTATGCTCTATGCTCTACCTTGAGGTAAACAGCTGTGTTTTCTATTTTCTATTTGCCGAGGACCCAACTGAATACCCCCAGAGGGCCCTCCCCCACCTCCTCGTCCAAGCTCTACCCTTCTTCTCCTTGTCCCAGTCCTGCTCTAGTGCCCACACTAAGGTTATGCCCGATCTTGGGCATGGTGGGCACTCCTACAGTCGATGCATTCAAGCTGAGGCAGGATAATAAGTTTGAGACCAGCCTGAGCTACACGGTGATAGCTCATCTCAACAAAACAAAATAAAAACAAAAACAGCAAAACAACGACGACAAACCTAGAGAGAAGCTTTGACATTAGAGCATATGTTGCTCTTTCAGAGGACCTGACTTTGGTTCCGAGCACCCAACAGCCTGGAATGCCAACTCCAGGAGATCTGACATGTTTGGCCTCTGCAGGAACCCATATGCAGGTACACACACACACACACACACACACACACACACACACACACACACACACTATAATTTAATTAAACTAAGCA
The DNA here is from genome assembly GCA_907169655.1 of Acomys percivali. NCBI lineage: Eukaryota > Metazoa > Chordata > Mammalia > Rodentia > Muridae > Acomys > Acomys percivali. Next base: position 19,039,257 of record OU015753.1, on the reverse strand, counting down.
CCAATTAGACTTTCTTTTCTTAAGGAATCCCACATACATACACAAGTATAATACTAGTAAACATTTGCTTTTCTGAATGGCTAGCCCACATAATTCTGCTGTATCCTTTGGTTTCTGTATTGAATTGTCTTTTTCCAGGAATCAGCACACCATAACTCTAAAGGCCCAGAGATAAAATAGTTTAGGTTTTATAAGTCATACTATTTCTGTCGCAAGTATGTACTGTGGTAAGTAGCACAGAAACGCCAAAAATAAAATGTCAGTGAGTGGGCGTGGCCCTGTCCCAATAAAACTTTATTTATAAACACAGGTGGCAGGCCAGATGTGGCCTCCAAGCCATAGTTTACAACATCTAATCTATCTCCTGGCCTGTTATTGAGACTGTTTTTCTGCTCCCCCTTTTTCACTAAGCAATTAGGTTCTCAGAACCCCAAGTACATGAACAATTATTAGGTACTTAGAGTTCCCAGCACACATTTCTTTTAAAGCCAGCATGTGCCTCAGGGCATGCTTGCTGGATTAACGCACCTCATAGGAAGATTGCAAATTTGTAGTGACCAGATGAGCTTGAGTACTCCAGCCAGGAAGAGGGCCCTCAAGAGTTAAGTCAGGAAAGAACTGTGTCTTGTCCCAAGTGACAAGGGCCATGTGCTGTCAAAGGCACTGAGTGCAGAAGCACGCCTTCCACCAGTCACTGCTGAGTCCTGAGGAAGATGCTATGGAAACACCAGAAGACCATTGTGTCCCCAGGATCTGAACTCTGTACACAAATCAGCCCATCTAAGACCAGGCACTTGGGTACCCCATGCTTTCTCAGGACCAGTTCTGACTGAGAGCTCGCAGAAGACTATCACTCTCTGTAGTCAACACTTCCATCTTTACCCATCAACTTAAAACCATTTCTCTATTATTTTCCCTATTTAGAGTCTTGTGAAAAAAAATAGTTTTCTTTGTGGCAATCTGGGATTCAGGACCTGGAGTTAGACCTGAGTCCCAAGTAGTGAGCCTTCTATTGAGTTATGGGCCTCTCTAAGGCTCAGTCTTCCTTTCTGTGAAGTGGAATATTTTTCCCCCAAGGGTTAAGTGAGACTATAAAAATGAAGAACTTACTATAGGGCTCAGAGCAGGGTAAACATCCCATAGTTTCAGGGCATCCAATGACAGCATGAGCAGTGATGTACAAAGATGAATATAGATTCTTAATCATAGAGCTACCGTCTTATCCAAAGTCCCACTCCCAGATATACACACAAGAGAAATGCCATTGTTATTCCTAATAACCAAAGAGTAAAGGCAAACCCTATATTCAACAAATAACAAAGGGATAAGATATGGCATGCTGTAAAATAGAATATTATTCAGCCATAAAGAAAAATGAAGTGCTGACATCTGTTGCAATGTTGTTGGTGGACCTCCAAAACACTATGCTAAGTGAAAGAAGCCAAGCACACCTAAGACAGTCTGGTATGAATCCACTGATACAGATTTCCTATTCAGCAAGTACAGAGTCAGAAAGTTGATTGGATCCGTAGTTGCCAGGAGCTAAAAGAAGAATCAAGGAGTGACTGCTAATAAATGTACTTTCTTTAGGGGATTATGAGATGCTCTAAGAGTAGGTAATGGCTATAGAGTCTATAAAATATTAAAACCCACTGGGCTGTATACTTTAAAAGGGTTAATTTTATGGCAATAAAACTGTTGCTTTTACTGTCTCTGTCATCTCTTAGTTTTGGAAGCTGCTTGCCTGCACTTCCTACTTAAGTAATAATTTTATTCCTTCTCAAGTCTCTGATGGGTTTGAAGACCAGATAGTTACAGTTTCGCAGTTAGGCTTAAGATGTTTAGACTTTAAGAAAATGTTTTAAGGTCTAGAAAGATGTTTTGTAAGTTGATAGATACAAGATATGATAGAGAATTATTTGGGTACAAAACTTTAGCTCACCCAGACAGGATAGATAGTATTTTCTTCAAGGTTGCCAAGTACAAATGAGCTAAAAAATTTTTTTGAATGTACCTTTTACATACGACTTTTGTGGGTGTTTCATTACTGTTCTTGCTGTATGTAGTTTGTTATAAATAAATAAGGTCCGAATGCGTTTGGAAAAAAAAATTACCTTTAAGAAAACAAATTAACACAGCCATTCCCATCAAAAGTTAGTCAATAATAAATGTGTTTGGGGGGGCTGGAGAGAGAGAGAGAGAGAGCACAGTAGTTAAGAGCATCCACTGCTATCATGAAGGACTTGAGTTTGGTTTCTAGCACCCTAGTAACTGTCTGTAACTCCAGCTTCAGAGGATCCAACAACCACTTTGGACTTATCAGATACCCATACTCATGCACACACATACACACACACACACACACACACACACACACACACACACACACCAAGGTTGGGGAGGGGCATAAAACATTTGAAAAATCCTTCTTTTACTGCAGATCTTTAATGGGATGGAAACAATGCCCGTCTAGCCAGGTGGAATTCTGCCAGCCTTCTGTAGGCCCTCACGTACCATGGTGTATGTGTGAAGGCCAGAGGCCTGCTTCCTGCATCTCCTCCAACACCATTTCTTGTTGTCCCTCGGGGCAGAGAGAGGCAGCCAATTCCTGGGGATCCCCCTTATCCCCATCACTTATCTCACCACAGGAGTGCTGGGATGATGTTCGGAAGCCATGGCATGTGGCTTTATGTGGACTTGGAGACCTGAAACAAGGTCTTTGCGTTTCATATGACAAGGTCTTTACCCAGTGAGCCCTCTTGCCAGCCCTGGTTTCCAAGTTTTAATGAGCTTAAAAGTTACCTTAGAAGTGTGTCTGCAGTGTAGATTCCTGACCCTTTCCAACAGAAAAGCAAATCCAGTAACTGGAAGAACCTAAGAGACGGTGTTTACTGACCAACCCAAGTCATGCTGCTACTGGCTTGCCAGCTCATACTTGAAGAACTGGAGCTCAAGGCCAGAGTGTAACATGGCACCAAGCGTTTGCAGAACCCCATACGCAGAACTTTGCCAGGAAGACTCAGTCCCTCTGACTAGAAGCACCAGGTTGAGTCAGGTAGATTTGAAAAACGTGAGATTAGCAACTGACCACACACACAGGATAGTATCAGTAACAATGAACAAATGAAAATAATAAATAAATAAACAAATAAACAATAAATAAATAAATAAGTGAGACCCTGTGGGCCACAGAGACTGCAGAAGAGCAAACAGCCCCACAAGAGATGCTTGCTGGAGAGACATCCCTTTGACCAAACTCTTATAAAGAGGAAAATGAAATGGCCCGGAACAGAGTGTGGCAGACTATATCTGAGCATTTGGTTCTGGTTGTGTCTATATGTGAGTTAAGATGACAAACGTTGGTGAGGCAGAATCAGGACCAAATTGGCCTACAAGACCCTCAGAAGCTGGCAAAGAGATTAGGACTTTGTAGAGCGTGAGGGTCCCTGGAAACTTCTAAACAGGGGCACAACAGGCCGGAGCCAGGGATGCAAATGAAGAGTCTGGTAGAAAGGCATGGTGAGCCCTCTTGGAATGAGGTAATGCGTAAGCAACAGGGCAGGAGCCTGGAGAACCAGAGTGCTTTGGAGGATTACAGATAAGAAAACCACTTGGTGGATAGAGGATCAGTCCCCCCCATGACAGCCTTTGCTCCCAAAGAATAAGAATGCCATGACAAAATTCCTACTTCAGTAGTCAGAAAACCAAAGCAATCTTCGTGTTCTTTCTTTCTCACATTCTCGGTAAGAGAGGTACTGACTTGAAAGGAGCAATTAAGGAGGGAGATGGTGACAGCAGCCATGAGGGACACGCAGATGGAAGACTGGGACCAGGCAGGCTCAGAGGTAGAGAACAGTGACTGTGGGGTAGGACAATGGAGAAGCCACATCTGCCACGCTCTGTTTGGATTCCTACCTTTGGGGCCTTGTTCATGACTGCTGAAGTGAGGAACGCCGCTCCTGCAAAACAGGCCAGCAGACGCTCGCCGGGGGTGGCTTTTTTTTTTTTTTCCAAATACCTGATAAGATTCCCAACCAGAAAGGGACATTGTCACTGTGTAGCAGCTGCAATCATGTTTCCAAACAGAGTTTTGTGTCTAAGGAACATGTCCCTAACCGTGGAGTGAAGGCAAATAAATGCAACTTTTGCCATCAAAAAAAGTATAGTCACCTACGACATTAAGCCGTTCCTCGCAGTTCTGAAAGAATTGGACGGTTCTCCTATTGAGTCAGTTTGGCTGAGAATAAGCCATCCATGCTGCCTGAGCCTTCCAGCACTGCTATCCCATTTGCTATTATTATCCCATAGGCCAAAGAAAACCCCATACGGCCAGACCAGAACCCACCAGAAGACTGTACCCAAGGTAGAGACGAAGGGGAGGAAAGTGTGTGACCATTTCCCTTCACATGCGTGGTCTGTGTAGCAGTGTGCCCCTCCAAAGAAAAGGCAGTCATCCTCTGACACTGCTTAAAGCAGATGGCAGAGAAGACACATTGGCCATCTCTGTTTGGACTGCTCCCCTCTAGAAGACAGCTGCCCGTGTTGAGGTGTTGATATGCCTCCCCAAATGTGATGTTTTAAACTTTTCCTAAATAATTTCTTATGGGATTTGTGTTTGTTTATTTTGCATGTACAAGTGTGTATGGTGTACATACATGAGTATGTGAGTGTTCACATGTTATGGGCACGTATGCACATGTGTGTGGAGACCAGAGGTTGACATAAGGTAACTGCCTATATTGCTCTCCACTTTTTTTTTAAATAATGTATTTTTGGTTTTTTTTGTTTTTGTTTTGTTTTGTTTTGTTTTGTTTTGTTTTGTTTTGTTTTGTGTGCATTAGTATGGGGGCAAGGGTGTCAGATCCCTTGGAACTGAAATTACAGACAGTTGTGAGCCGCCATGTGGGTGCTGGGAATTGAACCCAGGTCCTCTGGAAGAGCAGACTGTGCTCTTAACCACTGAGCCATCTCTCCAGCCTACCCTGCTCTCCACTTTTTCTTTAAGGCAGGGTCTCTCATTGACTCAGCAAGTCTAGTTAGCCAGCTTGCTCCAGGGATACTGAGTCTCAGCCTTTCGAGCACCAGGATGATGGACAGACAGACAGACACACTTGTCCTGGCATTGACACTGGTGCTGGGGATCTAAATTCTAGTTCTCACACTAGCATGTAAGTGTTCCCCCACTGAGCCATCCTCCAAGGCCCTGTTTAATTATTTTTCAAGACATGAAAAGACAAAAAGAAGAGGGAAGGGAGATAGAGGGAGGGAGGGAGGGAGGGAGGGAGGGAGGGAGGGAGGAAGAGGGAGAGAGGGAGGAAGAGGGAAAGAGGGAGGAAGAGGGAGGGAGAGAGAGAAAAGTTTTTCTTAGTATATTCCATTTTATTACTCTGCAGGGGATGAGCCCTTCCTGTCTTGTAAGGGTCCTAAACAATTGGGTTATGTCTCATAAAATGTCATCCTGTCTCCTGCTTCAGACAGACTGAAACACTGTGGGAATGTTCACAATGTTTGTCTAGGAGCCCAAGTCTCCAGTCCACCAGCTAGTAAACGCTTGGACAGCTGACCCAGGCTAGGAAAGGCCTAAGATGCAGACCGGCAAAGTTCCATTCTCAGAACATAATTAATGTGCTGTTCTTTTTTTTTTTTTTTTTTTTTTTTTCATCAACAAAGGATTTACCAAAATACCGCATGATTTCCTTCAAAAATGTGACCCTCCCTTTCCTGTCTCACTTTTCTTTTCCTGGATCAGGACACGGTTTCCATTGGCTTCACAAAAAAAAAAAAAAAAATGGTTATTTCGGCTGTTCTCCTCAACTTGTCTCTATCCCTGGATCTGAAGGAGCTCAGAAAGGCTAACACTGTGAGTGACAAGGGTGAGGTGAATGCTCAGCCCCTTCTGGCCCAGGCAGATTTTCCCTCCGAGCCCAGTGGCTTCCTTCACAACTCACAGAAAAACCTCACAGTGTTATAAAAAGCCAGCTAACTAAATAATGCCATAGGAATCTTAATGACTAGGGTCATTTGGCCAACAACATGAGATAGCTTTTTCCTCTCAGCATTCAAACATTCAAAATTACAAATATCCCATCCAATTCAGACTTAATTATCACTTCAAGAACTTTCTCTGTTTCGATTATGTAAGATGAGAAAGAGTGAGGTGAGGCTTAAGGGCCTGCGAATTAGCTTGCTTTCTGAAGGGCCAGTGGGGAAAGTACCACAGTTATCTCTTCCTGATGCCCAGCTATTTCGGTGATGGGCTAGCTCTTTGCCAAAGATGCCTAAATCACAGATTTTTATCATAAACAGAATGGAATTAACCTGTGTTAAGTCCTGATGTCTGTCTCAGTGGGCCACTGAGACCATAGTCCCTATGGAGAAGGTCTTTGTTAGTGGGTAAATACAGACTATGAAAATAGCTGTCCTCGAAAACCCCAGGACTCACTAGTCACCACCCACCCAAACCAATGTGGAGCTAATCTGCACTGGCAGCCACATGAGGAAAGGACACTAGAGGGGCCAGCACCCTTGGGATGTTCCTGTGACTCTCCGCACTCATGATATTTTTTTTTCTTTCTTTCTTGTGAATGGCCCAGTTGCAGAACTGGTTGCATCTGGCCTCTTCTGACCCAGCCCCAGGTCACTCATTTCTTACAAGGGTAACAAAATCATCAGTGCAGCCAGGAAGTGAGTGTCCACCGGCAGACGGCAGTGAGAGGCAAGGTCAGGAGTGAAGGCTCCTACCTGCCTGGATGATGTCTCCTCACAGTCATGGCATCATTTCTCTGAAAATCTAGTCCAGACTGCCTCACCATCCAGACCATTGCCTCTTTTGTTTGTTTGTTTGGCTGGTTTTTAATGTCCCCAATGCTGGCTCTGATCTCCCAATTCTCCTGCTTCCACCTCTCACATGCAGGGGTGAGGGTAGGGATGTGTGGGCTCTTGTGCATAGAAGGCAAACCCTCTCTCATTGAGCTATATCACCAAGTCTACCATTGCCTTTAATAGTCATGATTTTATTTTTAATTTTACAATTTTCTTTCAGTACCAAAAATCATTTAGTTAAATAGAAATTACCACTAGTTACCATTTCTTCTAATGAGCCTGA
>OU015753.1:19009438-19025857 GCA_907169655.1 Acomys percivali | reverse complement strand
TGGGCTGTGTTTCTTCAGAGAGAATAGTGGCTTTGCTGAAGGCTGGTAGAATTTGCCTTTTGTAGCTGAGTTTCTAAAATCCAACCACAGTGAGTAGGGTGGAAATATGCTGTCTAGATTCAAAGGCATCTGCCTCTACTGACCCTCACCCATCCTTCGCCCACATCATCACATCATTTATAACCAGTTTATTTACATATGTATTTATTTAGACAGGGCCTCTCTATGAAGACCTGGCTAGCCTGGGACTCTATAGACCAGGCAAGCCTCAAACCTGGGGTGATATTCATGCCTTAGCCCCAAATGCTGGAATTATAGGTGTGGGCCACCATGCCCACATTTTTTCAAACATTTCTGTCTGTTCCTTCTCTTCTCCATCTCTTTGCCCTTCCCGCTATGCGTTCCCTTCCCTTCTGGGTGCCCATTCCTGCCTCATTTTCTGACATCACGTTTTCCTTAAAAATAGCCCGTGAGAGCTATTTCTAATCTCCATTAGGGATCTGTCCAACCAGACTCCCAGGGGAAATGAGAATTAACTTCGAGTTTGTCCTGGAGAAGCCAGGGGAAGGCTGTGCTGTGGAGAGGCAAGCTTACCCCCAGACTTAACTTTTTAAACAAATCTCCTATTGCCTTAATAGAGAAATCTGGGGAGACAAGTTATGGTATGGTTTTTCTTAAACACCATCCACAATGCCGCCTCTTAAAGGAGACCAGGTAGTAAGTATCATTGCATGACTGTAGCAGTGTAAAGATCAGGAGCAACCCTAGCCTATTCCAACCCCTACACAATTATTGCTTTGAGAACTGGAGGCAGTCATTGGGCCTCTCTGAACCTCTATTTCTCTATCCATAAACTGGGGGGGAGGAGGAGGGGGAGGCGGGGTGACAATAGCATCCACCTTAGAGGGCTATTATGAATATCTAACAGGGTGACATATTTAAAATGTTTTGTCTGTCCCTATCACCATGGTGAACTTTACCATCTTACCAGCACAGCAGCAGGAAAACTGTGCCACCTCACTGTGGGCTCCAGCTGCACTGACTCGTGACATACAATGCTACCCGTCATGCATGCATCTGGCTTCAGAGACCTCCTACTGTGTCACTTACCCTTGCTACTTCGCAAGATGACTGTATATAAGATTCGCTCTGAATAGGAAGAAGGGTGGCCCTGACACTGAGGGAAGATGTGGGTTGCAACAGCTTCCCTCGTAGAACATAAACAACCTACCCAGCCCTGTACTCACTAGAAACTCCTTCCAGTTTTATTTCAAAAGTAACAGCTCGTCTCCATCGCAGACGCTGCTGTGCAGTCCGTAAACAGGCCCTAATATGAGCCAACAGGCCTGATTTCTCTAGATACATATTAAAACAACATGCCTGCTGCTGATGTCTCTAAGGTCCTGACCTTTAATGAGGACTTATGACGTAAGGCAAACCTGCCCAGGAGAGCGAGCAGGCAGAAGGCCAGAGGGACAAGGTCATTGGCTAATGAAGTGGTCAGCATTGAGTTTCTGTCACTTGGCTAGTTAAGAGGAAGCTAAAATGGAAGTTTTTAGAGTGGGAACATTTAAGAAACAACACAAAGGACCCCGCTGGTACTTGTGCTCCAGAGATGAACTAGCGCTGTCAGAAGGAACGACACACAGCCCCGCTGAGCCTTCTCTGTGACCCTGCTCAAGTCGACCTGCTGAGTACCAGCCGGTACAAAGAGCATCTGCAAGAGGTGAACTGAAAACGATCCCCAAGTTCAAATGCAGTAAGCAGGTGGTGAACAGCCCTGCCTTTCGGTTCCGATCAGCTCCAGAGTCAGCAGCTATAGCAGAAGCCGAGTACAAGGCAGAGGAGGGGACCAGGACCCGTTCTCTGTGCTTGAGCTGACTTCCTCCTGGGCCACAGATGGTACCCAACTCTGGGTGAGGCAGGAAGACAGAAAGAGAAACTCTATTTGAAGGGACAAGTGCAGGCTTTGGCATGAAGTGATTGTTCCGATGTCAGCAATTATTGCTTTTCTACACACTCTTAAGGATGTTAGAGAGCGTGAGCTGCTTTTAAAATGGCTACTTAATTGTATACTGTGCAGTGCGGACCCTGGTTCATTTTATGTGTAGTTTCACAGTGGCATGGTTTATTATTGCCGAGGCATTTTAAACTTTTGAACCAGGCACCCGGTCCACAAAGTGTGTGTGTGTGTGTGTGTGTGTGTGTGTGTGTGTGTGTGTGTGTGAGTGTGTGTGTGTAAGGGGGAAAACAACATTTACAGTCCATGAGTGGGTTCAGAAGGCAACTTGAATATAATCTCCTCCCTTCCACCACGTGGGCTCTGAGGATTAAACTCCGGTCATCAGACTTGGCAGTAAGCACCTTTACCCTGAGCTTTTCTCACTGACCTATGCAGTTGAAACCTGCTCTGTTAGGTCCTGGATGTGGCACTGTGTTGAATCAGAAATCTTTATTTTATTTATTTATTTATTTATTTTAATTTAAAGACAGGGTCTTGCTATGGAGCCCAGGCTGCCATTCAACTTGAGTTCCACCTGTCTCCATCTCCCCAGTGCTGCGATGATAGGTCTGCGCCACCATACCTAGCTCTAGAATTGGCCTTGACTTTGCTCTTCACAGTGGAGAGAGCAAGATGTAGAATATAAATGATGGGCTGTTACAAGAATATGCTATGGTTGGGGCAACCAAGGCTTCTTGAGAAACGTGGGAGAAGACCAGAAGGTGATGACTTCTTTATCTGGCCCATCACTTGATTCTCCAAATAATGCCATTAACTAGAGAAGACCGAGGATTCTTTTGATGAGCATCTTACCTTAGAAAGAGTGCAGCCCACCCAGGCGAGCCCTTGCCTTTGCAGCAGCTAGCAGGATCACTGACACTGTTGTTTGAATCTCCAGACTGCCCCTGGGCACCATCCCTAGCCCTGACCCCTGACAGCCAAGAAGCCACACAATATTCCTATTTCCTTGTGGCCAGAACAGAATCTAATTCTTGAACATCTCAAGGTACAAAATTGCCAAAGAAGGTTTCATATCCATTGGGGGTTATGGAGGGTCCTAAAACATTGTTTTAGCCCCTACCCACCTCACTTCTGAAAGCAAAGCACTATGGATTAAGGGGCGGAGCACTGAGCAGAGATAGAGGACAGGTACTCTGGTGTCAGTGGCACCATGGTCTCTGTCAAGCCCTACAGCCTCCGGTGTCCCAGGTCTCCAGACATTAGGGTAGTGGTTTATATGACTGCCCTCCTCTGCATCACAAACACAATAGGAAGGTGAGCTGAGAGCCCTGCGCTGAGAAAGCACTTCTGGAGTTCCAATGGAAAGGATTATCAGGTCAGAGTGCCATAGCCTGGGAACAATATTGGAGCATCACCAGGGAGTCCTTCTGCCCTCGTGGCCCAGCCCAGCCTCTTTGCAGGATCCAGTACTCTGTTACATATTGGGGTTTAGAAACTACAGGATAGCATAGTGACTCATAAACTATTACCCAAGGCTCTCTTTTCTCAACTATGAACCTGGCTTTAAGATCTTTTTCCCTAGCTTTAAAAAAAATATTAATTGCTACCTTAAAATTATGACCATTTATAAAGAATATAAAGATATAAAGAAAACTGAAATCAGCCTGAATATTTACCACCTAGAGATAAGCCTCCCCCTTTTAGAAAGAGGGTCTCACTCTGTAGACCAGGGTGGCCTTGAACTCACAGAGATCTACCTGCCTCTGCCTCCTAAACTCTGAGATTAAAGCCATGAGACACCACACCCAGTAGGCACATTAACTTGTGCTTTATCTTACCAGATGTCTCTTAGGCATACATATGTATGTAAGTACCATATATTAGCCCCATGGTCTATTTTACATGCTGCCCTCCACAGCATGCAGTATCACTTAATTATGAACATACATTGTATCGCCTTTCAGTGGCCATCTTGCATTCTATGTTGGATGGACCCTAGTTTACTTCATCCTCCCTTTGTTGTCAGTGTTATAAATGATGCTCCATGGGCATCTTTGTGCTTGGTGAATCTTCCCATTGTCTCATTAGAATAGATTCCTATAAGTTAGAATTGTTGCAGGCACTCTCTCTCTCTCTCTTTTGACCAGTGGTATAAGCAGGAAACAACAGAGAATGAGAAACAAAGCTGAGGAGCCCACCAACCCTGGTGGGCTGTGACAGCTGCAGGCCCCTCATCCATTTATCCATGGAGAGTGGAAAGTGTGTGAGGAAAACGGAGATTTCATTAGCTGAGGTTGGCTCCTCCCAAGACGTGCTCAACGTTGATGCTTTATTTTCTTCCTCTACACTTCCTCTTCCTCTTTTCTGCCCTGGTATTTGGAGTCCTGTATACCACAGAGCCTTCTGCTGTGGAAGGAGGCCTGATCCATCCTTGCCCCTTCTCTGGCAGGTGTCAGGTGGTCCCCATCTTCTCCTCTGTGGGTCTTCTTCCTGGTTGCTTTCTTCCACAAATGCTGATGAACTCCTTTCAGCACTAACAGGCACCCAGGGGCGAGCAGAGGAGGGAGTTGAGGCGGGGTGATTACTTCACAATGTTTTAATTTGTCCTTGGATGAATTCTCCTAAGCTGTCATGAGAAAATCTCTCATCATTACATGTAGTCGTTTAATTTAAGAACAGTTGGAAGAGGGAGATGAGCTAAGATGACAGATGGGGGACGCAGATGCATGCCTTGGACCTGAAAGCGCTCTGAGGATTTGGTATCAAGGAGGAAGCACAGTTGGCTCCCACTGCCTGTGTCCATGGATGTGGGAAACTGTCATGAAATTATTGAAATATAGAGATAGACGCAGGTAACAAAGAGATTTCATTATTTTCTTCTGCATATAAAGCCATGTTAAAGTCTACTAATGAGCCTCAAGTCCAAACACAAACTGTACAAAATAGGAAGTCAAAACAAAGCAAAAAATAAAATAGCTAAGGCTGTGGCTATGGAGCCTCATCCATTTCCATTGGCACAAGGATCACTTTTTAAATTCCAGGCTTCCTCTGGCTTCCTTCAGACAGATTTTCGGGACATCCTAATTTGGCGTTTCTGTAATTCAACATCTATTATTATTTTAGGACCACAGTTATTATTTTAATTATAATTTAAAGCTGCCTAATATACCCGGAGGTCACTGGGCACCTAAAAGGAATAAATAAAAACAACTTTCCGTTTTTAAAAGCACTGTGTTTATTTGGAAGTCCCAAGAGCCATCCAACCAAGACATCATAAAACCTTCAAATAAACTGAAACGGAAACAAAATAAAATGTCCGCTCTTAATCTCCTTAGAAGGCAAGCCGAGGGAAGTCCAGCAAGCTGAACGCTGGCATGGGAACTCCAGCGCAGGTTTCTCAGTGAGTCAGGGACCCAAGTGTATAGCTGGATGTCTACACACTATATTGTGACCTGCACAGACCTTCCCTGAATTTAAAACCCCTGAGCACTTGTAGGAAATTTTAGTCAACAAAACGTTAGTATAGCACAAACTCTACTATGCAGGAGAAAGCGAAGGGAGGCCGGGTATGCTGACACATGCTTTTATTATTATTTTTTTCTTTATTTGTTTATTCACTTTACATCCTAGTCCAGATCAGACCTGGGGAGAGTCGGGGTAGGAGGACAGAAGGCCTGCAGAGAAACAAGAAACTGTGGGTGGGGGCATCTCTCCGACAAGCTGGAGACCTAAGGCAGGGTAGGCTCCTGTGAGGATGTGAGGGGGACTCTAGCTTTTAAAACAGAAGGCTAAGGCAGGAGGATTCCAAGCTCGAGGCTAGCCCAGGCTACAAGGTAAGTTCAAGGACAGCTTGGACTACATATAAAACCCTGTCTCACAGAGAGAAAAGAGAAAACAAGAGCGTGTGGTTAGAGAGACAGTTCAGCTAGTGAATGGTCTGCCTTGCAAGGAACCTGGATTCAATCCCAAAACCCATGCCGGAAAACTGAGGGTGCTTGGATTCCCACACTGGGGAGGGGGAGGAAGGCCGATGCCCAGGGTTCACTGCTAGCCAGCCTAGCCTACTTGGTGAGTTCCAGGCCAGTGAGAAATGCTGTCTTAAAAAACAATAATAATAAAAAAGGAAAAAGGGAGGGAGGGAGGGAGGGAGGGAGGGAGGGAGGGAGGGAGGGAGGGAGGGGAGACACACAGACAATGGAGGGAGGGAGGGAAGGAGGCTGATAGACAGACAAGGGAGGGAGGGAGGGAGGTGGACAGATGGACAGACAGACAGACAGACAGGGGAAGAAGGGACAAGGAGTGATGGAAGGGGACAAGAGATGTAGGGAAAGGACACTGGATCCCCAGTTTGTCGAATTAATTGGATACATAGAATAAACAAAGACTCTGAAGTGTTGTAGGCCTAGTGTAAGGTAATTAAGAGAGCAGGAGGCTGTGGGGAACTCCTCAGGCCCATCAGCAACAGCTGCCCAACCTCAAAGGCTGCTTCCCAACCGAGCATCGCCAGGCTCCCAGGACTTTCTTGAAGAAAATATAGAAATACTGATGTTTTCTCAGTATGCGCTACTCCACACGCTGAGTGCTGGCAATCAATATGGTGCGAATGCCTGTGCTTAGAGTAGTGTCTTGTTTGGAATGGACCAAATAAAAACCTACATTCCATAGTCAGTTGACAGGCCGTACATCCGCAGTCTTTGAGAAAGAGAAAGGAACTGGGGACTCAGAGCAGCAAGTAGAAGCCGGGACTGGATACTGGCTTTGGCAGTATCTGTCATCTTTGGTCCCATCCGTAAAGAAAGACCTAGCTTTCCTCTCTCCCATTCTTTCCATGTCCAGAATATAAAGTGACTCTAACTGAGCTACAGCCCACCATTCTGGATGTCTGCATGAAGACTGTGTGAGTGCTGGGTGTACCGAGCCAGACAGATGCTTATGGTCTCTTGGCCTTGGAGGTAGAATCAGATAGATGCATGGAAAATATTCAGAGAAGGTAGGACTGAAATGTTTTTGGCAGATTGCTTCAATAAACTGTAATAGCACTTACTGGTTCCTTAAAGATGTTATCCCTATGTTATTCCTGGCATTTCACATTAACTGTATTGCTATTTGGAGAGTGTACCAGTCAGTTTTTACTATGTGATGATGCGATAACAAACAGCCCTAAAGTTTCAGTAGCTGTCCACAAAGATACTGTTTTCATTGGCAGGCTGCTTGCTTCTCTTTTCTGTTTTATCTTCATCCCGCAACCCAAGCCGAGGAAACCCTTAGCTGAATTCAATGCTAGAAGGAAGGACAACACCACTGGCGGCTCTCAAAGGACTTGCTCACCTTATCACTTCCTCTTCACGTGACATTGGAAAGCAAAGCAAGTCACATGACCACAGCTGATGCTGAGGAAGTCAAAGCATAACCTTCTCATACTAGATATGCACAGATATTTTTCTTGGCATTTTACCTTAAACAGTATATTCTGACAACCAACTGCTTACAGAGCTTTTGTATTGTATTAGGTGTAAATAACCTACGAGTGATTTAAGGTGTGTGAGACTACCTTGTTACCTCACATAAGAGATATAAGCAGACCAGGGGATAACTGTATTTATGAATGATTTGATTTCCCACAGTCAGTACCTCGGGGACTTTGGGGGATGGGTAGCTTTCTAGAGAGGATCCCCATTGCTTCCCTTGGAGAAGCAAAACTGACCCTCTGACTCCTTTCTGAGCTTGCTACCTTCCATTAGGCTGACTTGAGTGTTTGACAGTTAAAAGCACGGTTTCTAGAATCAGACTTCATAGGTTCACGTCCTCCGCTTAACATTTAGTATCCGCAAGAGCTTGGACATGGCGGTTAAACCCTTTGTTCCCTCACATAAATATATACAAGTCACAGTGACAGGAGGAGGCTCTCATGAATGAAAATGAGGAAATAACAGGCAGAAAAGCAGTCAGAGACAGACGGAGGACTGCGCTGGGCACATGCAACTGACCATGACTGTAGTAATAATAATTGAAAAGTAACTGGCCCAAATGTACCTCAGCAAACAACTTAGTAGGAGCAAAACAATTCTGTCATTCATTACCTAGAAACATTTGCCTTTAAGAGTCCCACATTAAGGACACGTGTGGTGGCACTCACTTGCAGACCCCTCTAGGACAGCTGAAGCAGGAGGATGGCAAGTTCAAGGCCAGCCTAGACAGCTTAGTAAGATGCCATCTCAAAAACCTAAGAAACAACAACAAAATTCCCACTTCAGAGATGGCACAGCAGGGAAAACATATGCTGTCCAAACCTAATGTCACGAGTTCTGACTCCAACAAAGTGTTCTTTAACTTCTCCACCCCTCCACTCAATAATAATTTCTTCAAATCTCACATTAGCTCTGTCTGCAGCACCAAAGAAATAAATATGTATTTAATGTATATAAATGTACATTAAAAATCAGCTACTTCCTAGGAGGCTAAAACCTGAGACTCCTACCAACTGATGGTCATTTTCGAGCAAATTCCAGAAAGAAGGGCTCCTGGAGGGTCAGGAAGACATAGAAAACAGATGTTAAGGGAGATGAGCCTTCCCCCACCAAATTTCTTACACCAAAAGTTGTTGTCGGTAGCTGCTCCCACTAGGCCAGTGCCTCCCATCCTTGGTGTAGTCATTTGCTCAGGCTGTTGACAGCCAAGCACAAGAGACTGGAAGGGTTTCCTTTCTCGTGGTTGTCCAGGTTACAAGTTGTTGGAGAGGTTGGTTTCTTCTGAGGCCTGTCTCCTCTCTCTATAGAATGGCTGACCTGCTCTACTGACTTCACAGAATCTAAGGTGGGAACATTTCCTCCTCTTACAAGGAAACCAGTCATACCAGACTAGGATCCACACATGTGACCTCTGTTTACCTGAGTTGACTCTTGAAGTCTATCTATATCCATATACAGTGTAGGAATTCTGGGGATTAAGGTGTCAACATACAAATCTGGAGTCGAGACAATACAGTCCAAAACACTTGTCTGTGCGTTGAAATCCTCAGAGGATGCCCAGATCTTGCCTTAGACCATAACATCAAAAACCCCATACGGAGGATGCCGAACTCGAAGCTGTTCAGATCTCCCCGGGCTTCCCATGTGCTCATTCAACACCAGTCCTTGCTACTTAGGCAACCCACCTTTTGAGGGGTCAAAAAGTATGTTCCGCCCTAGCCTGTCGTAAGACCCAGTCTTTCTCTGACACTCCACAAGTTACTGACAGAGAAGGAAGGGAACTACAGGGACGCGGGGCCCTGGTCTTTCTGCCCCTTCTGATTGATCCCTTCCTACCAATGATAAAACTTTTAAAAGGTTGAACCTGAACTGAGGCTGTGACTGTGATACCATTAATCAAACTCTTGAGGAATCAGATTACATTATGTGATCCGGGCATTGATCCACTGCACTATAACTCGGCCCAAAATACCATCTAGACGCAGGATATTGGATCTGTAAGAAATGGCCCGAAATGCTGCCCATCCGTTACTTGGTGTCTCTGTGTGATAGGTGGCCCCCAAGGCAGAGCAGACCATTAAACAAGGCAGGTACCAGCCCACCAGAGAAGACATCATCAGCCCCCAAATTGCTAGGAGTGGAAGGACAGGGAAGAGAGGGCTCATTATGGTGTCTTTGTCAACCCTGCTATCATGCCACTGGATGGTAATAATACTATCCATCCATGAAGAGCTCAGACTCCTTACCTGCTCTGGAATTGGTTACAAACAATACCAGGATCCCTGGCAGTGTTGTCTCTTCCCCGGGGAGGTATATATGTTCAGGGTTATCTCTAGATGGAAGTTCTACAGCCCCTTCCTTAACGCACGGTTCACATCAGGCCATGTGCGGTCTCTCCAAGCCCTGTGCTGCGCTTCCCAATCATCAGCTGAGCCCTTTAGCATCCCAGACTGACTGCTTTGAGCCGGGATGTACAATCCCCACTTTACAGAGATGGGAGCTTGCCCGGGAAGTATTGCAAGTTGCTGAGGCCTTAGAATTCACAGCAGAACTGGAATACCAGGTTTTGGGGTTGCAGCCTGTGGCTTCTAGCTACTCCCTGCCCCGGGCAACTAGCAGACCACAAAGGAAATCAGGGCCTTGTGCTGGCCCTAGGCAAGATCACAGTATGGGCAGAGTGCCTTTGATGCCTTCCCCCCTCCCCTCGGCCAGCCCTCCCCTCCCCTGCAGGCGTTCCTCCCAGCCTGTGCCCTCCCATTGCGCCAGCCCACACTCTAACTGCATCTCTGGGGCAAGAGGTCTCCACGCTCCGCTCTTGCCCTGTCATAGGTAGTCCAAAAGGAAAAGAAGAATCAGACAGATGTGCTCTCAAAACCCAGCTGGCCTATGAGACTTAGCCACGTGACCTTGAGCAATTTACATTTTGCTTTTGAGCCTCCTCTTCTAAAAAGTGGGTTTGAGAACTGTTTCTTAGGACCGATATGAAAGATTGCATGAGTCACATAAAGTACATGGACTGTGCCCGACATTTGTTAGACTCTCAGAGCAGTTGTTTTCAAATCCACTTATAGTCGGCATGAACTATATATCTAAGTCTGCAGTGTAACTGGCTCATGGCTTCATTCTCACTACATGCAAGGTGTTCTTTCATTGAAATTTCATGGCAACTTTATGGAGCAGGGACTTTCACTGTTCCACTTTTAGGGTGAAGAGACCAACCTGAAATATTTTAGAGAAAACATGGATAGTAGGACCTTGTTGGCAAGGAGGCAGACTGTTCATTCAGAATGTGGGAGACGGATAACAGGCATTGGCTATCCCTGTTTGCCGGTTGTATTGTTTAGGTTTGTGTTGTTGTTGTTGTTGTTGTTGTTGTTGTTGTTGTTGTTGTTGTTGTTGTTGTTACCAGCATGGAGGATTGAACTTGCTAAAATCGTACTTGCCAGGAAAACTCTAACACAGAATAGTATCTTCAGATGTCTTTGGTTTTTTGTTTGTTTGTGTTGTTGCTGTTGTTGTTGTTGTTGTTGTTTTGTGGGGTTTTATTTGGTTGGTTGGTTGGTTGGTTGGTTGTTTGGTTGGTTGGTTGGGTTGTTTGGTTGGTTGTTTTGAGGCAGGCTTTCTCTGTGTAGTCCTGGCTGTCCTGGAACTCACTTTGCAGACCAGAAATCCACATGCCTCTGCCTCCCAAATGCTGGGACTAAGGGTGTGTACTATCATGCCAGGCTTAACCTTTACCTTTCAGTCCTCTGCCTCCGCCTCTGAAGAATGAGAACGCAGACCTTCATGATTAGACCTGGCTACCGGACTATATTTGAATAGAAGAGTTAGCATAAGCATGTAGTTCTTCCACAGAAATTTCTAGATCTGAAACAGTAAATCATCAGGTGTTGTAAGAGCACAGGCGATATCTGGGAAAGGGAAGGATTTGTAGGTATAGTCAAATTTATGTCATAAATATATTTTTATACTTGATCCTATCCAGGAGGTCAAGAAGCAACTACAAATGGTTTTGTAATTGAAAAAGGGGGGATTATTATAAAATATTGACAGTAAGAGTTTCTGTGAGAAAGGGCTTCTCTGGGAAGGAGGAAGAGGATTTTTCACTTTCATTTGGTGCTTTTCCGTATCTGAGGCTCAGGCAGCTATGGCCTCAGTTATCCAACGTCAACTATGATCTGAAAACACTGTTTGTCTTGACTCTCTCAAGAGAGAAAGACTATATTCATGTTATTTTTGTTATGGTATGTCATCATTCTATTGTATTATTAATGAGTTTTGGTGATCTTTCACTACTGCTAATCTTTTATTATACCTAATTTATG
Source organism: Acomys percivali (assembly GCA_907169655.1). Taxonomy (NCBI): domain Eukaryota; kingdom Metazoa; phylum Chordata; class Mammalia; order Rodentia; family Muridae; genus Acomys; species Acomys percivali. The sequence goes on along the minus strand of OU015753.1, from coordinate 19,014,101 downwards.
AATTAAACATCATCACCATCATCTATATGTACTATCTAAGTTTCAGGTCGCCCCTGTGAGTCCTAGAAGGTGGAGGCCTCTTTAGGATATGGGGAGAACTTCTGTATTTGAATTTAATACATATTTTTGTTGTTGTTGTTTTAGAGACCCAAGTCTCATTATGAATGATGAAACTATTGTTTTATTTTAATTCTTACCTTCTTCCTTATATGGTTTGCATTTTAAAACGATGAGGGCCAGCAGCTTAGCAGGTAAAGGCACTTGCTGCTGAGCCTGACAAACTCTGTTCGATCTCCTGAAACTCCATGGTAGCTGGAGAGAACAATACTTGCAAAGTGTCCTCTGACCTCCACGCATGTGCTTGGCATGCTCACGAGCCCCTTTTCCACATGCACATGCAAATAAATAAATGTAAGAAAAAATTTAAAAATAAATACTGATAATGAATGAGCCATTTTAAATGATAACGTAGTCCAGTACGATGTTGACAGGGCCCTGTAATCCCAGCGCTTTGGAGGCTGAAGCAGCAGAAGGCCAAGTTCAGGATCTCCCTGGATTACATAGGGAGATCCTGTCTTAAAGAAGAAACAAAACGAGAACACTATAAAAACCAATCCATGGCTCCACTTCATCACTGAGATCCCTGGCCTCTGCTTGCTTCAGTGGACAGTGACAATAAGTGTGAAAAGATGAAAGTGTACCCAATGAGACGGATTATAAATGGTGACGATTGCAGAACCATTGCCCAAGACAGCAGGAGTCCAGCTCTCTTCCAAAACATGGTTGTCTAAGTTATGGTTTCATTGCTGCGAAGAGACACCATGACCACAGCAGCTCTTATAAAGGAAAACATTTATTTCGGGATGGTTTAAGGTTGCAGAGGTTCAGTCCGTTATCATCATGGTGTGAGAAGCATGGCAGCGTGCAGGCAGACATGGTGCTGGAAAAGGAGCTGAGATAGGCAGTGTGCATAAATATGTGTCTGTACACACATGCACACACTCCCACATAAGCACGTGCTCACATATCAATACTTATCAGTAAATTGAATAAATGCCTTTCTTCAGCATGTGAAATTGACCATCAGAGAGCATGGGTGATCTGCCTTATTATAAAAACCATGAGAGCTGTTGCTCAGTAAAGCTGTTAAATGAGCCAAGCACGGTGGCACACACTCAGGGAGGCAGAGGCAGGTGGATTGTTGTGAGTTCGAGGCCAGCCTGGTATACAAAGTGATTCTAGGACAGCCAAGGCTACACAGAGAAACCCTGTCTCAAGAAAAAAAAAAAAACTAGCAAACAACAACAAACCTGTTAAATAACCTCATAAAGGCTCAGAGAAAATATTGACCAGCATAAGATGCCTCTGTGGTACTCAGGGATTCCGCCCCAGTTATCTAGGGACCATGGTTGCCATATTAAGTATGTATGTAAGAGTAAGGATGCACACTGTAGATTACCAGATAGAATGTAAGGTAACACGGTGGTTTGAATGTGAAGTGTTCTTGCTGAAGTCTACTGTGTTGGAACACTGGATGCCCAGCTGCCAGTACTGTTTTGGAAGTCTGTAGAACCTTTAGGATTTTGAGTGTCACCGGGGCGGGGATGGGGGGGTGGGGGGGTGGGGGATGGGAGGGCGTGGATTGGAACGCTGAAATGCGGGCTTGATGTTTTATAGTTTTATCTCCTGTCTGTTCTCTGCTTCCTGACTACACAACGTAAGCAGCCAGCTCACAGTGCCACCGTTACGCCTTCCTTGTTGGGATAAAACTGCCCGTGTGGGTCTCAGGCCTTGGGAACTGGCTTTTGAGGACACTGTGGAAGAGCTTAAAGCTACAGACTAGGGAGTTCCTGGAATGCTACCACCAGAGTTCAAGGGGTCATTCTGGTGGGAGTGTGCAAGACTGCTATTTGTTTGCCATCTGGTTAGGTATATGCTGAGAGAAATGCAGACTCTGGAGAACCGGCTCATGATGTATTGGAGGCAAGGGTTCTGTGGGGGAACTGAGCCAAAGGCCACTCGTGTTACATTCTGGCAAGAAACCTGACCACATTCTACCCGTGCCCTGAGAACTTGGGTGAAGCTGAATCCAAAAATGACGACTAGTTTGCTTGGAGGAGAAAATACCAAGGCAGGGTAGCTTCCAGGCTGTGCCGTGGTTACTGCTCAATGCCCTTACAAGGGCCAGCAGTGAGGCAGAACACCAGGAAGAGCAGAGAGAGATGAGAAATGCACACTTCAGTGGGGAAGGGTTTGTGGGTAAATTTAATGTTACAGATGAAATGAGTGTGAACGCAGTTGCAGTGGTTGCAGAGATTTGCACACTGGAGTCTGTAGTGCTAAGATTGTAGGTGTACGCGCCCAGCCCATTCTCCCTCTCCCTTTTTATTTTGCAATAGAATCTCACCAAGTTGCCTAAGCTGGTCTTGAACTTACCATCCTCTTGCCTCCTGGGTAGCTGCAATGAGTAGCCTGTGCTGCCAAACCCAGTAGGATTTTTTTTTTTTAATGTTACTATTAAAAACAGAAACGGCAAGGTAGGTGCTGCCAGCCCACGTTGCACCTCAGAAGGCTCTCTAACCACCCCTGACTTGATAAGGAATTCCCTCATTTGTGTGGCAGATGATCAGGCAAATGCCGTGGCACTTCATAGCCAAGAGTGGCAGCCCAAATGCAGAAGAACATTCCAAGCAGGCTCACTGCTCGGAGGGCTTTGGATTTTGGTTTCTCAATTTGCTGCTGTGACCAACCCTCCTTCTCTTCCCCACTCCTCTCCCTCCCCCGTTTCTCACCTTATTCTCCTTCAGATCGTAGATGGTTGGCCAAGTACATTTGGGCCTATAGCAGAGCAGCTCATGGCCACAGGAGCACATGAAGAAGGAAGCAACTCATTTCGTGGTAGCAGAGGGCCAGGGAGGGAAGGGAACAAGGACATCTAACACTCTCATGTTTTTTCTAAGCAATTTTTTCTTTCATTGAAAACTGATTATTAAAAAAAAAATACAGTATATCCTGCCCCTGCCCCTCTACTCCTCCCATTCCCTCCCCACACCCCCTCCCTTATGGACTCACCCCTTCCTTTCTCATTAAAAAACAAGCAGGCTTCTAAGGGAATATGCTATATGATATATGATATGATATGATATGATATGATATGATATGATATGATATGAAACACATTGGAATAGGACAAAACAAAGAAACAGAAGGAAAAGAGCTTAAGAAAAAGCTTGAAAACAGATATAGACAAATTCCCACTGGTTGCATACTCAGGCATCCTATAAAAACACAAAACCAAAAGTCATATATATATATATATATATATATATGTGTGTGTGTGTGTGTGTGTGTGTGTGTGTGAGAGAGAGAGAGAGAGAGAGAGAGAGAGAGAGAGAGAGAGAGAGAAGGAGGAAGAGGAGGAGAAGGAGAAGGAGAAGGAGAAGAAGAAGAAGAAGAAGAAAACAAACTAAATAAAAAAGAAAAAGAAAAGCTAAAAAATTTTTTTAAAGAAAAAGCCGTGTCATGACATTACGAGACAAGGACCCTCCAAAGATAATGTTGAGCTCATTTTCAGTTGGCCATCTGCTGCCAGCCATGCAGCCTGCCCTTAAGAGTAGATTGTTTCCCCAGTGAGACTCCCTTGGAGAAAACTAAGTTTTCACTTGCAGGTGCTTATCAGTTGGAGATGGTTTCTGGGTTAGGGATGGGGGCATGTGTCCACTTCAACTCTAGGACCCATCTAGTGCAGACCAGGCCGGTGCATGCCCTGTGCACGCTGCCTCAGTGTCCGTGAGTTCCTGTCTGCATTAGTCCTGTGGTGTCTAGATGACCTTGTTTGCTTGGTGTCCTCCATGCTCTTTTTCAGCCTCCTCTGCTGCAGGATTCCCTGAGTCCTGAGGGGAGGGATGGATTTGATGAAGATTAATAGTCCCTTAAAGGGCACATCCCTAGAGACCTAACCCCTTCCACTAGTTTCTATCACTTCCCCATAGAAACCAACAAGCTTCCAACACAACAAACCTTCTCATTCAAAAATCCGAACTACAGCACGGGCCACCGTTGTTGACTTCCCGTGGAGCAGGTTGTCCTGTAGTGCCCTAGTCCAGCCATCCCAGCTGAAGCCAAAGCGTCTCATCCTCCACCTAGAGCTCTCTTCTCTTACCCGCAGCAGAGCCCGGACCTCACCCGTCCCCTCCCTGTGCTTGTTTGATGTCTCAGTTTGGAAGCGGAGATCTTCCAGCAGCTACCCAGGAAGGCTCTGGCCCCCCAAATATTTAGTTAGCAGTGATTCTGCTAAGTGGAATTGACTTTTTATCGGCTTTGCTCTCCACAGCTGCCACCAGCGAAGGCAGTTTCCCTCTTCCCTCTTCTCCGCCTGTCAGTTCGCTCCACATTCCTATGGGCAGCCTTTGGCTCTGATCAATACTAACCGCTGTGTAACAGCTCACGCTCGGCTGCTCTGGTTGGCATCGATCAGACCTTTCTTCCAACAGGTAGTTGGCTGTTTGAGGCAATGACTTGAGATAAACACCTACCTTTACTTCAGGCTAAATCATGGCGGGTGGATTTCGAGGAGGCTCTGTACCTCATCTCTTAGACAAGCCAAAACCCAAGCATCTAGACCGCCTCCTCGGGCACTTCAGATCCTAGGAGATCTTTCTCA
>OU015753.1:18995886-19009428 GCA_907169655.1 Acomys percivali | reverse complement strand
GAGAGAGAGAGAGAGAGAGAGAGAGAGAGAGAGAGAGAGAGAGCCAGCACTGGGTAACAAAGCCTACTTCCACCTTGCCCAGGATGAAACTCCAGCATCCGAAGACTCCCCCCCCCATCTCAATATTGGGGTGGGGGGCGTGTTAGAATCCATGCCTATGCTGTTACAGGCTCCCAAGTGAATTTGCCAGGAGCAAAAAAATATGGTGAAATGAGCCACCATTGCACAACTCACTGAGGTCTGTGTGGGTGATGCAATGTCACAGTATTTGTTTTGTAAGTAGAAAATACACACCTCCTCCCCACCACCAATGCGCACAGTAAATGTGGCTGAATGTTACCGCTGACGCCTTCACCTACCTGTTATGTAGGTTCTCCTTTTTCAGCCATTGTGGACCCACTTGCCTCATCAGTTCCAAGTCCCCTAAAGATATTGTACTAGAATTCCAATGCCCTGTCTGTACATCTCAACCAAGTCCTTACAGTATCCTCTGGTTAATCGCCTGGCTTGCAGATTCTCTCTGTTTCCCACCCTGACTCTGCGTGCACGTGTGCCTTGTTTCATGGGGTCATGGTTTCCCTGTGTAGTCTTGGCTGTCCTGGAACTCGCTCTGTAGACCAGGCTGGCCTCGAACTCACAGAGACCCACCTACCTCTCAAGTGGTGGGACTAAAGGTCTGTGTCACCACTCCCAGCTCTCCCTGCTTTCTCATCTTTACTCTGCACACAGGTCAATTTCCTCCACTGGGAATGCTTTTCCTCTGGACTCACAAGTGCCTCTCTGCCACTTGTCAGAAAGGGGGCCAAATTTGTCAGCCTATCAACTGGCTTCCAGCTTGCTCTATGCAGTATCCAGGCACCCTTCTAGGGGAGGCGTTATACCGCCTTTAAGATCAATTCAGTACCTGGCTAGGCTACTTATTGTGCAAGTTCGGGCAGGTTGTCCAACCTCTCTCTGTCTCAGTTCCTCATCTATTAAATGGAGATGAGAATAGTAGCTGGCTGGGAGTGGTGGCACACATAGTTAATCCCAGCACACAGGAGGTAGAGCCCAGTGCACATCTGTGAGTTCAAGACTAGCCTGGACTACAGCAGGTACCAGGCCAGTTGGAGCTACATAGCAAGGCCCTGTCCTAAAAGAAGAAAAGTAGGAGACAGAAAGGGAGGAGGCGAAGGAGGAGTACCTACTACAACGTGGACATTAGAGCTACGAACTAAATGTGGATTTTCCAACTAAGTTGGCAGCCAGCAAGCCCCAGTGATCCTCCTGTCTCCACTCCTTAGTGTTGGGGTTGCAGGTGCGCACACAGCCATGCCTGACTTCTCACGTCCTTATTTCCATACAGCAAGCCCTCTTGCCCACTGAGCCATCCTCCTAGCCTGCATAGCTGGATGTAAATGCTCAGAGTGGATACCTTCTTTTGTTCCAGACCTACAAACCCTCTCCCTCTGCCTTGCCTTTTGTCACAAGAGGCTGACCTCTCTGGCCAGTGGTTTCCAGTTCGATTTGGCCAGTGAGGAAGGAAGAAGAAATTAGGTCAGAGGTTGATCTCTCACTACAAGTTTGAGGCTCCTGCCAATCAGCCCCAGCAACACTGTCCACGGCTACTGGCCATAGTGTGGACTCAGCTTACTTTTTCACACTTGGGCAAAACCATGACCCAGAGCATTGCCTTCTCTCTGTGGTTCCCTGCACCCTGGCCACACCTTTGTAAGGGCCCTTGGTCCCTAGACTATCTCTGCTCAAAGCGCTCTAAGTTACATGCACTACACTGGCTGACACAGTTCTTATTAAAGCCCTACCATGTGACCAAAGACTGCCAAGGTCTCCCCTGCTAGGGCCACATTTACAGGGCCACACCACTCACCTTTGTGATCCCTGCAGGCTAGTAACTGAATGCTGAGCTTTATCCTCTATGTGGTAATGCTAGGAGATGAAGATTGTGTCAGATTAGGTTACAAAAAAAAAAAAAAAAAAAAAAAAAAAAGCACCAGAGAATAGTTTGGTCGTTCTGCCACATGAAAATATGGTAAGGAGACAATGTCATCAGGTATGATAGCACTTAGGTTTAAGCCCAACACCCCAAAGGCAGAAGCAGAAGCCTGTAGATCTCTCTACGTTCAAGGCCAGTGTGTGCTTTATAGTGAGTTCCTGGCTAGCCAGGGATAAATGGTGAGACCTTGTCTTGAAGAAGGAGAAGAAGAGGAAGGTGAGGAGAGCAAGAGGTGGTGGCAGAGGAATTCAGTGCTTATAAGTAGGTAGAGGACGCTAACCAGGTACCGAATCTGCCAAAGCCCAAACAGAATAAACATTCAATCAAAGAATCCCAAGCCAGCAAGATGGCTCAGTTGGTGCGGTGCTTTGAAGGAGAAGGGCCCAATCGGCTCATAGATTTGAACGCTTAGTCACCAGGGAGTGGCACTATTTGAAAGGATTAGGAGGTGTGGCCTTGTTGGAAGAAGTGTATCTCTGAGGGTGTGCTCTGAGGTTTCAAGAGCCCGGGCCAGGCACAGTGTCTCTTGCTTCTGTTGCCTTGGGATCCAGATGTAGATCCCTGAGGTACCTGTGCGCCACCATGCTCTCCGCCATGACAATAACAGCCCAAACCTCTGAAACTCTATGCCAGCCCCAGTTGAATCGTTTTTCCCTTATAAGATTGCCTTGGTCACAGTGTCTCTCCACAGTAGTTGATAAAGGTTTTTATCCCCAACCCCGATGACCTGAGTTTGCTCCCCAAACCCACATGGTAGAAAAAGAGAGCCAACCCCCCTAAAAGTTTTTCCCTAATCCCCATACATATAACATGGTGCATACTCAAATACACAGCCTATATAATGAATGTAATTTTCAAAAAGTGTTAGAAGAAATTATTTGTGTGTATACATATAAACACAGAGGGGGGGAAGGGGAGAGAGAGAGAAAGAATAAATTAAATAAATAGACTGAATTGACAAAGAGTCAGTTGAATTCTCTGTGGCCCATACTGTGCCTTTGACCTTCAGCCCGTACATACACATGCAGACAGACAGACAGACGGGGTTGGGGAGAAGAGAGAGGAGACAGAGATTTCTCTATGGCATGTGGTAAGGTTCTATGTGGACATCCACACCTGTTGGTTAGAATGCAGATTTTTTTTTTCAGTTTGTTGTTTTACCACACCAATCCATCCCAAGCAACAGGAACAAAAGTACCATAAACTGTACTTGCCTAGCGTGCATGTGACGCTGGATTCAGTCCCAAGCCCTGCAAATAATAATCAAACACACAAACATAAACTAGGTAACCAAGACGTGGGGCATTTCTTCCTCAAAACTCTGGAATCAGGAATTTCAACATCAGAGAACCAGTCAAGCTTCCCATGCAGGGGTGTAAAGCCCTCGTGATCTCACCCACCTTCCCCCACCTCCTCTCCTGCCCCCAAGGCCCCAGATTGGAGATTAGGTTTTGACACATGAGTTTGGGGAGAAAATAAACATTCCATAGAACGATGTACTACATTTAAAATGGAAAAACCTGCCTCCGTTGGGGGGGTGCTTAAAACAACAATTACTTATCAGCCTGTCATTCTGTGGACTGGGTGATTGGGGCTGAGCCCGGCCCCAAGGCTATGCTGCAGGCAATGCGCTTGCACTAACCTACTGGTTCCCAACTGTGTCCAGCAGCGGATGGAGACAGATGCAGGTGATGGCCACATGTCTCTGGTATCTAGGCAGCTAGCATAGATTTCTTCATGGTCGCTAGATTCCAGTCAGTGGACGAAAACAAAGCCCAGTGTTCCAGTGCTTTTCCCACATGAAACTTGCATGAGGTTTCTCTGATGTCCCAAGGATTGAACCCAGAATCAAGAACTGCCAAAACTGACCCACCTCTTAGTGGAAGGAACTGCAGAAGACTGACTTTTTTTTTATTTTTATTTTTAATTCTACTCTGTGGTACACACTTTTCTGGAAGAATCTATGGCTTTACAACTTCACATTCTCCATCTTCATAGCCTAGAAGAGCAATCTTGGCCACCCCAGTTTTGTTTTGTTTTGTTTTGTTTTGGGGCGGGGAGGAGGGAGTACCTTTGTAATAGTTCAGTGAGCATCTGACTGAAAATCATTCTTAAAATGTAGCATGAGGAAGTGGATTTTTAAAAAATTGGGCTTCAGCAGAATTCTTAAAAGAATACTTCTTTTCTTGAGTCGCCTCTCCCGTTATAAATTATAACTCCACCCAGTGGCACACCACAGCCAGCCAAGCTCTCCTCTCCACCTTTCCACTGTGCTGCTGATTTGGCAGCCCATCTCAGCTTGCACTGCTACTGCGGGAGAGGTGGGAAGTCCTGCTTCCTGCTCTCTCCTCACCCCTCCCTCTTTTCCCCACCCCTGGAGCTCACCCTTTGCTCACTCCTGTTCTGAGTCGCTCTGGAGGCCCTCCAAGGAGCAGGAGTTAGAAAAACCTATTTGGAGCCTGGCAGTGGTGTCACACGCCTTTAATCCCAGCACTCGGGAGGCAGAGGCAGGTGGATCACTGTGAGTTTGAGGCAAGCCTAGTCTACAAAGTGAGTCCAGGACAGCCAAGGCTACACAGAGAAACCTTGTCTTGGGGGGAAAAAAAGAAAGAAAGAAAGAAAGAAAGAAAGAAAGAAAGAAAGAAAGGAAAGAAGGAAAAAGAAAAACCTGTTTGGTGTAGGGTTGTTGTCTGTATAGTCCTGCAGGTTGTACACTGCACACGATGGCTCAGAGACCTAGCCAGAAAAAAATTTTTTAATATAAGACGGAACATTTATCCTAAAGACAATGTGTATGAAATCACATTTAAAGATGGGTGTAAAGTTGACCCTGCTAGTTCAATGAATGAGTTCATTTCACAAGTATTTATGGAATGTTTACTATGCTCCAGGTCGCTTATAGCCTAATGGGAGAGACAGACACATGAAAAGAATTTTGATTAATGAACATCAATTAATTATGCAAAATTATGCAAGAGGGAGTCTTGTGAGGCTATTTGGTGGTCACTCTACCCATGGTGGGTGTTTGGGACTTTTTGTGGGAATGTTATCTCACGTGGACTTAGCCCAGTGCTGCCTGTAGAAATAGGAGAATATATATCTTTAGATTTTTTTCCAGAATATTATGAAAGTAAAATCAAACAGGCAAAAATCATCTTAATGGTTCATTTCATTCAACTCAACATGTCTAAGACATTGCCATTTCACTATGCAATTAATATAAAATTATTAATGAGGTGACTTACATTCTTTTTATTGTACTATCTCTGAAATCCAGCTTGCATTTTACACTCATAGCCCATCTCCATTTTAACGCCAAGTTTCCAACAGTTAAAGTAAAATGTAGTCCCTATTGAAGCAATTAAGTTGTGTTTAACGGAAACATATTTTATATTGCTTTGGTTTAAAATTTGTAATTGAAATGAAATAAAGTAGAAAGATTCAGTTACTTGCCAGCATTTCTTCTTCACTGATGTAGCGCCGCAGCATCTGTGTGTGGCTACTGGGTACCAAACAGGAGATCAGGAGTCCAAAAGAATAAACAGATGTAAGGCAAATGACAAGGAGATAGGGAAAGAAGACAAGAATCAGTAAGGATGGAGGCCCATGGCATTGTGCTGATGCAGAAACACCGGGGTGTCCTCAGAATGAGGACCCAGGCTTCTGGAAACTCGATAGCCACCAAAGCCATCCTGAATTAGCAGCTTTCTGGCTCTGGGTCTCATGGGTTCAAATAATTAAGCTCACTGACCACAGAGAGTAAATTTTATTTTTTTTAACGCATTTTTATTGAAAAATAAAATAATTCATATTACATCTCATTTTCTATCCCATCCCATGCATCCTCCCATTCCTCCCTCCCTCCCACTTTCACCCCAATTCCCCTTCCCTATGATTGTGACTGAGGGGGACCTCCTCCCCCTGAATATGGTGCTAGAGTATCGAGTCTCTTCTGGGTAGTCCGCTATCCTTCCTCCGAGTGCCATTGGGCCTCCCCAACAAAGGGACATGGCCAAATATGGGGCACCAGAGATCCTGTGAAAGTCAGTCCCCAGTCTCCACTTAACTGTGGAGAATGTTCTGTCCCTTGGCTAGATCTGGGTAGGGGTTTAATGATGACTGCACATTTTGTCCTTGGTTGGTGCCTTAGATCAATCAGAACCCCTGGGCTCAGATCCACCCATCATAATGTTCCTCTTGTAGGTTTCTAGGACCGGACAGAGAGTAAATTTTAGAAAGAAGTTTATTATGACTCCTCGGGCAGAAGCGAGAAGTAGGGGGAAATCTCATATAGAAGTAAGGGTCCCAGGAACAGGGCCATTCCTGAGGTCCTGCAGATGTTTTAAAGGACTTAGGATAGAAACGAGTGTGAAATACAGAGGGTGTGGGGAAAGCTGGTCAGCCAGTCCCGGAAGCACAAGGTGTGATGCAGGAGTGACGCTTAGGGGATAGTGAGCGGAAACAGAACTCTCTTCTGGCATTCCTGCCCTCCAGGACATTCTTGGAACTGTTGCTTTGGGGTCTCTGCCCTACTATCTCCTGTTCTCATCAGTGTGGCATTTGGAGTTCGAAACCGGTTAGTGTTTGATGACACAGCAGAGTAGACTTAATGAGGGCCAAGCAACCAAGGTGGCGTAGTGGTCCCTCTTCTCACTTCTCTGCCACCTATGGGGGGAAGGGTCTGTTTCGGCACACAGTTTAAAGGGATCCAGTCTACCGTGGCAGGAAGGCGTGGCAGCATTCACGGCAGTGGAAGCCTGTGGCTGCATGATCACATGTGTGTGGGTCAGGAAGCAGATACTGGTTAGGACAGAGGCAGGACTGGACTACAGCTCTCAACGGCTACCCTCCATTGACTCGCATTCCCCAGTTAGTCACTCAGTCCCAGATGGCTCCACAACCTCCCAAAATATGCTACAAAGACATGAACCCTTAAGGGGTATTATATATTGAAACCATATCAGGAGTGATAAACAAAAGACAGCCTTAAAAGCCTTTGAGTGTCCAAGGCAATTAAAAGCCACATATTTTGTAAGTACGTACTTAGTATGGGGGTCAATAGGAACAAAAAAGGAATTTTCTAGAATAGTCCAAACTGCAGCTACTGAAAGCCATAGTAACACGGTCAACATCTTGGTATTCTAGGATCAAGGCATCTGGGATAAGGAAGCATGCTTTTTTTTTTTTTGGTTTGGTTTTTGTTGTTGTTGTTTTGTTTATTTGTTTCTTTTGGTTTTTTGGGACAGGGTTTCTCTGTGTAGCCTTGGCTGTCTTGGACTCACTTTGTAGACCAGCCTGGCCTCGACCCCACATAGATCCACCTGCCTCTGCCTCCCGAGTGTTGGGATTAAAGTCATGCACCACCACGCCTGGCTGGAAGGAAGTATGCTTTAAGCAAAGCAAAGTATAAAGTGGATGAAGTATGTGTTTTCAATCTATCAGCCGGGCAGGGGTGATGCATGCCTTTAATCCCAACACTCGGGAGGCAGAAGCAGGGGGATCGCTGTGAGTTTGAAGCCGACCTGGTCTACAAAGTTAGTTCAGGACAGCCAAGGCTACACAGAGAAACCCTGTCTCAAAAAAAAAAAAAAAAAAAAAAAAAAAATCACTGTCAGAGATGAATTCCACCAGGTTGAAAAGACTAGGGAAAACAAGCCAGAATTAAAGCTGCCCAACTTGTTACTCACAGCAGGTGCTCAAGTACAATGAGTGGATAAACCCTGCCTGCTTCCATCTCTCTCTCCCTCCCACCACCCCAGTCCTCTGTGATGTGGGTCCATCCTAAGCTTGGGAAATCATTGCACATCTCAATCTGACATCTGAGCGCTTCTTCCTTTTTGTTAAGTGTTCAGGACTGCCTCTGTACTGTCCCCCTCAGTCAGATTCCTGAAAATTAACCAACGTGACCATCCCAAGACACAATACCCATCTCCAAAGAGATGAGTGTAACTGAGGACATGAAAATATGTTCCCAGATTCAAATCATTCAGGGCTCACAGTTCAAGTAGACCAACGAAGTTCACAGAACAAATGGGGATGTTGTCATTTGGAAAAGCTGGACCCTGTGTGCTGGGTAGCAATCACCACATCACATGCAGCCCACCTCTGCCATTCGTTCATGCTAACTGCTACAAAAGCTTTCACAAACACCCGAGACCACATACAAACTCAGGCCACTCAAACACACGAACAAAAAAATACCAAGAAGCTTAAATACACTGCATTCTCTGTGACCCCTCTTCCTGAAATTCAGAGATGATTCCTTATAGTCCAGTGACCTGTGGTTAAATTAGGTTGTCTAGCACTGATATACGCATTATAACAAAGAAAGACAGACTGCAGATACTAACAACAACAGTAATAAACTGGGGCGGGTGGGGGATGGGGAACGGCTGGCATATACCGCATCCTAGACAACAGGAGTTATTAAAACTCCTGACAGTAGATAGAATTCCTGGCACACGGTACAGGCCAGGAGATGTCATCTCTGCTGATTTGTCCTTCATGAAGGTATTGGAGAGAGGTGTCCTCCCTGGGACTCACATCTCTGTAGCTTCTTCTTTCTCTTTGGCGCAAGTTCGAGGCCACCTTCGTCTGTTTAGGCGCTTAAAATGGATTAGGAAAGACTGAGTGTTATGAGAACTAGGAGGTTAGTTTCATGGTCTTGGAACCTGAAAAGTACATGACCAAAATGACAAGAAATTCTGTATGTGCCAAGTACGTACTTTCCTGATTCATAAGTGACCATCTTTTCTCTGTGTCTTCAGTTGATAGCAGGGGCAATAGGAGCCTCTCAGGCCTCTGATATGAAAGTATCTATTCCAGCCGTGAAGGTCTTTTGTCACCTGGTCACCCCCCACCCAAACACAAAGCCATACCTCTCAATGCCACCATCCATGGGGGGGGGGAATTTTAAGCTCTGAGTCATACATGCCCAATCTAAGAAGAGAAGCAAGCTAGACATCATCCCAAATGCAGACCTGAGATACCAGTGACTTCAGAATCTTCTCGGCCTTTCTTGGAGTTTCCTTGCCAATGCACATCTCTTAAAAATTTAGTAGTTTTAGACAACTGTAACGAGCAATAGTTAAAACCAGGGATCTTGTTTGGTCATACATTTTAAAACTAGGAACTTCAGTTTTCTAGCAAAATCTCCTATGCTTTTTCAACCCTCCCAGACTATTAGTATTCAGACTTTAAGGACTTGACCCATCATGGAAAATGAATTTTACTTCATGATCTATTGTACAATTAAGGGTGCCCTATGCGTAATAGAACCAAATCACAAGCTTCATGCTTTACAGTATTTGCCTTCTGTGTATGTGGCCATAATGAGATGTTTTGCTCACTTATTTTCAGTAATTATCTAATTTATTATATATATATTATATATGCTTATATATCATATGTTTATAATTTATTTTATTTTTTTATAATTTTGAGATTATAATATAATTACACCATCCCCTTTCTCTTTCTCCCCTCCAATCCTTTCTCTGTGCACCGCCCACACATTCATGGCCTCTTTTTCTTTAATTGTTACATATGCATTTCTTCTAAACCCTCATAATCCCCAACTACATTCTAAATATTTATCCTTACATCCACAGTTTCATTTTTAAAAAAGTAATAAGGGTAAGAGAATGTAAGGCAAAGCTGGTCACTGGGCAAGGTCCAGCAGATTGATGCCCAGCCCACTAATGCGCCACACCCAGAGTGTGAAAGCACTATCTAGTTTAGGCCCCTCCCTGCCTTTTAGCATCTGCATCAATTGCCCCTAGACAGAAGACAGAACTTCGTGAAACACACAGATCTTCTTCCCTTTCTCTTTTAGAAAATATTTAGCGGGGCAGGAGACAGAGGAGATCCAGACCCCATCCCGGTGGATGGTGTCACTCACAGTGGAAAACGGACCCTGACCTTGACTGCCCATCATCCTCCTACCTCAGTCAATGCAGTCAGGACAAGGCCTCACTGGTGTGCCTGGAGGCTTGCCTCCTGGGTAATTCCAGACCCTGTCGGGTTGACAGTTAACACTCCAAGCACACTCTCAAGCCTTCTTTCCTCTTCTATAATGCTAGAACAATGCTTCTTAAGATTGTAAGGATTAAATGCAAGGTCCAAGGTACCTGGCACTGTATTTTCCTCAGAGTAGAAACCCCAAAATGTTTGTGTCATCATTCTAGGTGCTAAGAGATGGTAGAAAGTGTGGGGCACTAAACGAAGCTTTTATCCCCTCCCCCGCTCATGATTTGAACAGCTGGGGCACAGCTGGGTGGCACCACTAGGAGAGGTTGTAGAGACTTTGGGCAGTGGGGATGAGTTGAAGAAAGTAAATCATTGGTGTGCCCTTGAAGGTTGCATAAGGTGCCCATGGCTGCTCCCCTCTCTGTGCTTCCTGTCCACCTCAGTAACTGTGGACCAAATCCTCTGAAGCCATAAACCAAATACATCTTCCCTGCCATAAGTTGTCTCTCAAGTGTCCAGTCCAAGCTACAAAAAATGACGGAACATAGAAGCGAAACAGGGATAAGCTTTACCACCATGTAACCTTGAGGAAGGGTGGACCTTGGGTCATTTTGTCAGACCCAATGAGCTCCTTCCAGGCATAGATTCAACAAGGTCTACTAAGACTTGAAAAGGATGGGCCTCCAAGGCCAGGATGATGATGATGATGATGATGATGATGATGATGATGATGATGACGACGATGATGATTTTATATGCATTGGTGCGAGGGTGTCAGATCCCCTGGAACTAGAGTTACAGATAGTTGCAAGGTGCCATGTGGATGCTTGGAATTGAACCCAGATCCTCTGGAAGAGCAACCAGTGCTCTGAACCACTGAGCCATCTCTCCAGTCCAAGGGGCCAGGTGCACTATACCTGGTACGCTGATAGCCCTGGGATTGGCTTCTGAATTGGTAGTCAACAAAGATGGCCTGAAGAGAGATGCCCAATGTGAACCTAGACTCTTATGGAAGAGTCATAGCAGGTCCCAAGATGTCAGAGTGGAGACAGTAGGCACCTTTATTCTGTGAGCTGCTCCATGATCCAAAATAGGCCTGCTATCTACCATGGGAAATAGAATTTAGCCCCTTACAGAAAGGCCCCAAATGATACTACTCGATTTTTTATAATAAGAGATGATCGATGAAGAATATTAAAAATTCAGCTTCAGTTAATAAAATTTGAACTTTTCATCAGCCACATTGTGAAACCATTACCAAATGTAGTCAGAAAATGAGTCACATGAAACAAATAAAAAAAAGAAAAAGAAAAAAGAAAGAAACAAAAGAGCAAGCCAGTGAGATGGCTCAGTGGGTAAAGGTGTTCACCACCAAGCCTAAAGACCTGAGTTCAATCCCTGGGACCTCGCAGTAGAAGAACAAACTCCTACAAGCTGCCCTTTGGCCTCCACATGCATAGGAAGAGTCTCACACAGCCTAGGATAGTTCTGAATCTACTTCTTGTGTGTTTGTTGGTGAGGGGGAGGTGGTATCTCATATACGAAACTGTTACCCTGGAAGTATTTTCAAAAGCAACACAGTCATAGAGAAAACCACTTTATTTAAGCCTGGTTTGCCCTATCAGTAGGAACTACGGCTTCCATGTTTGTTTTTACATCCTGTTATCTCTTCTGGAGCATTCCTTCCTATGCATCGGTGGCAGCTCTTGCCTCTTTGTTTCTTCCCAGTGGTTCACTGAGTGGGTGTGTGTGATTATAGCCTACGATGTTCTTGCTTAATTATAATTACTCACATTAAAGCAACACCTCAGAAGAGACCGCATTCCCCAGGCTCTAACGTGACCATGGGTGTGGATAACAGCCTCATATATCTCACGGGTTGGGGTTTTTAATTTCTGGGAGGCAGCTAGATGGAAGCTAGCAGAAGCTTTCATACTTCCTCGGGCTTTTTTTTTTTTTTTTTTTTTGCTAACCCTCAATTAGAACTCATTTTTAATTTCCCAGCCCAGTTTATTAGCCTTCAGGATATGGAGAAAGAACTCATCTCGTTCCTCCCTACACGTCTAAAATGCCTTTCTTCTTCCCTCCCCACCCCTCTACCATCCTCCCTGCCTCACTTCCCCACCTGTTTAGCTATGTCCTCTCTTACTATCATCCTTCCATCACTCTTCTCTCTTTATTCCTTCCTCCTCGCTCTCTCTTTCCTTTCTCTCTCCTTCCATCACCCTCGCTCCCTGCCTCGCCTGTTTGGCTGCTGTTGTACAGGTTTCCTTAATCATTTGGAAGCTGTGTCCAGGGCAAAGGGCAGGCCTTGAAAGCCTGTAGGACGATGCTAGACAAGGCTGCAGCTGGCTTCTGCATGCGCCCCAGGAAAAGCGTGGCTGAGGCCTGCTGCAGGACGGCAAGGGTAGCTTGCAATATTATAAGGGAGGTTTGGGCAATTTCTTTTTTAAAAAATGACTCAATTGCATGGCTCTTGACTGTGTACTTTGTAGATGACATCATGACACCATTTCAAAAGGATAGACACACTTGGGTCTTGGTTCTGCTGTATGTAGCAAGACTCCAGGGGTCCTTGGGGCAAGACTTGCAGCAGACTGCCTGCCTGCTCAGTCAGCCCTTCAAGGCACCTGCGCTGCCAAAGGAAAGCCAAAATGACAGTTCCCATTCCCTCTGCCCGCTTCCCCAACTTCTCCATTCCTTCTCGGAACTACCCTACAACCCTTGTTCTCGGTAAGTGGAGGCAGTAGGTTCAGAGGCCCAGGGTTACCCTCAGCTCCATAGTGAGTTTGAACCTGGGCCTTTGAAAATACACTCTGAGTTAGGTGTGGTACTGCACACCTTGAGCCCCAGCACTCAGGAGGCAGAGGCATGTAGATCTATCTCTGAAAGAGCAAGGCCTGGTCTACAGCGATGCTGCCTGAAAAAAAAAACAGGGCCGGAACACAGGTCAGTGTTATAGAGGGCTTACTTAGTATGCATAAAGCCTTAGCTTCCATCCCCAGCGATGTAAAATAAAAAACAACAATGATCAACCAACCTATAATCCATCAGAGTAGCCTATTGTCAATTTTGTTTTGTTTTTCGAGACAGGGTTTCTCCGTGTAGCCTTGGCTGTCCTGGACTCGCTTTGTAGACCAGGCTGGCCTTGAACTCATAAAGATCCACCTGCTGCTGCCTCCCAGAGTGCTGGGAGTAAAGGCGTGAGCCACCTTGTCTGGCTGTATTGTCGTCATCTTTTTAGTTAATGAGACCAGACACCCACAGCTCACTCCTGCCCAGGCCTTTTCTTTCCCTGATGCCCATTTTCCTTTCTTCTCCTTTTATTGAATGCTCTGTGGCGCCCTTTCTGGGGTCCTCACCCTTCTCTGTCCCTACTTCACCCGTCCCTTCCTCACTGACATTCCTTGTTTTCCTCCCTTGTCTCTCTTGAGATGGGCTACTGTAGGCAGCAGGAGCCAAAGAAGACGACACACTCTAAGAAAGTTTGTCAAGCAGGCATTATCCAGGGGATTACTTACATATCGTGTGTGTGTGTGTGTGTGTGTGTGTGTGTGTGTGTGTGTGTGTGTGTGTGTGTG
>OU015753.1:18963456-18995876 GCA_907169655.1 Acomys percivali | reverse complement strand
GTGTGTGTGTGTGTGTGTGTGTGTGTGTGTGTGTGTGTGTGTGTGTGGCAGCGGCCATCCACCTGCCATGGCATGTATGTGAAGTCAGAGGACAATCTATGAGAGTTCGGTCTCTCACCGTGTAGGGTCTGGGGACGGAACGGAGGGCATCAGGCTTCATGGCAAGCACCTTTGTCCACAGTCATCTTTTAAAGTGAGAGTCCTCAGATTTTAAATGGAATGCCCCTAAAACTAAAGAAAGAGGCTAGAGAGAGATGGCTGGGCAGGTAAGAGGGCTTCCTGTTCTTCTAAAGGACCTGAGTTCAGTTCCCAGCACCCATATTGGGTGGCTCTCAACCATCTGTAATTCTACCCCCAGGAGTCTGGCGCCCTTTTTCTGACCTCTGTGGGTACCTTCACATATGTGGTGTGCACACAATAAACAAACAAACAAATAAGTAAGTAAGCAAGTAAATAAATTGATGGGTAAAAATAAATTTCCAAAAATATCTTCTAGACATGTTTTCCTACCCTCAGAATGGAGGCTGATAAATGCCCTGAGTTTGGGGTTTTTTGTTTGTTTGTGTGAGTGTTGTTGTTATTGTTGTTGTTTGCCTTGGGTTGGTTGGTTAGTTGTTGGTTGTTTTTTCAAGTCAGGGTTTCTCTGTGTAGCCTTGGCTGTCCTGGAATCACTCTGTAGACCAGGCTGGCCTTGAACTCACAGAGACCTGCCTACCTCTGCCTCCCAAGAGCTGAGATTAAAAGCATGCACCACCACCAACCAGCAAGAAGAGTTTTTGTTTTAGTTTTGTTTTATTTATCAAGACAAGGTCTCGCTGGCATCAAAATTCCTGTGTAACTGAGGATGGCCTTGACTGTCCTGTCACTGTTGCCCAAGGGGCTGAGACTGCAGTTGTGTGCCACCATGTCTAGCCTTGGTGGGGGTGGGGGTGGGGGTGGGGGTGGGGGATGGAGATGGGGGTGAGGGTGGGGCTTAGGGGTGTTTTCATAGCTCATGGTCTCAAAGGATGTAGTCCGTAGTTAGCCAGATCCAGTACTTTGAACCCTGGGTAATACACACACTAGTAAGAGTATGCGCAGGAAGGGACAAGGACCAGGTATGATGGTCAAAACATGTCCCCAGTATGCTTCCTTCAGTTAGGACACGTGTCTCACAGTTTCCACCACCACCCTGCATGCAGGCCTTCAACACTTGCGTCCATAGGGTACATTCCTCAAGGAAGCCATACGTCCCACCTGAAGTTCCACACATCAGAGGTTCGATACCCACTGTAGCTGTGTTGAGGTGGGGGGGGGGGATCTAAAAGAGGCGTGGCCTAGTGGACGGTGGCCATGAGCACGCCTTCCTTGGAAGAGGTTAGTGCTTATCTCCTGCAGGGGACTGGCTCTCTTGAGGCCAGGTTGTTCTAAAACAAGCCTTTCTCCTCATCTCAGCACCTCTTTCATAAACAGTCTTGCCATAGTGATGCCGTCGTCCATAAGGCCTTCACCGGAACCAGGCAAGTGCTGGCACCGTGCTTTTAAACTTGCAGAACTCTAAACTAGGCCACTTTCTTGTACATTACCCAGCCTCCGATGCTTTGGTACAGTGATACAAATAGACCAAAACAAGTAATGCCTCTTGGAGGTGCTGTAACTGAATGAAATAGCAAATAGAACAAACGCTTCTGATATGTTAGACTCAGGGTGAATATTATTTTCCTTTTTGCCACCCATGCAATCTGCAAAGTCTTATAAAGATAAATAAACAGCCTTGGCAGGCGACTTATGAGAACATAGTATTCCGTGTATTGGATTCTATATAGGTTGGCGTCGTGGACGGCGAGAGCCTCCAGGTCAATTTTCATTCCGAGTGTGCTGCAGCCACTGCTCTAGTTCTTTAATGTTTAAATAGTGCCTGCTTTCTTTCAGCTGGCATGCTCATTAGGCCTCCCATTAGTGTGCTTATTTATTTATTTTTAATTTCACTGGCCATGCATCGAGCATCCTGACGGGGGCTGGGGAAAGCAAAATAGGATAAAACGAAAATGCTCCCGAACACATGCAGAAACCCTGGCCTGTCGTCCCCAGGGTGACAACAGTTTGGTATATGTCCCCCTCACATTTGAATTCACCGGCACGTGGCCGCAGAATAAGTCTGTGACTCTGAGCACGAAGCATCTCCTGATGTTGTAATGTTGCCAGTTTCCTTGGTGGTTGAAAATGCTCGGAAGGGCTCATCTTTGTCCTGATCTACAGCTCCATCCTGCCTTATCCAGATGCCTCCGCGTATTCTGCAATCTTCCCATTTAAGTGTGCTCTGTAAAGGTATACATGTTGCCTTTCTTGTTTTGTTATCACTTAGATCTCTGATACTACCTTTCACGCGATGCATACTTTCTTACCAAGTTACCGGTTACAGCTGGGCCCGTGACACAGGTCTGTCATCCCAGATACGTGGAAAGCTGAGGCAAGAGGATTGAAGTTCTGCCTGGCCTGCAGAGTGAGTTCGAGCCCAGCCTGGGACACTTGAGATGAGAACCTGTCTTGAAATAAAAAGTAAAAAAGAGGACTGGGTGTATAGTTGAGTGGTGGAGGTCCAGCCTAGCATGCTCAGGGCCCAGTTCAGACCCTGGTACTGAAAAAAAAAAAAAAAAAGTCAAATACTGAATGTTAAAAGTGGGATGTTCCATATGTATCCTCAAGCATTCCCCTATGGACACACAGGCTAAACCCCTCCCTCAATTCAAACTGCAGTCAGTGCCCCTCTGCCTGCCCAGTCATGTGTGCACACATCTCTAGTGAGTGTCCTAAGAGGCAGAATCGCTAGGACAAGGAAGCCTGCTTTTCCTAAATAATCAACATTGCCAAAAAGTCCTCCAAAGGCTGTGGCTCCAAAGGCTTCCAATCCCATTAATAATACCCTTTCCTGAGTGGCTTTCTGACAGCGTGTTTCCGAAATAATCATGTGTGGCTTTTTTTTTTTTTTTTTTTCTGTTTTGATTTTGGAGAAAGAAGAGAAAAGGTGATAATTAAGAGGAGTAAAGGGGGCATGCAGGAATTCATTCATTCGTCCGTCCATATTCATTCAGTCAGTCACTTTTCCAGTCATTGATTTCCTTCTAGGCCTGGCTCTAAATGCTGAACACATAAAATAAGTGACATGAGCGCACACCTGTAATCATAGCACTCCCGGGGAGGCAGAGGCAGGCGGGTCTCTGTGAGTTCGAGGCCAGGCTGGTCTACAAAGCGAGTCCAGGTCAGCCAAGTCCACACAGAGAAACCCTGTCTCAGAAGCACCCCCCTTTAAAAAAAAAAGATAAGCAACATGTTCACCCTGGATGGATTCATAGACTGGATATAAATCGCAACTTCTTAATTCTTTTTTTTTTTTCCTTTTCTTTCTTTCTTTCTTTTTATTTTATTTTATTTATTTATTTTTTTAGGCTAGGATTACAGGCCTGCACCACCGCACCCCACACAAATTCTTAATTCTTAAGATGCAGCAGCAAAAAAAGAAATGAAAGATATAGTCCTAACTTAATCAGGACAGGAAAAAAAAAAAAAGAGGTAGCCAAAAAGAAAAATTTTAAGTTTTTAATGAAAAGAGTATTTTAATTCACACACACACACACACACACACACACACACACACACACACACACACAGGTGGGGGTCAGAAGACAGCTTCATCATGTGAGAGCTGGGGCTGGATTCCAGGGCTTTGTGTAAGCTAGGCAAGCACTCTGCCAGCTGAGCTACATGGCCAGCCCCAATGTTAGGGTGTGAATGACATTCAAATGTGATGAGGGTATTAGCTTTACGCTCAGCATTGGTGTTGACGTCACCTTTCCTTACTTACTGTGTCACAGTGTTCTTGTTCTTAGGAGGTATGCATTAATGTACGGAGGGTGACGTGCACACGTTTTCTCCACCTAAATCTTAAGAGGGTCAAAGAGTAACAGATCCCTCCAACTCAGCTGGCCCAGTGGCAGTGTCTGTCCAAGAATAGCCTGTGTCTGGTCTAGTGGCATAGTAGCTGGTCACCATGTATGACTCCCAAGCACTTGGAGTGTGATAGATGTGACCTCAGGATCGAATTATTCATTCTGTTCTACGTCAGTGTAACCTGGCTAGAGGCTGCCATGTCGGACAGTGGAGATGTAAACATGCACAGAGAGGAAAAAAAATAAATAAACAAACAGCACAAGATGTAATTGGTGAAGGTATCTGAAGGGTGTGTGAAAATCTGCATTTTTCTTGTACTTTTGCCTCCCCCAATGTTTACATGCTGTCTTTAAATTACACAATAAATGTGGTGGCATGAGAAGGAAACTGAAATTAAGGCATTATTGAGATATCTTTTAGTATAACTAAATGACCACAACTAAGTGAGATTATACTGGGCCAGAAGTACAGCACGATGGAAGGTTCTTGCCTAGCATGTGCTAGGCCTTGGGCGTTATCATCAGCACCACAATGAATTAATTAATTAATGATCTAAAACTGTATACTAGGGGGATGGCTTAGGATTTAGAAGCATGTACTGCTCTTTCGGGGGACCCAGGTTTGCTTCCCAGAACCCTCATTATAGCTTGTCTGTTCCAGGGGACCCGCCAACCTCTCCTGCCTTCAGCGAGGCCTGTACATACACGATGCACAGAAACGTATACATGTTTACATTTTTTTTTTTTAATTTATACTATCCAGGGACCAAGGAAAGGGGCACACTCCCGGTGCCACTCCAGGCTGTGAAAAAGGATAGCCTTTTAAAATGTAACTTAGCTACAAAAACACTTGTACAAGTACACAGGGGGAAAACCCACAAGGATATGCTCTGCAGCGTTATTTGCAGAAGCAAGAAATTGGCAGTGTTCAAACTATTCAACAAGAAGACAATGGCTCGATGTATTGTCTTTGTTCTTACTCTGGATTACTCTAAATCTCTCCAGCAGATTGAGGCAAATACATAAAGGCATGGAGAGATGCCCAAGACAGATTGGCAGGGAAGGAAAAAGAGCAGTTTGCCCAACAAAATGTTTATCCACACTCCCTGACTTCAGTATGATTCAATTGGAAGCATTTCTTTTCTTCTTTTTTTTACTTAATTGTGGTACCAACACGTAGCCATGTGACCATTCCGGGCTTCTGTTCTCGCTTCTGGTACAGTGTTTAGCACTTTGCACGTGAGAGGAAGTGCTTTACTATCAGATTAGGCTATCTGTTGGATGATCTTGAGAGTGGGCTTCTGTGAAGGTTCGGAATGTGTTCAGGGGAGGGTGAGAAGCCAGACATAGCACATGGGTGACTCGAGCCCTCGGGAAGCCAAGGTGAGTCCGGATTGAGAGGAAGGAAAGAAGGAAATCATGGAGGGAGGAAAGAGTAATGGAGCCTGTTTGTGGGCTGTATTTATTCTTGACCTACATTATTTTCAGCTTACAACAGATTTCCTAGGGTATAGCCCCACTGTAAGTTGAGGTGCATCAAAAGCGTGCCTGTATCTTACAGTAGAAATACTGAAACCCTACACACACACACACACACACATACACACACACACACACACTTTTTTCCACACACACACTCACACATGCACTTACATATCGCTTCACACACATCCACTCACATTTGAATATAAAGAAGGAACCTTCCAGAGAAACACACATGAAACAGTTACCAGTCCATTCTCAGAAACTTCCAAATGCCTGTGGAAAGACCACCCAGTTCCATCTCTTGAGTCACCCAGCTGGCTGTGGAGGGTCCCCGCCTGAGGTACCTTGTGCTGCAGGAACAGGAGAGCCTCTGGACAGCCAAAAATATCCCCCAAACCAGCGCTTGCCAACTACTTAGTTGCACCTCTGAATCAACACCAGCTCTATGAACCACCCCCTTCCACGGCCTGCAGTTCCTGTCTCCAAATAGCCACTGCCCCTCCCCATGGCCACCAGGCCTGCAGGGCAGGCAGGGTCATTACTAAATTCCAATGAAGGGAGGTGTTTATTATTGTTGTCGGGTTTGATGCTGATCCCAAAAGGACCTAATCAACAGGTAATAAGACCTCCTGGGAGCGATTAGAAACCTCAGCTTTAACCCCCTTCTAACCGCAGCAAAGACGACGTCGAAGGCAGTCCCTACAGTGCTGTGCCCACACTCTGCAGGAACCAGTGTGACTGGGACAGCCAGAGAGGCCCAAAAGTTGTGCTCATTTGTAGTCTGAGAAGGGAAGCTAGAGGGAGGAGGCACGCACGTGTGTGTGTGTGTGTGTGTGTGTGTGTGTGTGTGTGTGTGTGTGTCTCGACTTCAGTTTTTCCAGTAACACACACCTCTTCATCACCCCCCTCTGCCCCCTTCTCTTTCATTATCCTCATGCTCAAGAGTACCCTGTTCCAGGCATGTGGGGCTCAAACATAAAGAAGCAGACTGCCAAGCCAGGCAAGGTGGCACATAATCGCAGCACTCAGGAGGCTGAGGCAGGAGAAAAGCAAATTCAAGGCCAGCCTGGGCTACATAACGAGTTCCCTGCTAGCCTGGGCTATATTGTAAGTTTAGCTATATAGTGAGACCTTGTCTCAAATAAATAAGAAGGAAGTGCGTGGTCCTGCCTTCAAGGTGTTCTCTGGATGGGAATAAAGGCATCAGCACAGCAGGAGCTAAGTGCAAGCAGATTTGATAAGCATATGTGACTGGCCAGAGATGGGGACAAGCAACATTGCGGGGACAGTCAGGAAGGCGTGCTAGTAAAGGGCAGCATCTGCTGTGTGTCTGTGAAGGTACCTGCTGTCTGGGGTTACGGGTTTACCCTTCAACGTCCGCTTCTGCTATGGGTCACCCCTGAAGCTAGCTCCTTTCTCCCTGTCAATAAAGTTGGGCGCAAATATATAAAAGTAGCCAGTCACTTTTAAAAACATTTCAAGATGTGCTTTTTCGCTAGTACAATGACCCACTCACCAGCCAGCAGTTAATTGGGAAGTGAGGCCCACCATTAACAAAACTTAGTGAACGCCTGAGAAAAACAGTGTCATGAGCCATTTCTGATCACCCATGTAGTGGCCAAACGTTGTTGCATAACATGCCAACAACATTGTACCCAGACCCAGTGACTCTGCAGAAGCATACCAGCACTATTGTCCAAGGATAGTTGGTCGGTGTTGTGATTGTCTAAACTGTCCAAGGAAGAGCCCTTATGACAAGTGACAAGGGCTAGGAGATATGTCCATGTTACCCAGGCCTGACTGGCCCCCACATTTTCCAAGCTGTACAGAATTGCAGCAGCAACTCTTCTCACTGTTGTGCAAGATTTTGCATTTTGCAAAAACCAACTGCAATGTCACTTTAGCTGGGTCAAATGATTTAACCAGACCCAAGAGGACCATAAAGAGAGAGAAATTGGACGGGGACATGGCTGCCACCTCACAGCTCAGCCTTTTAAGTCCTTTGAAGAGCCTTTGCCTGAAGAGAAGGAGAATTTGTTCATTTCCAACTTGCTTAACCCTGGTATCGCATCCTTCTAGAGCAAAAGTCTTAGAGACCAAAAGTTGAGGCCCTACAAAAGCCAGGGCAGATTTTTGTTTGTTTGTTTGGTAGTTTTTTTGTTTTGTTTTGTTTTGGGGATTTCTGTTTTGTTTTGTTTTGGGGGTTTGTGTGTGTGTGTGTGTGTGTGTGTGTGTGTGTGTGTGTGTGTGTGTGGTTTTAGGGTTTTTCTGTATAGACTTGGCTGTCCTGGTCTTGTTTTATAGACTAGGCAGGCCTTGAACTCACAGAGAGCCACCTGCCTCTACCTTCCTGAGTGCTGGGATTACAGGTGTGAGCCACCATTCCCAACTCAGATTTATTTTTTTTAAGAACAGGAACGTTGGGTTCCCTTTTGTTTTGTTTTGTTTTTATTTTGGGCTTTTAGTTTAGTTGGGTTTTGTTTTATTTTTGGCTTTTCGAGACATCTTTTCTCTGTGTCACAGAGCAGCGGCTGTCCTGGAATCACTCTGTAGACCAAGCTGTGCTGGAGCTCACAGAGATCCACCTGTCTCTGCCTCCCAGGCACTGGGATAAAAGGCGAGCGCTACCACGCCTGTCGAGTGGGAATGCGTAATTCTATAGGTCCTTAATTCACAATTTAACCAGCCCTATAACCCTTGGCACCGAGGTAGAAAAGGAAAAAAAAAAAAAAAGAACTAGACAGATTCTTGACACTGCTGAGCTCATGCTATAACTGAAAAGAGACAGAAACCGTTGGAACACCATGAGGAGAGTCAGGCCGTGGCCGAGGGTTGGAGAGCTAAGCTGAGCAAAGCCTGTGGCATGCCATGGTGATGAAGGGGGGGTCTGGGGAGGCTTCAAAGCAGTGTGAGAAAGGATTGTCTATGATGGGAAAAAAATGATATGGCTCAGACTGGTGTCCCAAATGGAGGAGAAAAGCACAGGGGTGAGGGATGGTAAGTCAGTATGAGTAAAGGAAGCAAAGAGAAAGAAGACAGGATCCAGGGAAATCAAGATCATAAATATCATATAGGATTAAGCATGAAAAAAGTGGCGTAGAAAGCCATGAAGTGGTTTGAGTTTTGTTTGTTTGTTTTGTTTTGTTTCTGCTTTTGTTTATGTGCATGGGTGTTTTTCCTTGCATGCCTGGTGCCCTCAGTTGCCAGGAGACAGTATAGGAGACAGTTAAGCTCCCATGTAGGTGCTGGGAATCGAACATGGGTCCTCTAGAAGAGCGGCCAGTGCTATTAACCACTGAGCCATCTCTCTAGCTCCGATATGTAGCATTTTAATGAACAAAAATAAAGTATCCCAGGTTGTAGTGCAGTAAGGGTTTATGTCACGGAACATCACCAGAGGTTGGAAGTAGTGACCAGATGGCTCCTGTTCGCCTCATTCTGAGGACTCCTGCACTCTAACAATGGTCCTGTGACATTTTGGCAGGTACCTGCCTTCAGGGAGTTCGCTGTCAGGTGAAGGAAGCGTTTGTGTTTGATCACTCAACCATATGATGATGGCATAAAACAAAACCCCAGCAGGCTGTGTAGGACAGAAGTGAGATGAGGAAGGAGTGGCCAGAGAAAGCTTCCTGAAGCCAGTGACATTTAAGCTTCTGTTTACTATTTGTTCACGAAGAGAATGCAGAGTCTAAACCTAAAGTCAACAGAAGCCCACACATTTTTTTTCTCTAGAAGTTCTTTCTATCTTCGCACTTTTACTTATTTTTAATATTATAGATTCACACACACACACACACACACACACACACACACACACACACACGATACATCAGATATAGATATGGTGTTTTTCCTGTATACATGAAGGTCAGAAGCAAGCCCTAATCTCCCTGGAACTGGAGTTACAGACAGCTGTGAGCCACCATGTGGGTGCTGAGAACTGAACCCAGGTCCTCTTCTAGAGCGTAAGTGCTCCTAACCACTGCGCCGTCTCTCCAGCCCCTGTCTGTCCCCATGCTATTAGATCGCTGAACTCGTAAACCCTGAGCTAACCTGCCTTCGTTGGCAAATATTCCTGAAGATAGCTGGGGCGGGGGGCGGGGGAGATTCTCTTTTCCTGACCAATTGGGCCAAATGACCATACCTGAAGCCAGAGGTGGCATCTAATTCCAAGTGTGGAGACTAAACGTGCCACATTTCCTAATGATCATGACGGCCCTTCCAGGGCCCCTCTGAAGACCTCTTAGCATCTCCAGGTGGAGACAGGTTCACTTAACAACCCAACCTAAACATTTACCTTGTCTTGGTGAGTCTGGCTGTTTCCTTTTCTGTGGTATCCAACAGCCACGGTTCCCCCGAGAAACAATGAGCCATGAGACAAGCAGAGAGAAGAGGCCAGTCCCGGACTTCCGAAAGCTTGAGCTGTGGACTAAACCGTTAAATCCCTGGCTTTGGCTTCTACATAAATTTTGTTAGTTTCTTTTAGAACAACCCTAGTTCAAGCGGAAGCCCTGAATAGATCATCTGTGTAAAAGGCTTTGTAGAGAGGGGCACACATAAAAGGTAACTACTACTTTATAAAACCCTGAAAAACATTCATTGAACTCTTAGAATTTTCTAGACCTTGTGATTGGAACAGAAAAAGGCATGAGACATAGTCTCCGCCCCCGAGAGCTCACGGACTCACAGGGGAGCTCAGATACAAAAACAAGCCAACTGTGCTACAATAGGAAAAGTACCTAACAGAGGACGGTTCAGAGAGCTTTGGAAGCATGAATGAGGAGGCAATTAATTCTCAACAAGTATAGTTGTGTGGGCTGCCAAAGGGAGGAGACACGCCAGCGCAGGGAGGCCTAGAACAGTCCTGGAGTCTGAGGTCACGGGTCTTGGTGAAGGAGAGGAGTGAGGCAAATTGAATTAGGAGTGCTCAACTGTAAACAGTGACAGAAGGTACGGCAGGGAACCTGGGACATTCTTGTTCTAGAACTATGAACTTCTTGATCCAATAAAATAGGGATCCAGTGATCTCTGTTACATCTAAAAAGATACTGATGGAAGAACACCAAGACTCAGGGTCTACTATTTCTAGAGCATCCACCATGCACGGGGAACCACCTCAAGGACTTTATAAGTATTTAATACTTCTGGGTTATTTTTTTTCCCTTTAACCTTGACAGCAGCCTATGAGGGAGAGGCATTTTATGCTAACTCCTTATAGAAAATGCAAGGAAGGCTTAGAAAGGTTACAAACTCTCCAGTAAGTGATAAAGCTAGGCCTCTTACCTCAGGCTAGCCCAGGGTGGTTTTGCATTGTCCTGTTTTGTGGATTTAAGTCTCGGCAAGTGCAGATAAGTTAAAAGGCATAACTGCCAGAGAGAGAATTGATAACTGTGCTTGGGATTATGAACCTGTTTCCAAAGGAGAAAAATTTATATGAATGTCACTACTTGTCTGCAGTTAGGTCTGTGGTCAAAAAATTCACCCGTCTGAGTTGACAGAGATTTTTATTTTATTTTATTTTTCCCCACCAATGTTAGGCAAGGCCTGCTAATAAAAAGCAAAAGTGGTTTGAGCTGGGCAGTAGTGGTGCATACCTTTAATCCCAGCACTTGGGGGAGGCAGAGGTAATGAGTTCAAGGCCAGCCTGGTCTACAGAGTGAGTTCCAGCGCAGCCAGGACTGTCTGTTACACAGAGAAACCCTTAAGGTTTAAGGATAAAACTGGGGGTGGGGGTGAGGGGGGAACGGCATGTACAGAGCACCAGTGTCACTAACAAAAATAAAAAAATTCTGAAATTAAAATTGGATAAAATACATGGCACAGAGGAAGCGTTTTCTTACAGGAGTGGTTCTCAGCCGGGGGAGATTTCAGCTCTCCCCACCCCGAGACTATTTGGTCATGTCCAAAGACTTCATGCCACTGCCAAAACTGGTGCAGGGGTTCTAGATGCCACTGGCATCTAGTCGGTAATGGCCCCCGATGTCACTCCAGTGTGTGGCGGAGACCTCATAACAAAGAAGTATTTGGCCAGAGTGTCGACAATAGTGTCACACTTGAGAGATCCTTTAGTACTCCTAAGACAAGTAGTGGTGGCGCACGCCTTTAACCCCAGCACTTCAGGAGGCAGAGGCAGGTGGATCTCTGAGTTCGAGGCCAGCCTGGTCTAGAGAGTGAGTCCAGGACAGCCAGGGCTACACAGAGAAACCAAAACAGACAAACAAACAACTGCCTCTAAATGTGAGCTAAACAGCACTTCACAAGGTGGAGTGGGCTAGCAAGATGACTCAGCAGGTAAAGGACCTGCAGGAAGTCTGACAATCTCAGTACAGTCCCCCAAACTCGTATAAAAACCCAATGTGCTTGTGTGTGCTTGACACTTTAGGATTGATAAGAGGAAAGGCAGAAACTGATGGATCCATGGAGCCCACTGACCACCTAGCCTGGTCTACTCATTGAAGCTCCAGGCCAGTGACAGGCACTGTCTCAAGCAAAGGAGGAAGGTGGTCTGCAAACCGGCAGTCCAAGTTGTCTTTGATCTATATATGTGACATGTACATGGATCTACCTACCTACACACACACACACACACACACACACACACACACACACACACACAAACACACACACACACGCGCGCACGCAGACACATGAATATGCACCTATATACTCACAAGTTCACATATATACACACACATGAAAATGCTCCCATATTTACACACACATGTGAATATGCACTCATACATACATAGAGCTAAAGTAGAGAAAGGAGAGCAGTCAGGCCATTAGCAAATGTACTACTTTCCAATATACACAGTTCTGGTGGCTTTTTTTTTTTTTTTAATCATTAGGAAAGGTTGCTAGAGTTTTGTTAGAATATTCCAGAGTGCCCACTTACCATGCCTACATTCCAGGCTCCCAAAGTTTTTTGTCTGTTTGTTTGTTTGTTTGTTTTGTTTTTCGAGATAGGGTTTCTCTGCCTTGGCTGTCCTGGACTTGCTTTGTAGACCAGGCTGGCCTTAAACTCACAGCGATCCTCCTGCCTCTGCTCCCCAAGTGCTGGGATTAAAGGCGTGCGCCACCACTGTCCAGCTAGGCTCCCAAAGCTTTAATCCACTCTTCCTGGAGTCTTTCTCTCTCCTGTCAACACCTGACAAAGAGACCTGCCACCTTCCAATTCGCCCCAATCTTTGCTCCATATACCTACAGAAGAGAATAAAGCCTCATAGAATGCTGCTTATCATTGAGGTAATATCTTATTAGCAGCAGCAGCCTGTCTCATGATGGACTGCAATGTCCACCGCTGATGGGCAGTGATTCTAAGAGTTCAAAGCTCCCCCCACTCCACACACACACACAAGTTCAGATCTCATGGATTTTTTTTTGAGTGATCCCATTTGTTGCTATATTTAGTTACTACCATGAGAACTTCTGATGAGGGGGAGCACATGAAGAGACTTGCTCTAGCTGTGCATGAGGATGGGAGGAGGAGAGAAAAATGAATCACTGAAGTGTGTGTCATGTCGGCTAGGGAGAAGGCAAGCAAGGCTCGATGGTGGTAGGTGCAGGATAGATGGGCTGTGGTGGGCGGGAAATGGACAGGGGAGTGAGAGAGAAATGGTACCTGTACCGAAGAGTGACATGATGCACCTAAAGAAAGAGACAAAGCAATGGGCAGGTGCCCTGTCGGGGAGGGGGATGCTGCGGGGCCATCAAACTCCAACCTGTAATTGGGAAAGGTGAGAGATAGTCTTCCTCCCCCCGCCTCCCCCACCCCCAGTTTTTCAAGACAGGGTTTCTCTGTGTAGCCTTGGCTGTCCTGGACTCGCTTTGTAGACCAGGCTGGCCTCAAACTCACAGCGATCCACCTGCCTCTGCCTCCTGAGTGCTGGGATTAAAGGCGTGCGCCACTGCGCCCGGCAAGAGATACTCTTAGTTATGTTGGATAATAGGATTACTTCCACACTCTCCCCACTTCATGCTACTTCTTCAAGCCAAATTCTGTCAGTCTCCTCACAGTTAATCTAGGCCGAGTCGAGTGGAGGGGGAACACACACCCATCAGTCAGTTTATGTCAACTCTGATACTGACTCATTCACCTAAAACAGTTTTCAGTAGCTACTATGGGTTATAGAGTGTTCTAGAATGTGAGTGGTATGTTGAGGCCATCTATCTACTGTGCCCCTGCCTCTGCTTTATCTAGCCATTCTCTTCCCAGTAGTCCAGTTCTCAGAAACGAGGAAAAACAATGGAAGGAAGCCAAATCCATCTGCCCGCATGGCTTTAGTGATCAGTTGGGTAGCGGCTCCTTGGAAATTGTCTACAGTGAGTCCTTTAGCTTCGGTGTAGACCTCCTTCCTCCATCTGAACTCTCCTAGGCTCACTCTCATGCGTAATGGGCTGGTTACCATGGTGAGATGGTGAATGTTTCATGTTTCTCAAGTCCTCAAGATGGTGTCTCCGGGGAAGGGAATTCTACCAGGAGAGGCCCGCGGTCCGGAAAAGTTCCTCCTAGAAAATACCAAGACCTCCCGGAGGCTAATGGCAGGCTGTACAACCCAGGATAGGTTGAACATACAACCTCCCTTGCTGCCTTCCTACCCAGCTCCACATCTACGCTCACCTCTCAAATATTTTCCAAGACTGCTGTGCTAAAAGCCCGGCAGGCTAGTGTGTGTCAAACAGAAAATAAAATAAAAGGTCTGACAACAAAAATTACTATTCAAAGAAAAAAGTATTATTTTAGGGTGACATTATTTTTCAGATTCTCAGTTTTCATTTGTTATTACATGTAGGAGCTCTGTGAACACACAGATAAGAGGGCACAATAGATATTTGACAGTGTAGTTCTCAGAACATTTGCATATCCAAGAGATTATTTCAACAAGTATACTTAGACTGACCCTATTAACCATTCACAATATTTTGTCTTGAATCCAATTCACACTCTATAGACATGTCCAATTCGTATTTCATCTCTTACGCTGTTTTCCCTTTCAGATTTTGTATTAGGAAATAAATCCATAACATCAAATTTCATGACAACATCTGCTCTAGCTGACATGATTTGAAAGGGGATTTCAGTCATCCCAGGTTATGCTGTCTCTTAATTTGCTCTTTGGCTCACCTGAGAAGCAGCCTGTTTGATCAAGCCTTGTGGTGAAAGAGCAAGTTACTGATGCAGAATTCACAACCGGCACTGGCCTTTGCAATGCTAAGGGGTGGCTGTAAGAGCTCCCCTGAAGCCATGGGAAGACAGGGTAGCTGGAGAGAAATTCCCAGGCTTTGGAACTTGTGTCCAGGCCAGATCTGCCAAGCAAGCCAGAAGAGCACCCAAGATCAAGGTAACTCAGAGTATAAAATGTACAGTGAGAGACCTTTTAATGAAAAAAAAAGTGAAGGTAAAAATATAAAAGAGCTTAGGTGTTACAGAGCACATCTTCAACCCTATTATTCAGGAGGCAGAAGTTGGATTATTTCTGGGTTTGAGGCTAGTCTGCTCTACCAGGCCATTCATGACTACATAGGGAGGCCATGTATCTATCTATCTATCTATCTATCTATCTATCTATCTATCTATCTATCTTATATATAATTATATACATGTATATATGTGTATTTATTTGTACATATATATGTACACACACACTCACACACACACACACATGCTGAATAGATGGCTTGGCAGGACTGGAGTTCAGTTATCTAGAACCATGTAAAAGCTAGGAGAGTATGGCAGCCTCACTGTAATCCCATTGTGCAGGAGCTGAAGACAGAATCCTCAGAGTCAGGCTTAGCCAGAGAACCTGCCTCAGTATATAAAGTGAAGAGCCGTCAAAGAAGACATCCAACATCAGCTGCAGGCCTCCACACACATGCACATGTATATACATTCACTCCCCGTTCATGCACCCACACACATGAACACATACACACACATGCATACCACAGACACAGACATATGCATATGTAAATAGGGATTGAGATACTTGTACATTTATGTCCATAACAGCATTACTGCAATAGCTAAAAGGTAGAAACAGCCCATGCCCATCAATTAATGAATGAATGAACAATATATATATATATATACACATAAATATACATATATATACACACATACATACATATATGCACATATACATACATGCAGTGGGATATTAGTTTGCATAAAACAGAATTAGTTCCCTTACATGCTCCATCAAGAATAAACCCTTGAAAATATTACACTCAGTGAAATATGCTGGGCACAACAGGAAAACTATTGTATGGAGTCCTTTATATGAGCTGTCGAGAAGAACAAATCTGTAGAGAGAAAGTGGATTAGAGGTTTCCAGGGACAGGGGCTGAGGTGGAGGAGGAGGTGGGAGGGACATATTGCTTAATGAAGACAGAGTTTCTGTTTATAGTGATGAAAATTTTTAGAAAGAAAACACAGTGATAGTTGCCTAACATCATGTGTGTGATTGATGAGCTCAAAGTCCACACTTCAGAGACATTAAGATGGGCCGAGGAGATGGCTTAGCAGGGCTAAGGGCGAGAACAAACCAGGTAACCTGAGTTTGATCCCTGGTATCCAGGTAAAACACCAGCTGCAGCACTGTACATCCGTAGCCTCAGCGCTCCTCTGACAGGATGGGATTGGGCAAAGATGGGAGAACTATCCAGAAGCTTGCAGGCCAGCTAGTCTGAACTGTGTGAACCCGTCTCAAAGTGGAAGGGGAGAGACAAACCCTGAAAGTTGTCCCGTAAAACCTAAAAGCCAGAATGCAACTGGAAAGGGTCATGAAAGGTTTACGTGAGGAAGAGGAGGAGGAGGAGGAGAAGAAGGAGAAGGAGAAGGAGAAGAAGAAGAAGTGTGTTGGGGCCTTCTCTGTCCCAAGCATCCCAGAAGGCACTGTGACCCATTCTTCTCTTCCTGCCTGGGCTTCTCTGTGGCTGTGGGATCTTGTTGAGAACACATACCCATGACCGTGCCTCAAGATCTCAGCATCTACGTTTGGGCAAAGCTGCCAGCCTTGTTTGACTGAGGACCCACTGGGCCAACACACCTGGCAGGGAATGAGCTTCTAGAAGCAAGTTCAATCGCAGATAGTGCTCCGGTCTCGAGGAAAAGACTGAACATGATGTCACATTTTCTGCCTTTTCCAGCCCGACTCCTCCCATCATCCTCCCTTTGGCTTCTGCTACTCACACATTCCCAGGAACTCCATTTTCCTCATCTTACGAAAGCGACAGGGTGGTGGACACGTTTGCAAAGGGATGAGATTCTTCTGAGACACAGCTAATTTTCAGCCTCCAGCTCAGGCTTGCTGTCATGGAGGCGGGGTAGGGCGGGGGCAGGGAGGGGGAGACTACTTTTCTGGAACCTTTTTTTTTTTTTTTTTAGGGGGAGCCCAGAGCTGACACAGGCAGCAGAAGCAGGCAGGAGAGCGATACAGAAGTTTCCAGACCCGCAGGGGACTGTAATCACATTCCCCAACCAGGTGCTGGGAGTAGGGCTAGAGTCAAGCGACCTTCTTGGCCAAGGGCCAACATTTCCAGTCCCCCTCCAACTGTACAGCTCCTTCCCGTCGTCTTCCCAACCAGAAGCTTGTTAACTGGCTTTTTTTTCCCCCTCCTGGCCTCTTATTCCAATTTCAAGGCCCCCTCTGCGTGTTAAACTTCAAAGAAACTTTGTCGCCCCAAGTGCAGTGTTATATAACAAGTTGGACACTCCAAATGGCCCTGTTGAAAGGGGTTTGTTCCAGTGAAGGGGCCTGGACACTTTGTTATACCCCGCCCCCTTCAGTCCAATAAAATCACCTCAGTGTCTGGATTAAGTTGCTGAGCATCAATCCTGAACATTTTAAAGATGAAAAGCAGAACCACCTCACCAATAGTTAAAATGTAAAATGATTACAAGATGGCACCTGGCCAGTATTTATGAATCACTGAATATGATCATAAAATCATAAAAAATAATCACCAAAAGGTAAATAAATTACCCAGCTCACTGCTTATTTTCACGTAGGGTCTGACACAAAAGCTGAAGCCATGAATGATTTATACCTGTTTTAACAATAATACTCATTTTACTGAAAGACGGTCAGCACTTGGGCTGCTGTGGGCAACATGCCAGTTGTCGAAAGGTTGATGTTTCAGCAACAATACATTAAATTATGAATAATACTGGTCCCAAAATGGAAGGTTATTAGCTCAGTATGCTTAATTAGCCCAGCTAGGACTTGGCTATCAAGTGGCAATGCCCATTTCCAGGGCTGGAGCTACGGTGGGGGAAGGTTGCGATGTTAATGGTTCTGAGAGAGGTAGGCGGCATGGGGGGCGTGTCCTTGACTTTCTTTGCATCCATGAACGTTAGAAGAGACATCATCAGAAGCTGGGTTTGGGGGTTTGGACCATTCCTGTGGTTCACCTTGCACACACTTCTTAGAGGGAAAGAGAAAACAGAGCCAGGAGGAGTTTGGTACTCCGTCTTATGGCCCCACCATGATGTCAGTGGACAGCTCTTGGTTGCTGCTAAGTCTGGGTCTTGCTGAAATCACATACTCTGCCACGTTTAGGAGGGCAGACCATCAGCCCTCCTTTCGGACAGGTATTTACTGAACACTTACTCTGTCTGATACAAATGAAGTAACACAATGAGCAACCACCAAGTTAACCAACTATGCAATTTTTGTATTAATTATGGTCACATGGCTCCAATGAAGGACCAGTTTAGAATGCCCACACCTGGCCTGGAGCTGGTATATGAGTTCTTAGAGCAGACTTCTATTTGTTCTTTCTTTCTTCTTTCTTTTAATGGTATCCCAAGCTAGTACAACACTTGCTCTTATTGCTATGTAGCCAAAGGTGACGTGGAGCTTGTGACTCTGCTGCCTCTATCTCCCTAGTGCTGGGATTACAGGGGCACATCACCATACCTGTGTATGCCACACCTGGGATTGGACCTGGGGCTGCGGGTACCCTAGGCAAGGACTCTAGCAACTGAGCTACACCCCAGACCCCTTGTTTGGTGTCTAAAGGGGTCTTCTAAGGAGGTAGCATAGAAATGATTCCATGCAGCCAGAAAGAATAGTCTAAGAGGAAGGTCAGAGGTCACTAGGGGGATTGGACAGGTACCTGCTGGTGCCCTAAGACAGCTCCTGAGAACCTACTGTGTGTGATGTGTACCTGTGTTAGCATATCCTCGGGTGTGTGTGTGTGTGTGTGTGTGTGTGTGTGTGTGTGTGTGTGTCTACATTCAGCCCCATACCTCTGTCTGACCTCTACCCTATTTTGGCATTACTCTGCCAGGTGTTCCAGGAAATTTTCCCCAAGTTTGCAGCCAGGATGCACCCATGCCATGCTGGCTCCATCTGCTAGCACAGAGCTGTCTGCAGCACCCCTCTCAGCTATCCTTAGTACCACTAGTAGCTTGTTTGTCTAAGCCCTGAAATTCATTTTCTTTTCCCGCCTCGCTTCTAGAAAAATAAATAAAAGTGAACACATCACTCATTTAAGACGAGGGATGGAATTTAGGTTGCATTTTTCTTTCTATTTTTATGATTAGTTAGAATTTTCCTGGGAACGCGGCCAGGAGGGCATTACAGTGAGATAATGTCCTGTATTTAATCAGAACTGCAATGGCTAGCTGTGTTCGGTGGGGAGAGGCGAAGTTAACGCGCCCCTTTTTCTGTCTTGTCTGTTTTCAAGAGACAACCAACCACTTGGCCCAAGATGAAGATGAGGCTGGGAGATGATGACAGGCGTGATGGCGTGCCCGTGGACAGGGTGCAACTGTAACTCCATCTCCTCTCACCAGACCTGTCAGCCCCCAAGAGCGCTGAGAATCCCCAGAAGAAGCCAAGTAGAAAAGAGGCTCCCCAAAACTGGCCAAGGTGACCGGCTGTGGCTGTGCATCCACTGCACTCTTCCAGCATCTTCTTCTGCAACTGTCTGACATCTGCTGGCCGGGGTACACTTCTGGCTTCCAGATGAACACTGGTCCCTCCTGGTTCCCCAGTCACAATGAGCAAGGGGAAGCACGAGACTTTTAAGTGAACTTGGAAGTGAGTGCCAGGTAGGCCTTGAGTCTGTATGCGCATGCGTACAGTTCCCCATCCGTGCCGCCCCCCCCCCCCCCCGCCCCCCCCCCCCCCCCGCACCCGCTCCCCCAACCAAGAGCCTCTCAGGTGAGAGGCGGCTGGGAGCTTTCTGAGTTTGGTCTCATTGGGAGTTGTTCATTCTATCTCTGCCTACTGAAAGGAGATGCCTGGAAGTGGCAAAGTAGGAAAGGGATATCTTAGAGAGATGTCCTAGAGAGATGTCTGAAAGGAAGGAAGAAGACAAGGGCCCAAGGACAAAGGAGGAGGGCTTTAACCTGCAGGAAGGGAGCCTGAAACTAAGCGGATAGCTGCAGGTCAGCCTTTCTCTGCAAAGAACAGGGTGGTCAGGGAAGCAGGAGCGAGAGGGTACACAAAGCCTCACAGATTTACTGTTGTCCCCATTAAATTCCCAGTCTGCAGGAGCCGTCTGTTCAGGTGAAGGCAGTGGGGAGAGCAGGATGCCCCAAGCAACCCATAAATAGCAGGGTGAAGACAAAGTGTTTATTACTTAGCCTTATGAAGCCCATATAAGTGCTCTCCCAGGGTGCGTGCGTGCAGGAGCGTGTGTGTGCCATTGGCCCACGTTTGTGTCCCTGGAGTGGGAGTCCCAGACACGGCGTTCGCGCTTGGCTTGACTCTATGAAGGCATCCATTTGATGGAATGTACCGGAACAGTTCAGAGTCAGCCCAGCAAAACCTTGTAGGGAGACGGCTTGTTTTTTCTCTTTCCTTTTCCTGTTTGCAGTGAGAACAGGGCCTTTCTCTTCTCTGCTCTTTGCTCTCCCCAAAGTTGTCTCACGAGGTCATTGCCAGATGAGAGGCTTCCTTTCAGTGCAAGGTTGGATGGAAACAATACTCTGTTTTCTGAGGGGGGGGGGGGGGGGGGGGGGGGCGGCGGTGCGAGTCCGGGCCAGACTAGCCTGCTCTAAGTTTAAACGGGCTATTGTTTTAGTAAGACTGATGGTTTCTTCAGAGAGTTGGGCTATATGATATAAAACTTTGGGGTGTGTGTGTGTGTGTGTGTGTGTGTGTGTGTGTGTGTGTGTGTGTGTATGTTTAAGAGAGAGAGAGAGAGAGAGAGAGAGAGAGAGAGAGAGAGAGAGAGAAAGAGAGAGAATATGATGCTTCTTCAATCAATACAGAATATCAGAGAGCTGAGTCTAAACATTGTTTGGCTCTAACCTAGTCTGCGTCCTTTGATACATTGCTAAGTGACTTAACCCTTCTCATCTGGCCATTGGGGTCCTTAATTCAAACTTACCTATTTATATGATACTTTCTGGGGTTGAGATATAGCTCAGTAGATATACTGCCTAGCTTGCATACCAGGAAGCCTGGGTTCAATCCCCACCACCACCCAGACAGACATGGTGGTCCATGCCTGTAATCCTTACACCCAGGAAGTAAAAACTGGAATGAGAAGATCAAAGTAACCCTTGGGTCATAGTAAGTTTAAGACAAGGCTGGATTACATGAGACCCTGTCTTATAAGAGATACTTTCTTCATCATGTATTTTTGACTCCGATTTCAATGTGCTACACTCCCATGTTCACCAGTAAACTTCAGCATGCTTGGGTTGAATAGCTTTAATATGGACAGAGACAGTTTTGTGAGTGGCTAAGGGTTAAGGATAGGTGTTGAATGTCTTAGTGGGTATCTTAAAAGACTGGTGTATTGGGTTGCTATGGTGGGTGGAGGGTGGAAAACATCTGCACTCTTCAATGATGTCAACTCTGGAATCTTGAGAAGTCCTCACAGAAATCCATAGCATTTTCAGCTACAGTCATCTCAATGACCGTTGGACAGTGTTTTGAAAATTAAGTGACACTTCCCAAAAATCATTTTAAAATGAGGGCCCATGTCCGCAAAAGCCTCTTGAGCAATGAGGCTCATCCAATAGATGGAAGCAAGTCACTAACAACTAAGGCTGACTATTCAGGATTATCATCAACAATTATCAAAAGCCATAAGGCCGTGTTTCTTCAGGGCCTCTAACTCGACTAGTTAGGATGAGAGAGCTTAGCAAGGCCAGGAGTCTGGGATGTCAGGAGCTTTTGGCGCACCCTTCCTCAGTCTGGTGTTGGCTGGCCCTGCAATGTGGCACTGTATGCTGGCCTTCTAGGGAGGCACATCACCAACTGATCCAAGAAAGGGATTCCCTGCGGTTCTGCCAAGGAGAGTATTCAGAGTTACCCCAGTGCCACTGAACGCCTTTGCTGGCTCCTTTGTAGGCCTCCAGGAGGTAGGCTCTCCAGGAGGACTGGCCAGTGTCTTTGTCTTTCAGTAGTCCAGGCTGGCCTCCAACTTGCAATCTTCCCTCATGAGTCCTGGGATGGCACGTTTCTGCCAATGAAACCCTGTTCCTAGTGTCCTTTATACAGCACCTGGCACTGCTGTCTGCCTGGTGGGCGATCTTGACCACTTCCTTAGCCTCCTTTGAACCCTTCCCCCGTTTCCCTCCTTAATTCATCCCTTCTATACATATTTATCGAATACATGCTTTGTGACAGCACTAGCCAAACACACAGTACACATATGTGTGTCCATGTGTGCATACAGACGTTTCTATGAACATGTGAATATGTGTGTTCATGTGTAGATGTGCATACACTGAAAAAAAAAGTACCCCAAGCCCACACTACTTTCTGCATCATAAGAAAAATGATCAAATAGACAAATAGCCATAAACATGATTGTTTTAATTTAATGATTTGTTGTATGTATGTGAGTGTGTACCCATGAGGGGATAGACATAAGTGGGCAGGGGGCGTGTAGGGTACCCTCCTCTATCACTATACCATATTCTTTTAAGACAGTGTCTCTCACTAAACCCAAAACTTGCTGTTTTTCAGCCAGACAGGCTGGGCAGCAAATTCTCCCCATCCAACTAAGCCCTGCCTTCCCATCACTGTGCGTACAAGCACACATGGCCACATTCACCTTTTTCCCATGGGTTCTGGGGATCCTAACTCACATTCCCAGGCTTGCAAAGAAAGCTCACTCACTCATTGGGCCATCACCCTTGACCAGATACAACCATTGCTTGGCAGAGTTATTACAGTAAACTTGGAGGCTGCAGAGTAAGGACGGAGTAAGCAGCCTGAGGAGTGGGGGAGGGGTTGGAGATGTTTCAGGGTCCTGTTGATGGGAAGGAGGCTAGGATTCCCAGCACAAAAGGTACAGCATCTCTGTGTGCGCTGCATGTAGGATCTGGGAAGGGATGAAGGCTGGAGATAAAGGTTGGGACCACCAAGGCTCAGAGCAAGCACAGCTTGTGTTAAGGACTTAGTTGTTCCTTTTTGTATCCTGGAGACACTTCCCCAGACTTAGACGCTGATGAGGAGGATCTCCAAACCTTGCAGTCATTAAGAAAACACTCAGTATCACTGCGTGCTCATCTCCCGGGGCAACGTGGGGCCTTGGGCTCTATGTCTGAAAAATGAAAGCCCTGCTGGTATGCTCACCTTATCTAGAGATGAATCCTGGAGGCAGGACTTTCTGCTGTCAGATGCCTGCCCTGATTCATGCTAGGCCTGGGTGTTCAGTGGTTAGTGCGGCTCCTGCACTCACAGTTTGACTACAACGTGGTCCCCAGTGTGGTTTGTAGTAGATGTCTTTTGTTTGATTTCTCCTCAGCAAAAGGTAAGTGTAGGGGGCTGGGGACACAGTTTGGTCAGTAGAGTACTTACCTAGCATACTTGAAGCCTGAGCATCGCATAAGCTAGATGTGGTAGCACATGCCTAGAATTTTTAGCACTCAGGAACTGGAGGCAGGAATATCAGTGATTTAAAGTTGTCCCTGAAGCCAAACATGGTAATGCATGCCTTTAATAATATTAGGAACATATAAAGGTGCATGCCTTTAATAATGTGCTTTTAATCCCAGCACTTGGAAGGCAGAGGCAGGTGGATCTCTGTGAGTTTGAGGCCGCCTGGTCTACAAAGCAAATCCAAGACAGCCAAGGCTACACAGAGAAACCCTGTCTTGGGAAGAAAAAAAAGAGGGTAACAGATTAGAATGTCATGGGACTCTATTAGCAAGTGGCACGCCCACATCCTCTTTCTTGAGATTATTTTGTTCTCGTTACTTTGAGCTCTTTTCAGTAGTAAAGAACGGGTCTCAAAATTCTAATGCATCCTGAGTTTTCATATGGTTCAAAGATACATGCATGTGTGTGGTGACCAGGGAAGGACACTGAGTGTCCTGCTTGATCACTCTCTGCCTGCTTTATTGAGACAAGGTCTCAAACTGAACCTGGAGTGCAATGACCCTCTTTTCTCTACTCCCTACAACATTGGGGTAACAGGCATACATGCAGCCATGCCCAACTTTTTATACAGGTGCCAGGGATTTGAACTCAGGTCCTTGTGCTTGCACAGCAAATGCTCTTACCTTCTGCTTCATCTTCCTAGCCCAAGGGAATATTTCAAATTATAAGGGATTCCAAACCCTTTAAAATGAAGACAGATTTTCATTTCATCTCATAACCTGTATTCACATCACCATTATATATAGCCTGGAATATAAGAAAGATTATATATCTATATCATATTATATATTATATTTTCTTATATGTAAAATTGAGGTATGGAGAAGAACAAGTGAAGAGTTACTTGGACAAAATGAGAGTTAGGAAGCCAAGCTCAAGCAAAGTTTTGGGGACCAGATAGGCAATGGCAGGTTATAATACTATTGGGGTGTGAATTCATGTAACCAGTGAGGTTCAAACCATTATCAGGTGGGTTTTAGAAGTTCAAGACAATCAAATGCATAGACTCAGAAGACCAGGGAGGCTGAGACAGGGGCAGAATTATCAATAGTAGTTCCTTGTACCAGCTGGACATGGTGGACATGGTGGCGCACGCCTTTAATCCTAGCACTTGGGAGGCAGAGGCAGATGGATTGCTATGAGTTCAAGGCCAGCCTGGTCTACAAAGTGAGTCCAGGACAGCCAAGGCTACACAGAGAGATCCTGTCTCAGAAAACAAACAAACAAAGGCTAGCCTTCTTCCTTCTGTAGCCGTATCTAGGCTGACAGTGATTAGAGAGCCTTGACACAATTTTGGTGCTGAAAGGGAGGTCAAATTCCTCAGGATCCGTGATCAGGGTGCAGGACCAGAGTCTAGCTGGAAAGAGCCAGAAGCAGGAAGACACGGTTCATTATTCAGCTTCTGTATTTGGATGGGACCTAGCCCTGGGTGCAGATCTTAACAGGCTGCACAGACATACACTAGATTTCAAAGTCAGACACTATGTCACACCTTAGAGGATGAACTTTGTGTCCTAACCATGCAGATCTTCTTGTCAATTATCTCAATAAAGGTTTTCAATTAAAATTATCCAAAATGCTGCTTGTGAGGACTCCAGGTTTGGACGTGTGTGTGTGTGTGGTTCTAGCCCCAATCTAGAAATTCTGGCATCACAAAACTACCCACTGTGCATCTGTAAAGTAACTCACAGGGTAGAAACTAGGATTCTTAGTGCTTCTGCGATCAAGCACCAGTAAGAAGATTGAAAGCAGAAGTCGCTGGCTGGGTTGGATGACAGCGTGGAAAGGCAGTAGAAAGGTCTGGAACACTCATCACAGCTATAGGTCTGCACTCAGAGTGGCTGCCTGGAAAGGTGCCTACTGAACTCCACTCAGAAGGCAAGATTGCTTCTGAGGAAGGACTCCAATATGACCTTGTAAGACAAAATGGGTGCAAGATGACAGCTTCTTCTTGTTTGTTTGTTTTTCAAGACAGGGTTTCTCTGTGTAACCCTGGATGTCCTAGAACTCACTCAATATTCCAGGCTGGCCTCAAACTCGTAAAGATCCTCCTGCCTCTGCCTCCCAAGTGCTGGGAATAAAGCTGTGCACCATTACCAACAAGAAATAAAATAAATATATTTTTTTAAGTTACTTGGCCCATAGTAGCCACATTCTTTCACAGGTGCTCACCCATTCTGTCTTCTATATCAGGACATCACTTAGGTATGTTGCCAATGGAGAGGCTAGGATGTGGAAAGAAGCTGGTGTGCCTTGTCCTATGATCACATGTCTTACTGATATGTCTGTGTCATCACAGGGGTTCTCATACAACTAAGCCCATAAAAACCCTTATTATGTCTGCTTTTGCCATGACCACACACGACCAGTAAAGCTGTCCTGTTTCAGGCACTATGTTGTCATCTTTTAGAGTTTCCATCATTCTGCATTTAAGAATTATGGTACCTTTATATTAATGAGTTCATTTATCTAAACAGTGACTTATACAAGTCCCTGAGAATATGGCCATCTGTCCAGGCACACCACTTCCTCATGCCTAAGAAGTACAGGATTCTGGGAGTCACTGCAGTATCTGTTCACATCTAGTATGAAAAAAAAAAGTAAGTTAGAAGAACTAAAAATATAATCATTCATTTGATGCTCTTTCATCTATTTATAGGAAAGTTGCTATGTTAGTAAGTAATTTACTTAAGTAAGTAGGAATGCTTGGGGACATTGATAGCTGGTCTAGAGAGTCACCAGATGGATACGAACATGGATAATGACAAGACACAGCTCCTACCACATATGTGTCTACAGAGGCTCAAGGTCACAGCCTGACCCCAAGTTCTGGAATGCATGTGCAAATGGATTTCTTCAACCTTAGTTTAAACCAGTAGACTGTGGAACGATAGAAGGCAAAGAACCAGCTAATACAGTAGATGTCAGTGTGTTCTTTATCCGAGGGAAGGAACACAAAATGTGGGCTTGTGTGTCACCATTTATATTACAATTGGTATCAACATGGACGAGACATCCAGTATTATGACATTAAGGGTTCTTTTTTTTTTTTTTTCCTTAGTCCATATGTAGTAGTCATGAAATCTCGTTATGGAATTTAGATGTCAAGAGATTTTTGGTTGATAGACTGGCATAGTGTACCAAGTCCTTCCAGGTGAAATGTAGCATGGCTTCTCATTCATCAGCTCACTGGCAGAAGGCCTTGCTCTATCGTAGCTGCAGTGCCAGGAGCGTAGCCCGTGGGGAGAGGGCTTGCCTGTCAGTGGAAGGCCCTGCGTGGTGTCTGTAGCACAACAAGACAAGTAAATCATTGCCTGATAAAAGCATATTTCCTTAAACATAGGCAGAAGAGGCCAATGCGGGTAATGAGGATGGGAAGAGGCTTGAGCCTTTCCTATCTTCAAACCTTTCGTCCTCTTAAAAGGCTATTGATAAGGCTGGGGAAGTGGCTCAGTTGACAAAAATACCTGTCCCACAAACATGAGGACCTGAGTTTGGATCCCCAGCA
Organism: Acomys percivali; assembly: GCA_907169655.1. Classification (NCBI taxonomy): domain Eukaryota; kingdom Metazoa; phylum Chordata; class Mammalia; order Rodentia; family Muridae; genus Acomys; species Acomys percivali. The sequence continues at coordinate 18,969,102 of OU015753.1, read as the reverse complement.
CCCACATGAAGAGCCAGGCATGGTGTCACAAGCCTGTTATCAGAGCACTGGAGAGGCAGCAAGAAGAGGGAAGATCCCCTGGAAGGTCGCTGGCCAGCCAGTTTAGCCAATTGGTTACAGGTAAATTCCAGGTTCAGTGAGAGACCTGGTCTCAAAAAATAAGGTGGTGGATAATTGTAAAGGACACCTCACATTGACCTCTGGCCTCCATATATGCACACATATATGCAGGATCATGGCAATTAAAGAATCAGGCCAGGCATGGTGGCACACACCTTGAATCCCAGCACTCAGGAGGAAGAGGCAGGATGATCTCTGTAAGTGGCCAGCCTAGTCTACACAGTTAGTTCCAGGATAGCTAGTGTTGCAAAGAGAGGCCCTATCTTTAAATAAATACATAGATAAATGGAAAGTAAAGAATTTGCTGTCGCCGGGTGTGGTGGCGCACGCCTTTAATCCCAGCACTCGGGAGGCAGAGGCAGGCGGATCGCTGTGAGTTCAAGGCCAGCCTGGTCTACAAAGTGAGTCCAGGACAGCCAAGGCTACACAGAGAAACCCTGTCTCGAAAAACCAAAAAAAAAAAAAAAAAAAAAAAAGAATTTGCTGTCACCAAGTGATGGTGGCAGCAGCACACATTTTTACACTCAGCACCCGGAAGGCAGAGGCAGGCAGATCTCTGAGTTCCAGCACAGCCTGGGCTATAGTGTAAGTTCCGGGACAGCCAAAGCTACACAAACACTCTCAAAACCACCCCTTGTCCTGCCCCCAAAGAATCCACTGACAGCTGACATAGTCTTTTTGTTTGTTTGTTTTTCAAGACAGGGTCTCTCTGTGTATCATTGGCTGTCCTGGACTCACTTTGTAGGCCAGCCTGGCCTCGAACTCACAGAGATCCGCCTGCCTCTGCCTCCCAAGTGCTGGGATTAAAGGCGTTGCGCCACCACGCCCAGCTAACATAGTCTTAATATGCTTCTCCAGAGTTTCAGGTTCAGCAAATATGAAGCAAGGCCTAAGACTCTGGGTCTATTTAAATATCTCATCAGAGGCTGCTTACAAATATCACAGGTGGTGCGGCTTCAGCAACAGAGATCTCTCCCTCATGGTCTGGAGGCTGGAAGTCAAGCTCAAAGTGTCTTCCGTGTCATTGCAAGAGTCCTCTCTTAAAACAGGTCCAAATGCTCAGTGGACAAACTAAAGCTTCCCAGGTCACTGTGTGGGAGGCGCTCCCTGCCTTACACCCTGCAAGCTGCTCCCCACGAAGTTTAAGTGAGTAAAACGTGGGTGCCATTTACTCTCCCAATGTTGTCACAGAGATCTCATGATTTACACTTAGCCTTTTTGTTTTTGTTTGTTGGTTTGTTGGTTTGTTTGTTACAAGGTTTCTCTGTGTAGCCTTGGATGTCCTGGAACTCACTCTGTAGACCAGGCTGGCCTTGAACTCACAAATCTGCCTGCCTCTGCCTCCTGAGTGCTAGAATTAAAGCACCACCCCCCACCCCACCCCTAAGCCCTCACCCCCGTCTCAGGATTTACACTTTATCTTGAATGGCAACTTTCTGAGAGTCAAAGAGGAAGCAAGAAAGCAAAGGATCCTAGAACCCAGTCACATGACCAACACTGGAAGGAAGTGGCATTTACTCAGAAATATCAGAGATAGGAACAGAGTCAGGAAGTTAAGCTTGTTGTGGGTGGCCTCAGAAGGTGACCAAGAGAATCAGTGTAGACTCAAAATAGCAACCATCCTTCTTGAATGGTCAGAGCCGTAACCCGCACTGGAGGGGTGAACGGCTAGATCCAGAACATGCTTAGCTGAGTCGTTTAGACTGGAGCTGTGGCTCAGCTGGAGAGCACATATCTCCACGCATGCAAGAATCTTACAGCACCAAAAATTAAGCAATAAAGAAAAAGTTCTTTCAGAGTTGGGCAATGAATAAGAGGATCGCAAATGGAATAGGCAGCAGCATCAAGGCAACCGTTGTTTGTGCTGTTGGGGTTCAAACTTGGGGCTTAGTGCATGCAAAGCAGGTGCTGTGCCACTGAGCAACATCCTAGATCTATGGTTTAGTAAGAGAGAGACTCGAGCACACGTTCTGTGCTGGCTAGTTTTATGTCAACTTGACACAAGCGACAGTCATCTGGGAGGAGAGTACCTCAATTGAAAAAAAAAATGCCTCCAGAGATGGGGCCATAGGTGAGCCTGCAGACTATTTTCTTAATTACTGACTGAAGTGGGAGGCCCCAGCCTATTGTGGGTGATATCTCCCTGGCCCAGCAGTCCTGGGTTCTATGAGAAAGCGCACTGAGTAAACTATGAGGAGCAAGCAAGCCAGTGAGCAGCACCCCTCCATGGCCTCTGCATCAGCTCCTGCCTCCAGGTTCCTGCCCTATTTGAGTTCCTGCTCTGATCACTTTTCAGTGATGAAAGGTTACATGGAAATGTGAGTGAAGTAAACCCTTTCTTTCCCTCCCCAAATTGCTTATGGTCGTGTGTTTCATGACAGCAACTTTAGGAGCTAAGAGATGTCACGAAGCAGAAAGAGAGAAAAGCAAACAGACAGACAGACAGATGGGAGAGGGGCTGGCTGTGTTGCTCAGTCGGTTAAGCGTTTCCCTAGCATGGACAAAGCCCTGGCACGGTGCAGACCAAGCACGGAAAACACATCTGAAAATCCCAGCACTAGAGAGGTGGAAATGGGAAGATCAGAAGTTCACGGAGGGAAGGGGGAAAGACATTCACTGGCCTAGAGTCTGCAAAGTAGACAAGGCTAGCTGAGAATCCCTGGAGATCGGCCTACCAGCACCTGAGTGTTAGGATTACAAATGCACACATTTTACAGGTATATTTCCCAACTTTTTGTTTGTTTTTTCTCCTCCTTCTTTTTAAACTTAAAAAAAATTTTTTTTTTTTTTAAATTTCTTTAAAAAAGACAGGTATTTGCCACATAGGCCAGCCTAGCGGGAAACTTACCGTGAAGCCAACACTCGCCTCACTCCTGCTGATCCTGTTTCAGCCTCCCAGCAGCAAGATTCCAGGCATCTGCTACCATGCTTGCTTGTTCCAGAGCCCTTGAACGAGTAGCTTTCTTCCTTAAAGGGGAAGTCCCCAAACCCTGAAGATCAAGAGAAGTGCCCAAGACACCAGAAAATTAATTTTGATGGTCTCACCTTTGGGCTCCCAGTGCAATCCTCACAGAGTTGGGGCTTTTATGATTTTGAAGTTGTGTCCATGCCGTGTGTATTCTGAAACTGTTGAATTTTTTATTAAGCTCGGAGATTTCAGGAAGTTTGTAGCCCCTGGGGCTGGTATAATTTACGGTAAGAACTAGAAGCACAGAGGTCGTTCATATATTTTTCTCATTTGCTTCCTTAGTAGGTTTGCAATGTTTCTGGAAAATCATGGCTTTGGCCATGACATTTACAAAACTGACACAATCTGAAAATTCACTATACCTGTCTCTGGCCTTGAACCCATTCATTTCCAAAACCTCTTCAAAGATGCTAAGTGCATGGACAATATCTGGAAATGGGCTTGTCAAGGTAGAGGTCATGTGCCTTGGCCATTTGCTTCCTGATAGGTTTTTTGCAGGATCAACTCAACACTAAAAGCCCCCTTTTTAAAAATAGTGTTGTTTTTTTCTTTCTTTTTTTTTTTTTCTTTTTCTTTTCTTTTCTTTTTTCTTTTCAGGGCAACATTGATTATGAGAGAATCTGATAAAGTCAGGGGAAAGGCACTTTATTTTAAAGAAAATTGGAAAGATAAAGAGAACAGGATTCATGCATCTATTTTTAAATGGAAAAGGGAGGTGTGTCATGTCCTAAACTTGGAATGTTATATGGTGGGGGTGTAGACAATATCGCTAAATCAGCATTTCTAGAATAATCTGTAGTGAATACAGTGTTGGGGACTTAGATTGCTTGACAGACAGAGCAAGTCCTGTCAAGCTGATCCATTTCCTTCCATGAAAGGGTAACAAGATTTTAGTAGATTGAGAGGGCATGATAAATGTATCCTGTGTTTTATTTAGCAAGGTGCTTGAACCTGCTCCATCCACCCAACATCTTTGTCAATAAATCTTGAAAATTTGAAGATGGGCATTAGATGTCCAGGGGGTATTTGTACTCCAATGCAGAGATCCCCTTCCCCTCCCCAGAGTCCTATCAGCGGAGGGAAGACACTGACCTCCCGCTTTGAGAGAAAGAAATATTGGTTGGTCCCCTCAAAGGAGCTTCTGTATCCTGACCAATGGATCTGACATGTTTGCCATTTGTGGGTTTGATTGCTGTCATTCAAATATGCTTAGAGAGACTGGTCATTGGAGCACATCTTTAATATGAGCGAGTGTCGGTGGGGGCAGTCATTCATGCTTCTGGATCCTGTTGCGAACCCCTTACTAGAGCTCCCAACAGGACTGGTGCTGCCCAGGCTTCTCTATCACCCAAAGACAGACAAAGGGAAACAAGAGGAAAGAAGGAACTGAAGTGAGCTGAAGCAAAAGATACATATCTTTGTTGTTAGAAATTCTGTTCTGGCTTGGGATGGAAGGGGTGGGGATTTGACTCACTGAACAGATTGCTTGCTTAGCAAGCTTGAAGCCCTGCATTCCCCGCCCCAGGAATAAACCAGGCGTGATGGCGCATACCTGTAATGGCCGTGCTCCAGAGGCAGAGACAGAAGATCAGGAGGCCAGGGCCATTTTTGGCTATATAACAAATTCAAGTCAAGCCTAGCTTACATGAGAGCCTGTATGAAAAGAATGTAAACAATTAAAAAGTTATGTCTCAGGAGGGCATCCGTTGCTAGTAACAATGGTGATATTTATGGTTGTCCCTTGGATTTCCATGTTCTTTCCCTTTGCAAATCCAAGTGTTTTAAGAATGGTCACATCATTTAATGCTATTCAATCTTGCTATCTTTCCTAAGATGTCTGCCAGGCATGTACTTGTGTGCCTCGTGTTTTGAAAACTCGACAGCTACCAGGTGCCCATATGAAGAGAAAGTTTGTCTTTGATTATATATCTTTATCTTATTGCCACATTTCCCCAAAACTACTAAATTTAGCCCAGAGTCGAATAATACCTTTAAAAAAAATCTCACATTTGCTCTGGTCCCTCTATGTAGTCAGTCATTGGCCTTCACAGTCCAACCCTGTGGTGCCAACTGGTCAGGATACCAGGACATCATTAATCACTGCCAATCACCTGCCATGTGCCAGGCATTGCGTTAGACGCTTTCTATTTACCATCTCATTTATTCCTAAAACAACCCAGTGGGGTACGGTGTACTGTTATCTCTGCATTACAAGGAGAAAATACACTACAAAGATGAAGCCACTAAATGTGGGAGGCCACCCGGGTCTCAGTGCAGCATTGGGACTAAATGTCAAGAGTGGGTGATTTTTTCACTCTCAGTTTTTGTTTCATTTTGTCTTTATATTTGTTTGTTTGTTTGTTTTGTTAAAGATACTGAAGGCTTTGAGATGGCTCGGTGGGTAAAGATGCTTGCTACCAATCCTGCGGAGCAGTGATAGAGCTATGGTATATGTACAACCACTCCCCATCCTCCCCCCTCCCCACACACACACATGAAAGGAAGGAAGGAAGGAAGGAAGGAAAGAAGGAAGGGAGGAAGGAAGGAAAGAAGGAAGG
>OU015753.1:18946547-18957705 GCA_907169655.1 Acomys percivali | reverse complement strand
CACACACACACACACACACACACACACACACACACTTTTCTACCCTAAGGTCTGCAAAGCCCAAGCTCTCATGTGCCCAAGAAGTATGCCTGCCCTTTGAGCGTTGCTGTCATCAAATTCCCAGCTTACTGGATTTCCTAATATTTTTTCATGAGTGCTTGGTCATCTGATTATCCCTGTTAGCCTTGATGATTCACAAGAAGTAAGTCACTTGTCCCAGCTTCAGACAGACTGAGACAATTTGCAAAGGAAAGCAGGTCCAGTAGGGAACTCCCCCCTCCCCCAAGGAGTAGCTTGGTTTGACAAATCTGGGGCACACTGGGGCAATTCTTCAGGGGTTATACCCTTGCAGACAGCCTGGGTTTGTTGATGTTGAGATATTTCCTTGTTGCTTCTGTCGCAAAGAGCATCCTTTTTTTCTGCCCAGTGACTGTATCCTATCCTTGAATATCAGCCCTGAAACTATGCAAAACCGAAGAGTGTTTTGCATCCCTTCCCCACCCCTTTTGCACTGCACCCCTCGCTTTCCTCTTCCGGCAAGCACCTTGCTTCTCTTGCTTTGACAAGAGGCAGCTGGTGTAAAGCCCGCAGAATCTGGTTCCCAGTTTAAGCCAAGCAACTTGAAAGCTGTGTGGCCTTAAAAGCGAGCAATGTAGCCTTCTCTGAGTGTAATACTTCTCTTGTTGGGGAAAAAATGGAACCCAGAGCTTTTCCCCCTAGGGCCTCTAGGAGAAATGAGTGCAATTACACATACAGCAGATGGAAGGGAACCTCACATAGCAGGTGCTCAGGAAATGGAGAAGACTCCGGGAGAAGAGAAAATAGACGCTTGCTTGCTTGGCTTCTGAGAACAAACCCCCATCCCTATTAAACCTCCACTCATCATGTCGGTTTGAATTTCAGCGTCATTGGGTTGGGAGGGAAGAAGAGATGCCCCTGGTCCTAGGATCTCTGGGATAGAACCTCCATGGCTACTTAATAATAAGCTTCCCGCCTAAAAACTGCTACACACACACACACACACACACACACACACACACACACACACACACACACCCGCAGGTCATCTTCCTGAAGACCCATTTCTTTCACCTGTGCCAAGCTTAGGGTCAAAAAGAATGCAAGGATCAAAAAGAAAAGGGCCGGGCATAGTGACCCCCGGTGTGAATCTCGGGCCAGCCTTCTGGTTGGAGCCTACAGGGCAGGGGATACCAAAAAGAAAATGAGGTAGTCAGAAACAGCTACAGGCAAGTAAGTGCGGAGGCCGAGGGCGGGGGGGGGGGGGGGGGGGGGGGGGGGTTTGAGAGATTTCCCCAGGAGCTGGGGGCTGGGAAGAGCCGGCACCTCTGGCTTCCAGTTGCTGAAGTAAACAAATACCAGGAGCCTATCCTATTGACTGCACCTAGAGGGGGCCTGGATGAGGTGGCCCACGGCTTGTGGCAGCGTGCACTGCTCTCCCAGCTGGCAGGAAGCCCTTCCCTGAAGACTGTAAGTCTAACCTTTAGCTTTCAAGTGTCGGGGGCTAAAGTGTCGTTATAAGCGGTTCTTCCCGCTGCAGCGTTCCCAGACTTCAGGAGGAGGAGGGTCGGCGCAAATCCTCCCGCTTTCTTTTCTTTTTATCCTCCCAGACAAAACGCGCGAGGGAGGGAGATGCTCAGAACTAGGCACGCAAGACACAGGCACCCCTGAAGTTAGCCTTCCGCTAAACGAAACAAACACCCACTCCCACCTCCTTGGTTAGTAGGGTCTGCGGTCCCTCCCAGTGAGTCCTCCACTTCCCAGCTCGGCCCTGAAGGCTACAGAACCGGACTTCTCCATCACCTAAGCTGGGTGGAAAAGCCTAGGACTTGGAAGCCTCGAGTGTCCTCCTGCAGGCAGCCGTCAGGGTCAGGGACTTCTTCCTGGGTAGCCCCACCTCTGATCCCTGAGGGGCGGGGGTGAGACATTGGTGGCCCAGCAGAGCCTGGAAACTGACAGGCTGCAAAGGCTGCGAAAAATCTACAGAACCAGCGGCCCCAGCTAGGGGGTCGCAGCGATGGGGAGGGAGAAAGGGCTAGGCCTGAGACAAGTGGGTCCGGGCCAGGGTTTGCACCGGTAGCCGCGCCCTCTGCTTTCCAGCTGGGGCCCGGGTTGGGCGTAATGGTTTTTCTAGATTCCTGCAGAAGAGCGGTGACCGGGTTGCTCCTCTGGCTAACCCATTTCCCCTCCTCGCCGAGGGGCCCCAGGGACCTGTCATGCGCGGATCTGCAAGGGGCGCCTGGGTTCCAGGGCTGTGGCTCTTCACTGGCCTAAGCGCTCCCAATGTGTCTTCAGGGTCCAGAGCCCCCTGGCTTCCTCCTGGCAACCCAAGCCAGAGGGCAGGAAAGGGTCCCGAAATATCGGGCTAGGCGTGCCAGGCATCAAGCGGATGCGCGCTCTCTGCCTTGGAGAACCGGGAATCTGCATCTTGGGGAATATCGGGATTCTGGAGATTATGGTTTGGGGGACCAGGATGGAGGGATTTGAGGAGGTGACTGATCTTTACAGTGTCCAGCCCCCAGGTCGGGGCTGGAGGTAGAAAAACAGATACAAAAAACGGGGTTAAGTCCTATCCTGGCCACTGGAAACGGGCGTCGAATGTCGCTGCTACCCGTACTGTGCTCTGGAATGTACTGGCAGGCAGCTGTAGCTGTAAGGGCGCGGCGCCCGAAGCACACTGGGGGCCAGTGCCCCCGGCCTGAAGGCCGCCCAGAGAATGTGGTTAGCTGGAGGCACATCCTAGGTGCCCCAAGCCTGTTGCGTCCTGGACCTCTCAAGGGACCTCGGGACGCGACTTGCCTCTGCCCATTATCCCCATCCAAAGGCGGGCCCCAGATTTCGTGCCTTACGCATGCTGCAACATCAGATTCACCTTTTCCTCTGTTCTTAGGAACGGGAAACAAACGAATCACATTTTTTTTTCTTTAGAAAAAAAAAAAATCTGTTCAGTGTCCTTTGTTGCTTAAATTGTCCTTCAAAATTTTTTTTCCAACTTCATTTGGAAAAAAAAAAAAAGAAAGTTGATGTATTCCCTAAACCTTGATTTTCTTTAAGCCATCCCTATTTAGACGTGCAGCCGGTTACCACAGAGGTTTTCTGGGGGCAAAAACAGCGAAATAGAATGGGAGGGAGGACACAGACTGGGAATCTCTCATTTTAAATCCCATTACTGGCTTTGAGGAAAAGAAAAAAAGAAAAAACAAAAAACAGGAAAAGCTAGTCCGTCCCCCACTGATTTCCTTTACTTCGAAGATTTTCCTCGCCCCTTAAATCAGAAATATTATGGCACTAGGTATTTCTCAAGGAAAAAAATGCACACGTCTTTATTTTTTCTGAACATGTATATGCGATATAGGTTCCTTTTTTACGTTTCTCAGCAAAAGAAAAAAAAAGGGGGGGGTGGACGAGGCACTCAATTCCCTTGCCATTAGACAAGCCATGCCTGCAAGAAATGCAAGCATGGATGTGTGTGGGGGGATTGCTCAGCCACGCATCCCTCCATTAGCGGATGCCGGCCTGTCAACAATGCACGTGCCACCATGGGCATCCTCTCCCCAGGCCAGCCCTGGTGGAGCACTCTGCTCTGCTCTCCAGACCACCCACCCCCACACTCCGCCCGCGCTTCTAGGGGCTTCCTTTTCTTAGGCGGGCAAGCAAGAAGCTTCCATCATTCTTGGGATTCCCTAAAGCGAACGCTGTCCAACCAAGGGTCTCTGTCCTGCAGCTGTTCACTTGGTTGAGTTGTTGATTGTGATGAGGTTGGTTCTGTCAACTCGTCCACATCGGCTTTAGATGCAGTGCAGACTTCTGGTACCAAAAATGGAAGTCAGATCACGGTGGTGCAGAACCCAGGAGAGCCACGGACTCCATTCCTCCTGCTCCTCAGATTGGACTTCAGATTTCCATTGCAAAGGAATGGAGGAAACTGGGAAATCCAACACTACCCCTGGTGCTGACAATATGCTAGGTACTGAAAATGAAGGCAGGCTTTATTGATAAGAACTCTTTTCAAGAACCTGACACTTAAGTTTGGGGCTAATTCTTTAAAGTTTTGAGGGCTTTTTGTTTTGTTTTGTTTTTGTTTTTTGGTTGTTTTACGTCTGAGAAATAGGATGAAAGAAAGAATGAATGAAATATACCCATAATCCATGTACTGGGGTTGACACTGCAGAGTAGGTTGTGGTCTCTTGAATTGGGAGTTCAAAACAAAAAAACCCCACAAACAAACAAACAAACAACAGGGCTTGCCTTGTCCCCTCCTCCCTACCCCAGGGAGGATACCTCTTTAGAGACCAGCTGTCAATTTGGTTTGATTCCCAAGGTTTGGAGGCTCTGGCAGGGGCAGGGGCAGGGGCAGGGGCAGGGGCAGGGGCAGGGGCAGGCAGGCTGGAAAAGACAGACCTCAGCTGCTTTTTGGACCAGCTGGGCTGCTCTTGGCCGGGTAAGCACAGGTTGGATGAGGGTGATTTGCCTTCACCTCCGAGGGAGCTGGGGGTGGGGTGGGGTGGGGGCGCACACGCATAAAATAACGTCTTGTCATAGGCTTTCATTTTCTCCTTATTTCTGCATCATCCACCTGTCTTCTGTCCTCCAGGGATCAGGGGTCTGTCAGCGTGAGCCAGGTCTTTTCCTACCCCCAAAATCTTTTTCTTCTTCTTCTTGTAACTTTCCAAAAGAACTATTTTTCTCTCATTCTCCTAAATGCCCAGCCTCCTGGGGGAGGATTTGGGAAGTTCCTTCTTAGCTAAAGCCCATCCCATGGACACCAGCTGCACCCCTTCCCCAATCCCGGACTCACAGGACCTGGATGCTAATACCTCACAACTCAGCGCTACTGTTGTGTGTGCCAACACACAAGATTGTATTCTTTTTTTAGGGAACCGACTAAGGAACAAATTTGAATTTGGCTTTTTGGTCATCTTTCAGGCTTAAAAAAAATTTTTTTTTTTTTTTTGATGAAAAGTGTTCTGGGGGGCAATGTGAGATGGGAGAAAGAAAACATTTGGCTAAGAATGTGGGCACAAAGCAAGAAGCTGCATGTAATGGACCCTACTGTGCCCACCCACTCAGGACTGTAGGAGTACATGAGTCTGAGGCGGTGAGGGCCATGTTCAAACTTCTTCCTACTAGGAGCATCCCAATCTTCTGCAAAGGAGAAGGAAAGTTGTTTTTAATTATTTTTTATTTTTATTTTTTTCCTACATTGACTTCTTCTTCCCTGGCACACTGAAGACAAACTTTCAGATTTGGTACTTAGAACTCCAGCACACAGGGGTTTCACGGTAAGGGCAGAGCTACTGAAAGAGTAACTTCGGACACTCAGAACCTCGTCCCACAGCCCTAGGAGTGAAAGGGATCTGTCCGGTTTGTCTGGGGGTCAAGGGGTAGGCTGGAACCAGGCGAGGGAACGGATGGAACGCCACGTGCTTGTGCCTGGCTGCTGTTCTCTCCCCTCTCTCCCCAGCTCTCCCCCCCCCTCCGCCCCTCCCCATCTTCTGCCATTTCCAGAGGCAGGAGAAAGGTGATCTCGGACTTGACCCCTAAATCACAGCAGCCGGTGGCTGCACCTCGCTCTGGGATGAGCACAGCCCCTTCCTTGGGTTCTGGTGGCTTAACCCTTTCCTCCCCAGCAGCCCAGAGGCCCGGTGTCCATTGGCAGAGACTCAGACTGCTGCACTGTCAGCAGCCTGTCTCCCACACTTTGCACCTTGAAGCCAGGTGGTGCAGAGACCACGAAAGGCAGACTCACAGAAGGGTGAGATTAAGGGACGCTGGGACAGCGGCACAAGCCCTGCCAGGGAGTGCCAGGGAGCCTGTGGACGAGCGAGCGGAGTTTAGCGGGGAGTGAGGAGGGATGTTTGGATCGTGTTAACTACTCAGACAGATGCACTTCGGCATGTCTGTATTTATGGAATCCATATGTTGTCGTGGCAAATGAAAAGACGGCAACACATACATACAATAGGCTTAGAATAACAATACACATTTAAAAAGAGACCGAACATTCTTCACCCTTCAACCCTTCCCTTATAAAGCGTGAACTAGAGATATTCAGAGACTCGTTCTTTCAACCTGACTTGGTTCCACGCTGGGTTTTAATCCCCCCTTCCTTTTTAACGTGCCCCCAGTCATCCTTTCGAGGGGGATTCCTAGTGCCCAAAGGTAGGCTCTTTCTAAGAGAACTATCCTAGCACACCCCCCCCTTCCTTTACCCCTGACATTGGCCTATTGCATATTTAGCCCTTGGACCAAATAATAGCTACTACAATCCCATATTTTGAAAACTGTAGGGAAACAGATTTATACACAAATTCAGCATCTACATCTTCTTCATTAAAACAACATTGCTATGTTATATTTGCAAAGAAATGGCTTCAAACAGACCTGGAAATATAAATACTCCAGTGATAGAAAGCCTCCGATAGCTCTCTGTACAGTATGTGTGTGTGTGTGCACACCTTGCATACTTGTATGCACACATGTATTTATACACAGATGAAAAGGCAACTAAAGTCATTCAGATGTCTATGTACCCCATTATGCATATACCTTTGTTATCTATAGCCATTTATTTGAAAGAGAGGCAGAACAACACAGATAGCAATGCAATGTTTAGCCTACATTCCACTTTCCTCCCCACTGTAAAATGTCTTAAAAAACAGGTTGGTCTAAAAATGTTCTGCCTTCTTTCCAGCTAAATAAAGGATTTAGAGTCTAGATTTTTTTTTTTTGCACCACCCCCATTTTGTATGTAAAATAATCCATATAGATGCTGGTTTACCATCTAAGCATTACTGAATCACACAAGATTGGTACTTCTCCTTAGAACGAATTTTCTCAGTAAAATTAGCATAAGTATTTACAAGATTAAGCTGACATTTTCCTATAATTGCAACATGAAATAGATTTATATCCAGAATTTTTCCCTAAATAGGAGCTTCCTCCACACCGTTTTCTTTTAAACATAAGAAACAGGCTACAAGTTCACGACTCCTGCTATTTACATTTTTTTAAAAAATAGTATTTAACTGGTTTTTCAACATCTACAAAGAGAAATGTAATTCTGCTGCATCCCTAAAAAGCAAAGTAACAGATTTACGAAGATTTGTGAAGACAGAGAAATAGGAAGCAAAACATATTCCTGATGGGCTGAGCAGTTTTCCTTACCTGGTGTATTATGGAAACATTCAGAATTTACCAGCCTTCCTTCAGTCAGCTACATTTTACACTGACCTGTATTTTGAACTGAAAGGAAAAAAAAAAGATTAACTGTTGCCAATGAAAATTTAAAAATAATAATCAGAAACCGGACAAACTGAAGGTAAAAAAAATACAATGGCTACAATAAAGATAAATATTTATTTAATCAAAGCAGAGGTTGTATTTGGACTGTAGGAATGTTTCATCCTCTCCCCCCCCCAAAAAAAAAGCCAGAAAGAAAAAAGCCAGGGTCTTCACACGCTCCTGGAGAGTCTCCATTGTCCAGGGCTATCGAGAGCCCAGAATGGTATTAACCTCACAAAAGACACATTGTGCAGGGGACAAAAAAAAGCCCCTTCTTCTACAATAACTTTTAGCTTTTTTATTTTTAGAAAATGACAAAGGTTTTGCAAGCACTGACTGGTGAAACCTGCAGTAAGCCAGGCTAGACTTGGCTTTATTGATCAGCTGTCCCGCATGGAAAAGCAACCAGGAAAACTTTGAATGGCAACCCAGATTTGGCTCATAGAGAGGAAACCCCTTATTTTTCTAAATGTATTTTCTTCCCCCCCCATGCCCCGCCTAAATAAAACAGCATTATTCCCAGAGTGAATTCAGAAGGATTAGATGAGGTAACTGCAAAATCCTAAACCGTTTTCTCCCTCTAGTCTTGTCTAAGAAGCTGCAGTGGTCTTAAGAGCATTGGACAATCTCTCAAAATGAAGAATTGCTCTCTAATCAAACAGATTTCCTGATTAATTCCCCAAATTCCTTCTTAGATGAATAATCTTGGTAGGATGGGACAAAAAAAAATTGCCCCCAAGAAAAATAAGTTTTAGCGAGCTCCCTCCCAACCTGGTATTACAGGGTTTTACTGGTATTACTTGTTTGCAAATCAGTTAAAAGTGCAGATTGCATTTTTATTTCATCACAGACAGTGCAATTTCAATGGCACTAGTTCTCACGTAGAACTTACATAAATACATACTTGTCATTAAAGAATATATTCAGTAGTTAGTAGCAATGGTGCGATGAAACTAGGAGACAGAGAGAGAGAGAGAGAGAGAGAGAGAGAGAGAGAGGGAGAGAGAGAGAGAGATTAACTATGTCTAACTCTTGTTCTTCCTGCATTTATTTGCTTGCTTTTTGGAGGTACCATACCCCAGCCTGAGTGATAGCTTTGATGTACTGGGAATCCATAGACTCGCAGGGTCCCTGGCTCCTGTCTTTGATTCTAGGGATCTCCTTTGGGCTCTGGTGGGATGCGCTGTGCCTAGTTTTTATCTGAAATCCATCCCCTCATTTCAAGCCCTTTGGCTTCAAGACTGCTCCAAACTCTGGGAGGTAGCTATAAGATTTTTTTTTTTCATTAGGGATGGGGTATGTAATTTCCCCCTCTTTCTACATTCTAGACCTTTCCTCGATATTTAAAGATATTGGCTTTCTTTCTTTCTTTTTTTATGAATTTTGTCTGAAATTATTTTTTCACTGCCTTTATTACATCCCTGCTTTTGATGGCAAAATAGCTTCCTGTGTTTTAAAAACATCTGCTTTCCAGGCTTTCTACACGAGAAAATTGATTTTACTTTTTTCTTAAGTCCAGAAAGGTGGAAAGTTGGACTCCTTTTTGAAGGCAACTTTTCCCTTTCTTGTCTATCTTAAACTCACACCCCCTTGCAGTTCTGCCTCATTTTTCTCCTTTCATTTCTTCTAATCCTCACCCCCTCCCCATCCTCTGTCCTTCTAAGGAGGCAGAGGATACTAGACTGTATATTATGTCAGAAAATAAAATGAACATACAGATTTTTGTCTAGTCTATGGTATATGTTGAAGTTTTTTTCCATATTTTCTTCCTTTAACCTTTGATTTAAGGAGAGTTAATTTTCCTCTGTTTAAAAAAAAAAAAATCCCTGATTTGCAATTTAAAGTGGCTTCCATTCTAAGCCTCGGGTCTTTCACTTAAACCTCTGTTTTAAGCTGTTCCACCCCACTATTGTCCCCCCCCATCCCGAAGATGCTCTTTTCCTACTTAATTTAAGCATTGCTGCATTTTCTAGAAAAAGAAAAGAGAACAAGGAAGAGAAATTACAAGAAAAAAAAAAAAAAGGAAAAAGTCTTTAAAAATCTTAGTCAGGTTTCTATTGTTGCTTCGCATTTCACTTCACGGTAGTGGTGCGTGCGTGTGTGCGTGTGTGTGTGTGCGCGCGTGTGTGTGTGTGCTGGTGTGTGTGTGTGTGTGTGTGTGTATGTTTTTAATACATGCATAAACTTTTGGTGCCTCTCTCCCTCTGCCTAGGCTTTTCTCCCATCCTCTCTTCCTGCTCTCCTTGCCCTGCTCATCACTTTCCCCTGGTTTTTTTTTTTTTTCCTCCCTTCCTCCCCTCTGCCTCCCTCCACCTCCCCCTTTTCTTTTTTGCTGAATCTTATTGATCCAGAAGGTGGCTAATTAGCCCTTCCCGTCGTGCCTGGGTAATGAAGCACATGCGCACTGAATTAATCACAGCCATTTTTTGCAGGAAACTAATTAGCAGAATAAAGATCCAAAGACTTTTTTTTCTTTTCACTCATCAGCTCCCACTTCCAGCGCGTCCCCTCCGACCGCTGCAGCCGCCGCCGCCGCCGCCTCCTCCTCCTCCTCCTCCCGGCCGCAGCCGCCGCCGCCGCCGCCGCCTGCTTTGCATCCCAATTACAGCCTAGAGCCGCTGCCGCCGCCGCCGCCGCTTCTCCTCCGTGGCCCCTGCCCGCTCCGGGGGCTGTAAACTCCCCGCCAACCATGCTGCTCGGCGGCAGCGGCGGCGGCGGCTCCGGCTCCCCGGCTGCGGCCGCCTCCCGCCCCGGGCTCCGCCGAGCGCGCTCCAGCTCCGCCGCCGCCGCCGCCAGCAGCGCGTCCTCCGCCGCCGCCCCCCGCCAGCCGCCGCTGCTGCCTTGATGGGCTCCGCGGCCCGAGCGCCTCTTTTCGGGATTAAAAGCGCCGCCAGCTCCCGCCGCCGCCGCCGCCGCCAGCAGCGCCGCTGCAGCCGCCGCCGCCGGAGGAGCAACCGCGTAAGTGGCAACTTTTCCCTCTTTTTTTTTTTTTTCCTCCTCTTCCCGCCGCCGCCGCCTGCTCCTCCTCCTCCCGCCGCCGCCCGGACGCGGGGCTCCTCGGGGCGCCCGGGCTGCTTTGCATGGGGCTCGTCCTGCCCCCTCCCGGCTCCCGCGCCCGGTCGCCGCCGCCCGCGCTCCCCGCGCCCGCGCCCTGCTCGCTCGCCGCGTCCCGCTCGCCTGCCCCCTGCGCCAAACTTTCTCTTTCTCTTTTCTTCCTCCTCCTCCTCCCGCCGCCGCCAAGCCTGGGCCGCCCCCTCCTTCGCGGCCCCCGCGCAGCCGCCGGCGACCCCCGGGAGGGTGGAGGCGCCCGGGGCGAGGCCCGCGCGGGGACTTTGGAGGCGCCGCCGGGCAGGGCAGGGCAGGGCCGGCCAGGGTACGGGGCCCGAGCGGAGGCGGCGCGCGGCCCCGGGTCCCCGCGGCCAGACAAAGGCGGCGGCTGGCGGGGGTGGGGGTCCCGGTTCAGCGTGCCCCCACCCCACCCCGACTGCGCCCCACCCCGAGCGGTGTCCGGGCCCTTGGGCGGAGCGCGCGCCCGGCCCGGAGCAACCCCGCCGGCCGGGCGCCTGCCTTCCGCGCGGGGCCGCTCCGGGGGCCGCGGAGCTCGGTGGTAGTCTGGGGTCCAGGAGGGGGCGAGGCGGCTGCGCCGTGCTCTACCTGGGCGCTCTCTGCCTGGCCGGGTGAGCAGCGCCAGGAACGCGCAAAGGGGGCTGCGCCCTGGACACTAGGGGCTCCCGGGGATCGGGGCCGCGCCACCGGCCAGGGCCGGAGACAGCCCTGCTGGCCTCCTCGGCCAGCTGAGTTGAGAGGCAGACATCGGATCGGAGGACTTTTTTTTTTTTTTCTCCTCCCTCTTCTC
>OU015753.1:18914202-18946447 GCA_907169655.1 Acomys percivali | reverse complement strand
CTCTCTCTCTCTCCTCTCCTCTTCTCTCTCTCTCTCTCTCTCTCTCTCTCTCTCTCTCTCTCTCTCTCTCTCTCTCTCTCTCTCTCTTTCTCTCTCTTTCTTGCTCATGCGAAACTGGAATGTTTACGTTTGGTTCCCCACTCTCACCCCTCGCCCCACTCCACTAGATGCAGAAAAGCACGTTTCTAATTTTACGATATACATTTTAATGTATAGAATCTTTTGCATGTCAGTTGGAGGGTAGGTCTAAGAGTGTTCTATGCAGTGCACCTGAATTGTATATGGAGCTATTAAAACAGTATTTTTTTTTTTTACTTTTGAATGAATCTGTTGCTCAGAACCTGACTTTTGTGAAAGGTGCAATTCCTTCGACTGTGGCAGATTCCTTGATTATGAGTGCTTTAAAAAAAAAATCCACTCTTAACTTTTCCCCCTTATCACTTTGAAGTAGGGGAAATATGACAATTTTTATTGGTTTCAATTATTGAAACTTGATCTAAGGACTATCTGGAAGAAGGAAACTGATTGCCATTTTCTGGCCTTCTGTTTGGTGACTTTTAAAAGGGAGGCTTGTTAAATACCTTTGAAGAATATGACACGGTGATGTCTTGGCTATAATGCAAATTACAGAACATAAATTCACTTTGGAATTTTAAGAAAGGCTCAAGCCCTGGGGGGGGGGTTGGCATTGAAGATTTATTATGTTTTTAAATAAATACATACACACACACATACACACACATATATATTTTTCCTACCTGCCTTGGTTGTATGGCTAGTTACTGGCCAACTTTTTCAGAGGTCCTGGGAAAGAAGCTTGGGAAGTAGTAAGGGAGAGATGGATCAATCTGAGTAATCAATAGTACAATGTGCTGCAATCTTGTACCTACATTTACTGTAAATTTCTACAGTACTTCCACAGTACCTGCAGTGTAGGTGTTCCAGTGCCTTGGGTGGTTTCTTCAGTGGATTTAGAGGCAGATTAACAATGTAGGGAGAATCCACTCTACAGTGGCTCATGTTAAAAGCCCTTTATTTTATCGGAGAGACGGGGGGGGGGGGGGGGGGGGGGAGGGGGGTGGTGGAGAAAGAGAGTGAGTGTGTGTGTTTGTGTGTGTTAGTTTACATGTGAGGATTTCAAATGCTGAACCTCAGATTGTTAAGTGTCATGAGTTGGTGGGAAGTGGGAGCTCGCCCAGGACCTCACTGATAGGCACAGAGCTATTGAATGTTGAGCCGTTCCTCTTCTCAGGATGTTCTGTTCGATGTTTTAAACTAGTACAAGCAGAGGTAGGAATATAAGAGTAACATACTATAGATTGAAGCAATATCAAAAGTCAGAGTGGTTGTGTGTGTGTGTGTGTGTGTGTGAGAGAGAGAGAGAGAGAGAGAGAGAATACACAAGACAGTTATTTTACAGTCAGTTCTGAATGCTTGGTGGTAGGTGAATCCATATTTGGAGATTATTTTGAAATAGTCTTGGAAAGGGTTCAGAACAGGATTTCGCAAAAAGTGAACACGAAGTCATTTTTGAAAGGATTGTGCTGTGGGGAGATGAGGTGTGGGCAGGAAAGCAGTGTAGACCAGCAGCCTTCCTTTTATCTGTGTCTGCCGGCCCCTCCCCCCTTGCTTCCTAGGTTTTAGTTTTTAATTACTTAATGCTGAAACGCACTGGGCTTATATAAATATTTGCAAATGCTCTTTCCTATTGATTTCTCTGAATAAACTGCTCTGCTCTGGTCCAGAGAGGAGGCGATTCAGATCTGTGGACTTTTTAAACATGAAGTCTCTGCAGGAGTGTTTGTGTATGTGTATGTGGTGGTTAGAGCTGTAGGCATGAAGATGTGGTGGTGGTGGTGGTGGTGGTGACTGAGAAAGCTCCAGAGGAGCTGGCCTTATGGCCTGGTAGTCCTGACAGATGTATGTATGTGTGTGTGTTTGTGTGTGTGTGTGTATACATGTGGAGTTTCTGAATGTATATGCACTCAGACCCTCAACCCCCATGAAATATGGAATGGTTTTCCAGGGCTTGGTGACTGCTTTCTCCTCAGGGTCACATTGAGTGCTAATCTGACCAAGGTGCAGCAATCCTGCAATGGGGAAATAAAAGAATATACAGAATGGGGTCAGGTCAGCTGCTCAGAGGCCAAAACCCCTACACCCCTACAGCTGCTTTGATCTGTGTGTGTGTGTGTGTGTGTGTGTGTGTGTGTGTGTGTCTTAGGCTCCTCCTGCCATGTTACAAATTGTGCTTCTCTCTCAGGTGTTAGCTCAGTGGCTTAAAGGCATCAGAGAGCCTTCCACTGCATAGACAAGGCTCCCAGTGACACCAGAAAGTCCACAATACTGAATCCAAAACAAAACCAGGGAGGAGGGGGAGAGGAAAAAAAAAAAACCCACAACCCATTGAGTTCAGGCAAATAAGGTTGGGTCTCCAGATGCTATTACAAAGCAGCTTTGAATATGCAAGACAGCGCACAAGACCAGTCATTCCAGTTACAAAAACTATTTTAAAAAAAAAAGAGAAGGAGGGAGAGAAAGGGAAAGGCATGTTTAGGTTGTAATTTGTTAGTACAAGGAAAAGGATACTACATAAAGCTAGCTGCCCCCAACCCCCCCTTCACCCTCCTCCCCTTTCTGGCTTCACACAGAATCCACTCACCCTTTAGAGATTGTGTACTGTATAGGTCCTTTCATTAAAATCTTTTGGGTTCAGGAAGATTGCTGCAAGCAACACATTTTCTGTATCTACCCCCCCTCTCCACCCCCTTTATCATGGAGGAAAGTTGGCAAGGTTTCTGTGGTTTGCAGTTACACAATATGTTATCATGTTTTTAATCACTAAATCATTGCAGTGGTTATAGATTTACAGTCTTGGGGTATTACAGAGAGAAGCATCGCGGCTGTATGTACGCTTTTAAATTACACCAGTGTAAGCATGGCCGCTATGAATATGGGCGGCAGACTCCACCTTTCTACAACCCCACCACCATTAGTTCTTTCTCCTTCTGAGATTTTATTTTATTTTGTATTTTTAAAAATGGCTTGGTTTGCTTAAAAAAAGAGAGAGAGAGAGAGAGAGAGAGAGAGAGAGAGAGCGCCATTCATTCTTTCCCCTCCATTTTTTTGTTTCTTCAGCCCCCACCCCCACCCCCACCTCCCAGAAGAAATAATTTTCATTTTATACCTCTAACCCCAGATAAGTTAGAATTCAAACTCTTGACACAGAACTTTGGGTAAGACACTGCAGAAATAATGAAAAGTGTGGATTTCCTAAGAAATTCTCTTGGATCCCATATCGACCTCCGGAGAGGGGATGACGGTTCTAGTGGGAGGAGGCAAACCAAGCTAGTGGCACTAGGAAGGTCCTGTCACTGTGACCCTACTTTCAGCTTCTGTTTTTCATATTATTATGTAACAGAATCCTTGGCAGCATTAAAAATTCAGCATTACAAGCTGATTGTAATGCTGCCTCATTAGACAACGCTGTCTGGCCTTGTATTAAGTGAAACATAGCGCATGGCTTTCAGATTATAAACACCAATAAATATTAAGGCTCAGCAGAGGGGGTAACCAGCAACTGGCTTTTTGTCCCTAGCTGGGATTTATGTCTACTCCCATCCTTTTTCCATCACCGCCCCTTCCTCAGCGCCCCCACCCAAGTAACCATCATGTGTTTTCTTATCCTGACGCCTATGTGTAGACCCTAGTGACATTTAGCAAGGCTTTTTATAGAGTCCTCTTGTGTACACAAAAGGTTTGGAAGTTTGTTTTGTTTTGATCTGCAGTAAACAGGTCCTTCACTTTGCTGATGTCATTTCCGTTCATATTTGAGTGTTTATTGTGCCTCTTTGCTTGCAGGGCCCTCTCTCCCCTCCCTGTGACCTTGCTGTTTGGTCAGAGCTCTGTGACTGCTTTGGGAAGGGGGAGGGGTGTGTGTGGGTTCCCTGAGCAGCCAGGTCTGGCTTGGAGGGTCAAATGTCTTTGCTTTGGCCTAGGGTTTTTTTTTTTTTTTTTTTTTGCCTAGCCTGGGAAGACACTTCTAGCGTGTTAATCTGCTTAAACACTCCCACATCCACTGCCCCAGTATTTCCATGGCGGGCAGTGATTCATCCTAGCTTCCTTTGCTAGTGGCACCACCTCCCCTGGCCCCTGCCACACCTTGTCTGGGTTAATACATACTCAACATCCACTTCTCTAGGACATCCCTGGCAAAACAAAACAACAAAAACAAAACAAAACAAAAACCAAACAAACCACGAGCAAGCAAGCAAGCAGAACACCGCTGCCTATACTGAGATTTAGATTCATGTCATTAGCTTACTTCATGCTGTGAAAAAAGAAACTGTTTTTAGGCTTTGTCTGAGGATCCCCACATCCCCCCACCCCCACAACCCCTGTCCTGTTTCCTTTCTGCTCTAACCCCATAATGCTCCTACCTTTCTGCAACTAAAGATCAATCTGATGTTACCAAAAGAAGGTTACACTGTCTATCTTTTCCTCTGATCTACAACTAGATCCCTCTTCCAAAAAGGCAGGTGAAAGTAGGGTGGGAAGGAGGGAAGATGAGAAGCAGGCTTATGCAGGCCCCAAAAGCCCTTCCTCTACTAGGATGGTGGGGTTTACTTTTTTTTTTTTAAATATGTGTGTGTGTGTGTGTGTGTGTGTGTGTGTGTGTGTGCATATACTCACATATGTATATACACAGACACATATGTATATACACATACACATATATAATATTATATTATTGTTTTATCCTTTTAGGCTAAGCAATAATAGGAGAGAGAGAGAGAGAGAGAGAGAGAGAGAGAGAGAGAGAGAGAAAAGCAGTCATTAGGAAGTCCCCTGAACGCTTTCTAACTAAGAAGGGTGAAAAATGAAGCAGCCTTGACACTTGGCTCCCTGTGAAAGCCTGGTAACCTCTCCCCCTTTCCATGGCCCCGGCCTTTTGTTCCTGGAGAACGGAGCTAAGGTACTTTTTCTCCCAGACCAAAGGGAGCAGGCAAGGCGTCCCCTTGTGAGCGCATCGCCTTTAGATGGCCTGCTCATGGTTATTGTCAATGCAGACTTCCCCAAACAATTGCTGCACGGAGACACAAAAGCAAAAACATTTGTCCTATTTTTTTTAACCTCTTTGTTTTAGTTTTTTTTTTTTAACCCATTCTTTAAATTTCACAGTTTCTATTTTGTCCGCAGAGAGACAAACGGAACAGCGTGAAGCACATTTCACCCCGTAGGCCTCACTGGCGATTGGGAACAGCCTCAATAGAAACCCAAATTCTAAAACACTGGCTTGACTTGGAGGATATGTGAAATTTCAGCTGGGGGTGGGGCAGGGGAACGGCTGTGAATCAGATTAGCGCAGATTTCCAACAAAAATGAACTGCAGTGAAGAGATGAGTCACAAAAATAGGGTTCTAGAATTACTTGGGGGCAAAGCGTGGAAGGGTCACCTTTTGTTTATCTTCTGGTATATCCTGTCCACTACTTAAAAGTGATCACTGGCTAGGGAAAAAAATTGAAACCTATGTGGAATTACTCATTAAAAAGAAAAAAAAAAAAAAACCCACAACATTCTGAGATGGGCAGCTGTGAGTGTGACAGAATGCACTGTTTAAACTGGGGTGGAAGCCGGTTGATATACACAGTGGAATTGATACTGCGTTGAGATGTTTTTTAGACTAGGATTTATATAAACAGACAATGTCCCTTGTCCCTTTTCTTTTCCTACCCCATTTCCTGTTTCCTTTCTTTGCACGCCCCCCCCCCCCCAACCTCAGTCCTCTCCAAGACTTCAGTGGTTTGCTGGTCACTGTGAAGGGATGTGTCGCCGCCGGTTGGGGGGGATGGCTTAGAAACAAAATGAGAAGTTACCCCCCCCACACACACAACTTGGCCAAAACAAAGCACTGCTCTCTCCTGCAGCGTGTAGACCCTTGACTGTGACGTAGTCTTTAAGCATCTGTCTGCCTTGTCATTAAAATCCTCAATTTCAAGGTTTAGAAACACAAATGTACAAATCCCCCTGGGCATAAAAGTCTTGCATGGCAAATTCTCTTTGCCCTGTCAGGGAAGAAAAAAAAAATTTGTTTCCAAAAAAGAAAAGAGAGAGAGTGTATGTGGTGACCTAACGTATAAGAATAAGACCGTTTTAAAGGCAACTTCTGTGTGTTTGCTTCCTTGATACTTTGGGCTTTGCCGCTTAAAATTATTTTGGGAAAGCTCTTTTGAATCACAGATTTAAAAGAAGATGACTCATTTGTCTTTCCTGTGTATGTGATTGACAGGTTTAGGAGCCGAATCGGGAAGGTCAGGTAAATAAACTAGATAACATTGCATCCATGATGGGGTAAAAATTAATCTATGGAATTAGCTCTGCAGTGATACATGAAGGCCTTGAGGTTCCTGTCAGGGAAATGTGAAACAAAACGTCTGTGCATAGGCTCTCCCTGTGCGCGCTCCAGCCTTCACTAGCTGCTGCCTGGAGGTTGGTCTGTGTTCTATACCATACCCAGGAGGCCTGGGCACTGCCCCACCCACCCCAGCAGGTACCTGGCCACTAGATAAAACTACCTTGTATTAGTGGATGAGCTCAGATCATGGAGCAAAATTCAGATACAAATGTATTCGTATTTATTTGGGGGGACATGTCTGTGTGCATCTCTGCCCCCCCCCACCCCAAGTTATAGCCTCCAGAACATTTAAGCACAGTTTTAAAATCGACGTGGATATATAATTTAATAAAAATAGAAGGTTCTGGGAGAATTAGACACATCTACCTAAACCCAGCTGTGCTCTGAAGAGGGGCTGGAATGCTGACATCCACTGTATCTCCACTCAGGAATCATATTTAGCTTTGCCGAAGTGAAAGGATACAGCATTAGTGCGTGAGTTTGGGGGTGCTGGGCCAGGTTTGGCTGGGTTGGAGAACGGTGATTTATCAGCCAGCTAAGCATTAGTGGGGCAGACCTCTGGCTTGGAGAATGGGGAAGGGGAGGGGAAGAGAAAGGGCTAGTGTCCATGGTTTATTTTTAAATATTTATCCTTTGGTTGCTGCCCATCAGGCTTCCTAGGTGAGCTGAGCCTGGGGATGGAGAACTGTGAGAACTGTTGGGAGAACTGGTTTTTCTGGCGGTGCCTTTATTTGTCATTGTGCTCAGGAGCCGCAGCCCCCAGAACATCAGGCTGTCATTGCTGGGCAGGCATGATTTTAACAACAGGCAGCTGCCCTGTCCTGAGCTTGGGGACAGATTTAGCAACGTGGATTTCAGACAGACTATGTTTTGCAAATTCCCTCTGAAGAGGTCCTGTTTTTTGGTTAAGGATGAAGTCGAGTGGTCCCTGAGGTAGAAGCACCCCAGCTTTTTAATGCAGTCCTCCATATTCATTGTGGTCCACAGGCTGTAGGTTACCTGCCTGTGGCTTACCTGTGAAATCTTTGCCTAGAACAAAGACAGGCTTGAGTAGGCCTCACCATGCGTGTAGCTATTGCAAGATTAAGATAAAAGAAAAGGGGTCAGGGTCACTCTTTTCTCTGCTTGTCATGCTTCTGAGGTGTAGAAGGCCTGTCACCCAGGGCCTGGGACAGTGGCAGAATCCAGGCAGAGCCCTTCTGCCAGCGTCTCTCAGATTACTTTAGCTCTTGTCTTGTGGTTTTTCTAGCTCTTTCATTTTGTGGATGCTATTTATGTGTCTCCTACGCCCCCACCCATACTCACCCACCATGTTACAAAATTCTGAGGCCCTCCCGTGAATAAAACTCAGGAGAAAGCTGCAGAATTCAATTTTCCAGGAGTTAGAACATTTTCCTGTTGTCTTTACTTCCTCAGTTAGGCCCATGGCGTAGTTCCCAGGTGAGGAGCAATTTTTTTTTTCCCAAGGGGTTTGGGGGGGGGGGGGGGGAGACACACACGAAGACGACGGGACACCTCAGAGTGAAGGGCCACGTTGCTTGCCTTACTGCCCGCACCACCATCTTCATGTATTATTCATAGTCACTTTTTCAATTAAATTATTAATTGGTTTTCTTTAAGGTGTTCCTGACTCGTGTGGCTAACATAAATAACAGTGTGTTTTGAAAACACCACCTGTTCTTGAGCCGGAGGTCATGCAGTCTGAAACAGCCCTACAGTGGCCACACTCTGGTTCACAAGCCCATCCTCCACCCACCGTCCTTTTCTGCCCCCCCCTCACCCCACCCCAAGTTTGACTAAATTTGGCCTCTGCCCTTCTTTGTCCGTAATCGGAGATGATTCCCTAGAGGCAGTTCTTTTCTTCCAAGACCCTAAGCTTGGGGGTTGGGGGTTGGGGGATGCCAACGCTTTTTTTTTGTGTGCTCAAATATAGACAGGGTTAGTCTGCGCCCAACAGGTTAGGTATTTACATCGATTTGAACCCGAATTCTATTGTACAAAAAAAAAAAAAAAAAAAATGCTTTTTACACAGGGACACGGTAGTTTTCGCCAACCAGCATCCCCTTTTCCTCCCTGGTAGTGTGTGCTTAATGCAAATACGATTCCATACATTGTGTTCTTCGCCTGGTGAGCTTATTATATTTCTAACACTTGCATGGTTCATTATTGAGCGGTAGGAAAAGACTCGTGGCTGCAGGGGCAGCCTGGGTGGCTGGTTTTCAGAAAGAGAAAAAGCAGGTGTCTTTCTTTTCTGCGCCGAGAATGAAGACTAGATTTAGGAGGAGGGTGGAATTCTGTCTGAGAGGACGGGAGACTTCCGGTGAGATTTCAAGGGGGGCTGCCTTTACATAACTGAATTCAAAAGGTGAACTTAGGGGTACCCAGAAGTGCCCAGCAGTTGCTCTGACCAGCTGCGGTGGCCCAGTTCGGTTTGATCCTGGTGGAAGAGTCTCCCTGAGCCGCCCACCTTTCTTGCCCTCTCTGAAATGCTGTGTGGCTTGTAAGGGCAGTCTCCTCTCTGAAAAAAACGGGTGGCTTCAAAATGCTTGTCCTCTTTGAATTATTTCTTTTTCCCCTCTTCTCCAAAACTGTCCCTAAACTCTTCAGTGGAGAGTAGGGGATGTTTTCCTAAGTTTCTGCAGCTGAAAAACAGAAGTGCTCTGTGAAGCAGTTAATAGGATGGGTGTGTGTTTCAAATAAATTCCTGTCCATATTGGCTAAAGTCCCCATGTTAGAGTGGCCTGGCTCTGACGTGGACAGGGCCCAGAGACTGATGGATCAGGGTTCGGAGGCCCCGACTGCGTCTTATTATTCTTTGCTTTTTTTTTTTTTTTTTTGGTGGCTGAGGGCGCGTCCGTTTGTTTCAGGCCGGCCTTTGACTTTTGATGAGCGGTGCGGTCAGTGCCTCGCGGGGACGCGGCTTTGTTCCTGCTGGGCCGGTTCCTGGGTTGGTGCAGGCCAGGGCAGTTAAGGCTCCTGTCCCCAGGCGAGTGCGGCCCAGCCTGCCTCCAAGGCCAGTGCTGTGAGCTTAGGCCCAGCAGCCCCGGCCCTGCTCCTGTGTGTTTGTGCGTCTATGTCCCCAGGTCCCCGCAGGCGCGCGGGCGCGGCCACCGTGAGCAGCCCGGCCTGCGCCCAGCGAGACTGTAGATGTCAGGCTTTGCCCGGGGAGCCGAGAGGCTGCGGGGCTGTGAGTTTCAAATTAACCTTCCGCTTTGTTGCTGTGTAATGTGGATCCCCGAAGGCCCCCCGCCCCGCCCGCCCCCCTTCCTCGGGCGGTGCGCGCAGCAAACTGCGAGTTGAGCTTCATTTACATAAAGCGATTCCGGGCGGGCGGGCGGCGCAGGAGGAGGAGGAGAGAGGCGGGCAGGCCGGGACGGGGACCGGGACGCAGCGCCGCGCCCCGTGGGTGAATCCCCGCCGCGCCTGGGGGACCTCCCTCCCGGGGCAGCCCGAAGATCGCCAGCCCGGGCCGCCACCATGCGCGCCCCGCCCCTGCCGCCAGGCCCCTCGCTCCTAGCCTGCGCCACCGCCGAGCCCGGGGGGCAGCGGGAGGTGGGGAGAATGCCGCCTGGGGTGGGTAAGTTCGGGGCTCCGCTGCCGCTGGAATCTCCCGTTGTCGCGCTGGCCAGAGTGGTGGCCCCCGGACCTCCGAGTGCCTCCTTCCTCCCGAGGTGTACGGAGGCTTTGTGTGCCAGGTGAGTGCAGTCTCCCTCCCCCGCCGCGCGGCTTGCAGCCGGCCTAGCGCTGGAGGCAGGTGCTGCGAGTCTTGGCTGAACTTCCCATTCTCTTGGGGCATGTGGGGGAAGGGCAGGCTGGATGTACTTGAACTCCTAGACTCCGGTAGGATCCTACCTGGGCAGAGTGTGGCTAGAGTCTTCCGGGCACGGGAGTATGTTCCTTCTTCTAGACTCTTTGCTTTCCTTCCTGACCACCACCTCCTCCTCCTGCTTTTGGGTTAGTTCCTACCTTCCTAATACTTGGGATATTGGCGTCATTGAGAACTTTTGAGTTCTTTAGGGGGTGGAGAGAGAGAGAGAGAGAGAGAGAGAGAGAGAGAGAGAGAGAGAGAGAGAGAGAGAGAGAGAGAGAAGAGTCGTCACTGGTCAGTTTGCAGCAATGTGAGGAATGTGCCTGTTTGGGGAGTAATTAAAGAGAGAATCAGTGTAGAGCTGGAGGGGGCTATGGAGATGATCTTTGCCGCCCTCTAATTCAGTTTGTTTTTCTGCCAGAGCCTGTACAGCATTTATCGGGGGCGGGGGGGGGGGGGGGGGCATACGAAGGAGAAGGTAAGGGTTTTTGTTTGTTTGTTTTTGTTTTTTAATTGAGTTAAAGAGGAGAAGTGTCCAAGTTAGGGTAACAACAAGGAAAATGAATGCCAACCACAAGTTATTTTTTTGTAGGCTTAAGAGAGAAACAGGCTTTCTGGAAAACAACCTTTTCTGCCTTGTACATACCTATGTAATGATGATGGGGAATCTTGCCCTCAGGGGAAAGCCCACAGCCCATACATGGCACGTTCAAAGGGAGTTTCAACAGCCAGACTTAGTGGTACACGCCGCCTTATGCTGAACTGGTTTAAAGGCAACCAGCCCGGCAGGCCAGGCCGATGGGCAGGTGAATGAATCCAGGAGGCCAACCTCCCCCCCCCCCCCAGGCATTGGTGCCATTCGTCAGCCTTTGAAGACTCTTGAAGCCACTGACATACAACCACAGAGAGTATAGGCTTTCCATCTGGAACTCAGGGGAGGCCTCTTCTGGCTCTGGCCAAACAGGGCCTGCCTGGCGGGAAAGAAGGGATCAAGGAAGGCCCAGCAAGGAAAGCAGAGTTAAAAGCCTTGGAGAGAGATAGTGAGAAAGTTACACGTCATCTTCATCCACCTTCGGTTCATGCTCTGAGATCCTTGGAGACAAGTCACTAAACAAATCAGAGTATAATTTGAAGAGCACTGTAGCTGTGTGTGTGTGTGTGTGTGTGTGTGTGTGTGTGTGAGAGAGAGAGAGAGAGAGAGAGAGAGACACACAGACAGACAGACAGACAGAGAGACAGAGAGACAGAGAGACAGAGAGACTCTTCTCTGCCATCAAGCAGCAGGTGCAGAGTTTGTAGAGCTGGCCCCTGGAGTCCCCTCATTCCTAAATTCAGGAGGTGTCAAACCTTCGTGTTCTTTTAATGGCTGTGGTTTCTGGATAGGTTTCAAGGGAAACCCTAAAAATCACGAGTTCCAGTGGGCTGGGCCGGAGTGCTGTGGCCCAGACTGCGTTAAATAGGAAAGCATAGACCATCCAAGGTAACCTGACCTAGAGAAGGCAGCAGGGAGCTGCTGGGAGCCTGTTTCTCGTTATCACAACATCTCCTGGCAGACATGGGAGTCAGGGAACAGAGGTGGGCTAAGAGGAGTCTGGAGACAGAGTCTCAAATCTTGTAAGGATTTTGAAAAAACAAAAAAGAAAACTGGGGGCCTTTGGAGAGAGGCGAATACCTGGATGTTTGCACACCTGTGTTTGTGTTCATCCAGTTTCGAGGGGTTCCCCAAGGCTCCTATACAGAGAGTGTACAGCCATGGAGGCCAAGAGCAACTTTTTCCTCCCCCTCTTTTCTAAACCACAGGACAAAAGAGAATGTCCGCATTTGATTTCCAGTATGGTTTTTCAGAAGACATGTAAAGTGCCTCTCAGAGTGGGCTGAGGGTCACACTGGGTCTTTTTCTTTAACTACACAAGTGTTATTCAACAACGTGGGGTCGGTGGCAGGGGCAAGGGCGCACTCCCTCTCTCTGAAAACAATTCTTTTGGAATGGCTAAGAGTTAAGTACCTTGAAGACCTTCTGTCTTTATGACTTGGGTGTGGCGCCTCCCTCTGCACCCCCCTCCGGTAGGGGGACACTTTCTATGGGATGGCACTGCCATTCT
This sequence comes from Acomys percivali, assembly GCA_907169655.1. Lineage (NCBI taxonomy): Eukaryota > Metazoa > Chordata > Mammalia > Rodentia > Muridae > Acomys > Acomys percivali. The sequence continues at coordinate 18,934,121 of OU015753.1, read as the reverse complement.
CCAGTTGTAGAAACGGTTTTGATTGACAACGAGCCAGCCCTCTGGGCACTACAGCGACGAGCTGCACCTGCCAACCCCCTGAAACTTTGCTTTTGGTGTCTTTGCACAAGTGAATGCTAAGGGAAGGGTGGAAGAGGCCCAAATAAAACGGTGCTTCCAGGTGGCCTCTTCTTTGGCTTGTCCTGCCTGGACAACAAAGTGTTTCCCTGCTGTTCTCGGACTGGATTTAACTGCCATGTAAACTCAGTGCCAATTGGACTTCCCAGTGTCAAGGAGCTAAATGAAGTGAGACTGCAGCCTTCACCCTGAGGACTTAAAACTGATGGCCCCTATATTTTTGGGTGACCCAAGGGTGGTTGGCTCATTAAAATAAATCTGAATGCAGACTGCTAGAGATGGTCCTTCTCATACTTGGTGGGAGTTTGGCTGGTTCTTGAACTAAAACTACAGGTTTTTTTTTTGGGGGGGGGGTCACATGTGGTATCCAGGGAATATGTCCTTATTGTTGGCGTGTATGTATGTGTGTGTGTAACACGTGTATGTACAAACTATTGTTCCTTTTAGTGCATCTTCTAGACACACTGGTTCTTCTTGGCTTCTGCAGTGATGCTAGCGTGAGAGCTTGGGAACACTTGAGGTCCCAAAGCAGGCTCTTACCTAGGAAACTGGTTTTATTGGGAAATTGCAAGTTTCATCTTAAAAAGTAAATGTTTAAGGGACTAAGCAGTGCTTTCTCACAATGTATGGTGTTGCTGTTCCTACTTGCTGTGTGAGTAAAGTCCCTTTAGCTTGCTTCCCAGCCTAGGGCCCTGAGTCTTTCCGGCAGGGAGGCGGTGGGGAGTCTGGTCTGCCGAAGCTTGCCTAAGCCCCGCCTCCCCCGGCTGGCCAGCACTGCAAGACTAACGCACCTGATGCTCCCTGTAGCAACCTCAGAGAGTACAGTGTATGCTGTGGCTTATGCTTTCATTTGTGATTAAAATGGTTGCTTGCTGTTATGCTGGCCTATTTCTATACTTTTTGGGCCTGTTGGCCTACTCCGGTTCCCAAGACTGTTGTAATTAACCAGTATGGGGGCGATGCCATCAAAACACAACAGGAAGGCAGATTCCATTATCAGGAACGTCGTAGGGTTGTCCGCATGCTCTGGTGTGAGAATTTGGTTGTAATGGTCATTGTTAGAAATCACAGCATAGCTGTGACTGACTCTCCAGTCCTTTCTCCATGAGTTAAAGAACCTTGGGGTCAGGGAACCAGGCAGCCCGCTTTAATGGAATGCAAGCTAGGGAATTCCTTTGCAGGAGCTGGGCACAGTATGGTCCTCAGTGTGTCCTGCATCGTGAAGACACACAGAAGCTGAGGTTTCCTCACACCGTCCTGAGGGAGAAACACAGGCAGAAATCCTGGGTCATTGGCAAGCTGCTTTCCAAATCCAGATTAAGGAGCAAAACTATCAAGTCAACAACTGTCGGATTTGTTTTCTGTGTGATTTAAAGTTGGCTGCCACACTGTTCTCTCTGGACATGTGGGAAGTGACGGTCAGATGTCCGAATGCTGTGTTATTTTATTTATTTATTTATTTATTTATTTATTTATTTATTTATTTATTGTTGTTGGTGGTAAATGACTGTTACAGGGACAGGAACCAGGGACCCAAGGAAAGCAAGGCCCAGTTCCAGTTGACAGACAGCAACATTGCGTTAGTGTCTTCAGAGGCAATGACACAGGAATGTGCTGTGGCTTTTTCTTTCTCCTACCCCTCTCCTGTTTTCCATCCTTTGGGTCAGGGGACAGGGCAGTGAAGACTGAAGACAAGCCGCAAACGTAGCAATGACAGGAGTGCTTCTAGAAAGTTCTTTGACCTCAAAAGTGCCCTCGGCTGCTGATTTTATATATATACATCTATCCCCTTTTGGATTTTTTTTTTTTTGTGTGTGTGTGTGTGTGTGTGTGTGTGTGCCTTTCTTTCACTCTTAATTCCTAGAGCTTCTTGCTTTTGCAAGGATAAAGATGCAAATAAAAGCAGGAAAGGAGGCAGAGTTTGTGAGCTGGCAAATTGGCTCTATTGCTTAGCAAGGATTGTATGTGTTGTTTTATCCCAACACAGGGCCTCTTAGTGAAATACCTGGTGCTTTATCTGCCCTTTGGGTGAGCCCTTCTACTTTTCCACCATTTAGGCTTGCCAACAAGAGGATCAATGTGAGGGGTGCGCGTGCGTGCATGCATGTTTGTGTACAGGATTCTCTAGAGTCCTGCTTTGCCTGCATCCTGGGAAGGCTTAGGTACTTTGTTGCACTCTTTGAACTACCTACTTAGTTCAAACTCAGGCCAGACATTTGACCACCTTCCTACTGCATGGCCCTTCTGGGGCCTATTGGTTGGAGCCTGAAGCTGTTCCAGGACCACCCCTCACAGAGACGAGGGAAGGGCTGTGTCTCCTCTGGGATGAAGAGAGTCACATCCTAGCGTCTTAAAGGCTTTCTGCAGGGATTTTCTTGAATCTATTCTTGAATGGGTCTTTTGGGGACAAGAATTAGGAATTTCTCAGGTATCTGAAGTTATCACTAGGAAATTCTTGAGTGGAAGTAGGAGACCAGCTCAGTTGGGCCACATGTAGCTGGTGTGATTCCTTGTCCCGCAGTTGACTTCAGCCCTGAGCTTTTGATCTGGGAGTGAGAGCCCTGTCTTGGTGCTTCTGGAAGCAGGGGATTAATGTATGGAGGAGCGACTTGAGTACATGGGAGTGACTCGGAAGGTGATCATGATGGGCTCTGGCAGATTGAGAGTGGACACATTTTTCCCCCTCTGTATAGCTTTGGCTCTCCTGGATTCTCTTTGTAGACCAAACTGGCCTGGAACTCACAGAGATCCACCTGCCTCTGCTGGGATTTAAAGGCAGGTGCCACCATGTGCTCATCTTGTCAGTCCTTGATTCTTAAGGTGTGAGGAGGTGTAACTGTTGTGAGCCATGCCACTTGCAGGAACTAATGAAGGGCAATTTTGTAGCTTTCTTGGTTGCTCCTGACTCCAGCCAGCCAGCGGATCAGAGACAAATTCTTCTGAGAGTATTGGCCAAGCTATATTTTTCAGTAAACTGGTGCCTACATACAGTTCAGTCATAGGCTCAGGCTCCCTGCATTTCAGCCTTGAAATTCCAGTTGAAAGGGGACTGACTGACTGACTGACTGACAGACTCTGTCTGTCTGTCTGTCTGTCTGTCTGTCTGTCTGTCTCTCTCTCTCTCTCTCTCTCTCTCTCTCTCTCTCTCTCTCTCACTCACCAGAGGTGTTGAAGTCAGATTAGCCCAGTACAGAGAGGATGTGTATGTGTGTGTGTATGTATGTATGTATGTTAATTTGATATATAGTTTCAACCCCAGGCTCCTCCGTGAGTCCTGTTAAGTGTCCATTCAAATGTACAGGTCTCCCTTTCCAGGGGTCCATACCTCCCTAAAGTCTTTAAAAAATCCTGTCTTTAAGAATACTTCCAGGCTCTGAGGGGCCTACTTTAGACTGCTTTTCCTGACTGTCCAGGGGAAATAGGCTAGAGGACACATGGACTTCTTTCTTTTTTTTTTAAATGCTCCTCAGGAACTTTTTTTTTTTTTTAAACAATTTTTCTTAACTGCTCAAGAAACAATGCAGGCCTCTTGTGCTGTTTCAAGACCTGCTTCCTAAAATGCTCGTTGGCTCAAGGCCTTGGTTCTTAATGTACATTTGGCTGGATTGGGTAAATGGATTTTGCGTTCCTTGTAACAGCCCTACCATTTCTCTGTGGAATATAGTGCATCCTCCTGAAAGTGTCAAGTCAACCTCTGGACACATAAGAAGAGGTCCATGTGTGGTGGTGTTGTTGGGTGTCACTCCCCCCCCCCCCACAGCACTGGCTGCTCAAAGCCATCCCTGTTCTGCCAGGCTGTTGGGGACTCCAGGAACATGTGTGATCTCAACCTGGGTTGATTACTCTTTTGTAAGATCATATTTTGACCACTGGACAAAGCTGGACATGGTACGTGCCTGTAGTCTCAGCATTTGGGAGGGCTGCGGCAGTAGGAGCAGGAGTTCAAGGCCACTCTGAGCTCTGCAGTCAGACCCTGACTCCAAAAATAAAGTAAGATAAATAAATAAATGGTAGCTCCAGGTAAAGAATGGCAGAAACAGCAGTAGCCTGTACCCCACCTCTAGACCCCTTGCCTTTTTCAAAGAGCAAGTGGAAACTGGTTTTCCTTCAATAGCTACTAAACCTACAGGCATCTTTGGGGAAAGCAGAGATCTTGTAGGTCTTTTAAAGAAAGAACCGTATTGATCAGGGGGTCTCTAAAGAAACAGAATGGATATATGTAGTAAAAGGGGATTTATAGACTTGCTTGTAGGATGTGGTCCAGATAGTCCAACAACAGCTGCCTCATGCTGGAGAGACTGAGAATCTGGAGTTGTCTGGTCCACAGGCTGGATGTCTCAGTAGCTCCAATAAGGGACGGAGGGCTGGCAGGATTCCTAGAGAGGCCTTTGGCCTGTATCGGAAGGGTTTCCTTTTTTCGAATATTGTTAGAGTGTCAAAGCAACAGGATCCATGGAGTTGGCCTGTGAGGGTGAGGGCGAGCAGGCAAAGCCAAGCTTCCTTCTTCCAGAAGGGTGACACTGAGACTTAGGATGGGTCCTCCTGCTTCAAATACTCCGATTGAGACAAAGTCTTACAGGAATATCCAGCAGCTTGGGTGTTAGTGGATTCCAGGTATAGCAGTCAGATTGACAGCCAAGATCAGCCATCACAGGTGGCAGCATATTTTGCCCTTGCTGGGAACAACTGGAAGAGTTGTCCAGATGTTGGAGAACTGGCTAACCACAAGTCCCCGTCCCAGGATGGAGGACAGGACGGATTCCCTCACTTGTAGACTCTGTTGCCCAACTTGGTTTCCTGGGTCAGAAGATCCCATTTCTGGAAGGCTGTTATTCACACCACTGTCTGCCTTACTCCGGCCATGGAGGCCCTGCATGCTTGGCCCAGCTCTGTGGCCTTTTCGTGTGTGATTCAGAACCAGCTCCTTAAGCCCTTTCAGCCTTCTCTTTATTTCATCACTCGGAGGGTGTGATGCCACCCCTGCGCCTCTGCCACCCCTGCCCCTCGAGCTGGTAAGCGGGGGACTCAGTAGCGCAGAAGACGACTGGCAATCCAGGAACTTAGCGCACAGAGGAGACACTGCACCAACGTTAGCTTCTACGGGTTTCACTCCTGCAGATGGCCTCCACTACTTTTCCTTTCACTACACCCTGTTAGAGAGTGACTGAGAGGTCCAGGTTTTCTTTCTTTTCCAGTTGGCTGGGGATAACCCACATTGGTGTGACATCCTGAAAGTATTCTGGGGCCTGAGGGTCTGCATTAGAACCAAGGTCCTCCCCCTCCCATCCTTCCCCCCCCCCAAGCCTGGCAGGAGGCCCCCTAAATGAGCAGCCCACTCCAGGACCCACCTAGAGAGGCCTTCCTGTGCTGGCTTATATATGCTAATAGGCCTGACTTGTCCGGGCTTGTTTGTAGTGATTTGTAGAGGTATTTATATGCAAATACTATCAACTTGCTGAGTTAATTATCTTGTGCCTTTCCCCCCCGGCCCCCCCCCCCCCCCCCCCCCCCCCCCCCAGCCCCACTCTTGTAAGGCCTCCCAGCCTGACCGGCCAGATCTCTTTCAGCCTTGAACTCTTCCTGTCTTTACCTCCTCCTAGTCTGTCCCCTTTCTGTACCAGCTGGCCTGGTCACAGCTTCTTCACTGCAGTGTTGCCTATCATAGGAACCAGGTGGTCAGATTTGGCAAACTGGGCGTGCCAGTGATGGTCCAATTTCAACCTCCTCTGAGGGGCAGCCTGTTGCCTGCAGAGAAGCCCAGCTCACACAGTGCTGAGCTTTCAACCATTTTACCTTGAAACACTTGGCTCTGTCAGCCTTTGATGCTCCCGTCTTTAGCGAAGATCATAGCTTTTATAGTTATTTTCATTTCCCCATATTTAAACAACTACTACTTACTGATTCAGAGTCCCTGTGAGAGGCTATTACGAAAGGATGTCCCCTCTCCCCACCCCCCCTGACCCTGGGAAAGAGGAGTGGACCTCAGACCAAGATATCTATTGCCATTTGGAAGTGGATACTTCCTGGTGGGGGGGGTCACTTATGGTGAACATTTGTCTTGGTTATATTTGCATATAAATACCTAAGAATGCGTAGCATCCTTAGCGCAAGTGGCTTCTTTCTGGCCACTTGATGTCAGTAGCTCTCTCTCCCGCTGACACAACAGTCAGACTGGGGAGGCAGAGCTTCCTGCCCCTGGCAGAGAAGTACCAGGTAGAGAGTGGATCTCCAGGACAAAGAGGTGGCAGGTCGCTGGCCTCTCTAAATGGCATCGTGCTAGCTGAGCGGCCTCCTCCAAGCTTACTATAATCTGATGGTTCTGGGGCCTTCGTTTCATGGTAGCCTTTTTTTTCAGTGTCTGGAAGCCAGTCGCCTTTCCTTTCAGGGCAGAGCGGTGAACCAGAGTTTGAGGCGGTGATGTTCTTGTCTGAGGCAGGCTACTCAGTGGACAGAGTGGAAGCCCCATGTGTGCATATGTATCCACCAGTAGTCTCTGTAGGAAAAATAACAGCAGGTTGGGGTAAAGTTAGTCACCATTTTTCCTGCAACCCTTGGTACCAGCAAGACACTGTCCTCTCCAGCCTTCTTGGGGCTGGCTGCATTTCCAGTCAATGGCACATTGGACATCTGGGTTGACTCTGGTCCTTTCCAGCTTGAAGTCAGGTCATTTTCTATGGAATCTCTCCCTCCATTCTGCACCCCCCCATCCCTCTTTCCCTCTCTCCCTCCTTTTCTTTACAAGCCCCCCCCACCTCTGTGTGGTGGGGGGCCTTGACTGCACTGATTCCTGGAGCAGTAGCCCAAGAAGCCGGCTCTCTAATCTTTGTGCACCCCAGGGAGGTCTCACGGGGAGAGCACCCTGTCTAGGCCTGGAAGGAGGGTAAAGGCTCAGCAGTGCTTTTTTGACACCATACAGACTAATGGTTGGGGCTAATTTTGTGTACAAGGTCCCTTTTGTTAGTCTAGGGGGTGAAATTGGGGAAGGGCCTACTGGGATGGCCTTGTTTTGGAAAGTCTAAATGCAGTACTAATGGCTGAGATCTGAGCGGGTGATGTATGTGCGCTTGACTGGGCCTCCAGATAAGGTGGAGAGAATTTTAAAAGTTACTTTAGTGCAACCTCCCAGATAACTGTATGCCTGGGGCCAGTCACGATTTATGGCCAGCTGGTAGCCATGGCTGTATGCTGGCCTCACTTTATCTTTGGAGTTCAGGCTCTGTAGCTTAACTGGTAATGCTCTGTTTATCTTTTTGTGGGGAGAGGGTATGGCCGGGGGTTTTGACCAGATTTTGTTTGAGGAGCTGTTTGTGCTTCTGCTGCTGCATCCCTGATGATGACCTCGCTAGGGTGCTGCTTTATAGGGGTTCCAAAAGCCTGGGGTGCTGTGTCAGCGCCCACCAAGAATGGGAGCCTGGCGGAGGGGTGCAGAGCTTAGGTTCCTGTCCTGCCACCTCTACACTTTCTGTAACCCTGCCTGCAGGCCTGGCTGGTACAGCCAGCAAGCTTTCCCTGTAAACACCCCAAGCTGTGGGTCACGGGCTCCTAAGCTTTTTTAGACAAGAGTTGAGCTGAGGAATCTGATGATGATGCTCAGAGAGGATCTTTGATCCCACATCGAGGCATTCTGGGAAAAAGTTATCTTGCTGATACAGTTGGGAGAGACTCAGTGTCTAATAGTGTGAAGACTCTGTTCTCACCCACCCCAGCATTCTTTAGGAGGAACCCTATGCTGAGAAATAACCCTAGACTTGGCTTCTGGGGAAGGGAGGGTTTTATTCAATTTATGTAGACTTATTTATTTATTATTGTTTGTTTGTTTGTTTTAGAGACAGGGTAACTCCTGCTGACCTGAAACTCACTTTGTGGACCTGGCTGGTCTTGAACTCACAAGCATTTGCCTACCCTTGACCCCTGCTGAATCCTGAGATTTAAGATGTATGCTACCATGCCCAGCCTACTTTGCCTTTAATAATCAGGTTTTGACATGTGTCACATAAATCTTGTCTTAAAGAGAAAAAAAAAAAAAAAGATTTATTTTCAACTCTGGGAAAGTCTGTGTGTGGGTGTGTGTATGTGTGTGCAGGTGCCCTCAGAGGCCAGCAAAATGTTCAGCATCTCCCCTGGAGCAGGAGTTGTATCTGGAACAGTTGTGAGCCACCCAGATTCGGGTACGGGGGTGGGGGTGGGGGTGAGGTCCCAGCTTGGCTCCTCCTCTGCTAGAGCAGCATGCACTTAGCCACTGAGGGGTCCCTCCTGCATCCTTGCTTTGTTTCTTACTTGTATTTAAGAAGTTACAATGTTAGGTGTCTTAGTTGGCAGTAAGGATAAAATGAAAACTTCCACTGATCTTTGGAATGAATCTACAGAAATAATGTCACTGTAGGGAGAACAAAGGTACGCAGGACTTTGGGGGTGTCTTTTAAGGGACAAGATGGAGCAGACTCCCCACTCAGACCCCTCGCTTTATCTATTAGGTAAACTGCTGCCATCTGTTTTAAAATTTTTTTATTTATTCATTATTTATTTACTTTTTTTCATTTTAAATCCTCAAAGACAAAGGGACCTGGAAGCTCAGACCTGTCCTGCCACATTCCTGAGTAATTTGGTTTTGATTAACCCAAGGAGAGAAGTTGGTTTCTCCTAGCGACCGACTCCGGGACGGATGGGATCAAAGCGCCAGGAGGGCCGGTGCCCCTCATGCAAGGTCCCCCTCCTCCCTCCAGCCCTCTGCGGGCCCCTGTTTTCTCCCCCTCCCCCCACCCTTTAGAGTCTTGAGCCTTAGCAACTTGGAATTTCTAACTCTCCTACACATGGAAGTGTCTCAGAGCTTTGGGTAGACCAACCGGGGAGAACCCCATCTTTCTAGCTACCCCCCCCCCAAGCTGCAGAGTGCATTCCTCTGCTAATCCTGCTGCCGGATTGCAAATGGCTGTAATTGTGTGTGCCCCAGGATGGGCTGATGTGCGGCTTTTCTTCTTTTGAGGAGGTGGCTAAAAAGTTCATTTACATAGAGAAATGAGACTGGTCTTGTGATCCCTTGTGGTAAAATAGCCTCTGCCTAATAGGAAAGGGGCCTCCTCTGTGCTGCCTGTGCCTCCCCCATTCTACTCCTAGGAGGGAGGTGTGTATGTATGTGTGTGTGTGTGTGTGTGTGTGTGTGTGTGTGTGTGTAAGAGAATGTGTAACTGTTGTGTGTGAGAGAATGTGAGAGGATGTGTGTGTGTGTGTGTGTAAGAGAAATGTGTAGCAGTGGGTGTGAGAGAGAATGTGAGAGAATGTGAGAGGATGTGTGTGTGTGTGTGTGTGTGTGTGTGTGTGTGAAAGAGAGAGCGAGCACGCACATGCACAAGCACACTTGTCTGTGTCCTACAGGGCATTTTAGCAGGAGGGCAGTTCAGACAGAACATTCTGCTCTTGATAGTAAAAAATCAGAGTAAAGTCCCAAGTCTGGCCTCATTGTGGGTAATCTTCTTGTTAACTCACATTCAACACGTTTCCATTATATTTGTAGAACCTTGCCATAGGGTTCAAAGTCCAAAGGATAATGCCTTGGAGGAATGACATGCCACCCTTCTAGAGCTGGGCTGGGCCCGCCAGCACTTAAAATTTGGTGATGGGATTTCGGGACACCGAGATGCCCCAGGTCAGTTAGAAGTGGGTGCTTGGGAGTCTACATTGTAGCTTCAGGGTGATGTTTCAGATAGACAATAAGAATCTGAGTCAGGCTGGAGAATCCCAGCCACTCCAGTCTGAAGAGGGAAGGCAGGCAGAGGTTCTGGAATGAGATCGTCCAATAGAAACGATATAGTTTTAGGAAGTTTTGAGTGAGATTTTATGAAGAGTGAGATTTTATGGCCTTGCTGAAGATGATAACAGAATTTGCTGTATTCTGGTATGTTACTGCGCCATTTAAACCTGGGCCCAGTATTTAAAGACTCCCAATGAGATGCTCCTGCTTTGGGCTCGAGTCCTCCGAGCCTTATATTTTCTTCTTAGGCACATCTCAGTTCATGTCAGTCACATGACGCGGACTCAGTACTCAGTGGCTGCCTGCTGTGGACAGGGAGGGTCTGCCTAAAAGACCAACCCTGGCTCTTTAGAGGTTTTTGTAAGTGGAACTCAGTAACTCTTGGATCTTTCCTGAGGTTCGAAGAGTATGGGCTGAGTCTGCGTACAGCTCCTCAGGCCCTATTGGGATCACCAGGAGGGTCAAGTATGACTCTGGTGTCAGTTTCACAAGTCACCCTCGGATATGGGAATTGGAGATGTTCACGAGGCTTCAGCAGTTTGTCCCAGCGTGGAGTGCTGCGGTGGCTGCAGTGGGGACCACTTCCTACACGCATTCTGGAGAGAGGAGGGGCGGGGAGTCTCACTCCTGGATCTTACGACATGGAAGGTTGAGTCAAGGTCAACTTATGGGGCTACAGAAGTGAGTTCTGGGGCAATCTGGGGTACAGTGAGACTGTACTTAAAAGAGCAAGGGGCACATGCATGCGTGGTTAAGGAGTGGAATAGCAGAGGCAGTCTTTGATACACGTGTGCTGGTGGTTAGCCTGAGCCCTCAGGCATGCTAAGCAATTTAAGTCCTTAGGATATGAAAGTTGTTTTGTTTTGTTTTAAGACAGGGTCTTTAATATGTAGCCTTGACCTGGAGCTCACAACAGCAGACAAGGCTGGCCCTGAATTTCCAGAGAACCCTCTGACTCTGACTTCTGAGTTCTGGTACAGCGAACACTGCTCCAGCGGTAGCTCCTTCCTCCTCCTTTTAATACATTAAAATTATATGTGTTTGGGTGTTTTGCTTGCACGTACATCTGCACCATTTATGTGCCTAGTGCTTGCAGAGGCTAGAAAGGGGCGTTTGATCCCTTGGATCTGGTGTAACATACCACTGTGAGTTGCCATGTTGGTACTGGGAATTGAACCCTGGTCTTCTGCAAGAGAAGCAAGCGCTCTTACCCACCTAGCCATGTCTCCAGCCCCACATTACAGCTCTTTTGTAACAGACAGAATTGTCTGTCAGGAAGAACAGCAGTGCAAAGCATGTGTACAGAGGAGCATGCTTCGGCCAGAGTGGAGTTAAATGCTTCTGTGTGCACACTGTGAACACCCCTGCCCCACTCCTTACTCAGTGCCTGTGGTAAGAACAATTGTACTTAGGTATTACCCAGGTCACTCATCCAGTTTTACCTCTTAGCCCATCCAAGGGCCCCCTCTGGGAGCCTAGTGGAATTTGTGCCCTAGGTAAACCAAGAAGTGGGTGTGTGTTGGGGTTTTGAAGGAGGGAGCTATCTAATTCCTTAAACAGGCTGGCCTCCTGGGCAGGCAGGGGAAAAAAGGAAAAAAAAAAAAAAAAAAACCCAAAAGTGTTGAGGGGCCTGGAGCTGGCCTTTGCTGGGGACAGAGCGTCGCAGCTGTCTGACCCTGGGTGAAAAGTTCAAATCTGCATTTAAAAGGAGTGTCGTGACCCCCTTCCTCCCCCAGTCAAGTTGAAACTGTTCACTTTCTCCAGGATATGACCTGGTTTTGCATTAGGACATCAAATGACTTCAGTTCCCTCGGCTGAGACCTGATGATGCTGGGGGGGGGAGGGGGCGGCGCTTTTGGGAAAGGGGGTGTCTCTTTGAGATGTAGTTCTTAAACAGCAGTGGTCTTTGAGGACCAGAAAAAAGGGGGAATTGCTTCCTAGGTCAGACCCTTAAGTCCTTAGCAAAGTTCTTCAAGGCTGTTCTGGGCTTTGTGGGACCCTGGGAGGGGGGGGGGCTCCCTCTCTGTAGAGCTTGTATTAGTTGGAGGGATTGTCCCACGCTGCCCTTTGATGATGTAGAGTACGCAATTGAGCTAGGGGTCATAGGGGCTTTTCAAGGAAGCATCTATGACCTGGCTGGACAGAATTAAGATGGGTCCGGTGAGAAACTGGGTAGGAAGGGGGGCGGTGTCTGAAAAGTTGACTAGCTACTTCCTACGAAGAGGGGTTCTGCGCTGATTTGTATACTTGGACATTAGGTGAATGTAAACAGTTCAACCTCCCTGATTTTACATCCCTAAAGTGTCTGAGTGTGAATGCAAATGGACATTAGGCCCCTGTGGTTTCAATGACTTCCCTCCACCCCCTTCCCTGGTGCTAACTAGCTGGTCTTTAACCTGCCCTAGGAAGAGGAAGAGAAAGTCGTTTGCAAGCTTGGAGACTCCAGCTAGCCTTCCTTGGCTTTGCCTTGCGGAGGTCCCACGCACAAGCCTGACGCCTGATGATTGCTTCTCTTTTCTTGTGTGGTGGGGGAAGTGGAGTTTGCTAGATGCTCGCACTTTGTCAGGTGCCCTCTGGAAGCTGGGAACTGGGTTGAGGTGACCCTTTAGCTCTGCCAAATGGTAGTACACAACCTTGTTTCCTTCTTTTCCAGTCTGTCTTCTTTGGAAAGGGACTTGAACTTGGGAGCCTTCAAAGTACATTATGGTGTCTGCATGGCTTCTGCTTTCCAGAAGGGTATCTGTTTGGTGGTTTAACAACGAACACATTTGCCTCCTCTTTAGGAGATCTTAGGGAATGCACAAAGTGTTGAGGACTGTGTCAGGCCACCCACTTGCCCAGAAGCTTCTGGAATGTGCCTTCTGTTAGCATGCAGGCGTCCTTCTAGAACCAGCACACCTCGCCTATTGCCAAACTCCACACCCTATCCTGAGTTCCTGGCAGGAGCTCCCTTCCTTTCCACCACAGGGCCGTTCTGACCCACAGACGAAGGAGCAGGTCATTCCCTTCCCCATATGGCTTGGCCTGGTTCATGTGTTCGAGGCCTGGGCAGTTCTGTTCCTTGTGGTGGCCCTGAGTCCAGTCACGCCATCACAGGGGCATTTTAATTAGCAGTGCCTTAGTCATTAGTGACTTATTGTTTTTGTCTGGAAACACTTAAGTACTGTTTACTCGATGTCTCAACGAGATGCAAAACAGCAATTAAGCAGAAATTTGTTGTATGAGGCAGGGACCAAAATGGATCGTCACAGGCCAGTTGTGGTTCCTTCAAACCAAGGAAAATCGCTTCCCCCTTTGGCCTCCTGATCTCTGGAATGCTCCAGATTCTGTTTCTTCCCAGACCTGCCCCCTAGAGTTTTTGGGCAGAAATACTTGGGACCCTCCAGGTTTCTCTGGTTCGGTTTGAAGTGTTAATGTTTGCATTTCTTCCTTTGACATTTTTTTCCCCCTTAGTGACCTGGGATATTTCGAAACCCTTTCAAATGAAGATTAACTGTTTGTGATAACTTTTACATATCCTTGTGTGATGATTTATAGAACCCGAGACCACATGTCCTTGTTAGTCTCAGAGCCTTTGTGACCTTTTGGCAACGTGAGATAGTAGGATAAATATCTCCTGTATGTTTACATTAAAAAAAAAAAAGTAGACTAGAAAAGAAGAAGTTAAGAGGATCTCAGGCCGAGGGAGTGCTGGAGAGGCAGTTGAAAGCAAGACCAACAAAACAAATCCCAAATTGAGCAGGAGGGGGCTATCCTGTGACTGCCTGCAACAACAGGCGAGTGGCACTGGACCCAGAGAGCAAGCAATGCCCTGCCCCCAGGTTTATAGGAAATAGACCCCCCCACCCCACCCCCCAAACAAGCTGGGGGAATCCTGCCTGGAAGCGTGGCTAGTTGACTTTGAATAAACACATTGGCATCCTTGGGCAGGAGTAAAATTCTTCCGAACCAGTTCTGCATTGGGGACCCTGGTTTCCCACTGCTCGGTGGCTCTTCCTGCCTCCTCCTCTTCTTCCCTCCCCTTTCTCTCTTCCTTTCAAACAATATCTTCTGACTTCCAGATTTCTGATAAATTGATAAGAGGCATCGAGTGAGTCAATAGAGCTGTAGACACTTTGCCAATATAACCCCGGCTCTATTGATCTGCCAGTAAATTAAAGTCTTACTTAGAGGCTGCCAATATTTCTAATCTCCTGCCTCACCAATTACATCCTCTCTGCTACCTGGAAGGAGAGCTTGAGCCTTTGAACCTTTACGGTGGTGTTTTAAGGGGGCTACTCCTTCCTGTGTGTGTGTTGGGGGGGGGGGTTCTGGGAGATGCTCGCCTCGCATATCTGCAGGAGAGGGGGCGCTATAGAGGAAAGTGAAATCTGTTTATAATCCTATATGAGGTCTGTTTTCATGCCGTAGGTTCCATTAGTCAGAATGGTTGGAAGACAGATTTGCACCATGTTGGCCAGGTGCATGTTATGTTCCGAGTCTCTGACTCTTAGATGGAGGTGGAGAGGGTTGAGGGGAGTTGGTATCGAGGTTACCCTGGGCGTGTTTTCTGGTTGTCTTCCCCTTAAAAACTGGTGTGCAAATATTACTCAGTTCCACCCTTAACACGGGGAGAGTAAAGAAGTTTTTTTTTTATTAAAATCTAGGTTGTTGATGCTTTGTCATTAAGAAACCGAACAAGCCCAAGTGTAGGTGGAAGAGGACAGGAAAGGCAAGCTAAGACTGTCTGTGGACTAGGTGTGAGTGCATGCAGGCGCCAGCCCCCCTCCATGCCTTCAGTCAGCTGCATGGTTGCTTTGCATTCACCTCACTGGAGCAGAAGAATAAAGGAGCGAGAATAATGTGTGTGTGTGTGTGTGTGTGTGTGTGTGTGTGTGTTTGCCGTGGCCAGTCCCCCCCCCCCCCCCCCCCCCCCCGCCAGTCCTCTCTCTGGCCTCTGTCTCGCTTGTCTGAAGTGAAGTAACAAGAGCTGCCTAAGACTGTCCACTCAGGGATAGTGGGGCTCCTAGAGTTCCCTGCTGGGGTTCCTACTTCCTGCAGTGGCTGGGTGAGCAAATCATTTGTCCCATAAGTCCTTTTCAAGCCCTGATTGTGTGGTTGGCTTTGGGAAGACATCTCCAGAAAAACCGCCTCATTCTTTCTAATACAGCAGAGCAGGAGGAGGAGGGAGCGGGGTGAGGGGGGTGGGGGAGAAGAAAAAGGAAAAAATATCAATGGGAGGGATAATTCCTTCTCTTTGGTCCGACACATGTTTGTGTTACTACTTCTGGTGTCCCACGCAAAATATTTTTTGATGGAAAATCCAGCCTTTGGAGGCCTGTCTGTTCTCAGTTATTCTGCAAGGAAGTACCAGGAGGCCTTTAGTTAGAATAAAGACGAGCTTGGACCCTGTGCCTTAATGTCCAGAAGGAAGGTTCTCTCTTGGCTACCTTTCCTCTTCTACCCAAGCCCTCAATTGCAGGAAGGTCACGGTGTCTGTGGGTCAGGTAGGAAGCTTGCTCTTGGGGTTCTTCAGCTGGTTGAGTTAGGGAGCCATGTGGATGGTACAAGAGCAGGTAGAAGGTGATGAGAGAGACAAAGAGAGGCCGCCCCTTCCTGCCTGATACCTTGCAGCACAGTGGGGAAGGGGAGGAGTGGGGGCACCCAAGATGACAGCATGCTGAGGGTAGGAAGGAAGCCCTGCTCCTTGCATTGCTGAGGTCCCCCTGTGCTGGGCCTGAAGGGCCTCCCCACACGTTGCTTTGGCCCCCTCAGGCTGAGTGAGTGAAGATGTTGTTAGACAAGGAGAAACCCCAGGAGATGGAGGTTGACTTTCCCCTTTCTTTGGACTGCATTGTATTGGAGGAGGGGCTTAAATCCTGTTCACACCTGCCAGGGCTGAAGGCTGGCTTTCAGAGCAGTTTGTAACAAGACTTCTGTTGTTGTTGCCCAAAAAGTTTCCAGCTCACAACAGAGGAACTTTATTGTAGCAACTTGTTAATGTTCAATTAGGCAAATTCTGAGTGCCCCGGGGCAGTGGAAGGGTGTGCTAGCTTTCTCTGGGAGGCCTACTGCCCTTGTTCCCAGGGATGGGATGGGGCAGGCAAAGCCTTCTCCCCTGGCTCCGTGTGGGGGTTGGGGGGGGGGACAATAGCTAGGATCTTGGCTCAGCCCTGAGAGGCCAGTTGAGGTTGGTAAGGATGAAGGGAGCCACCTCCTAAAGTCTCTCGGAGGAGGCCGGAAGCGGGATTTGTATTGTGACACTTAGCCCCTGTTTGTTGGTACTTGTTGGAACTTCTAAGCCTTGGGTGTGGCATAGGTTGTGCCCAGTGCACTGTTTGCCTGTGGGCTAGGAGGCCTTAGGGACAGCTAACATGGTGTGTGACAGCCATGTCACTCCAGGCTGTGGAACCCTGTTATAGTAAGGAATCTAAGTATGTGCACTACCTTTCCTACTTGGTTCTTGAATGACTGACTGACTTGCACTTTGACAGGCGGTGTTTTTTGTTTTTGTTTTTGTTTTTTTCACCGCCCACTGCCCTGAGGTCTTGAGCCCACTGAGAAGCAAAGCCTGGAAGCTCTTTGCTCTGAAAAGCAGTTCTGACTGGGAGGTGCTTGTGAGTATCCACCAATCAATGTGGCTGCCTGACAGTTTCCTATTTCATGTTAGGAAGGTGGGCAGGGGATTGTGACTGCTACTCTGCCAGGAGTCTCAGGGTCCCTCTCAGGTTCCTTATCCTCCCCAGGTCCACTGTCAACCTAGCTTCGCAGAAGGAACTGGCAGTTAGGTGTTTCCTTCAACTGTCTCTGGGAAGCCTTGGTTGGTACTGGCAAGCTCCGGGCTGTAAAATATTGTCCCCATGGCAGCCATGCTCCACAGTGTTGAGCGATGAGGAGGGTAAGGCACCAGCAGTGTATTAAACACTAGTTGAGCTCAGGAGGGACACTATATCACAGGAGAGAGATAAGCAAAGTTCTCTGATAGCGGATCAATAAAGGTTAGTGACATCATATCTCAAAGTGAGAGAACCTGCTTTCCACACAGCCATTTATCAGATACCAGCCTGGAAGGGCATTAACCCTTTTCTAGCCAGATTTCTGCTTGCCGAACACAGCCTTAAGGTCCTTGTTTGCGGGGGGGGGGGGGGGGGGGGGGGGCAGGGGGGATGGGGGGGCACGTGTGTAATGGAAGGCACCGCGTCCCACTACTACTGTGGTGAAGGGTCTTCACTGGCTGGCTGTGCAAATGCCTTCTGCAGTTAACCTATTAAACCAGCTGCCACTGGCTGAGGCATGCATGGGGTGTTTATGAAAAATTTCCTTACTTTGAAATGTGTGTAGAAATTCCCATAAAAAGTGTTTCTATTAGAGTCTTAGCACTTATGCCTGCCTGTTACGGGGTGTACAGCTGTATTGCTGGTGGGTATGGGAGGCCTGTGTCTTTATGTTTGATGCTTGATAATCAAGTTGCTTTAAACTTTTTCCTCCAAACTTGTACTTTAAAAAAAAAAAAATGCACACAGGTTGCTACTGAGCACGTCCCACCTCCACTTTTCCTGCACTCAGATAGTTTTGATAAGAACAGAAAGTTAAAAACTGCAGAAGCTTGAGAAAGATCACTGTTTACCCTTTATAGACATTGTGGTTCCAGTATTTCCAAGTCTCTCAGTGGCTCTCAGAACAGAGTTACCTCCTCTGGATTAAGAGTGATTGTATTTTTATGTTTTAAAATGGTGTGTGTGTGTGTGTGTGTGTGTGTGTGTGTGTGTGTGTGTGTGTTTGTGTACATGTCTGTAGAGAACCTCTCTGTGTCTAGCAGTATTTCCTGGCACATGGCCATGCTTGGCCCTTTCTCTGTCTAGGGAGGCTCCCATGTTGCAGCATGGCGGCTAGGTTGAGGCTCAGGAGAGGCACTCGGCAGCCCACAAGGCCTAAAATAGGGACCTGGCTCTTTACAGAAATATTGTGCTGATCCGTCTGGCTCACATATCAGTTCCACGGCTATGTGACCTTGAGCAAATCACTTCTTGTTGATCTATCCATTCATTAATGTGTTTATTTATTTATGTACTTATGTGTATTTATTTGAGGTAGAGTCTATACAGTCCTGGCTGGCCTGGTATTTGCTGTGTAGACCAGGCTAGCCTCAAGCTCAAGGAAGGCACAGTGCCTCTTACTCCCTAACGTGTGTGTGTGTGTGTGTGTGTGTGTGTGTGTGTGTGTGTTTGTGTTTGAGATAGGGTCACTCTATGAAACCCTGGCAGGCCTAGAACTAGCTATTTAGACCAGGCTATCCCTCAAATTCACAGGACTTCCAGAGATCCACCTGCCTCTGACTCCTTAATGCATTGAATGTTATATGTGTGTGTGTGTGTGTGTCTATATGTGTGTGTGTGTGTGTGTGTGTGTGTTTGTTTATTTGAAGCAGAGCCTCAATGTATCTTAGGCTGTTTTCAAATGGTTGAGCTTCCTGCCTCAGCCTCCTAAGTGTTGGGATTTCTAGCTTGCACCATCACACCCAGCCTCAATTTTTTAATTTACCTTCCGTTTCATTGGTCACTTTATTTTTTTATTTTTGGTTTTTTGAGACAGGGTTTCTCTGTGTAGCCTTGGCTGTCCTGGACTCCCTTTGTAGACCAGGCTGGCCTTGAACTCAAACGATCTGCCTGCCTCTACCTCCCAAGTGCTGGGATTAAAGGTGTGCGCCACCACACCCAGCCTTATTGGTCTCTTTAATAAAATTTTGTCTCCTGCCTATTTGAGGGTGTTTTGAAAGTCATAAAAAATGGCTTTGAAAGACAGCTTTGCATTTGCCAAGTACCTCATGCTAAATTATCATACTCTGCTTGGTACACCTGAGTGCTAGGACCTGGAGACAGTCCCCATAGACACGCCATGCCCTTGGTGCGAGAGCATGAACCTTGCAGTGGTCTCATAACTGACCTGAGTTGGGTGAAGTTTTGAGTTTCTTTGTTTCCCTGAAAACTTGGAAGTCATGTGTCGCGCCCCCTCCCCCACCCCCCTCAGCGGACATCTCTCGCTTTGCAGGGGAACATCAATTTCCCCCTGCAGCCGCTTGAGAGTTTTATCCTTAAAGAGTTGAATCACTTTTCTTTTCCTTTCCACCAGTGATTTATAGATGGGGAGAACAGGCCTTTTCCTGTAGGTCTCTGACTGTTTATCTTTTTGGTTGGGCCCTGACAATCCGTTGGCTGGGATGTTCCCTTTGGCTGGGGTGTTCAGGGGGGCCAACTGCCAGTTTCACAGGCTTGGGGGGCAGTTGTGGGAGTGGGGGGGAAAGGGGGGGGGGGCAAGGCCAGAGACTTCCAGCCCAAAGCTAATGGGAGGATGTCCAAGTGGGAAGTATATTTTCATTGAGGAAGTGTAGGTATTAGAGGAGGCTGGATTACTGTGTGATTGTGCTGTCAATACTGCCGTATTGAGTCTGTGAGAGCCTGCACAATACAGGGAGACACTTAGCTCAGTACTGCTGCTTATTGAGAAGCCAATAGCAATTTACTTGCTGACACTTGACATCAAATCCATTCCCAGAGGTGGAGCTCCTGCAAACCACCATGGTGTTCTCTCCCCTGCCTGGGCCCCTCTCCAACCTTGGGGGTCCACATGATGTGCACATTCTTGTCTCTCTCTCTCTCTCTGTGTGTGTGTGTGTGTGTGTGTGTGTGTGTGTGTGTATGTGTGTGTGTGTCCTGTGCCCTGCCCTGGCCAGCGCCTGCTGCTGGTCAGGGAGAGCTCAGAGTGGGGTGGCCATCAGGAAGGAAGATGTTCCTGTTTCCTGTTCACAGCTGGCATTCTCTTCTGATCTTTCTCCTGCTCGTGTTCTTTCAACAAGTGCTGAATGACCCTCTCTTGGATCCTCCCTGGGGAGTGTTGTCTTCTGCATGTGGGAACTTTCTCCTCGGCTCTCCAAAAAGCCATTGGTTCTTTAAAATGGATACATGAGGAAGTCATATGTGGGAGAGACTGAGCCTCTCCAGGAGATGGACGGGCAGTTAGGCTGAGAGGGTGGTGTGTGTGTGTGTGTGTGTGTGTGTGTGTGTGTGTGTGTGTGTGT